>CM076675.1:138404828-139004828 GCA_038501925.1 Xenopus petersii
TAAATCTTACTTCGAGAATATATATCCTCTGGAATGTTGTTCCAATCAGCATAATCTGTTTATCATAATCCACAATGATGTCATTAAACTGGGTGTTGCTTGTATTAGCAAGATAGGAACTTTGATGTGTTATAAAACCTTCCAGGGAGAGGTGCCAAAACAGCATTGTATGTTATACCATGACCTGCATAAATGAGAACCTTCACAAACATTTTGCAAATGTGAACCTACAATTTAGTTCATTTCAGCTGCAATTTTAATGGAATTCTGGGAAATGCACAATCATGGGGAAGAAAAAAGGAAATTAAGTTGCATCTGAAATTGCAATTTGCACAATACAATGAGTTTATAAATGCCCATTTAGAACTTTCCCAGCATCCCCCCTTCTACAGAGAACCATTGCAACATCCTCAGACAACCACCATAGGGGTACAGATTGTAGCATTTGCCAAAAACATACCAGCTCCAAGGAGCAGACCCCAGCACCACTGGCTGGCAGCAAATGCAAGTAAATGAATATGGCTTGGGTGGTACACTATTGGTGCAAAATCTAACAATTTCATTAGGTGACCTATACTTGTGCCCATGCAAGTACTGGCTACTGTCTGACATCCTCCAAGTAGGGTTACCACCTTTTGTCCAATCTGATTCTGGGCAGGGCCATGATGTGCCGGGGGAGGTTCATGACGTAAGGGGCGATCACCGTATCAATCATAGAGAAGCAGTTTTGACCTGGGCATCCCTTCAAAAAACTGGCATGTCTGGGTCAAAACTGGTCAACTGCAACACTGCCTTCAAGATATTATTTCAGTGCCAACATTCTAGTCACCAAGGGCCTATACAAGCCTGCCTAACTACTTCCTGCACTTGGTCATTTATCCTACTTTGCTCTTACAGAGGAAGATGTTTTAGTTCCGACTCATGCTGATCCATTAGTCTCTACCTGACACATTTTCTGACCTCTGGCATGTGTATTTGACTCTGCCTCTGTTTGCCCTGACCTCTGTCCTGTGTTTCTGGACTCAGTATACAATATAATAACCATGAGCAGTTCCTGTTGCAAGAGGAAGAAAGAACTGCTGATTCTGCACTGAGAGCAGGCCATTAAGTGCCTTGTACTCCAGCTCAATAAAGAACAATTGCATTGATACTGGTGATCTGTATTAAAAGAACGTACTCCACTATTGGTGGCCAAGGCTCCAACCTTCAGTCTTACTAGGCCGGAGTATGTGACAATATTTTAAGACAAGTATGACTGCAGGGTTTAATCTCTGGCCGGCTACGTTTACCTTCCACAAAATCAGCCTTGTTGTTATATATCTAGGGGGGCTCACAGATTATAATTAAAAATGACATTTGCATGTGTGCCTCAGTATGACTGATATTTAATATAAGTAATATAGCAAGTCAGGTTGAAAAAAAAGACACAAAACCATCAAGTTTCATGTCTATATACCGTATAGTCTGCCTAATTGCTAGTTGGTCCAGAGGAAGGCAAAAACTTCTGAAGCCTCTCCAACCTGCCTCATAGGGGGAAAGTTTCCTTCTTCATTCCAAGATGGAACAACTCAGAGAGAGATTTGCACATCTTCACATCTCTCACTGTAAAAAAAAAACAAAAAACCCTGCCAAACCACCCCTTTAAATGGTCGCCCCCTTGGCTACACAGCAGCTTATTTATATAAACTATAATGGTCTTTCTAAAACAAACACCACTTTAACCAGTGCAGGGCAACACTATATTAAACTTTAATAACTTACCTGCACGGTTTATTTTATATTACAGGTACAGGCACTGTTCATATGTTATTGAAAGCACTATGCAATATGTTGTTAATAATAATAATACATATTACTGCAATACATGTTAATAATAATAATAATAATGAAAAGAAAGCACATTCTGCCAAGTGAGCAGGTGGGCCTCCATTTGTCACAGAGCTACACGTTTCTATTTTAAGCTGGGCAGTTCTGTGACAGTTGGAACTTTGGAAGGCCACCTAGTTACTATAGTAAGAGGAGGCCCATACCATACCTCCCAACATTTTGGAAATAAATAGAGGGACATAAAAGTTGCCGGGCGTAGCGTAGTGAAATCTTTTTGACCATGCCCATTTTTTGTGGCCACACCCCCTCTGTACCACGTTCATTTTACAAAATTTTGCAGGTTATAAAAGTTTGAACATATTTTTTTTTTTTTTTTTTAAGTTATTACAGTTTTGCTAATGAAGGCGAATTGCCCTTTAAGCTGTGAGTCTACTTTTCCCAAGGGACCTGTTATCTTATATTGTTACAATTATTTATTTGCTTATCTAGGTACATTTGAATTGTTACAAATGTATCTTATCTTCTGTTGTGGCTGTTCTGGGCTCTCTGCCAAAAACCAATTAAGTTAGAAACTTTGTTTCTTTTTCTGGCTGGTCAGTGCAGAGAAAAACAGGACTTTCCAGTACAAATGAGGGACTGCGGCTTGAGCTGTCAAAAGAGGGACTGTCCATCTAAAAACGGGACAGTTGGGAGGTATGCCCACACCATGACATCCAAGAGCTACTGCTTTAATGGAGACGGTTATAGCCAGTAGAAAATGTGCAGGTAGAAGTGCTGGGAATGAGATCTAAGAGCAGATATAGGGGCACCGTTTTATAGGGAGGGAAAACAGAGGTGGGACTTTGGCTGCTGCAGAGTTCTGCTTGTCACTCACAGTTATGACCATTTCCTGTGGGAGAATAAAAGGACAAGCCCAGCCCTCATTTCAGCCAGGACACAGAGCAAAAAGCTGGTGGCTGCAGCTCTGACATTTTTTTAGCGCTAAAACATTCAACCTTTTTTCCTTACATTTATATACATTTCAGGGAAGAAGGAATATAATAATAGAGATCAGGCTGACACCAAATGTCTCCTTTAAATGTAAATGTTCCAGTCTCTGGTATTTCAGTCTGGAAGCTCAGTGATCTAGCTGCAGACTCCAAACTGTTACAGTTTGCTACATCAGTTGATACATTTCTCAGCAGTATTTGTGGAAATATCAGCAACAATTGTATCAATTCAGCTGCCTTTAATGAGGTGGTTCATCCATACGTTAACATTAATGTGAAATAGAATGCTGTTCCAATGCTCCCCAACCCTTTAGGGTAGTACTACACAACGTTTTCGGTGCAATCCGACGCGCTACGAAAAAATGCATGAGACAGACATAAGATACGTGAATGCATTGTCGGATGAAGTTGCAGCGTTGATCTGATGCGACACGACTGCATGCTGCTTCTGCATCCGACAATCATGTCGCGTCGGATCAATGCTGCGGCTTCATTCGACATTTCTATCTCTTACCTTTATTTCCATTGCATGTGATTTGTTGCAGCGAGTCGGATCAAGCCGAAAACGTCTGTGTCCTTTAGATGTTGCTCCCAGTGGCCTTAAAGCAGGTGCTTATTTTTTAATTCCTGGTTTGGAGGCAAGTTTTGGTTGCATAAAAATCAGGTGTACTACCACCTGTAGTAAAAACCTGTAGTACCAACCAGTCCACATAGGGCCTGCCAATAGTCAATAACAGCCCATAACTAGAACTCCCAGGAGCTTTTTGCATGCTTGTGTTGCACTTCAACTTATCAAGTTAAGAATTTGGACCCCAACCCCCCCCACCCCAGACTAGACATTAAGGGGCAGAAAACGTTCCCCAGTACACTGCAGGCAGCCCAAAAGCACTTGGTGGAATTAAAAACCCGCTGTCAGTACATTTTCTTATCAATAGACGTCAACTCAAAGAAACACAAGCAACTTAAGAGTTCCGTGGAATCAGCTTTATTCTTCTAACTCTGTTATTTTAATATTTCCATAGCACCTTGGCAAAGTCCAAAACAGAAAAACAAATACGTGTTTTATTTTAACATTTAAAGCATAAACCTAACTTCACCTTTTGAATTAGGATGATAACCCAGAGCATGGAAGGGAAACAATTATCTATATATATATATATATATATATATATATATATATATATATATATATATATATATATATATCTATATATCTATATATATATATTTAAGACAAAATGCCAAGGGGTAAGATCGACTTACCAAGTAAGGATATAATTCGTAGTTCAAAAAAAAAAAACAAAAAACCCCACAACCCTTCTGAAAAGCAGGACTGCTAGGATTACAGCTCATGCCTGATACAAGCAGTTTTGTAAGAGCCCAGGACCCATGAAGCCTGAACATGAGGGGTTTGTAAATCAGCAACGTTCATGATCACACCTCAGGTCAGGGGCACAGCCTGTGACTTCAGGAATCATCCGACTAGTGAATGATGCGATGCTTTGTTACTATGTCAAAAGAAACCCCATACAAGATGCTGAGAAGAATATCCAGATATGAATCAGCATAGTGGGGAGAATTTTCAAGACTAAAAATGCAAAGATCTGATAAAGAAAAATAGTAATCATAGCAAATAAAACACACACAAATATATATATAAAACCATTCAGAACTAGGTTGATTGCATAAGCGCATTTACACATCAAACAGCACGCACAGTAATTGCATTTCTCCTGAGGCCTCGCTTACACTGGTAACCCAAGCTAATGTCACACAGAGAGATAAATAAGCAGCCCCCGCCTGCACTTGGCCAAAAACACTGTTTCGCTATTTTCTGGGATGCAAGAAAATGATCATGCCCCATAGCAAACAAGGAAACCTATTTCCAGCCAGCTATTGACCTGTCCATGTGCCTGATCTGCTTGCTTCTTTCACTCATTCCTGCCATCTAAACAAGCTTAAGGGGTCAGGGCACACAGGCAGATTCAGGGAGATTGGTCTCCTCTTCTTTGGGGAGACTAATCTCCTCGAACTGCCTCCCCGGCGGCTAAAATGTAAATCGCCCCAATTAGTTTTCCCAAAGTCGACCGGACGACTAATCTCCCTGAATAAGCCTTCGTGCCCTGACCATAAAGGAACAGTAATATCAAAAAAGAAGTATTTTAAAGTAATACGAACTTAACTGCTGTGTTTGCTTCAGATACACTACTATTGTTTATATAATTAAGCTGCTGTGTAGCCATGGGGCAGCTATTCAGGGCAGGGGCACATTCGGGGAGATTTAGTCGCCTGGCGACAAATCGCCTCTTCTTCGGGGTGACAATCTCCCCGAACTGCCTTCTCCCTGCTAAAATGAAAAATCGCCTGCACCAATGCACTCACGGCGCTTTGATTTCCAAAGTCGCGTAAAAATCTAAGACTAAATCTCCCCGAATCTGCCATGTGCCCCTGCCCTCAAAGGCTCAGGTTACACAGCAGATAAGCTCTATAGAACATAATGGTGTTATCTGTTATCCACTATTTAACCTGTGCCATATAGACTTTTTTCAATCTCCACAGCAGCTTGTTTATATGAACTTTAGTAGAGTTTCTGACGCAAACATCAGTTTTACCAGTGCAGGGCAACACTACATGATATTTTCATTACTTTAAAAAGTAAAAAGTGCTACTGTTCCTTTAAAATTTAAGCCTACAGTGTTTTTTTTTCTTCATTTACTCCAGTGCTAAGGGTTCCGCAGGCCATACAAGGGATAGGATTTATAGCATGCATCGTTTCAAGACATGCCATGTTTTCGAATATAATTCGGCCCCAAACAATGAGGTATGTTAGACAACTGGCCCACAAAACAGAAATGATAAAGGGCAATGAGATACTGTATATGAAGCCTGATCATTGAGTTACACGGCATCTTACAAATCTGGTTGTAGAGATCTTATACATATGAAAAGAAATCAATGAATGCAGGAAATCTGAAATCTAATTTCATGCTGTCCACATCCAGTAAAACGCCGATGTAAATGAGGCCTAAAAGTCCAACCAAAAAGCCGACCTACAAGATAAAGGAATGTATTTCCAACACCGTTTCAGATGAATCTGCTTAGAGCTGTGCGGCACATTTGTAATTATGTTCCTAGTGGTAGAGAATACTTAACTCAAAAGACTGAAGCACATTTAAAACTCGGCAAACTGAATCATCCACAAACTAATAAGGCTTAAAATTAAAAAGAGAAGGGAAAAAAAAACGCTCAAATAAATAATGGAACTTGTTGGACTTTGTTAGCAAATGAATGACCCTAGTTTAGTCTGCCCTTATAGAAGCACACAGGGATGCTGCAATCCTCATCAGATCACACCAGGAACAGACAATTCTAGAGGAAGAGTCTCCTGAGAAAAGAAGTGGAGAATATGATTGAGTTAGCAGCTAGCCAACGACAGCCGCGTGCTTGTCGTGCAACATGTGATATCTGCAACAAAATTAACACATAATTCTAAATATTTTCACAGCCTTAAAATTTGCTTTAATAGCCCCGAAAGACAAAAACACCTACGGAGGGCATATGTCAGTCTTCTACAGAAAAGTCAAATAAATACTTCCATTATGGGGAGATCCTTATATAGAGCTTAAGGTATAAAAAGCCAACACACACACACACACACACACACACACAGTATAGGCATTTTCTGTACATGAGCTATAGGTTTTGCCAAAAAAGAACAAAAAGAAAAAAAAGCCAGAATCTTTACACAATTGTAAGACACAAAAACATCCTTTCACATATTAATTACCTTAACATTATAGGATTTCTGCAATTCACAATCAATGAGAATTATTTTACATCTACAAAAATAAAACACAAACAGTACAATGGTAAGAAATACTCAAGTACGAGATATCAGATGTACTTCAGAGGTGAAGGCCTAAGTTTGAACAAATACTTTTATGTGACCACTTACAACATTCCCAACTTGTTACCACGGGAGGGTCAGATTATTTCTTTGTTCATTGCCAAAAAAAAAAAAAATCTTTTTCTGATATACTAATTTTAGAGATAAGCGTTTACAAGAAACACAAACTGTGCAGATACTTATTTTCACTCTGTATTATGTACCTGCCCAATTCAAAGCTAAAAGCCTGTCTAAATGCATTCAAACTGCAAAGAAAAAAAAAAAAAAAGTTGGTACAGCATGAAACGAATTGCAAAGCATCACAGTAACTGGAAGGTACAGAACAGTAGTAGCTTCCCTTCACAGTACACTGTTTTGAAATAGTACAATACTTTATTATTAATGTTTTACTAATGTTTTGTTTCCTCCCTTGGTGTTTCCGAGCAGAACTACTGCAATTTGATACATCAACTACACTCATTAAAGGGGAACTATCACATTTTAATTAATATAAGCTTCAGCATACTGAAATAAGAAACTTTCTACAAACAATCAATTAAATATTCTGCAATAATCAAGTTTATCTTCACTATCCCTCTCTCAGCATCTGTTCATTCTGTCTCCATGCAGCAGTTGGGTGTCAGATATTCATTGACAGTTAGATCCAATATCTCTTATAGGGGAGTTTCTTTTGCCTGGAAGATGTATTAGAACTCACTCTATTAAAATCACCCAACATCATGTCTCTCTACATGCAGAGTTTATGCAAAAGGCAGTTATTTTGTTAGATTTGGTTTGTACTGGAATCAGTTATTTGAGCGAGCTCTAATTGAATGACCAATGAATATCTGACACCCAACTGCTGCATGAAGAGAAACAGATGCGGAGAGAGGAATAGTGAAGATGAACTTTATTATTTCAGAAACTATGCAGAATATTTCATTGTTTGTGTTTAGAAAGTTTATTATTTCAATGTGCTGAAGCTTATACTAAAATTTTTTAATATCACAATAGTTTCCCATTAACATTTGTGATTATAATTATAAATATTAGTTGCTGCCACAGCTTCAATCAGGGGGGGCATCAAATTAATGTAAAACACTGTAATCACTGTTCCAGCAGTGATCCCTGACCAGCGGCTAGCTATCATCATGCTGCTTGTGAATGCTTCCAATATATTTCCTAATGGTGTTTCCCAATGGTCTCAAAGCCCTGGCCCTCATTTTAAAACACAAGTTTATAAAAGAAAAAAAAAAAGGCTGCTATAGTATGGCAGTCAACACGGGGCTGAGAAACAGCCAATCGTAGCTCTTATTTAGCATAGAACCGTTTCACAATGGCACGGCTACCGAAGACTTTCTTCATCTGAATATGAATAAGAGCACAAATGAGGCCACGCTTCTATTGGGAAACACTGAAAAAAAAAAATTTAGTTTATACATTTATTTATTTTTAATAGATGGTAAACAAAATAAAAAACTAAAAAGTAATTATTTGTGGTGTACTGCTTGAAAACTATACATCGATAAGAACCATCCCCTTAATCATTATCTGCTACAGATATAAGAAACCGCCCATCAGTAATTAACTATTAAACAGATATGCCTTCTCCGAGTAACAAGTATAGTGCTTACATTTGTAGCTACTTCTTAGTTTACCCCCCCCACCCAAAAAAAATTTACTTCTATTGTCCAGGCCACCGCCTTGTAGTATAAAACTAGGTGAAAAAGCAACATGTAATATGAGAGCATGTACTTTGCAGAAAAAAAGAACCCAGTTTGCAATTTGTTCTGCAATCATTCCAGTGAGCACAAAGAGATTGTGTGTCAGTTATAGGTAGCCCTTTCTTAGTCAAGACACTGACAAACACACAACTGCACAACAGCAAATATGAAGATGATGCACGAGAGAAGGGGGGGAGGCAAATCATGAAATGAATACAAATCATCAGTTTACAGAATTATATTCTTTTGCATAAGCTGCGATTCTAATATTTTCAGATAGTCTGTAAGATTAGATTTAGCCGTTTAGGAATAAACAATAAAAATCAAAGTATTGTTTAACCTACTTTTGTAAAATAAGTGACAGCAGTACATTCAGTTTCATAATCCATGACGGAACGGCAGTTACTTGCAGTTACTTGCAGTTACTTCACAATGACCACACTCATCACGCCCATGGTATATACTTTCAAGGCCAAAATGGAATACACAGACTACTTAGCAAAGCCTTTGATTAAAAAAAAAAAAATAATTCATTTTTTTTTTTTTAACGGATCTGTTATTTCAAAAAAATATTTTCTTCTCTCGCACCTCTTTTTCTCAACCTTGAAAATGATAATCAGGCAGAAACATCTGCAACTTAAAAATGCTAAATTTGTTAATTTAAAAAAAAAAAAAAAATCTAAATTATATATATATATATATATATACGGTATATATATAATTTTTTTTTTTATAAACATGACTGGAGCTGTCCACTGTCCTCCACAAAGCCCATTATAATTATTATTTTTTTTTTTTTTTGGAATTCCATTAGGACTACTTTGTCAGCTGCTGAATGACAGTTGAATCCAGTCTATCCCCTGCTGCTATGTCCATGTTTTAAAGATTGAAAATTTCAAGAGTAGTTTTTACTTTGGTGATCTTGGTGGCACATATTGCTCCTTGCCATTACGTCTCATAACTCCCTGAGGTGAAGATCTACGTCCAAACTGCCGTCTCTGTTCCCTAATCTTTCCTGCTGCTGCTCTGGATGTTCCATTACTGCGGTGTCCTGGAGAATCTTTAGCTTTATCAAGTTTTTTGTGAGACTTTTCAAGACTCTTCTCGGCCTTCTCGGGAATACAGTTCTCTTCATTTTTGTCAGGGGATGCAATGTTTGTACGCAGCTCTTGAAGAGGCTGGCCAGGAGATGGAGCTTGTTCTTTACGAGGTTTCTGACAAACTTCTGCATAACTTAATTTCCGAGGCTCCTATACAAATAAAGCAAGACATAAAACATTACTATTGTTTAAAGTAGAGGTTTAAAGAAATATATCTTTAGTGGAGGAGATATCTTATATCACTACAGTTCTCTTTGTAAGGATCCTCCTTAAACACTATGCCACTGCACCCAATAGCCATTTTTTTAAGTTTTTATACATCTTTTTAAGTTGTCATTCTTAAAGTACAGTGTAATACAGTTCTGTACATTTATCACAATTGCATAAGCACATAATTGTTAAAAACTTACATGTTAAAAGACAAAAATAAACCAACAGTTAACTAAACTTATTGCCTACTTCTCTTTATTTTCCCTACCATTAATTCTCTTCGTTTGTTAATTAAACACTGTCTTTCAAAAGAACTATCTAACTGGTAATGTGTAGTTAGGACTATGGAAATACCCTCATTTTTCCTTGACTAGCCAACTGATATTTGAATAGATTTTCCCCTTTATAGGAACTCTACTCGTCAGTTACATTATTCCTATTAGGTAGGACACTTCGTATAATAACAATTGGTTTTATGCTAAAAGAAATGTTACACTTAATCCTGAACTGGTAGCTCGGGAAGCCCATGGTTGTCATATTAATAAAAAAATTTGTATGAGTTCCCGATAAGATGAAAGTCAGTTTTTCATTTATCCTTATCGCCGTTATACGGGCCTTTAGATTTGGTATGGAAAGAAATGGAGTCTGCCATGATTTGGCAATCAATTGTTTGGCTGCTGTAAGTATAAATGTAATTCACTTCCTAGATATATCGATAATATTAGGTATTCACGCCCAACAGTACTTTAAACATGGGCCAAATTAAAGTTAAAAAAATATTGAACTAGGGAATTCTGAATGATTCCTGCCAGTTTGATATTGTCCCCATATATAACAAACCTTTCCCAGGAACATTTTAATGGCAGACAAGAAAGTATTTAATGAATTAACACATTTCTTAATCCCAATTGTGCCAATTCTTTAGAATTTTTTAACGCATTCAATGCCATTTGGGCAGTAGCCCAGAGTGCTATCAACATCTGAATCCTTGCTCCCTGATTCAAACTGCATGTGGGAAATATACAATTTTAGTAACTTATCACTACTTGAGTATAGTGTTTGCGCCCATTTCAATAAATTTAATTACATATGAAATATAAACTCTACTAAAGCACAAAGCTATTTGACTGCGCCAATGGCAGAGCATACAAGTGGCATCAGCTTTCTGAAGTCACCCGAAAATGAAGTGAAGCATATAATTCAATCACAAAAGTTGTCAGAAAAGGTCAAACATAATTCTGCAAATTCAGGGTGCATTACACTACATGTTTTGAGCGACTGCTCTTTTTCAAAGAAAAAGGAGAGTCACTCAAATCATGTAGTGTGGAAATAAATGCACCCTGAATTTGCAGAATTATACAGCGTTTGACCTTTTCTGACAATTTTTGTGATTTAATCGTTTTGTGTGTCAGGGTCCTCAACTGGTAGAACACCTTAAAATGTGACTGTGCTGTCTTTTACTTGCATTAATCGCTGGCAAACAGATTATTTGTTCCGATTGTTTTTATGCGATTGTGACGATTTTATGTTTTGGCAGAAATTTCGATAAAAGCAAATTATTACTTGTTCTAGGCAAGTTTCTCCTTAATACTGAAAAGTGTGGACACATAAAACTTCCTGTTAAACTAAACCACTTACCGGTGTATTTAACATAGTTGACACACTTGCAGCTGAAGTGGCTTTAGGCTGCTTTCCAGAAGGAGAAGTGCATACAGGCACTGCTACAGATGTCTGGCTGGCAACATCTTTATGGCAGGTTATTTCTATTTTTTTCTCAAGAACTGCATTACTAAAAACAAAGTGTATTCAGGTTAAAAAAAAAAGTATGTGGCAACTTATTGTGAAAGAATCCTAAAAATTACATTGTTTCTTGTGTTTTGATTTTGTATCAAATTTTAAAGGTACAGAATATATTTTATACAGACAGTCCCCACTTTGGGCCAGGGACTGGTGTGTTAATGAATTTTTTTTTTTTTTGCAAGGACGGGGTCGGGGGGGGGTCAGCGACAACTGTTCATCCAATTCGGGTGCGCTGGTGTCCAATTCATCGCGCAGGCTCAGCGGCCTAGTGCAGGACTGTCCGTGGCCCGGTGGTTGGGGACCCGTGATGTACAAGATAGGGTCTGTAGGTTTGTTCTTAAGTTGAATTTGTATGTAAGTTTAAACATATACATTTACTTATTAAATGCAACAAGACAGATGTTTGTCTTAACATATTTAATTTTTACCTTTCTGTGCTCCACAGTAGACAACACACACCAGAGGGGATTTGGGCAGGTGGTTTAGTAAAGCTAAATGCTAATAAAGGCCATGTGGAGCTACAACCACATGGAAGCAAAGCATTGTAAGACTAATATACAGACTAATAGTAATACTTATTTGGCCAAAACTGCCTGGTGTCCATGCTACAAGTATACAAGTGTATGTGAGTGTAGCTATAGCAGCACAAGGAACCAGACTTAACCCCTCAGATCTCATAATCTTGCAGTCATTGGATGGACAATACATTCATAGTCTAAGCAGGAAAAAATGATCTAGGAGGGATAGATAGAGGATGAGATGAAGCAAGAGAGAAGTGTAAACTTTGGGTAAAAGCTACAGCAAGGCAGAGAGAAAGAGAGATTGAGAGAAAGGATGTCAAACTTATGAACGCACGTCCTTTTCCTCTAAGCGCGATACTTGATCATCACTGGGCAATATTAAGGGGAACATTTATCAAAATAATTCCTATGGGATTTTTAGAATTGTATTTAACAATGGGTGAAGGCTTCAAAAAATCCCCTAGGAATGAATAGAACATTGGTGAGTTTTTATTTAATAAGCTCCAAACTCACATTTTGATAAATTTGCCCCTAAAAGTCTGGGTAGAGCTGCTGAGCCTTATGGATTATTAGTTGAAGAATTGTTATTGCTACATTTACAAAGTTATTTTTAAAGAATCAGTAAATCATTTTTTTACTAAAGAATATTTAAGCACTTAAAATTTTTAACTCTTGCTTCTGCCAAGTCAATGCTTACAGCAACGTTGGTAGTCAAATAATTCACCAGTGCACAAAGTATTGTGATGAGCTGCTTCATATCTCAAAGCCTAACAAAGGCTGCAGCTAACTGAAGGGGTTTGCATATACAGAGCTCAAAATCTCCATTTAAAAATGTTATCCTGTTTACAGGAGCAGAAGGAAATTCAGGCAAAGCTTAACAATTTTCCATAAGTGCTTAAATAAAACAATATACACAGAAATATATTTTCAACACAAGTGTATACCAGTAAGTGGCCTTAACGTTAACAATACTATCAAGCAGCATTTGAGTTGGCTTAACATATGATACAAATCTCAAATGTATTTCCTCTATTTCAAATATGAAATGAACATACTGCAAATAAAATGTATGTAGGTTGCTCACCTTGGTGGTGGAGGCAGTATTAATTCATCTGCTGAAGAGTGTGTTGAGTGAGTTATAGGCTGGGGGATGGCTTTTGCTGGTTCTTCCTGAGTGTTTGTTGACAAGTTTACAGGAGGTTCTTTATGCTCCTGGTAGGAAAAAAGTACATATTTAATAATTTGTTCTACACCAAAATATATGGAAAACACTCTAAGCAGTAATTAATTGCCATATAACATTTTTTCCCATCAAGCTTTGAGTAAATGTAACTTACAATAAAGCAAAATTATAAAAATATTGGTCAAAAATGGAACCATAAGAGCTCTAAATACCTACCTTTTCCTTGCAAATTCCTTTAACAACATCAGCCATCCTACTTTCAAGTACAGGTTCTCCCGGACTGCTTACTAGGCTTCCAGGCAAAGGGGGAAAATTAGATGCCAGCAAATCAAACTTTGGTGTCTGTGCAACCTCTTCCACTGAATTCAATGGGCGCTACATAAATATTTTAAAATACATAAATTAAGGGTAAATCAATAACAAAAGATACTTAATAAAAATTGTTTATATGATATTATTACAACATTCAAACTAAATATTATGCTAAAGCAAACTCTATAGTGCATTCCACTGTGGAACACACAGCCATCTTTAATTTTAAAACAGCAAAGTAAGTAGCAACAGGAACAGCTTTGCTAGGGGCACTGCAGTGGTGGGTACTTAAGTCGGGTACCTGATGGGCCCCAGGTAATGCAGTACAACTCTGATGAAATGCCTCAGAGACTTATAATAGCCTTTTTACAGGGATAAGATATAACTGCAGTAGACCAGGCTACTTTGAATCTCGTGTTCCACATTAGGGGAATACTTGATTTGAAAAATAAAAGCCCTCAGATCTCATAATCTTGCAATCATTGGACAGACAGTGCAAGCAAAGCCTGAACAGAAAAGGCATATAGAAAAAAGAAAAAGGATAGAAAGATACTGTAAAAAGAAATGTGTACGAGTTAGGAGGAAGAAAATTAGATGGTCAGACTAATGTTTGCATGTCCTTTTCCCTCTAAGCGCGATACTTGATCATCACTGGGCACGAATTAGTCTTGTTACAAAATAATTATAGATCAGTGGGGGTAAAATGATATGATGACATAATGAGATGTATGTTTGATGTATATACTCATCTATTGTACAACGATGGGGAATATAATATGTTCATTTTAAAAATTCTATGATATTAATACTATCATTTAGTAAAATATTATACTATTGAGGATGTTAATCATAATATTATTACTAATGCAATAAATAATAATAATGAACCTTTGGTTTTCTTATGATTACTAATTCTTACTAACCAGTCATGGGAAGACTGCTGAAGTAGTAAATTACAGCACTGATCCTTGATCTCAAGTCACGCACATACACGAAATGAGTGAGTTGGGGCATTTATGTGCATGACAGTGCCCAATTAAGGCTGCCTGCCCTGGAATCTCCCTCCCAGTGCTTGGGAGAAGATGAAAAAAATAATAGCGATGTTTCCCACAATCAATGTGCAGGCTCTATTAGACCGCACATGGGGAGATTTCCTTAAAAACATTAGTGATTTTTGATAATGTTTAAAACCACACAAGCAAAAAGAAACTCACAGAAAAACGATCATCATCTTTTCGCCTTCTGCCTCTAAATGTATTCCTTCTGAAAGACAAAGAATGCATTTATATGTTGGGTGATTTAGAGGATACAGAAAAGTTTCTTCAAATATGTAAAACTCTGGCAAGTAGTCACCATATTATGTAAAGTGCCATAACCCCTTGTTGGTTGTAGAGCTCTGTGTTTGAGCAGGTAGAATATGTTCTCTCACTGCAACATGTTCTCTCATTAACTGCACTGATTTTAGATTAAAAACAGAAACAAACCTTCCCCGGAAAGCTCCTTCTGTGCCATTCAGTTCAAAATGTAGGGATAGTGTGTCCTTAGATGAAAAACTGTGATCGTGTTGGGTTCCCAATGAAGTGCTGGGCTTCTCAGAAGTATATGACCTTGAGTTTGATCTACTTATAGACACATCCACTTGTGATACAGACGTTGCTGTTGCACCAACATCTGGACATTCAGTAGGGTTTGCAGATGTTCTAAACGGAGGCTTCACACTGCGCAGAGGGGGAAAAACATTAAAAAGATTACACACTAACAGAATAAACCTCAGACCCAACAAGTGCTGGGAAAGAGTACATTATGCTTTGCATTATTGGCCCTTCAACAGTAGGTACTTCTATGTTCTATGGAAAAATTGTGACATGGAAAGGTGCTTCATGTTACAGCATCAGTGTGTTAGAAATGGGTTTAAAAGAAAGTTAGAACGAAAAATTAAAAAAAAAAAAAAAATAATCAGTAGACAAGTGAGTTTACATCTATCATAGATGCGGATGCCATACAGATAATTAATTCTGATTCAGAATGCATTGGTTTCTCTGCTGCCATGTAATGTGATATTAAAGGAAAACAAATATATTGCATAAAACAGCTTGTATATAAAACCCTGCTTCATGTAAATAAACCATTTTTATAATATACATTTTTAGTAGTATGTGCCATTGGTTATCTTAAATAGAAATTGCCAGTTTAAAAAATAAGGACCGCCCCCTGGGATCGTAGGATTTACGGTGCACACAAACAAACCATACATGTTAGGTCACATGAGCCAATTAAAAGATAGAGTTCTGTCTTTTGCTTCCACACTTCTTCCTGTTACAGTTAGAGCTGCATTATTTCTGGTCAGGTGATCTCTGAGGCAGGACATAGACCATCACAATATGGTGGTTCAAGGCAAGAGATGTAAAAGGGCAAAATTTACTTAAATATATATACTAGTTTGGCAAGATTCTTTAATATGACACTTAATGCATATATAAACTATCTGTTGATTAAATATTCATTTTGGGGGTAAAGTTTTCTTTTAAATTACCATTTGGATTGTTCCTTTGTATTTACTGTATTTTGGGGTATGTATTGTGAATCAGCAAGAGAATGAGCGCTATTGAGGACATCTGATCTTGACAATTCTTAACTTCTAGCCTATTTTTGTTGATCTTTAGTTCTCTTTTAAATAGGAAGGATCTGAAAACGTTAAGTGACTGCCCGATGAGGAAAACTCAATAGGCTCTCAATTTCAGTGTACATCTCCACCACAGGTGTAGTAATGCAACCAAATTTGCTAATTTAGCCACAGAGAGGAAGCCAATGAGGCAGTAGAAGCTACTGCTAAAGTTTGGTCCTATGCCCCCACTGCAGTTAATTCTTCATGTGCTCAGCCCATGCTTCCTGATAAGGCTGTACTCATTAAGGCGCATGAAAGTGCTGAAAAGAAGAAAACTTGGCACACCCATAAGGCTTCACTAATGAAAAGTTGGCCTAAATACCTAATTAGGCAGTAAGAGAACTTGTTTGCTTGAGCATTTCTAAGTGGAAACCCAACTTAACTGGCTTGCTATAAAACTGCAAGACAATAATAAAGTGAAGCAAAGAAGTATTTTACTTACCGATTTCTATGGAACGGCCGACCAGCACTCAAAGAAGCCGAATTTGGTTTGTAAGTTCCTGATGAATTAAAACCATTAACAAATCCCCCATTTTGGAATGGAGCCTGCAAAAAAAAAAAAAAAAAAGCAGCAGGAGTTATAACAATAACACCAAATAGAAAGAGTGCAGGAAAATAACTCAATTTGCAAATGATAAAAATGAAAATATTGTAGATTAGAATAGGTATTTAGAGGCAAAGTACAGTATGCCCTGTTACAAAATAAAAACATGAATTTAAGGGGCAGATTTATTAAGGGTTGAATAGTAAATTCTAATTTTCATAATATTTTTGGTGTCAAAATTCACACATTCAAATTTTAATCCCCCTATACGAATGTGAGATTAATCACAATTTAACCATGGAAGCAGTCCTAATTCGAAAATTCACCAATTATAACCTGCCGAGTTCATGAACAAGTCAATGACAGAGGTCCGTTGAGCCATTTGGAGATGTCAATGGCCTTCCTGACTTTCGAGTTTTTTTTTTTTTTTTTTTACGAATCAAATACGATTTGAATTTTCGGGTCGGAACAATTTAATCGAATATTAGACATTCACATTTTTTCTTAAATAACCTCCCAGTTGAATTTTAAGAATATTTGAATTCACGTGAATTTAAAATTGGACCTTTGATAAATGGGCCTCTAACGGGCAGATTTATCAAAGGTCGAAGTGAATTTTCGAAGTAAAAAACTTCGAATTTCGAAGTAATTTTTGGGTACTTCGACTAGGGAGTAGTCCAACTTCGATTCGAAGTTGAAAAAAACATCGAAATTCGAATATCGAAATTTATCATGTTCTGTCACTTTAAAACTTCGACCATTCGCCACCGTAAAGCTGCCAAAGTGCTGTTTTAGCCTATGGGGGACCTCCTAGAACTATATGGAGGCAATTGGTGGAGTCTGAAAGATCAAAGTTTTTTGGGGGAAATACTTAGAATCGAAGTATATTGAAGGCGCTATTCCTTCAATCGTACGATTCGAATACGGACCACTTCGACCTCTATTCGGTTGGTCTTTTTGAATTCAAAGTTCGAAGTTTTTTTTTTAACCTCGACCCTTGATAAATATGCCACTAAATGTAGTATTAAATGTATAGCATTTACCAATACCTCCCTAACCGCACTCTGTTTCGATCATATTTGCAGCTCAAGAGACAGCACTCTGTTATACATAGCACTATATATGTTTCAGTTACATACTTCTTATTTAAAAAAGAAAAACAAAAAATTAGGGCAGAACTCCACAGGGAGTTGAGATGCTATGCGCCACATTGAGAGGAACCGCATGAAGCTACAAACTACATGCATCCAACTGTCAGATTCGAACGGCGCACACTGCTTCTTCATCTGACAATTGGATGCATATAGTTTATAGCTGTGATGTTTCTTTAACTTACATTATATTCGGCTACTCCGACTGGTTGCCAGAGTTTCCTCTCAGTGCAGCACATCGCATCTCAAGACTCATACACATTATGGGTCCTTTTTACTATGGTCAGTCTGAAACATAAGTTATATCATGTAATGAATAGCAAGCAGACATGAATAATATAAATGGCTTACCAGTGGTGTTTCAAAGTAAGGTGCTGTGTTTGGAGACCATGTCTGAGGCACAATGTTATAGATGGAGTACTGCTGATGAGCATTATATACAGGTTGCATAAATAAAGGCGAGGCAAACTGTGCTTGGGATTGAACTGGCTGTGTGTAAACACTAGAATCCACCGTGCGATATCCATTCTTAGCAAAGAACGTATTGATGGCTTTTATCCTAGCCTTTTAGGAAAAATTATGTATTTATCAATTCAGTAGGCAATTAAATGATTAAAAGTTAATGTCAACTAATATTCTGTAGTTGTGTTAAAAACCGTAATGTTCTGTATGTATTGAGCACATTATGATTTCAGTTATTAATTCAAGTCAACCAATACCACTTTCTCTGTATCCTTCTAAAATCACTCAACACTGTTTCACCATCACTTAGATCCCTTAAGGCACATTCACATATTGATTCATGGTCATGGGACAGAGCTGCAAGCACAAACACTAAACTCGCTTGAAATTCTCAGGAACATTACCATGGAAAAACCACATATTCTTACCATTATTGGCTTGTCCTGAAATGTTTTTACTTCTTCTCTTAGATATCTGAACGCCTTAAAGAGGAAACAAGTATTGCAAATTAGAGATGACAGTGTCCAGAAACAGCTTCCTAAAATATGCTTTATTGAGGCTTATTTGTTTTTTTGCACAGGATTTTGCAGGAATGCTTGGATAGTATTTTTCTGAGGGGTTGTGTGTAAATCATTTTGGGTTAATTTTACTGATATATGTTTTTCAATGGAAAATCAGTTTTAGACATTAAATGTATTACGGTATGTGAAGCTCAGCAGAAGCAGTACTTTAAACTATTGCCTACAGGGCAGCGAAAGGCCATCCCCCACAAAAACACAATTATTTTAATTCATTAACATTTCAAGCAATAACATGTGGACAGGGGCATTTTGATTGCTGCTGAAGGGCCTTTATACAAATACAAATATTTGCTCCAGCAGACTACCCTGCACTTCCAGAATGACTGGACAGTGCAGTGTCAGCTATTGTTTTTCTGTCAGGAGTTCAAAGTTGAATCCTCCCCATCCTGCACTGTCCTGTCATTCCGGAAGCGCAGGGTAGTCAGCTGGAGCAATGTTAGCATATCTGTGCCGAACCAAACAAAAGCGGTTGTTGTTTCTGCTAGCAGTGAGCAAAACTTAGTATTACAGATAGAAAATAAAATTGTCTGTAGCAAAGCAATTTCAACATAAAAATGACAAACAGAAGCATAATGCAAGTGTGTTTGTGTGTGTGTGTGTTTTCCTTAATTTTGTTGTAGTAACTGCAGTTTGATATGTCTGCCAATAAATGTTAAATACGAAAACCCTGATGTGTACGACACACAATAGCTCACCTGTTGTGCATCAGTATCTGACTGGAATGTAACATACCAGTTGTTATTGTGAGCAAATTCACAACTTATTACTTTGGGGCAGTTTTCGTTATCAAATAGTGCTTTAACCTCCTAAAAACACAACAAAAAGTTACAAGTTAAAATACAAAATAACATTAGAGGATACTATAGATGAACCAAGCACAAACACTCACACAATCTTATATAATAGTCAGCAGTTCATTTAAAAATTCAGCTTTCTTTTCATGGGGAGATGGGGGTAAGTTTAATACTGTCAGAATCAGAAATTCAAATCAGAAAGATATGGATTCAGAAGAATAAGAAACTTTTTTTGTCACCAGTTAGATAGATAGATAGATATATAGATATATAGATATATAGATATATAGATATATAGATATATATAGATATATATAGATATATATAGATATATATAGATATATATAGATATATATAGATATATATAGATATATATAGATATATATAGATATATATAGATATATATAGATATATATAGATATATATAGATATAGATATAGATATAGATATAGATATAGATATAGATATAGATATAGATATAGATATAGATATAGATATAGATATAGATATATATATATATATATATATATATATATATATATAGTATATAACTGCATGGTAATGGTACCATTTAGGGATGCACCGAATCGGCCAAAGCCCCAAATCCTTGGGGAAAGATTCGGCCGAATACCGAAAGGAAATGGATGCAGGAAGGGAAAAAGTGGAAAAAATTCTTCTTTTGTGATGAAAAGTCATGTGGTTTCCCTGCCCGCCCCTAATTTACATATGCAAATGAGGATTTGGATTCAGTTCGGGCAGGCACAAGGATTCGGCTGAATCTGAATCCTGCTGAAAAAGGCCAAATCCTGAACGGAATCCTGGATTCGGTGCATCCCTAGTACCATTAATCATAGCACTTAGACAAAGAAAGACATATTGAGGGAGTAATGTTAAGCATCCCTATTAACTTCAATGACTAAACTTAATTCCCCTTTAGGAAAAAGTGCACAGAGCAGGGGGAAAAAAAGTAGTTTAACTGTGCAACCTTAATTACCTTTTAGAAGCATTCCTGATTTAGCCTTAGGTTTGCCTAAATTCTAAAAATTGTACTCTAAGGGGGTGATCAAAATCCGAATTTTTCAGTTTTTAAAGAAAAATTGTCCGACCAAACTAGAATCCACAACTTGCCCTTATTTGTCAAAAAAAAACTTGAAAAAAATCGTATCAGGAAAAACAGCGACTGTTTCGGATAGTCCCGCAAAAAACTAAATTTTTAGCGTTTGACACCAGTACACCACAAAAAATTTCAAAATCAAGAAAAAAACAGCATCAAACCCTGAAAACTCAGAACATTTAGTAAAATGGTTAATGCCATTGACTTTTATATGAATTCGGCAGCTTTTAGATGGCGTATTTTCGGATTCAGAACAGCTTTGGGGCATAATAAATAAGCGAAAAAATGTGCAGGAGCAAGTCTAAGTAGGGATAGGCGATTTTTTTTCACCTTGTGTCGCCGAAAAATGACGCCCATAGACTTGTATGGCGTTGTGCGTCAAAATAAAAAGCCGTGCGTCAAAAAAATTTCACCACTCGACAATTTTTTTGGTGTCCATAGACTTTAATGGGCGCCGGCGGCGAATTTTGGGCAAAATGAAACAGGTCAAACGGGTCAAGCCCATCCTTAAGTCTAAGGCTCCAGAGGGACACCAAAGAAAGTTATGTTTTTTCCCCTATTGCATTGCAAAAGTCTTGAGGCTTCTCAAAGGCACTATAATGGTATACTGAATATAGTCAATAGTAGTAGTCAACAAATACCTCCACAGGAGTAGTTTCTGGGATCTCTCGAAGAATAATAATGCATCGCTTGTGATTTGGTCTCACTTTCTCTCCTTTTTCATCAACTTGCACCACAGGCGTTGCTTAAATAAAATAGTTTAGTGTTATTTTAGCAAAGTAACTATTTAGGGCTATTCCACACGGGGAGATAGCGACGCGTTTGCGGTCGCGGCGACAAAGCGCCGCGACAGTCGCCACGACCGGCGGCGAGGCATTTTCAGGCGACTGTTGAAAAGCGCATCGCCTCGTGTGGTTAGCACAGGCGTTTTTACATAGGCGCCCATACAAAACTGTCGCCTGCGCCGGTCGCGGCGCTTTGTCGCCGCGACCGCAAACGCGTCGCTATCTCCCCGTGTGGACTAGCCCTTAAGGTATAGAACATTAATAACATACAGGAGCGAGCTTTGCATTATTGGAAACCTCCTGAGTAGTGTAAACAGATTTAAAGGGAGTATTTATATTAGTAGGAAGTACTAAGGGTCCAAAAAGATGAGAGATGAGCGAGAATATGCTAATATAACTGACTATAAACATGGCTGTGTGTTAAAAATTCAGCACAAGATGTCTGCACTGCCACAAAACCAAATACTTAAGTAGCACAGAAAACAGTAAGGTTAAATGTATGTACATGACAGGATCAGCACAGAAGATATTCAGAACTAAGTAGCACAGTCAGCAGGCATTCCATCCAGAGAAGGCAGTAGCCAGTGGTTCCCAAAATGCTCAGCCTCAAAGCCAGTTGGGGGGGCCCTTAGAACTACAGCAGAAGAACTACTACAATATTATTTTCATAAATTGAATAAATTATAAATTCATGTTATTTGGTTAACGTTGCAGGTAGCCTAAGAAGCAGAAGACATTTGACCATTCAGCTTGCTCAGAATATTGCCAAGTCAGGACTGCATAGTCAGGGACTTAGTGTAGATGCATTTAATTACACTGAGCTGATCTGGGACATCAGCAGTAGCATCCCGTGGAATCTTCAAAGAGCAGTTTATTAAAGATTTCCAGTGGCTGCACAATTTAAATGCAATAGCATGTCATGGTTATAATTCTCTAGGTTGTACCTACATCTCAACACTTCAAGAATAAGGTCCATGTCAGTGGTCAGCTTCTTAATGCCTTCCATATTTGCAATTGTCCAAATAGGTACAAACTGATCACTATCCATTTGTGACATCAGATAAAGATCCTTTGAAAGATTCTCTCTGCAAAATAATTTCCAGAACATTAGTATATGACATTAGTTTATATCCCCTTTAATCTATCCTTGAACCTTTGATTATGGAATTCATTTCACATCTAATAGTCCTACCTTGAGAAGCAGAATTCAAGTTGTTTCTTCAAACATTCTTTCAAATCTTCTGCACTAACAACTTGAGGAACTGGGGATGTGCCATCACCTTAAGTGTGAAGAGAACAAAAGTTTTCTGAGAAGAAGCATTGAAATAAACGGTAACCAAATCACGGAATTCTAATACAGCAATGACAGTTGGATATGGTTTTAAAGTTCCCCTTTAAAATTAACTCTTCAGTGTAAAAATAAAATGCAATAAATACATAGGCTATGCAAAATATAAATGTTTTCAATACAGCTAGCCAAATATTTAATGTATAAAAGTTGGAATAAATATATTTACATTCTAGCCAGAACATTACATTCCTCCTTTACATTAACAAAGGTTAACAAACATGCTGGGTTAAAGCAAAGGCTTGATCTATCCACACATAGTGGGCAGAGCGAATACAGGCTCACTATCTTCTTTTACATGCAAATCCACTACAGAGTCTCTCAGTTGGGTGACTTACTAACATTCCTTATCCTTCCCTCCCCGCTGCCTCGAGTCTCATTACACCCTTTTTCAACATTCTGCGCATGTGTATAATTTTAATAGCCCTTCCCTCCATGCCTGTGCTCAATTTACATGTTCTTCAGTAGCCCACCCACCAGTACGGGTTGGGTATGGCTGGTCTCCATGACGACGCTCAATTCCTTTCGTTAGTGCACTGAGCTACAGGCTAGCAGGGAGATGTCAATTATCCCGAGCCGGCAAAGTAGGTAACATTTTTAGAGCTGCAGATGTCTGTGCTTTGCCGTGAATAGCTAATACATGTTGATGAATACATGCGCCTGGGGTCAAGGGAGGGATTTTGGCTCATGCGCAATAATGAACAGTAGCCGAATGCGGAAGGGAAGCCTTTTGTAAGATGGCGCCACCGCTTTCTTCAGCAGGCTGCTACTTCAGAGCTGTGTTTTATTAAAAAAATTAAATGTGTTTCGGAAATATAAACATAGCGATTCTGGAGGGGTATATGAGATCTACAAAATGGGACAAGAAGTAAGGTTTGCATGTTTTTTACAAAACGCATCAGTTAATAGTGCTGCTACAGCAGAATTCTGCACTGAAATCCGTTCCGTGTCAGTTTCCCAGCTGCCCCCCAGTCATGTGACTTGCGCTCTGATAAACTTTAGCCACTCTTTACTGCAAGTTGGAGTGATAACCCCCCCCCGCAGCCTAACAACAGAACAAGGGGAAAGAAACCAGATAGCAGCTCCCTAACAAAAGATAACAGCACTCAATAGAAACATCCAGGTCCCACTGCGACCCACTCAGTTACATTGAGTAGGAGAAACAATAGCCTGTAAGTAGTTCCATCCTAAAGTGCTGGCTCTTTCTGAAAGCACATGACCAGGCAAAATGATCAGAGATGGCAGCCTATACACCAATATTAAAACTAAAAAAAAAAATACACTTGTTGGTTCAGGAATGAAATTTTATATAGTAGCATAAATTATATGCAGTGTAAACAGTGTAATTTAGAAATAAAAACTACAACCCTAAAAATCATGACAGAATCCCTTGAACCTCTTAGTGGTCAGTGACTTAGCAGGGGGCCACATGGGACATAACTGTTCAGTTAGTTTTCTTTTAAATCTGACCTGCATGCTAAGGATAAAAAGCAAACTAACCGAGCAGTTATGTCCCATGGTGACCCCTTCAAGTCACTGACTAAGATTAGAGAACTGCAAGTGATGAAGTAGTGTTCTGGCTCTTTGAAAACAAGGGAATCCCCTTCAACTACTCAGCAGCATCAATGCTGTAAATCAAACCGAAACGGACACGATTGCCCTAGCTAGTTGAGTGTTTTTGATATTCTTGATTGTGTTGTTTTATAATCTCAGTGTTACATAACCCTGCCAAAAACAGCGTTGCAAGCAGCATAATGACTCACCTGTAACCTCAAACATTTGGTATCCAATCTCATCCTGTGCTATTAAGTCCATTCCATTTGCAGTTGCTTCCTCTAAGTTGAGCCCGTTTCTGCTCACTTCACAAGACGGGGAATACATTACTTCAAACTGCTTATTAGACTCACTTGGATTTTGTAAACAACCTAATGTGAGGAAATTAAATGGTTTTAAAAAGCTTTAATTTTGGTTTTCCCTTTACTGTTTTTTTTTTTTCTTTAGGAGTACTTTTATTTTTAAGAAAAGCCTTATCACAAGGTTGAGATCACTGGAACAAGGCTTTTTACTGCAAAGTCAGCAGACCATTAGAAACAGCTACAGTATTTAGTTTCTAGGAATAATACAGCCCCTTTAAAGGTCTGAATCAGTCAGAAGGAAAAAGAAAAGGGCAACTGCTGTCAATACAAGGTTAGGTGGAGTAAGCTTACTTTTAAAGGGGTTGTTCACCTTCAAACACTTTTTTCAGTTTAGTTGTTTTCAGATTATTCACCAGAAATAAAGTTGTCTTGCAATTACTTTCTATTTATGATTGTTTTTCTAATATGGAAGTGAAAAGTTTCCTTTTTCACCTTCTAAAGCAGCTCTGGGGGGGGGGGGGGACTCGAACGGTTTTAAATTGAATACATTTAGTTATTTAAAGGGGAACTCCAGCTTCCAAACCAAAATTTGATAAAGAGGCCCACATAACAAAGAAACCCTTAATATATTCATCACAGTTACCCGTTTCTTCAAAAAGTTTGAAAATCCTCTTTCTGTATCTTTTTAAATCCTGGCAGGGAAGGAGGGACTAAAACACTGATGTTACAAATTGTAACAACTGTCCACAGCTTACAGACAGCATGCAGGAACTACATAAACCACAATGCATTGCACTGTGATGTTCCGTTCCTTATTAAAATCACATATGCAGGGAATTGTGGGGTTTGGAGGATGCAGGCGGAGGACAGATGGCTGTTTATACAAAGTAACAGTAGTCAGCCAGCTCAGCAAAGTAGTCAGGGAGATCAGCAGGAGAGCTGGGGGCTTTAAGAAACCATTAAAAATCATGAAAAGTCTGCATATTTTTTATATGATCTATATTGCAAAGTTGCTTGAAATTATGTTTACTTTTCAAAAAGCTTAAGTTGTGTTTTGTGGAGTTCCCTTTTAACCCTGCTGAGCAGCGTTTCATTTAAGGCAGCTGTTAGAATTGATACAATAGTTGCCAATATTCTACAGATACTGCAGAGAAATATATAAACAAATTGTATCAACTAAATGTAGCAAATTGTAACAGTTCAGATGTTCCTGGATCACTGAACTGCCAGACTGAAACCCCAGAGATACAAACATGAAACTTTATACATCAAAAATTATGGGGGGAAAAAAAATGGAAAGCAATTGAAAAAAGTCTATTTCTGCTGAACAGACTGAAAACAACGGAACTGAAAAAAAGTGTTTGGAAGGTGAACTCTTTTAAGTGGTTTGGCAAGACAGGCTACTTTATTAGCAAGGTCCAAACCATCAATAATGAAAATTAGATGGCACTATTTATATTTTGGTGTCTTTAAAAAAACCACATGCTATGGATATATGGTATGAGAAGTGAGAATGTTACCGGCTTCTGTATTCTGGAATAGAATATTCTGTTACGATGCCTTTAAGTTTCTTGCGTTTTTTTTTTTTTCCACCGGAAATATTTTATATCTGCAAGCTTAGCAGCTGTGGGACTTTCAAAATCAATTATGTATCCAAGCATATAAAAAGGTAAATATTTGTATAACATAGAGAAATGCAATTTGATTATGTATTTAGGGCCATACATTTAATCTCAAGTTGGCTTTCTTTGCTAAACAAATGTGTTCTTTAGGAAACGCTCCTAAAGTAAAAGAACAAAATGAAGAAAGTATGATTACAAATAGAACACACATTAAAAAAAGAAAATGCCAACAGAATGGTGAAAGTAGCGTTTTTGATGTCATAGCTTTCTTTGAATTAAAGAAAATGTATATAAAAAGCTTTAAGAAATGACAAACAACCTTCTTGGCAAGTCTCTGTTATGGCTGCCTCATCCCAAGACTCATCCATGCCATTGGCTGTTTGAGATACTTCAGAGCTTCCTTGTGGAATTTCTTGCCATACTTTTGCATTCGGATTTAAACCAGCACCTTTAGATGCAACCTGAAAAAAAGTAATGTAAATACATTTTAAGCCAATTTTGTTTTTAAAATAATAAAAAAAAAAGTACATTTCCAACAAAGTTAGATTAAGTGTAGCAGAGCTCATTATTATTGTTGAGGTTAGTTCTTTAAGGTATAATTACAATTACATTAATGGGGCAATTCACCTTTAAGTTAACTATTAGTATGTTATAGAATGGCCAATTCTAAGCAACTTTTCAATTGTTCTTCGTTAATTTTTTAATTATACAGGTATGGGATCTGTTATCGGGAAAGCCCTCATCCAGAAAGTTAAGAATTACAGAAAGGCCATCGCCCCCATTTTATACAAATAATCAAATTTTTTAAAAATGATTTCCTTTTTCACTGTAATAATAAAACAGTAGCTTGTACTTGATCCATACTATTATTGGAAGCATTACCAGTCTATTGGGTTTATTAAATGTTTATATGATTTTCTTGTACACTTAAGGTATGAAGATCCAAATTACAGAAAGATTCAGTATTTGGAAAGCCCCAGGTCCCAAGCATTCAGGATAACAGTTCCCATATCTGTACTCCTTCTTCCTCTGACTCTTTCAAGCTTCCAAATAGGGATCACTGACCCCATATAAAAAACAAATGTTCTGTAAGGCTACACATTTATTGTTATTGCTACTTTTTATTACTCATCTTACTATTTAGGCCTCTCCTATTCAAATTCCAGTCTACCATTCAAATCAATTCATGGTTGCAAGGATAATTCAGACCCTAGCAACCAGCTTACTGAAACTGCAGACTAGAGAGCTGCTGAATAAAAAGCTAAATAACTCAAAAGCTACAAATGATAAAAATTAAAACCATTTGCAAATTATCTCTGAATCTCACTCCCTACATCCTACTAAAAGTTAACTTAAAGGTGAACAACCCCCTAAGGTATGAAGATCCAAATTAAACTCTTAAGCCCCGAGCATTCCAGATAACAGGTCCCATACCTGTACTAAGTTGATTTGGAACCTGTGTATGTAACTGAACCCAGGAAAGTAATGAAAATATAATGTACTTTTATGCTACACTAGTAAAATAGGGGTTATGCTTCAGAAGCTCTACTATAAGTTATATAAACAAACTGCTGTGTGGCCATGGGGCAGTCATTCAAAGCTGAAAAAAGGAGAAAAGGCACAGGTTACACAGCAGATATGGCTGCCCCCATGGCTACACAGCAGCTTGTTTATATAAACTATAGTTGTGATTCTGAAACAAACACGTCAGTTTTACTAGTGCTGGCCAACAGTACATTATATTGTCGTTCCTTTAAAACACAATTTTTTTGGGTGTTACTGTTCCTTTAAAAAGGGCAGTGTACATGGAAAGCGAAATTCCAGTTTTCACTTCATATCTCTGTAGGAAAGGAAAAATGGATACTATGGTACAGTGCAACACACTGTGCATTTCATAAACCTGCTTTACAAAAGAGTCATGTGACACTCAATAGGGTTAATTCTATTATGGGACTGCACATAGTATACATTTTGGACTTTTCTACAGAGATACGTTTTATAATGGAACATAAAGCAGAGTGGCCCACTAAAGGGCAGCTGCAGTCAAAAACACACAGGGGCTTAATTGTTAACACTGGTGACAAACATTACCGGTGATGTTGCCCGTAGCAACCAATCAGATATTTCCTTTTGTTTGCCGATTGGTTGTTATGGGCAACATCACCAATAATGTTGGTCTCCAATGTTTAACAAATACGCCCCATCAAATAAAGATACTACAGTAGAAGCACTGAACTTCCTTTGCATTGAAGTATCGTCCTGCACCGGGTCGGGTACCCGCGGAATACTCAAAAGTGGCCGGGTTTTGGGCAAAATAGTCCCCGATTCCCAGGGTGTGCCGGCAGTCAGCGGGTAAGCCAGCTGCGTACCCAACAAAGGTGCAAGCTTGATCCCTCCGATTCTCCCCTGTGCTTCTTGTAGTTATTTTTTTATTTTTTGTACATCAATTCCGTTTTGCGTGTCCCGGGGTCGGAAGGTTAGTTGCCCTAATGCGGGCCCGATCGTGGTAGCGGATTTCAGAAGTCGCCTCATGAGGAAACTCTGGGGACTTCGGAAACCTGAAACAATTCATATTCCATCCCGCTGGGGATGGGTATTCTTGCCGGCTGGAAGGCATTTCGAGGAGATTAGTCGCCCGAAGTAGAGAAGATTTGATGCTGGGTGACTAATCTCCAGGTCTGCCACCACCCTTAAGGGTGGTGACACACTAAGATTCGGGGAGGTTTGTGGCCCATCGACAAATCACCTCTTATTCGGGCAACTAATCTCCCCTAAATGCCTTCCCGCCGGCTAGAATGTAAATCGCCAGCAGGATGGCACTCAGAACGCTCCGTTTTCCGAAGTCGTCTCATGAGGAAACTTCGGAAAACAAAGCGTTCCGAGTGCCATCCCACCAACGATTTACATTCTAAATGGCGGGAAGGCATTTAGGGGAGATTAGTCACCCAAAGAAGAGGCGATTAGTCGCTGGGCAACTAATCTCCCCGAATCCTAGAGTGTCACCATCCTTAGAAACAGATCTGGTTAAGAGTCTGCAGATACACAAATTAAGGGCCTATCAGAAAGCCTCTTCATTTACGGAGACTACAAAGATCAAAAGCAAATGCAGAGCAGCTATCCCAATCAATACTCACAAAGCACAAGCTGCATCATTCTTTTATAATTAGAAGGAAAAGCAGTACAGCATTCCCTAGTGCTGGTCTGGCAAGCTGCTTTTATAATGGTCTCACATAAACATACTGTATATGAGCGACTCCTTATTTACATTTTACATAAAACAATTGACAAGATAAACAATGGGACAAAAAGACAACTTTTTGCACGCTGCTCCTGTTTCTCTCATTAATAGGAAGATCAATTTTTTGTTTGATAAAGGTTTCATGTAAGAAGTGATTCAAAGTATGGTTCTCCTTTTCAACAGTCTTAAGCCAAACATAGAGGTTGATCACTGTAAGCTCTCCATGAATCAGGAATTGAAACATATGTAAGGGACCCCTAGCTAAGTTTATGGGAATCCTGGATTTAAAGGGGGAGTCACACTTGAAAGTAAATATGCTGCCGAGTTTATAAAGCTGATAAAAAAAAAAAAAAAAAGGTTATTTATGTTCAATGTTACTGGACTTTTGTGTTTATTAACCAATACTAGGATCATAGGAAGCATGATCAAGATGCTACTTATGGAAAAGCACATACAAACTATTGATATCTAAAATGTAATTAATTTTTTTTTTTTTTTTTTTTTTTTAAAGGTTAATTTTTATTGAATTTTAACAACAGAAAAAATAAGAAAGAAGGAAAGCAAGTTAGAAGGAAAGAAAGAGGGGGAAAGTAGAGAAAAGAGGTATGGCTGAAAAAGGGACTATCGTTGGTTGGTCGAGGTGGCTGGCGACTCGAGCCAAGGGTTCCAAATTTCTTCGGGCATCCGCGTGCTAAGTACGTGAGTTTATACAGTTCCAGTTGCGAATTAATTAGTCCAATCCATCTAGTCAGAGTTGGTGGCGATGGGCCCATCCAGTGCAGGGCAACAACTTTCTTTGCGTAAAAGAAAAGTAACCTCATCAGGCATCTAGTACTTACTCTAGGTATCACAGAGTCAAGGAGACCCAGAAGACAGGTCGCAGGGTTAAGTATCTGGGGAAGATCCAGTTCGGTGGCCATAAAATTCACAATTGCCCTCCAATATCTATGTATCACTGGGCAATCCCACATTAAATGCATGAAATTAGCGACAGAAGCACCACATCTTGGACAGCTGGGTGAAGCTACTTTCCCCATCGTAAATAGTTTCTGAGGGGTGAGGTATGTTTGATGCATGATCTTAAACTGTATGAGCCTGTCTCTTACACTCACGCATAGGACATATAAGTTGTCTATAATTTCTTCCCAATCATCAGGGTCTATACAAACCCCACTACTCTCCCACTTATACTTCACCCTGGGTCGGGGATCATATCTATTAGAAATTAAGTGCTTATATGCATTGGATAGGAGCTTGACCTTGGTGGGTTGAGATATCAATATTTCTATCCCTGTGTACTGTAGGTGTAGAGGAGGGGTTGGGAATTGTGCTGAGCAAAGATGACTGATCTGGTTATAGCGGAATTCGGACAGGTCAGGCAGGGAGAGGATCTGGCGAAATCTAGGCAGTGCAGGAAGAGTGCCATCAGCATATACTTGAGACAGTCGCTTAAGACCAAATTTATTCCATGTTCCCACCTCTGAGAATGTGGCTAAGTGTGGATAGTTACTATTACCCCATAAAGGTGAATCCGGAGATAGAGTGGTATCAGCTTTAGTGATTTGCACAATTGCATCCCAGGCTCTCTTAGTGGCATCCATTACAGGCAGTAGGGCCAAGATCCTTTCGAGTTCTATATAAGGCATTATGCAGACTTTCAACAGAAGTATCATATAGTGCCTCTATTATGGATGCCGGGTTATCAGCGTCAAACACCTTCCAACCAGCAGCATGTGAGGCCTGGGAGGCAAAATAATACAGCTCATAATTGGGAGAGGACAGTCCCATCTAAAATGTAATTAATTTTTAGCAGAAATTACAGAAGTTTCTTTGATGGGCGGGGGCTACAAGATTATTTTGCAGGATATACAATATTTGCTGTATAAATGAAATGTAAAGACAACAAATATAATTCTGCCTTAAAAATACTTCTAACCAAATGTCCTATAAAAAATTTACAAAACTTAAAGAGCCAGCAGTGCAGAAAGGGACTGAATAATTCAGGTATAGGATCTGTTATCCAGAATGCTTGGGACCTGAGGTTTTCTGGATAACGGATCTTTCCATAATTTGGATCTTGATAACTTAAGTGTACTAGAAAATCATGTAAACATGAAATAAACCCAATAGGCTGGTTTCGCATCCAATAAAGATTAATTATATCTTAGTTTGGATCAAGTACAAGGTACTGTTTTATTATTACAGAGAAAAAGGAGATCATTTTTAAAAGGTTAGATTATTTGATTATAATGGAGTCTATGGGAGACGGCCTTTCCATAATTCGGGTTACCGGATAACGGATCCCATACCTGTACTGCTTTCAATTGCAATTACACCACTGAAACATTTGCTGAACTGTATTTTGGGTGTACAATCCCCTTAAAGTCAAAGAATCACATTGTATTGGCTTGTACCGCTCCAAATAAAAATGGTTGCCTATTAGGGCTCCTACTGAGGGTGCTTTCACAAGGCCCTTACAGATATTCCCACAGAGTTCAATTAAGGAAAAGCTGTGTATTCAGTTGGCACTTTATACTTCACACCTGCTTTTCCTAGCCAGACACATTAATGGTGATGAGAGGAGACAGAACAGCTCAAACAAGATAAACAAGTGTCTAAACTTTACCAGCTTCCAAGAGGCAAAATTACATTATTGGGCGGACAGAGAATGAGATTACATTTGTAAATTACATGAAGCTTTCAGATATAACAAAGCAATTGTGTTCTAGCCATTTGCACAAATCAATGTAGAGAAATGCACACGAGCGGCTGTACAAATACAAGACTCTTAAATGACAGTACAGAGAAAAGGCCAAGGTAACGCAATAGGTCCCATATGTATGTGCACAGCAGCAGATAACACATGTTTAGACTCACTAATCTTAGCACTCAAACACAAAGCGAATGCCTGACAGCAAGTGTCAGCTGATTCATGTAGCGTCAGTCTCAATAAGGAAAATATGCTTATGTGACACTGGCCTTACACAATGCCTGACTCTTCTCATTTGCTGACTTTCAAAATCATTTTCAAATTAAGTTCCTACAAAATTCTCTGGAAATAATTACATATAGATACAGTGTATCTACACACTGCTTGGCGGCCCATATTTAGAAAAATATCTCTAAAATTATCCAAGTGCCAGATCAAATATGCAAATGACTTCCCAGAATGGAAGGGGCGTAAAACCACAGCCTTTAAAGGGGTGGTTCACCTTTAAGTTGACTTTTAGTATGTTGTAGAATGGCTAATTCCAAGAAACTTTTCAATTGGTCTTCATTTTTTTTTTTATTAAAGTTTTTGAATTATTTGCTGACTTCTTTGACTCTTTCCAGCTTCCAAATGGAGGTCACTGACCCCATCTAAAAACAAATGCTCTGTAAGTCTACACATTTATCGTTATTGCTGCTTTTTATTGTTCTTCTTTCTATTCAGGCCTCTCCTATTCATATTCCAGTTTCTTATTCAAATCAATGCATGGTTGCTAGGGTAATTTGGACCCTAGCAACCAGATTGTTGAAATTGCAAATTGAAGAGCTGCAGAATAAAAGGCAAAATAACTCAAATCACAAATGATAAAACATGAAAACCAGTTGCAAATTGTCTCAGAATATCACTCTCTACATCATACTAAAAGTTAATTTAAAGGTGAACAAACCCTTTAAGTGTTAAGGTAAGTTTAGTGTTATCATTCGTTGCAGAGGGCTGTGTGCAAGCAATGAATGCAAAATAGAAAGGAATAATGCATTATTAAAAAATGTAATGTTGCTAAGCTGTGTTTCTTATTTTCATATTTTAGAACTCTGTGGTAGGGTTTGAAATGATTATGTCTTAAAAAAAAAAACATTTTCCTGTAAAAGTGCTGAGTTATACATGACAATTCGGAAAACCATTCAGCAGTTCCTAATCCTAAATTTACCCCATAATTACACCCTCGTCTATCACATGACTTGGAAAGCCAATCTAAACCTTTCACAAATACCCAACTTGCACACTAGCTTAAAGACACAAGACTTCACAAGAACCATACATGGTCTGAAAAACTGTCAACTTTGTTATGCACACATTAAAAACACACTAGCTTACTGAGGTTGCCAAACAAGTCTATTCAGTTAAGGCCACTCACATGCTAGACCACATAGAGACAATGGACAGGCTTCAAAACATTCCACTGTTAAAGACTGAAACAATGGATTGCAATATAGTTTCCCTAGAATGGGGTGGTTTGCCTTTAAGTTAACTTTTAGTATGTTATAAAATGACCAATTCTAAGAAATTTTTCAATTGGTCTACATTATTCATTTTGAATGGTCTTCTTCTTCTGACTCTTTCCAGCTTTCAAATAGGGGTCACTGGATATTACTCTCTACATCATACTATAAGTTAACAAAGTGAACAATCCCTTTAACTGTGGATGGAATTCTGGTGAGTTGTTTGATATGTATATTTTGTTGGCTTGAATGCACTATATTTTATATTTACCTATAATTTTGCATTGCGGCCCAATTTGTATTCTCTCTGGGCTTAGAATGACATGCAATATCCTCACTTCGCTATTCATTAAGTATTTTGCTTATTTAAAAAAGCACAGGTGTGGGACCTATTGTCCAGAATGCTCAGGAACTGGGGTTTTCCAGATAACGGATCTCTCCATAATGTGGCCCTCCATACATTTACTCTACAAGAAAGTCATGTGAACTTTAAATAAACCCAATAGGCTGATTCTGCTTTCAATAAAGATTAATCATCTTAGTTGGGATCAAGTACAAGCTATTGTTTTATTATTACAGAGAAAAGAGTGATAATTTTCAAAAATTTTGATTATTTGATTAAAATGGAGTGAGACCACCTCTCCATAAAAATAAAAACTTAGGGCGACTTCTGAAATCTAAGTGCAGCGAGTGCAAGGGTTTTCTCATTATAGCAGGCGGAAGGCAGTTTGGGGAGATTGTCGCCCCACAGAAGAGGCGATTAGTGCCCAGGCGACTAAATCTTCCCAAATCTGCCCGTGTGCTAAAGCCCTAAAAGATTATTCATGCAAACTGATGTAATTTTCATTGTAAATTGCCTTGATGTACGACCATGAAACATTCCCTTGCTTTCAGTCTTGTTCCAGATAATTAACACAATTAAGACAAATGTATACAGTGTCGGATTGGCCCGGCGGGAAACCGGGAAAAAACCCGGTGGGCCCCGACCCTCATGGGCCCCCGCCGGGCCAGACCCCATTTCCCCATATTTCGAATCATCCAAAAAAAAATTTGGCGCTGTTCGTGCATGCGCACTGGGTGGCGCTGTTCTCGCATGTGCCTTGATGCGCGTGTGCGCGCCAAGCGGCGCCTCAGTAGGGGCCGGGCAGGGAGGCCCTGGCCAGTCCGACCCTGAATGTATATAACAATCTTGGTGTAACAGAGTTCTGGATAATGTTATATTAGCTTATTTTGCTTGAAAAGAAAATAAACTGACAAAAATGGAATGCCGTGGAAGAGGTTGTCCAGCGTTTAGCACTCATTTATAAAGTATCCAGTGATTATTGAGTGCAGTGCAATATGTTGGCGCTCTATAAATACATGTTAATAATAATAAGCACTATTTGTGTGCCCGCCCAGGGTCAGATTGGGCGATCCCCTGCCGCCGGGTTCCCTAGCCGAGCGCAGCTGGTATTTGCCGCGATTTGCAGCAAGAAGATAAGCGCAGGGAACAGGACTGGGCCAGCGTGGCCCACAAGAGCCGGGGGCCCACAAGGTTTTTCAGGGAAGCCACTTGCCCAAGGTCACAGGACACTCAAACAGAAAATTCACACAAGCCTGCACAACTCATGATAGAGATTTTAGCCTGCATAACTCCTGATAGGAGTTTTAGAGGCACATTTATCAAGGGTCGAATTTCGAATTCATATGAGTTTTTCCCTTAAATTTGATTGAATTCGAAATTTGACTTAGGGAAATTTACTTAAAAAAAAAAATCGAATTGTAAAATCTCGGAAGAATTCAAACGACCCGAAAACTCAAATTGAAAAAACTTTAATGTCAGAAAGGCTGCAAACATCTCCAAACTGCTTACTGGACCTCTCCCATTGACTTATACAGCAATTCAGCAGGTTTTAGGTGGAGAATAGTCAAATTCTTAAAGGGCTAGAGAATGATACATCTCAAAAATTAAATTACATTTAAAAAAAAAAAAAAAAAAACTCGAAAAAAAAATTCAGAAATTCTGCTCCCTAATCTCACTTGTTGGTTATCTTGTGCCTATGTCTGACACTGCAAATTACAGCTCTCCTGAGGCCTTTCATCCACAGACTTGCCTACATGCCACAGCCTCTAAGGAGAACAAAGTTTCGTCATAGCACATATACAGGTTGATGTTTAAAGGGGTTGTTCATCTCCAAACACTTTTTCCACTTCTGTTGGTTTCAGATTATTCACAGGAAATAAAGACTTTTTCCAATTACTTTGTCATTTGTATTTGCGACTGTTTTTCTAATATATTTAATATAATTATTCTAATATACTTTCAAACTTGTAACTCATGTGATCACAAGGGAAGCTGCTACCCCACCAGACTGGATCCTTTTTGAAAGTCTTTTAACTCCAAAACTGCACAAGCTTTCAAAAACTTTTGAAATACTCCATGATAATCTGACTTTACCTGGGAAACACTAGCTTTGCAACTAAGATGTGATGGAGAATCCATAAGGCCTAACCTTGCTGCAATTTCAAAAGAATAGTTGTGGCCTTTGTAATAAATATTTTCAGAGATCTGTCCTAAAATGTACCTATTCAGACCCCCTGAAACAATATAGGAACTGTTAAGGAATGAACAAGCTCAACGGGCAGGTGAAAGCAACAGACGCATCTATGACAAATGAAGGTTAGGCGATCATGAATGTATGTGATAAGGATGGAAACAATTCAGGACATGCAATTAACACTGTTTCAGAAAGAATAAACAGAAATAACCTGCAGACTGCTGTGGATCTCTGCCACTATTCATTCAGTAAAAGAACAAACAGGACTTAGCAGTTTAAGTCAATAATGCTCTGAAGCCTTTGAAACAAAATGGAAAAAGTAGGCGTTGAGATTTGTCCTTGAATGTGTAGCCACCAGGAAGTGATGCCGCTAGACCTGGGTGACACAAATGTCTGATGCACTATTCAAGCAGGGTGCCCAACCCCTTCTACTTGTTGAACAGAACTTCCAGCATCCAGTAATAGCTGTCAATTTAGCCTGCAACATTTGGGCTAGTCTTAGATGATGCTGGCATTTGCAATACAATAGCTACAGCCTTGCACACTGATCAGGGAACAGGCGTTGTAATGGAGATAAAACATATTTCTGTTACTTCAGTTTTACTTTAGGTCTCAGCCCCATTTCTGTCAGTGGATTTGTAATCTAGCTATCCGAAAACCCATTATCCAGAAAACTCAGAATTACGGAAAGACTATCTCCCATAAACACCATTTTATACAAATAATCCACATTTTAACAAATTATTTAATTTTCCTCTGTAATAATACAAAAAGTACATTGTACTTAACCCAAGCTAAGATATAATTAATCCTTATTGGAAGCAAAACCAGTCTATTGGGTTTATTTAATGTTTAAGTCATTTTTTAACAGACAAGGTATGAAGATACAAATTACAGACAAATCCGTTATCTGGAAAAGCGCAGGTCCCAAGCATTCTGGATAACATGTCCCATACCTGTAGTAAAAGCTAAGTATGCAGGCTATTCTCATGTGGATATATATTAAGTATATATTAATTGTTTAATTCTGGTTAGTGCCTGCCAGGGTGTCCTTTTTTTTTTTACAACTACAGGTATGGAACCAGTTATCCAGAATGCTTGGGACCTGGTGTGAACCAGATAACAGATCTTTCCATAATTGGATCTTCATACCTTAAGTCTAAAGAAAATCATGTAAACATTAAATAAACCCTATAGGCTGGTTCTACTTCCAATAATGATTAATTATATCTTAGTTTGGATCAAGTACAAGGTGCCATTTTATAATTAGAGAAAACACAAATCATTTTTCAATATTTGGATTATTTGATTAAAATGGCGTGTATGGGAGACAACCTTTTCATAATTTGGATCTTTCTGGATAACATGTTTCCGGATAATGGATCCCATACTTGTATTTGACATAGAAAATATTCCTAGGAGAATGGACTTAAACCCTGGTTGGCTACAAAATGCATTGTTTTTGTGTAGCAAATCAGGGCGTTAAGTCTATTTTCTTAGGAATATTATTATTATTTATGGCAGAGACACACGCGAAGATTGGGGGAGATTGTCGCCTCTTCATCAGGTGACTAAACAGTCTTCCCTCCAGCTAGAATGTAAATCGCCGGCGGGATGGCACTCAGAGCAATTCGTTTTCCTGCGTCGCTTCACTAGGAATTTAGTCGCTTTAGATTCTAGCTTTCGGGAGGCAGATCATGGGTAGATTAGTCGTCCAGAAGAAGAGGTGATTTATTGCCGGGTGACTAAGGGCAGTGACATATGCTCAGATTCGGGGAGATTAGTCGCCCAGCGACAAATCTCCTCTTCTTCAGGGCGACTTATCTCCCCAAACTGCCTCCCGCCGGTGGGATGGCAATCGGTTTGCTTTGTTATCCGAAGTCGCCTCACAAGGAAACTTCGCGCAACTTCAGAAAACAAATCGCTCAAGAGTGCCATCGCGCCAACGATTTCGTTCCTAGCCAGCGGGAGGCAGTTCGGGGATATTAGTCGCCATGAAGAAGAGTCGATTTATTGCCGGGCGACTAATCTTCCCGAATCTGAGCGCGTGTCTCTGCCCTTAATCTCCCTGAGTCTGAGCGTGCGTTTCTGCCCTTAAAGTATCCAAGTTATACACTGCACTAGACCCTTAGAACGCTGTGAATGATAAAGTCTCTTCTGCAGCCATTATGCCTATCCTGTGGTATCACTAAGCATTAATGCAGTATGAGTTAGTGGTGCAATGCACTGGCCAGTCCAGCAGTTGGACAAATAAAACAATGTATATATATATATATATATATATATATATATATATATATATATATATATATATATATTCTAGAATTGCCCAATATAGGAACTACTGTACATGTATTTTGCAGATAGCAAGTATGTGCCACACACCAGAGATACACGTCAGACTAAGCACCCCCAGTTCTAGTTGACCTATGCCTCCCTGTATGAGCCAGTAGGTGCCAAGGGGATTCTGGGAGTTGTAGTTTAGTATGTGTATGAAAATGACAATCGAATGCTAAAGAAAAGTACTAGTTATCACGTGGACACGACAAGAAGTCCAATCCATATGTCACAGGGTCAATCAACACTTAATCCAGATCCCAATATCCACCGGGATGGCCTTGCAGCTGTTATAGGACTAGGAAGGCGAGAGGTGCAGTTCAGCAAGGCTGCACTTCCCCTAATGTAAAAGCGGTGACAGGAAGGTCACTGCAGAGTCCCCAGTCCTCCCCCACCTGCCCTAGTCCGAGTCACTCACAAACATGTCCAAGGGCCAATGAGAGAGACCACAGAGCTCAGTCTCACAGCAGAAGTGTCCGGAGCCGAGCTGATAGGATTGCTGTGTCACATGGCGGTGCGGCCTTCTACTCTGCACGCTGCCGACACGTCCCCTCCCCTCTCACCCGGCTTCGTCACTTACCTCAACGAACAAAAGCATCCTATCCCCACACACGAGCCCTATGCGTGCTGGAGACGACTCTATTTCGGCGAAGTGAAGCGGGCAAAGGATTGGGAAAGGATAAAGAGAAGAAAAGTAATCCAGGAGTAGAAAGGCGAGTGAGTGACAGCGCCGGGCCCCGCACTGCTTGTCACTTAGACCTTCCCAGAGCTGGGGCGCAACAGCACCACCTCTTCCGATTGCGTCTCCTCCTCATCTTCCACTAATGCAGCAGTTCCGTCTGCGCTGCTCGCTATTGCTTCCGGGGGTCAGGGGTCAGCACCTAGATCCATGACAACACGTGCGGCCCAGTGAATGTCCGAAACAAGTCAGGGTGGGAGCCGCCATCTTACCGCAAGGGCACGCGGGTGTGCATCGACTATCTTGGATAAACTACAACTCCCAGAAACCTGAGAGAATCGCTAAGGGTTACTGATAGTTGTAGTTGTACAGATAAACGGAAATAGAGGGATGTGCGTGTATCCGGTTCATAAATCCCAACATTTTGCAAGTAAAAAGAGGGACAAAAAGTTTTTTCGTAGGTAGCGCAGCGAGATTTTTGACAACGCCCCTTTATGTGACCACAAAATTTGGCAGGTTATGGAAATTCTTATCTAAACTGTTTCTTGTGTCTCAAAATTGTTACAAAGTATTTTATTTGCACCTGTTACCTGTTCTGTGCTCTCTGCTAAAAGCCAATTAAGTGAGAAGTTTCTTTTTCTGGCTGTTCAGTGCAGAGAAAATAGGGATTTTCCAGTACAAATGAGGGACTGTCCCTCCGAAAAAGGGACAGTTGGGAGGTATGCCGGTCTATCCACTGGCGGGGATGTTAACAGGGGAACTACAAGCTGCGCTTTAGTAAAGTCATGCCCTGCTAACAACTGTCCGGCAATGCTGGGAGACCAATGAAATCGAGAAACATTGACCTTGTAACTAGGGTTTGCCACCTTTTCTGGAAAAAAATACCGGCCTTCCAATATATTTATCTTTTTTCCCTATTAATAGCATTGGGATCAACCATAATTTTTACCGGCCCGGCCTGTAAAATACCGGCCAGATGGCAACCCTACTTGTAACAGGCCCATGTGTGCTACCAGCATGTGACCTATACACATATGTCGCAACATTTTGGGAATAAAAAGAGGGACAAAAAAGTTGGAGTGCAGCAATTTTTTGACCACGCCCATTTATGTGGCCACACCCCTAATTACAATGTTCATTATACACAATTTGGCAGGTTATGAAAGTTTGAACATATTTCTGTGTTTTTTTTCAGTTATTACAGTTTTGCTAATGAAGGTGAATTACCCTTTAAGCTGTGAGTTTAACTTGTCCCAAGGGACCTCCTTTAGTGATGTTAGGATTGGTGGTTTATGCAGTGGCGTAACTACTGGGGGAGCAGGGGGTGTGATTGGGCCAGGGCCCGCACCCCCTCAGGGCCCCCCGGCAGCTCGCGCGCCACTGTGTTCTTGGGTGCTGGCGTACGGAGGGGAGCGGGGTCCGGCTGCACGTCCAGCGACAGGGCCCACCCCCCTCTAGTTACGTTTCTGGGTTTATGCACATCTGCTAGAAGGTTACGTATAAATAATTCGGGATATGGTTTAAGGGAAGAGCCACTGGAAAAAATAAGAATAATGGCAAATAAATCATTTTGGCACCCTGTACAGGTAATTATAGTATGCATGCCAGTGGGTCCTCCAGAAGAAGAGAGTCGTTAGCTAGGGCTGCTCAGTGCTGACTCATGCTGTTCCCACTAAAAAGCAGTATTCTTTAGTTTTTGTGATAAATAAAGGTATGGGATTCTTTAACCAGAAAGCTCCTAATTACGGGAAGGCCATCTCTCAAATATTCTATTTTAATAAAATAATTTAAATTTTCTTTTTCTCTAATAATAGAACAGTACCTTGTAGTTGATCCAAACTAAGATATAATTAATCACTATTGGTGGCAAAATGACTCTGTTGGGTTTAATTAATGATTTAATAATTTGGTTTTTTTTTAGTCTTAAAGGAGAATTCAACCCTAAAGTTAAAAAATACCTACTCTACATAGACCCCCCCTCCTCCCCCCAGCCCAAGTGTTACCCCAGGCAAATGACCCTAAAGTTTTACTTACCCCTCGGTGCAGATTCAGGCATCGGAGTTCACGGCACCATCTTCTTCTCTTCGGAAATCTTCAGAATGAGACTGGCATGGTGGCAAATGCGCAGTTGGAGCAATTTTCTGCTTCACGACAACTGCGCATGCGCCGAAACTCATGAAAATTGCCGAATCGCCGGTCTCATTCCGAATATTACCGAAGTGGCTGAAGATGTCGTCCATGAACTCCGATGCCTGAAACTGCACCGGGGGGTAAGTAAAACTTTAGGGGCATTTGCCCAGGTTAACACTTACCCCTCGGTGTAGATGTTGCCCATAGCAACCAATTAGATCTTTGCTTTTGTTTTCTAACGTGTAACTGTTTCAATCTAATTTCTGATTAGTTGCTATGGGCTACATCACCGGTGATCTTTGTCTCCAATACGCCTCATCGTGTGTACAGTAAGGCCTGCCTGATTTGACATCTGCATTCTACTATTCAAAGCAAGCAAAACTGGCATTTCTTCTGACTAAGGTGATGATGTTTATGCATTGGGTCTGTTTTGATAATATGGCTTCTATTTTGGATTGCATGCATAGAATGTATTTATGGCACAGAGATGTTGTGGGGAAGCTAAATGAGAGAGTCCCTGTTGCTTCTTCAATTACAGTAAAATGATGCAGCATGGTGTTGGGATATGATGCTGATGGAGTCGTATGCTGAGGCAGTTTGCCTCTATAAGCAGGGAATCAGTACAGGAACTCCAGCAGATTAACCAGTAATTACCCCAACCTTAAATAAATGTTTTGCAGTTAATTTGCTGGAGTTCCTCTTCCTTTTTGTTTTTGGTTTGGCGACAAAGGAGAAGGAAAGGTTAAAATGAAGTAAGCTTTATCAGAAAGGTCCATATAAATACACCAATAAACCCTCAAAGTAATGCTGCTCTGAGTCCTCTGTCAGAAGAAACACTGCATTTCTTTTCTTCTATTGTGTACATATCTTCTGTTTCAGATTTCCTATTTTCAGCATAAACCTCTAGGGCTTGAGCATGCTCAGTTTGCTCTTCTCTCCCTCCTCTTTTCCTTCCTCTCCTCCCTACTGTAATCTAAGCTCAGAGCTGTAAGTGAGCAGGGAGAGACTCAAGCAGGAAGCGATGTCACAGCAAGCTAATATGGCAGCTGCTATCCTAAACAAACAGAGATAGCTTCTAGAGCTGTTTACTCAGGTATGGTAAAGTGTTCTACAGAATAAATATAGTGTTATAGTTGCACTGTTGTGGCTAATCTATTGGCAATAAACTGCTTCGGTAGCTTTCCTTTTCCACAGAGCGCTGCAAGGAAACTGGACACAAATGTTCTATACTTTTATACAGACCACTAACACATTCAATTTTATTTGGTCTTCTCAGTGACACAAAGCTACCAGGTCTTGCCCCTTGTGCAGTATATGCAGCACTGCCAAACTTCGGCAATACCACCTACAGTGAAAGGTACAATTCTTTGCACTTCATTCTGGGAATCCAAAGAGTTGCTCCTATGAACACTCTGGAAGGGGCAATGCACATTGACAATGTAAAAAAATGGTGCTTTCCCCTCAAACGGTAAAGGAACAGTAACAACAAAAATGAAAGTGCTGAAAGTAATAAAAATGACATACTGTTGCCCTGCACTGGTAAAACTGATCTGTTTGCTTCAGAAACACTACTATAGTTCATATAAACAAGCTGCTGTGTAGCAATGGCGGAAATTTAAAAAAAGTCTATATGGCACAGGTTAAATAGTGGATAACAGATAACACCATTATGTTCTACAGAGGTTATCTGCTGTCTGCTGTGTTTTCTCCTTTGAATGGCTGTCCCCATATTTATATAAACAATAGTAGTGTTTCTGAAGCAAACACAGCAGTTGTTCCAGTGCAGGGCAACACTGTATTATATTTTGTATTACTTTAAAACAATTTCATGTTTTGATGTTACTGTTCTTATAGTTACTTTGTTTTTTTTTTTATTAATGAGTCTGTCCGTGTTTTCCCTGTACTGGTGTAAGGTTCCCTTAGCACCTCTGGTTTCCAGTACCAAAATGATATTGCAAGGTGAGCTGGCCTCTGATAAAACTGTCCCTAGGTGTGTCTCTGTCTGTTTTAGTTTCATTAGACTGTCCATAAGCTTGTTGGTGGCAGGTACTGATGATGATGTTTAAAGGGATACTGTCACTAGAAAACATGTTTTTTTTTAAAACACATCAGTTAATAGTGCTGCTCCAGCAGAATTCTGCACTGAAATCCATTAGAGTAAACAGATTTTTTTATATTCAATTTTGAAATCTGACATGGGGCTAGACATATTGTCAGTTTCCCAGCTGCACCCAGTCATGTGACTTGTGCTCTGATAAACTTCAGTCACTCTTTACTGCTGTACTGCAAGTTGGAGTGTTATCACCCCTCTCCATCGGTCCCCCCACAGCCTAACAATAGAACAATGGGAAGGTAACCAGATAGCAGCTCCCTAACACAAGATAACAGCTGCCTGGTAGATCTAAGAACAACACTCAATAGTAAAACCAAGTCCCACTGAGACTGATTCAGTAGGAGAAATAACAGCCTTCCAGAAAGTAGTTCCATCTTGAAGTGCAGGCACAAGTCACATGACTGGGGCAGCTGGGAAACCTACAATATGTCTAGCCCCATGTCAGATTTCAAAATTGAATATAAAAAAATCTGTTTGCTCTTTTGAGAATTGGATTTCTGTGCAAAATTCTGCTGGAGTAGCACTATTAACTGATGCATTTTGAAAAAAACGGTTTCCCATGACAGTATCCCTTTAACCCTTTCCGCCAGCTTTGGTTTAAGCAAGAAACCGCTCAGGAAACAAAACATGCACAATTGCCCATGTGCCATTTGGCTATGGATAACCATGATTTCATTATTCCCTCTAAGTTCCTGTACTTGGGCAAAGGGCCTTGTTAAATGGTCAGTGTACAATGTAAAGGGCAATGATACTGGTTACACTGTGACACTGGATACAGTACACTATGGGGCAAATTTACTAAAGGGCGAAGTGACTATCGTGGGCGAAAATTCTCCAGCATGACGGCATTTCGGTACTTCACCGATTTACTAACAGTCACTGGCGTAACTGCACAGAAGGGTAAGTAACAAGTTAGGGGCATTTGCCCAGCGGGACGGGTAGGCCAGGGGGGAGGAGGGAGGGTGGGCAACACACGGGAGGGGGGGTGGGGGGTTTGCGCCGACTAGGTTTCCTTCCCCTTTAAGATTTAAATCGATGTCCAGCAGTTACAAGGGCAAGGCAGCTGTGCTAGCATGTGAACATGAGGATCCTGTTATTGATTTAACCCTGAAAATATCACATTACATAACATAAGGTCATCTGCATTTGCTGTTGTGCCACAAAGATCCACATGCAGCTACATTGGATGTCACAGCAGAGTTTTCATTTTAGTTATTTTTCAAAAAAACCCTATATTAAAAATGTACGGGCGTCATTTCCTCCTCTAGCATAAAATGAATGATATCAAAATAATAACACATATATATATATATATATATATATATATATATATATATATATATATATATATATATATATATATATATATATAAAAAATAATGATCTATATCCGTATAAGTGTGATGCTTTAAATGTTGTACCTGGCTATAGTAGTTTATGCTAAATAGAGACAGGAGGGATTCTGATTATGTGCTCCCCCACTCAATCCCCCCCAACTCACACTTCACCCCTGCTTACAAAAAAGGGAGACCAGAGAGGCAGGTAAAAGGAATTTCAAGGCCAGCCCCCAGCATTGCTGGAAAATATAAAGCATGGGATTAAAGGAGAACAAACCCTAAAAATGAATATGGCTACAAATGCCAAATTTTATATACTGAACTTATTGCACCAGCCTAAAGTTTCAGCTTGTCAATAACAGAAATGATCCAGGACTTCAAACTTGTCACAGGGGGTCACCATCTTGGAAAGTGTCTGTGACACTCACATGCTCAGTGGGCTCTGAGCAGCTGTTGAGAAGCTAAGCTTAGGGGGTGTCACAAATGATCAAGCAGAAAATGAGGTTTGTCTGTAATATAAGCTGATGCCACAGGGCTGCTTATTACATTCTGATGCTAATTGCACTGGTTTCTGTGCTGCCATGTAGTCATTTTATGTATTAAAATTAGTTAACAGCCTTATATAAGGACATTCGTATTCTATGTGTACTGTATATTGTGAGTGGGTCCCTAAGCTCAGTAAGTGACAGCAGCACAGAGCATGTGCAGTGAAACAGCAGAAAAGAATATGGGGAGCTACTGGGGCATCTTTGGAGACAGATCTTTACTGCTAAAGGGCTGTGGTTGCCTTGGGCTGGTACAGAAGCCCAAAACATAATGTACAACATTTCTAGCTACTTCTTTAGTTAAGCTTTAGTTCTCCTTTAAAAGAATTGCACTTGAGAAAGGGGTAAACTTTGTGTGGAGATCTTAATAAACCAAGAGTATTCAGCACATTTTGCAGTGGTGAGTGCCATTTGATATTTATCAAACAATTATATTTATGAAGTATATGGAACCACTGAACAGCATAGTTCCTGAATAAAGCACCACATTATTTGTTACACAGAACCTGGAATTATATTAAAGGATTAAAATGAGTCTGCCACGGTCCTAACAGTTACTAGTATTCTGGATTGAACCTGTCTTAAAGGAAAACTATACCCTCCAAACAATGCAGGTCTCTATAAAAAGATATTGCATAAAACAGCTCATATGTAAAACCCTGCTTCATGTAAATAAACCATTTTCATAATAATAAACTTTTCTAGTAGTATGTGCCATTGGGTAATCATAAATAGAAAATTACTTGTTAGGTCACATGAGCCAATTAACAGACAGAGTTATGTCTTTTGCTTCCACACTTCTTCCTGTTACAGTTAGAGCTGCAGTATTTCTGGTCAGATGATCTCTGAGACAGCACACAGACCATCACAAAATGGTGGTTCAAGGCAAGAGATGTAAAAGGGCAAGATTTACTTAAATATATACACCAGTTTGGTAAAATTCTTTAATATGCCACCTAATATTATGTAAACTATCTCTTAAGTATTCATTTTGGGGGTATAGTTTTCCTTTAAGCTTAGCAAACTGTTTGAAGAATGTCTCAACAGGGGTTCAGCTAAATGATAACCAGCCATAACGGGCAACACTGAAGGTGACAGTTGCCCTTTTCTATCTAAAAGGGGTAGTTCACCTTTAAGTTAACGTTTAGTATGTTACTGAAATTCTAAGCAACTTTACAATTGGTCTTCATTATTCATTCTTTTATATATATTTTTTAAATGATTTGCCTTATTCTTCTGGCTCTTTCCAGCTGTTGTAAGGCTACAAATGTGTTGTTTATTACTCATCTTTCTGTTCATGCCCTCTCCAATTCATATTCCAGTACTTATTCAAATCAATGCATGGTTGCTAGGGTAATTTGGACCCTATCAACCAGATTGCTGAAACTGCAAACCGGAGAGATGCTGAATAAAAAGCTAAATAACTAAAAAACTACAAATAATACAGAAGGAAACCCAGAATATCACTATCTACATCATACTAAAAGTGAACAACCCCTTTAAAGCTCCTGAGAGCCCGTCATAGAGACTTGTTGTGGTTAAGAACTAGCATGTGATAAAGTTTTTACCTAGATCCCATTAGGCAAAAGGCCTAAGACTAAGTTTTATTGTGCTCCTAGTGCAGGGGTCCCCAACCTTTTTCACCTGTGAGCAAAATTCAGATGTAAGAAGAGTTGGGGAGCAACACAAGCATGAAAAATGTTCCTGGGTGGTGCCAAATAAGGGCTGTGATTGACTATTGGTAGCCCCTATGTGGACTGGACTTACAGGAGGTTCTGTTTGGCAGTACATCTGGTTTTTATGCAACCAAAATTTGCCTCCAAACCTGGAATTCAACATGTTGCTCACGAGCTACTGGTTGGGGATCACTGTCCTAGTGCTTTACCTCCTGACTGGACATTTATGCCGCAGTTTTGTTATTTAGTACCAGTGCGGTCCTGCATCTTCAGCAGTGCTGCCCGAGAGTTTCAGGAACATTTGCCTCTCCTTTGAAACCATGGTGGTGGTCTGGAGTTCCTCAGCTTTTGTAAGGTAAACCCCAACTGAATGCTACGGGTAGATGGCGAATTATAAAAATGTTTTCTGAGCGTCCTGATAACTATCAGCCAGCACCGAGCACCTTTAGAAATCAACTTTGGGAGAGTTCTTCTGCTTGCCATTTTGGTCTGCTGTGTACATGAGCCATCTAATTTCTTGCATTTTGTTCACCTACAAAAATGCTGACACAGACTCAGGCCAAGTAGTATTGGTGCCCAAAGCAAAACTACTGGGCCTGTTGCCCTGCCTGCCAATCCCTTCATAACCGCTTTCCAGCTCAGATCAGAGGGTTCTCTTCCTCCAACGAATAACGGCTGACATCCTTTGTATTCATATATTAATTACAAGGACCTTATCCTAATAATTGGCAAGCACTGTAATTCTTTAACTGATGTTTAAGACAAGAACCCACTCCCATTCTTGTTATTGCTGTTTTTATAAGAAGATGAGTCACTAAACAATCAGAGTGATTCCCAACATCCCTGTTCCATTATTATTATCACCATGTGTTTATATAGCGCCGCCATATTTTGCAGCTCTGCATGTACATTTGCCATAATTGCACCATGTTATGAGGAAGACTTGCCTGGCTCAAATGCATATGGAAGAGTCTTTAGATTTTTACATAAAATTGAGCTAGAATTGTAGCTGAAGAATATAAGAGAATACTGCTGGATTCATGTTTGGTTTTGTTGTTGATTATGTTCCCAGGTTATAATAAAAATTACATCCACAGTATACCAGTACAATCACGTAAATTTAAAATTATCACTTTATACGAATTTACTAACATTCTTTTTAATTGTTCACCTTTTATATACTATTTATTTAAGCAATTAATTGGTTATTTTACGCAAGTGGCAAGTGGAGATTGGGTAGTTACAATTAATTCAAAGTGAAGTACCACCGAGATCCAATTGACATTTTATTAGGGAAATATATGGGATATTCTTTTCCTCTTCTTATAAAAATTCATGCTCCCAGTTAAACAATTTTTTTTAACAAACACTGAATGACTGATGTCCCACAGAGATGAACTGGAAACTGAACCTCTTGTCGCTCCATTGTTCTGCTTTGCTTGATACATTATAGAGAAAATGTTGGCAACTTAAACACCGTCAAGACATAGGGGGTTATCAAAGGTCGAATTTCAAAGTTAGGTGATTTTTTTTTCTAATTAGAATGTGCTCACAACTCGAATGGGAAGTTATTGAAGAGAAAACTCTAACGTCTAACATTCGATTAAATATGAACGACCTAAAAATCCGAATCAAATTTTCCTCTGAAAAAAAACTTGAATGTCACCAAGGCTATTAACATCTTCAAATGGTTCAACAGACCTCTGCCACTGACTTCGGCCGGTTTTAGGAGGCAAATATTCAAATTAGAACGGTTTCCAGGGCTGAGAGCTGATAAATCTCACATTCAAGTTGGTGATGTTAAATTAGAAATTGTTAGTTTTGACTCAAAAAAAAAATAAATAAAAAATTCAAATTCGAACCTTATTAAATCAGCCCCATAATGTTTATACCGGTAGTGTGTGTGGTTTGTTTTGCCCTGGACATTAAAGGAGCAGTTCCGTGTACAAATAAAAACTGGGTAAATAGATATAGATATTATGTGCCAATTAAAAATGTTTCTAATATAGTTAGTTAGCCAAAAATGTAATGTATAAAAGCTGGAGTGACTCGATGTCTAACAGAATAGCCAGAACACTACTTCATGCTTTTCAGCTCTATAACTCCGAGTTAGTCAATGACTATAAGGGGGGCCACATGGGACATAACTGTTTAGTGAGTTTGCAATTTATCGCTCAGCATTCACCTCAGATTAATAATCATACAGTTATGTCCCATGTGTCCCCTTCAAGTCACTGATTTGTTACTGCCTGGTAACCAATCAGTGGAAAGCAAGAGAGCTGAAAAGCAGGAAGTAGTGTTCTGGCTATTATGTTAGACATTCAGTCACTCCAGCCTTTATACATTACATTTTGGCTAACTAACTATATTAGAAACATTTTTTATTTTGCAAAGACTATCTATTTACTCAGTTTTTATTTTTACACTGAACAATTACTTTAAAATGAGAGTATTGGGTAAAAAAACATTTATCTCAATATGTACCATTGTGCATTCCCCATACAGGAGAAGAATACCAAACACACAGGGCCATTTAATCAGCACAGGGTTCAAAGTGCAAACAGACGGCTGCAATCAGCTACTCTATGTATTCTGCAGCCAGAATCCACATGCAAGTGACTTTTAAATGAGTATAAATGGGGGTGAATGATTAATGCTCATGCACTTCTGTGTACAGTATGTGCTCAAAAAAAATGACCCCTATAGTATATTGGGAAGAAGAGACATCCATTATAATAGATTTTTACATGAATTTTGAATATGTACATGATATTTTATAACCTTATGTAGGAGGCTGAAGGTTTTGTTCCCCTTTATGGCAGGCAGCCCCCTAAGGTTTAGGACAGCTAAGTGTGGTCTTAATCATGGGCATAACTATATAAGAAGCAGAATCTGTGGCTGCAGGGGGGCCCAGGAGGTATACAGTCTTGGATAACCATAAATGCCCAGATAGGAGGCCAATTAGGGAAAGATTTGGGCTGAACACTTACTTGCGGTCATATAAATAGTACAAGTAGTATAAGTGAATGGGTGGGCAGCACAGTGGGTTGCTTAACTGCCTTGCAGAGCTGGGGTCCTGGTTTGATATTGGCCTGAGTATTATCTGGAAGGACTTTGTATGATCTCCCTGCATCTGTGTGGGTTTCCTCCCACACTCCAAAAGCACACAGACAGATGAACTGGTTAGAAGAGAGTTAGATTGTAAAATCCACTGGGGAAGCGAATGATATTAATCTATGTAAACGTGTCAGTGCTACAGTCTGAGGGTTGTAAAGCAGCAAACTGTTACGGTATCCCCACCTGGAAGGCAGTAGGGTTTGGAATTCCAGCGCTATGTGAGTGAGATTAGGTTGCCACTTGTGTAGTGTGTTATCAACCTGGCCAGTAAGAATTATGCTTGATGCCAATAAAGTTACAATATAGGCTTGCAACCCAACAATACGTCTCAGAATCAGTTCTTCGGTGAGAAAAAGCCCAAAAACAACATCATTTTGTTTTAATGTTTTTAATTGCAACATTTTTAACACATTTACCCATCATTAATACAGTATTTTGTGCTTGTTTGACAAGGAATCTGACATATGTAATCTAATTTCATGTAGCTAAATACTTGTAAGCAGTACTGTGGTGTGACACAATCCATTTGAGAAGTTGTTTAGATAAATTACCCCAAAACCCAGGCTAATTCTAGTATTACACAACCAAGGCTGTCAACACAGATTAATGTGCACATTTTAGTCAACTCAGTAGTACTGTGCAGTAATTCGCTAGAAGTAGTATCAGTACAGCGTGATCTGTAATCCCAGAATACTTTACTTGGCATCACAGAATTCATTATTGGCAAGTGGGTGCTCAGAACAGCACCTTTATGTTTTACTTTATATTCATATTTCTTGTCTACATTACAAAGCGAACATTTCAATAATTAACATTTAAAATAGCAAAATAAGTTCACTGCATGTTGAAACCACACCATTCAGGCTTTCATATGTCTCCTGTCCATCCGTAACCATAACAGGCAGCACCCTCTGCAACAAGAACAGGGCACCTGCACTAGATATTGGTTGGATGAGATGTCTTACGTGTAATGTGTTCCATATGTGCATGGTCAGATGTGTCCAGGTTGATTTTATATTTTGCAAGAATTTTCAGGATAGGGCGAAGTTTCAGCCACCACTGTTCCTTAGGGAGACGATGGCTAAAAATTAAGCAGAGTATGACAGATGTTACAGTACATTACACCGGAGTCAGTATACAGGGACATTGTTTATGCTGCTTGTAGAATTACAATTTGTATTCTGTAGGTGGGGGTTTCATCGAGTAATGCCTTTTTAACTGACATTGTCTGTCAATGGGCTGTTGGGAGCTGCTGCTGAATAACAACTGAAAGGATATATATATATATACAGTCATATGAAAACATTTGGGAATCCCTCTTAATTCTTTGAAAGCTCAAGCAATGATAAAAACAAAATTCCAAAGTAGCAACTTCCTTATAATATATAACATGCCTTATGGAAACAGTAGTATTTCAGCAGTGACATGAAGTTTATTGGATTAACAGAAAATATACAATATGCATCACAACAAAATTAGATGCATAAATTTGGGCAACCCAACAGAGATATTACATCAATACTTAGTTGAGCCTTTTGCAAATGTAACAGCCTCTAGACGCCTCCTATAGCCTTTGATGAGTGTCTGGATTGTGGATGGCGGTATATTTGACCATTCATTCTCCAGTTCAGTTAAACTTCATGGCTGCCGACCATGGACTGCCTGCTCCAAATCATCCCATAGATTTTCCCATAGATATTCAAGTCGCGGGACTGTGATGGCCATTCCAAATTATTGTACTTCTCCCTGTGCATAAATGCCTTTGTAGATTTCGAAGTGTGTTTAGGGTCATTGTCTTGTTGGAATATCCAACAGCCCCACAGCATGATGGAACCTCCACCATATCTGACAGTAGGTAGCAGGTGTTTTTCTTGGATTGCGGTGTTCTTCCGCCATGCAAAGCGCTTTTTTTTTTATGACCAAATAACTAAATTTTTGTCTCATCAGTCCAAAGCACTTTGTTCCAAATGCCTGTGACTTGTCATAAAGAGCTTTCCATACAATAAGGGACTGTTTGTGGTGTGAGTGCAAAAGGTCTTCTTTCTCATCACCCTGCCATACAGATGTTCTTTGTGCAAATTGTGCTGAATTGTAGAAAGATGTACAGATACACTATCTATAGCAGGGGCGTAACTATAGAGGAAGCAGACCCTGCGGCTGCAGGGGGGCCCAGGAGGTATAGGGGCCCCATGAGGCCCTAATTCATATACAAATTCAATAAATATTGGAGAAACAAGTCAACCTCTAAACATTTTGGGGGCCTGAAAAATAATTTGCTGTGGGGCCCAGTAATATCTAGTTACGCCACTGATCTGCAGCAAGATCTTTCACATCTTGAAGTTCTTGCAGGTTTTTGGAGGTGATCTTTGGGTTGTCTGTAGCCATTCTCACAATCCTCCGCATATGTCGCTCCTGTATTTTTTTTGGCTTGCCAGACCTGGGTTTTACAGCAACTCTGCCTGTGGCCTTCCATTTCCTGATTACGTTCACTACAGTTGAAACGGACAGTTTAAACCTCTGACATAGCTTTTTGTAGCCTTCCCCTAAACCAGGGGCCCCCAACCGCCGGTCCACGGCCCAAAAGCGGGCTGCAGACACTCCCGCACTGGGCCACCGAGCCCAGTGCGCAAAAACGAGGCCGCCAAATTGGATGCCGGCACGCCAAAATTGGACGCCATTTGCTGCTGACCTCGCCCTCATCCCCCGGTCCTTGCAAAAAATAATTTTTGGCACCGGTCCAAAAAAGGTTGGGGACCCCTGCCATAAACCATGATCCTGAACAATCTTTGTTTTCAGATCTTTTGAGAGTTGCTTTGAGGATCCCATGTTGTCACTCTTCAGAGTCAAACAGAAGCACAACTTGCAATTGGCCACCTTAAATACCTTTTCTCGTGATTGGACACACCTGCCTATGAAGTTCAAGGCTTAACAAGCTAATCCAAGCAATTTGGTGTTGCCAGTAATCAGTATTGAGCAGTTACATGCATTCAAATTAGCAAAATTACAAGGGTACCCAAATGTTTGCACAGCCAGTTATTCACATTTGATTTAATTTCATACAACTGAATACTGCTTCACTAAAAATCTTTGTTCAGAAAACAACCCAATACTCAGATGTTCCTGGGAAATTAAAGACATACCACTTATCTTTTTTGTTGAAAATTTAGTAAATTATTTTGCAGGCTGTGAGGGGTTCCCAAACTTTTTCACATGACTGTATGATTATATAATGACTATTATACAGTGCGTAGACTGTACTTTTTGCAGTTTTGGCAATATTTTCCCATAAAAGGCCCTTTGATTCTGAGGGTCAAATACCCACTCTGGTCAAGCAGAAAACCTGCCCTGTGCAGCACAGAACAAACTCAAGGATCTTGACACAAATTGCTATACAATGGGAATCTAGCACACAAAATAGTGAATACAGGGCTACACAGAGATAGAACGGTGCAAATGTAGAGTAACTTACGCAAAATCAGTCTGCTCCTTAAGTTCAACTAGAGGCTGGAAAACAAGACTTCGCTTGCGCATTCCAAGCAAACAAGCAGAGTCTGGCGTATTAGCAAAAATGCGGCCTGCGAGATTGGAAAATGTTTGATTAATTAGCATTCTGGAATATGCAACAGGATTCCTGAGAAAGTTTACTTTCAAGATAAATTACCATGTCTAGAGCATTCCTTTACTTTCCCGGTCATCCAAAGAACGGCCTTTGCACCCATTTTTGTGCCAAAGTTTCTATCAAAGGGGGTAGGCGTTCCACCCTAAAACAAAATAAAATTATTTGCTTTTAGTTAATATACAGTTTTTTTAGTCACATATTCTCGGCATTGTTGCTCTCATGCACTTGAGCTGATTGAGAATGTTATCATAGTATACTCATTGTGAGCCTTAAGTGGTGTATGTACAGGTCTCATTTGTTTAAAGGAGAACTAAAGCTTAAAGGGATACTGTCATGGCAAAAACATTTTTTTTTCAAAATTAATCAGTTAATAGTGCTACTCCAGCAGAATTCTGCACTGAAATCCATTTCTCAAAAGAGCAAACAGATTTTTTTTATATTCAATTTTGAAATCTGACATGGGGCTAGGCATATTCGTTCTGAGGTTGTGACTTTCTATAAATCACTACTTTCCATAAATGGAAGCCTTTTACCTGCTGCATGTGACCAAGGACATTCTTCCTGCAGTCAAAAACACCTTTTCCTTCTTCAGAATATAGATTAAATATAAAATCTGTGGAATAGTTGTCATTGCACTTCTCATTCCTTTTACATAGAAAGAAAAATACTGATTAGTTAAAAAAAGGATATATTATACATAATGAAGAAAGTTGAGAACATGTAAAACATATCAAAACATTAAAAAATGTATCTATAATTATACAAATGCACAACAGCAGGAGTTTAGTCTGTTTTGTACAATCCCCACATAAAAAGTTACATTCACAATTTTAATGTGGGGATCGTACTATACTTAGAAAAAAATTCCCTGCCGTTGCGCTTTTTTATGTTTATAGATTTTCCTGTGTGTGGAGAAGGAGTACTCCAAAAAGAAAGCAACAGAGTGGGGAAGTGATCTGTGAACGGGTGTGGATACTGGTTAACCTCTGACTCCAGGAGCCCCGCAAAGTTCTAAATTGGTATTAAAAAATGTATATATGAGAGGCGGGCGTAGTAAGAAGAAAATAGTACTGGTTGAAGACAAGACGGCAATTTGTTAGGCACCCCTAGTGAAGAAAGTCAATAACATTTTACCCTGGCATGTGACTCTGCTGCAGAGAATGGTAGTACATTCTTACTTTTGCTGTTAGATGTCCCTTATGGTAGCATGAGATGGGGGTATGTATAATACAGTATGGCATCCAGGACCGCCATAAGAAATCACAGGGCCCCATATGACGAAATTCCCTGGGCTGCGCCCACTGCAAGCCCCACCTACAGGTCCGCCCTCCCCACAGGTCAGCCCCCCACCACACATTAAAAAATATTGGTGGCTAGGGTTCCCACATGTTAATAAAAAATAAAAAGATATTGGTGGCCAGGGCCCCCCATAAAAAAACATTTGTGGCCAGGACCCCCCCATTAAAAAATATTTGTGGCTAGGACCCCACATGAGAAAAAAAATTTGGTGGCCAGGCCCCCCCCCCCCAACCTCCATGCCTTCCCGAAGTCAGCAGCTCTCAGAAAGATGGGGGGCCCGGCAAATCAAGTAAGTGTGGCGTGACTGGGCCCCCCTTACCCTCGAGCCCCCTATAACTCTCCCCCCTGTCCACCCCGATGGCATCTATACTGCATATGTGCCCATCCTAAACAGCTGCAAGGACACTCAGAAGCAAAGGAAAGATGGTGAATCCATGCTCTGCAGCAAAGTATCCAAGCTGGTTCTGTTTTTTTTTTTAAAGAAAAGATACTTTTACTTTACTCAAACTTACCTCAGTATTAAACCTCTTTTTACTGTGGTCTTCATTTTTTCTGTAAGGTGCTCGACATTTGTCTGTAACAAGAATACATACATATCAGGCTTTATTGTTTACAATTTGCTGAACAATAATCATTCTTTCTGTGCCTATTACAATGGATATGCATAAACATGCACATCTATTTTTTTTTTTTTTTTTGCCTTTGAGCAGTTACAGGTAACCCAACAATAGGTACTTACTATGGCTACCATGGAACAGCCATCAGCTTCTAACTTCGAGCTCTCCAATTAGTACTAGTGACTCATCAACAGGGCATGGTTTCTGGACATCCATACAGTAGTGCAGGAGAATTGATAAATACATGGCAAATTCAGAGAGAGGGAGCTGGTGCTACTTTAATCCACCTGAATATTTTGAATGTACAATACACTAAGAATGAAACCTGTTATCCAGAATGCTTGGGACCTGCGGCTTTAAGGAGGGGTCTTTCTGTAATTTGCATCACCATGCCTTAAATCCGTTAAAAATGTTAAACTAAATATGATCACAGAGCCAGATTTAAACAGATAAACTGGGATTCTATTTGGAGGATTATTTTCTGCAGCCACTGGTTCTGCAGATTTGGATAAAGTTTGTATTAAACAATACAAAAACTATAAAATCCACATTAGATCACATGACAACACAGGACCCAGTGCAGTCTGCATATTCTGATTATTAATCCCTATTATCCCTATGCCGCCCAAACCACACTGAGCACGGGCATGGTCTTGGTCTTGCAAAGATGTTTAACAAAGTTACAAGATGGTGACCCTCTGTGGACAATTTTAAAAGCATAAATCATTTGTTTGATTAGGCCTGTGGTGCAGTAAGTTCATGTTTATATTTAGTATACAAAATACAGCATTTCTAGCCTTATTCTATTTTAGACTTTACTTCCCCTTTAAAGTTCTAATGAATTCCAGAGACACGTGTGCAAAGGCCTGTGCTATAAAGAGAAAGAACTTGCTTTAGATGAAAAATATTTTAAGCAAAGCAAAATGGAAGTGTAGCTGAATGTGGGGAAGTAATGGGGAGTTCCCTGCAGGAGAGCGGAGTCTCAATGGAGACCATGGGGCATAGTCACTAAAGTGGAAATATTCTCCTTGCCTAGCTCCACCAAGTTTGTATCAATACATCAGGAGTATTATCACTTAATGACATGCAGTAAAAAGGTATTTATAAGCTCAAAAGCAAAAGGATTTCTTTGGAAGAGATCATGCCAAGTAAAGATAAAAGCAAATATCGTTTTTCTCCCCCCAAGGAAAATACTCTCTCTTTTTCACCTGACAGAAGAACATTACCTTGACGGGGGCATCAGCTTATGCATACTGTACTTTCTAAAAACCATGCAGCTAAATGTGTCTGTTTTTACTACATGCAGCCATTTTCTCTTTAGTGTGTGCATGACTAGGATTTTATTTTCTCTAAAAGCTATATAGTGGAGTGCTAGGGTAATGCATGTGGAAAACCCCAAATCTTTACGCAATACCTCCTGTGGTGTCTTTCCATACTAACCTTATGAGCAGAAGGGTACGGGTAGAAAGGAAACCACTTCCCCCAGCATGATGAATGTAGTTTATACAGAAACACAAATAATGCACTTGAACATCATGTTCTCTGAGCGTCAAGGCATTATTTTTCCATGCCCTTACTTGCAATTCATGTATGTTCACAGATTCTTCATAAATGTAAGCTGCGTCGGCACCAGCAGCAAATCCTGCCATAGTAGCCAGATAACCACAGTAACCTCCCATGGTCTCAATGATAAAGACTCTGCGCTTAGTGCCAGCGGCAGACTGCTTGATTCGATCACAGGTCTGAGGGAAGCAGAAAACATGTAGGTTATGTAATGATTTTAACATGTTTGTGATTACACATGTACCTTTTATGAACAAGCCTGTAGCAACTCTAGTTGGCAATGCAGACATAGGAATTGGCAAATATACAAGGAATAATATACCCCCCTCATGTAAATATAAAATAGAAAGATATTGTACAACTAGCTCCCTGACCATATAAAGGTACAAGGCTTCAGAGTGAGTTCATTTATACTAGTCTTGGACAATGTGTAAGGGGTTAATACAGTGTGTTATTTTCTTTATAATGCATGAATTTTAATTAAGCACCCATTACAACCAATGACATCATTAAGCAGCGTTTAGAAGAATACAGTTTACGGATTATTTTTAACTCTTGTATACTTGTATTCCATAAATGCAATATTCAAGATTTTGTATGTGTCAATTATTTTTGCCAGGTGCTGGGAGTTGTAGGGGGAGAACCACAGATTCTATGGGGCAAATTTACTAAAAAGCGAAGCGTGACTTCATTTCAGAACTTCGCCAATTTACTAATGGGCGCAGACGTTACTTCGCTAGTGAAGGAGATGGACTCTAGCGTTAGTTTGCACTCTTACACCTGGCGAATTTGCGCTCTGGCGAATGGACGGAACTCTGCAAATTCACTAAGATGCGCATTTTACTGAACGTTACCTGTTCCGCCAGACTTGCCTTCGCCAGCTCAGACCAGGCGAAGTGCAAGGGGGCTTCCTCAATATTTTTCTTAATCCCAAAAAACGCTGGCGTCTTTTACCTATTTCAGGGTGATAGGTTGCAAAAGTCCGTAAAAAATGATTTTTGGGTACCCAGGCTAAATTTCATACCATATGGCACATAAACTATACACTGGACACATGTGTAGGGAAATATAACAACTCTATTTTTTTTTTTCTATTAAGGTTCCCTGGGCTTGTGTAGTGTCCATTAAACTTTAACTTCCTGCAGTATGCAAATTAGCCACCGCAAGCGCAACTTCGCTCTGCTTGCTAAATTAGGCAACTTCGCCAGAGTTTGGTGCCCTGGACGCAACTTCGCATGTTAGTGAATTATTGTTGTCTGAGCGAATTTCACCTGGCGAAGTGATGTGCTGCCTGCGAAGCCGTTGCTGGCGAATTTTCGCCACTTAGTAAATTTGCCCCTACGTTCTATCCTTAGGTTGTGCATATGAAAAGAACATGGCATATTTTATCAGCCTCCAACTAGCAAACAAATGCATAGAAATGTAGGAAGGAAATGTTGAAAGAGATATCTGAAGACAACCGACCAATTGCCCTAACCCCTGACTTAAAGGAACAGTAACTTCAAAAAATAAAAGTGTTTTAAAGTAATTAAAATATAATGTACTGTTGCCCTGCACTGGTAAAACTGGTGTGTTTGCTTCAGAAACACTACTATTGTTTATATAAATAAGCTGCTGTGTAGCAATGGGGGCAGCCATTCAAAGGAGAAAAGGCTCAGGTTACACATCAGATAGCAAATAAGCTCTGTCTGTCTAATGGTGTTATCTGTTAGCCATTAGTTATCCTGTGCCATTTAGCCGTTTTTCAATTTCCGCCATTGCTCCCCAGCAGCTTGTTTATATGAACTATAGTAGTGTTTCTGAGGCAAACAGATCAGTTTTACCAGTGCAGGGCAACAGTACATGATATTTTCATTACTTAAAAACACTAACATTTTTTGGTGTTACTGTTCCTTTAATTAATGTGAAGTGCTGTTGTTCTGTTTTCTTATGATAGGAGCAGAAGGAACAAGCTGAGTACATTAAGGAGAACTGGTTTCATGGCCCAGTATCTCTGGGGCCTACTTTCCATCTTTATATCTTATGTCTATTACTGGAGATACCCACTAATGGTTATACCAACATGACAGGCTGTAGCTGTGTTACAAGCGGTTCTGAATACATAGGTAAGCAAAAGAAAATGCAAGTTGTGATTCATATGTATTCACTTAGGTAACACTGAGGGGCTAATTTAAAATCAAAAATCAAGTTGGCATTTTTTCTCAACTTGAGAAAACCACAGAGAAAAACTGTACTTCCGCAACCTCGAATAGTCAGAATTTATTAAAGGAAGAGAATGCGAAAAGTCGCCAGAAAAAACTCGGCAAGTAAAAGCTGGCGAGGTTGTATTACAACATTCGAGATTCTGAGCTTCATTGAAAATAAATGGGACAATGATTCTCGTTAGCACACAACTTTTTGTTTTTTGAGAAAAACAGGTGCAGAAAAAGTTTTTTTTTTTTTAAAATAAATAAGCTAGCATTCAAGAACAAAGTCGCACACTTTTTGTCTGCTTTTTTTTTCTTCCATGTACTCTATTTTTGATAAAAGTGTGTAGCAGAGGGTTAAGTGAATAGTTTAAAAAATGATTGTACAGAATTTAGTTTTGTTTACAGAAGAGGGCGAGGGCTCTTTTGGCTGACTTAACCCTTTATTATGCAGATTATTAGTTGGGCTATATAAAAAATAACATCAACATAATATGTTCATTAAAGGTTAACAATGACAATCAAAATTATGTAATGTCAAAAAGAAAAATAATGATTCTGTTTGTTGATTTATTTTCAGTATAGTTTATTTATTTTTTAATTTTCTGTTTTGGTTGCAAGCTGAACTGCAGTTACTGTACCCATTCATTTGTATGTAGCCATTTTATGAGAACAGTCAATATGGAGAAGTGTTATCACATGCCATAATTGATGGGTTTTCTTTCTTTTAAGGGGTTGCTCACCTTTAAATTAACTTTTAGGGGCCAGTTCACTAACTTCAAGTGAAGGATTCAAAGTAAAAAAAACTTTGAATTTCGAAGTTTTTTTTGGGCTACTTCGACCATTGAATGGGCTACTTCGACCACGACTACGAATCAAAGGATTCGTAGTAAAAATCGTTCGACTATTCGATAGTCGAAGTACTGTCTCTTTAAAAAAAACTTCAACCCCCTAGTTCGCGATCTAAAAGCTACCGAAGTCAATGTTAGCATATGGGGAAGGTCCCCATAAGCTTGGCTAACTTTTTTTGATCGAAGGATATTGCTTCGATCGTTGGATTTAAATCCTTCGAAACGTTCGATTGGAAGGATTTTATCGTTCGATAGAAAGAATAATCCTTTGATCGTTCGATCAAACTATCTGCGCTAAATCCTTCGACTTCGATATTCGAAGTTGAAGGATTTCAATTCCCAGTCGAATATCGAGGATTAAATAACCCTCGATATTCTACCATTAGTGAATCTGCCCCTTAGATGGTCGAAGTAGCCCAAAAGACTTCGAAATTCTAAGTTTTTTAACTTCGAATCCTTCACTCGAAGTTAGTGAATTGGCCCCTAAGAGTTGTACCTAACAATATAAAAGAAGCACTCACTACAAAGACCTGGGAATCTGAATTACAACTAAGTCTGTCAGCGGATGAATGTGAGAAAAGCTTCAGACTATTAGCGAAATGCTCTATATATAACAGATTTCAGGAGAACTCTTATAAAACATTATCGTATTGGTATAGAACGCCTGCTGAATTATTCCAAATGCATCTGATGCCAGATAACCTATGTTGGAGATGTCATAAGGAAGTTGGGAATATCTCTCATATCTGTTTTTTTTGTGAGAAGTTACAACTATTTTGGGATAACATAAAACAGGCATGTCGGGAGATTCTGGGCTATCGGGTTGATCTCACACCTCAATTACTCCTATTGCTTCATACTGAGATACCAGAACATACATTCAAATTTAGTCTCCTCAACCAGCTATTACTAGCGGCAAAAATTCTAATCCCAAGACACTGGAGAGAGGTCACTTCCCCCGACTTTAGATGAATGGGTTGCCAATGCCAGAGATATTTATCTTATGGAAGAATTGACTTCATATTTAACGGAGAATAAAGATAACTTCATATTGACCTGGCAGCCCTAGATCTCCTATCTGCATGCTCATAACAAACTGTAACAATATAGTGCTATGCGAACCTGATCCCCTCCCACCCATTTCTTCCTTTTCTACTTTCCTCTTTCTTTGATATTATTGGTAATAGTTGATTTTCAGAAATGTATTCTTGTAGCCGTATACGCTTACATGTCTGACTGTTGATCAGATAATTCTTTAATGTGTGTTTGATGTACATTTGCTTATTCCTCATGAATAAAGTTTTCTTGAAATACAAAAAAAAAAAAAAAAAAGCACTCACAGCCTTTGGTTACAATGTACAGCTCACACAAATGAACCAGAGCTTATGGAAATGCTTTTTCACAGAGGCAGATATTAGACACTCTCGAGAGAACGCAAGCACACACTAACTGGTCAAGAATATGGTGTACTTTGCATATTGTAGTTCATGGTGGAATGGCTAGAATTCCAAATAGGTAAAGAAAGTAGCCATAATTAGTTATAATATTGCATTTTACTATTTAATAGTTGTGAAGTAAATGCAATGTAAACACTCCATACACTATGGGGCAGATTTATCAAGGGTTGAAATGAATTTGAGTGAATTTTCGAAGTAAAAAAATTCGAAATTCTGGGTAATTTTTTGGATACTTCGACCATCGAATAGGATACTATGACTTCGAATTTACTTAGACTCGAAGTAAAAATCGTTCGGATATTCGACCATTCGATAATCGAAGTACTGTCTCTTAAAAAAAACTTCGGCTTCAATACTTCACCAAATTAAACTTGCCGAAGTGCTATGTTAGCCTATGGGGTCTTCACACATCAAAGTAAAATCGTTCGATTCAAACGATTTAATCGTACAATCAAGCGATTTTAATTCGATCGTTCAATGGCCAAATTCGTTGAAAAATACTTTGACTTTGATATTCAAAGTATTTCAATTCAATGGTCGAATTTCGAAGTATTTTACACTTCGAAATTCGACCTTTGGTAAATCTGTCCCTATGATATATTTTCTTTTTTAAGAGATAAAAAAAAACCCGGGTAAATATTGGCTTATTAAAATGCAATATAAAAGGCAAACATAAAAATGTAAGAAAACAGTAAAATTGAGAAATACTTACAACTGTAATAGTATTGAGAGCCGTATCTGCTCCAATACTGAAATCAGATCCGGGAACATTATTTGATACAGTGGCAGGTATAATAACAATGGGTATGCATAGCTCTTCATACTTGCATCGTCCTTCCATAAGTTCCAAGCTGCCTGTAAATGCCTGATATAAATTGCAAACAGTATAAAAACACAATTTTTAATCTAGTGATTTCTAATAAAGTGACTCCTCATGTGCTAAGTAGTTTTACACCTCTCTTACCTATGAAGATACACCCTGGCAAGAATATACAATCATCAGCCAAATAGATCAATGGTCCTCAGATATGTATGTATTTTTGGCAACTGCCAATTGAACAGATAAGCCTTTAATGGCTATTATTTGTTAATCAATGTACCCATGACCAGCCCAATTGGATATCAGGGCTAAAGAAGCATCTCTGCTCTTATGAAGTGTGATATATGTATTTTACCATTTTTAAATTACTGGCACTTTAAATCCTCTATCTTGGAAATAGCATAAGATAACTTGTTTTTTTTTTTTTAAAAATGATCTCATGACGTACCTCAAAACCGCCGACAATGATTAGCCCATGTATATTATAGTTGCTTATGTTATTACTGATTTCTTCAAAGTATTTCTTGGGCAGAGTCCTGTGTCAAAAACAGATAAATAATAAAACACAACAAAAGGGCTCGTTTGCTATAGGCGTTTAAGTGCACCAATGCAGTTGCTAACAACAACCAATCAGCAATTAGTTCTAATCACCATTCTAAACTATATACTACAAACCAGAGGTTTCCTTTCTTTCTATGTTCTTTAGGAGTAACTGTCGTAAAATCATCACATGCCAACCCCATTCAATCTGCCAAGTGCAGATATTTATCATGAAAACACCATTCATTCTGCAGTGAAAAATTACACCAGCTCCAAAAGTTTTTTTTGTTGTTTTTTAGTCAGTAGGGCACTTCAAGGTCATTGAATTTAGCAAGCTAGCAAGTGCAAATTAGGCAAGTGACAGAAATTCATCAGTCAGAAACAAGATCTCCAGATAACAGACATCTGTATAGAATTGTTTAACAGAAATTGTCCAGAATTAACAGATGAGTGTCTGTAAGGGTTAATCAGCATCCTAACCAATACTGGTTGACATCACGTGGAAGCACCAAGGTAATGAAAAGTGCAGTGTTTTTACACTTTTTACACTTTTGCAAAATGTGCCATTGTGGTAGAATAAGCGGCAGACACCAGATGCTTTAGAGACCAGTTCTTGTGCTATAGGTACTTTTGGGGCAGCAGCCTTAGTCCACTACATCTAAAATAGATGGTAGAAGAAGAAGATTATCAGTTCTACTGTCCAGTGTACATGGCTGTACATTTAGCCATAGGTTGACACTAGGTCAAACAGCAATTTGTGAAGAGCACACACACAATTTAGTAGTTCTTTGTACAAAGTGTTTACACATGTGCATAAAAATGAGAAATAACAGGGTACTGCCACATAAAAAACATGCCAGTTGTAAAGATTAGTTATAGATATATCTGTCTGCTCGGAAGTGTATTTTGCAGCCCAAATAAAAACATAATAGGAAGAAGGATGTCACAAAATGATCTATGTGACGGTCAACTTTTTCCCTATAAATGTAAACAGTAAGCTACACAGGAATAAATCAGTAACCAGATCTGGCTATAAGGTCGATACACACATAGAGCACGTTACAATTTACCTCTTAGTGCCAAGACGGGATCCTCCTTGTCCAGTCCATCCACCAACACCGCTCCATCCAATTTCTTCAATCTGTCAATGGAGGAAATACAATATGAGCCATGCCAATTGTAGTGGCTTTAATACAATGTATTGAAAATGCACAGGCTTACTGCAATACTAAAGGTGGCCATACACATAGAGATCCGCTCGCTTGGCGATGACGACAAACGAGCGGATCTCTCCCCGATATGCCCACCTTGAGGTGGGTGATATCAGGCTGATACGATTGTGGGCCCTAGGGCCCAATGATCGAATCATAACGAAGGGTAAACGTGCGGTCGGATCGCAGTACCGAATCAACGAACAGATGCAGTCCGCGATCCAACAGGATTTTTAGCCCTACCGATCGAGGAAGCCCATCAGAGGGCCCCACACACGAGCCAATAAGCTGTGGACTCAAGTCTGTCTGCAGCTTTGGGCACCTTAAGATACCCATTACAGGAGGTGGGGGGGTTGGAAATCATACATGTTCAGAACTGTATAAAGCTGTAATCAAACCTTATTAATAACCCTCATTTGGGCTTACATAAATCTATAAAATAGGACATGTTTCAACTATTGTGTATCAGTAAATGAAAATAACTTCAGTAGTTTCCAATGGAAATGCTATGCAAAACTGAATATGCAGCATCATCTGGGATACGGCATTAAAATAATGATCAATTTGCTCATGGAACAGAAAACAGGATTTTTTGTTACTCACCGTTAAATCTGTTTCTCTGTAGTCGATAGGGGGACACAGGGACTCTAGGGGTTTAAGCTCCACCCTCCAGGAGGCAGGACACTTAGAATAAAAAACTCTTAAGGGGCGTGCCAGGGAACAGGCTTAACCCCACACACTGTAAGCATACCTCAGTTGGTACCAAAGAGACTGCAGAAAGAGAAAATCTAAATAAATCAACTGGCAACAGGTAAACAAGGAAACTTTTCCAGAGGACCAAACGGTCAACATTTCGCCAGGGTCGGGAAGCCCTGTGTCCCCCTATCGACTACAGAGAAACAGATTTAACAGTGAGTAACAAAAAATCCTGTTTTCTCTGTCGTCTCAGGGGGACACAGGGACTCTAGGGGACTTAAAAAAGCAGCCCCAGAACAGCAGGGAGGGAGCGAAATTAGGAATAAAGGTGGATAAAGACACGTCACTGCACCACGGAATGCAGAATCTTGCGGCCAAAGGCGGCTTCCGCAGAAGAAAACGTGTCAAGGCTATAGAATTTGGTGAATGTGTGAACCGAGGACCAAGTGGCTGCTCTGCAGATCTGGTCCAAAGAAGCCGAGTTACGCCATGCCCAGGAGGCTCCCATGGATCTTGTGGAGTGAGCTCGAACTGATGTCGGTGGAGATCTTCCCTTGGCTAGATAAGCTTGACGGATGAGTTCCCGAAGCCATCTCGCAATCGTCGTCTTCGAAGCTGACAAGCCCCGACGTGGACCAGATGGGAGCACGAACAAGGCTTGAGAACGTCGGAAGGATTTTGAGCGTTCAAGGTACCAGCGAAGTGCTCTGACCACATCTAGACTGTGAAGGCGCCGTTCCTTATCATTCTTTGGATTCGGACAGAAGGACGGAACGACAATCTCCTGGTTGATGTGGAACGATGAGACGACTTTGGAAAGGAAGGAAGGCACTGTGCGTAGCACTGCTTTGTCCTTGTGGAATACTAGTAAGGAAGGATCGCACGATAGGGCACCGAGTTCGGACACTCTTCTGGTAGAGGAGACGGCCACCAGGAACGCTACCTTCCAGGTAAGAATAGTCTCTGAGATGGACGCCAAGGGCTCGAAAGGAGGATCGAGGAGAGCCTCCAGCACAACGTTGAGGTCCCATCCTGGTAGCGGTGAACGGAATGGCGGAGCAATGTGGGCCACTCCCTGCAGGAATGTGCGGACCGAGTCGTCCATCGCAAGCCGAGTCTGGAGCAAAACAGAAAGAGCCGATACTTGAACCTTCAGTGAACTTAACTTGAGACCCAATTGAAGGCCCCTCTGGAGAAAGGAGAGAACTCTGGGAACGTCTAGTTCTAGGAAAGGGTAGTGTGCCTCCCTGCACCACGACCAGTAGTTGCGCCACACTCGATGATAGGCTTTGGAGGAGGTGGCTTTACGGGACTTGAGCATGGTGGTAATGACCTCCTCTGTTAGGCCCTTCCGTCTCCAAATGGTTGCCTCAACAGCCAGCCCATCAAAGCGAACAGCCCCGGGTTGTGGTGGACAATGGGACCTTGCTGAAGGAGGTCCTCCCTGGCTGGAAGACGAAGAGGCTGTGCAATGGACATTTCCTGAAGGTCCGAAAACCAAGTTCTCCTGGGCCAATATGGAGCTATCACGATCACTGTAGAGGATGACATTCGGATCTTCTTCAGTACCCGAGGGAGCATGGGAAGTGGAGGGAAAACATAAGCCAGGTTGAATCGCCATTCTTGTGTCATGGCGTCCACTCCCATCGCCATCGGATCCCGATAACGAGCGAAGAAGTTGGGGACTTTGCGATTGTTCCTGGCTGCCATGAGATCGATTTGGGGCCGACCCCATAGTTTCGCGATGTCCTCGAAGACGTCGGGATGTAGTTCCCATTCTCCCGGATCCAGTTGGTGTCGACTGAGGTAATCTGCTTGCGTGTTGTCCACACCCAGAATGTGTATGGCGGATAGGCTGACGGAGCTGAGTTCCGCCCATGTCAGGATGAGTTCCACCTCCGCGAGGCATAGTTTGCTTCGGGTTCCTCCTTGTCTGTTTATGTATGCGACTGTGGTGGAGTTGTCGCTTTGCACTCGGATCGATTTGTTCTGAAGACGTGAGGACCAGTGGTTGAGGGCTAGTCTCACCGCCCGAAGTTCCAGAATGTTTATGGAAAGCTTGGCTTCGTCGGGATCCCAGGAACCTTGAACGGAGAGTTTGCCCCACGTTGCTCCCCAGCCCAGAAGGCTCGCGTCCGTTGTGATGACGGTCCAGTCTGGGACTGCCCAGGACTGACCCGTGGCTAGGTTGCGTTGGGTTAGCCACCAAAGGAGAGAGTCCTGCGTCTTTTGGCGCAGGTGAAGTCTCTGGGTGAGAGGGCCCCCCTTCCATCCCGATAGGATGTTGGCTTGTAGAGGTCGTTGGTGTAACTGAGCAAATGGTACAGCTTCGAGGGACGAGACCATCAGTCCCAGTACCCGCATTGCCAGGTGGACTGTGGGAGATTGACTGGAACGGAGGAGACTGATCTGATCCCGTAACTTCCGCTGCTTGTCTTGGGGTAGAGATACCCGTTGCGTGAGTGTATTGAAGTGAAGGCCCAGGAACATCATCTGGTGACTGGGTGTCAAACTGGATTTGTTCCAGTTGATGGTCCAGCCGAAGCTCTGGATCAGGGATATCGCAGTTCGGAGATGTGTTTTGCACAGATTCGGTGTTCTGGCCTTCAGGAGCAAGTCGTCGAGGTATGGAGTCACCGACACTCCCTGAAGACGGAGGGTTGCTGCTGTCACCGCCATGAGTTTGGTGAAAACTCTGGGAGCTGAGGTCAATCCGAACGGAAGCGCCACAAACTGGTAGTGGCGGTTCTGGAAGGCAAACCGGAGGAAACGGTGGTGAGGAGGCCAAATCGGTACATGGAGATAGGCATCTTTTATGTCCAGGGACATAAACAGTTGACCCGGCTCCATACCTCTGATAACTGATCGTAGGGTCTCCATCTTGAACCGTACTGAACGTATGTGTTTGTTGAGAAATTTCAGGTCCAGTACTGGTCGAAATGATCCGTCCTTCTTGGGCACTAGGAACAGGTTGGAGTAAAAACCTGAGAATGTCTCTGATGGGGGAACAGGAATGATCACTCCATCTTGTTCCATGTTGGAAATGCAGTCGAAGAAGGCTCGAGCTTTGTCGGCCTTGGATGGAACTCTGGACATGAGGAATTTTCTGGGGGGGGGGGGGAGGAAAAGTCCAGATGATAACCTTCGGTAACTATTTCGGTGACCCAGGCGTCTGACGAATAGTGTGTCCATACCTCCCGGAATCGAAGCAATCTGCCCCCTATTGATTGCCGAGACCCCGGAGGGGGTGCCCCGTCAGCCGGAAGTGGACTTGTCGGCCGAGGGTTTGTTGTGGAACTTGTTGGTTTTCCACGGTGTACGGCCCTTGTCGCTGTGTTTGGAGCGAAACTGGGAGCGTTGAGGGGGGCTGTTTCGTCTGGAGAATCTGCCGCTGGGGCCACGAAAAAACTTTCCCCGTCTAGAAGATGAAGTGTGTCTGTACTTATTTTGGGGAAGGAATGTGCTTTTCCCCCCTGTGGCCTGGGAGATAATCTTTTCAAGTTCTTCCCCGAAAAGTCTTTGACCCTTGAAGGGGAGCGAGGTAAGGGACTTCTTGGAACTGATATCAGCAGTCCAATTTTTAAGCCAGAGAGTCCTGCGAGCAGCCACCGAAAGTGCTGAGGTGCGTGCCGCAATCTGAGTCGTGTCGAGAGTTGCATCTGATAAGTATGCTGCTGCCTCCGCGATGGACTGTGCAGATGACATAAGGTTCGTTCTGGGGACACCCTCTTGAATGTCTGAAATTAGTGTCTCGGACCAGGCTTGAATGGCTCGGGCAACCCAGGCGGATGCCAGGGCAGGGCGAAAGGTAGAACCCGCAGATGAGTACACCGCCCTCAGGAATCCCTCTAGCCGTTTGTCAGATGGGTCCTTGAAGGCTGCCGCGTCTGTAACAGGTAAGGCAGTAGACTTAGAGAGTCTAGAGACCGGAGCGTCCACTGCTGGCGGCATAGACCATTTTTCCACCAATTCTTTGTCAAATGGGTAGGATTTAGAAAATTTCTTAGTAGCTTGGAATTTTCGTTCGGGGAAATTCCATTCGTCGTGGATAATGTTGGAAAGTTGATCATGAGGTGGGAAACAGGCTGAGGATTTATGTTTCCTCTTAAACAGATTTGCAGAAGAAGTGTGCTGTTCTGCTGACTGTGAAATTTTTAATACTTCCATCACCCCCTTAATAATGTGGTCCACATCGTGAGGAATCTCCCTGCCCTTGGACTCCTCCTCGTTTTCCCCGTCCTCGTCAGAGGAAATGTCAGAAAATGGAAGTTCACCTTCAGAATGGGAGGCGGCTCCACCAGATGAAGAGCCCTCAGAAAAGAAATGGGAGTCGTCGTCCGCCTTGGGACTGGGAGGTCTTTTACGCTTCCCGCTAGGCTTGTGGGCTAGTTTGGCTATGGCCCTGCCTAAATTATCAGCAATTGAAGGTAGGCTCTGCAATGATGCCAGAGACTGCGAGAGTTGGATAGCCCATGAGGGGGCCGGGGGGTCAGATGAAGTAGCTGCGGTACCATCTTGTGCAGAAGTATCTTGTGAGGATTCGCCACAGTGAGAATTCTCATGTGTGGAAGGTTCCTGGGCAGGTGCAGCGCCCTGACCTTTGGAGCAAGATCTGCAGAGGGATTCAGCCTGACCCCCGGGTATTTTGGAGTGACAACTTTTACAGGCAAAATAGGTAACCTGTGCTGTTGGTGCTCTCCCCCCCGCCCTTGGGAAAAGTCCCCCTGACTTACCTTCTGCCATAATGCAGTATCAATGGTACCTGCTGAGGAATGTTAGCAGGGTGTAGGTTAATGCGCAGTAAACCGTTTGAAACTGCTGCCAGAAAAGGGGGGAAATTGCTCTAGGAGTAGTAGGCAGCTGTGCTATGTGGAGCGCTGCTGTATGTCCCCCTCCGTTTCACTCTGAATAAGCAGAGAGCAAGCCGAGTCTGAGGTGCGCAGAGTAACCGCGCGCTGCAGCTCCTCCTGTTCGCGCTAAAAGAAAATGGCGCCTGGAACGCATAGACGCGATGCGTTCCAGCACTGAAGCGCAGGAAGGAGCTGCGCGCGAAGTCCGTCTCTGAGCGCATTGCCAAAGCACGATTTGAGAGTGATCCTACTCTCCCTGACCTAGGAACGGGGGGAGGGAGGAGGGGGGGAGAGCAACACGGGGAGGAAACATGAACAGAGCCATGGTACTCACCCGGCACTTCACCGTACAGTGCTGCGGTCCCTAGTGGGTGGCAGAAAGTGACTGTGTGGGTCGGATATAGCCTGTGATGGCTAGAGTAGAGACCCCGGTGAAGTATCCCACGATGGGGGAATTCCTAGAGTAGGCAGGCATCCCTGTATTCGGATATACCCCACAAAGATGAATGCTGCTGAGAGCATGCGAAGTCCATCCTCCTTGAAGCAGGACACTTAAAAACTGAGGTATGCTTACAGTGTGTGGGGTTAAGCCTGTTCCCTGGCACGCCCCTTAAGAGTTTTTTATTCTAAGTGTCCTGCCTCCTGGAGGGTGGAGCTTAAACTCCTAGAGTCCCTGTGTCCCCCTGAGACGACAGAGAAAATAGACTCGCTACCACTGAAAAGGTGGCAGATTCTATAAAATGTTTTGGACAATTTTTCTGATAATGTCCACCTAGTCTTTGCCCATTCCACTCCTGGAAATAAGAACAAGTTGGTTCTACATTATCCTAGCTGGACATTGAAGTTTCAGGGGAGGGAAAGAATGAATGCTATAAAACAGTAATGATCACAATATGGCGACACAACTTGCAGAAAGACATTACTACAATGCTACTAGAGTAGAAGTCAAAACCAATGTACCTGTCCTTTTGCAAGTCCTTCAAATCCATCATGAACAGCAAACATTCTGTGACCTTGAATAATGCCAATTCTCACTGTGGATCTCACTGCTGCGTTCATACCTGCTGCAGGTGCTCCAACATTCAGAACAGCCAGATTATACCCACTCTATAGGAAAAAAACAAGCGTTTGCCTTACTTTCACAATGAATAAAAGTAACAGTATCCTTACAAAGCTTGAGTGATACCTTTTGTGTCCCAAAGCATTGGAAGCTGAAATGCCAATTAAAGAAGAATGAAAGCCTAACTAAAGAAGTAGCTAGAAATGTTGTACATTATGGTTTGGGCTTCTGTACCAGCCCAAGGCAACCACAGCCCTTAGGCAATAAAGATCTGTGTCTCCAAAGATGCCCCAGTAGCTCCCCATCTTCTTTTCTGCTGATTCACTGCACATGCTCTGTGCTGCTGTCACTTCCAGTGCTTAGTGACAGACTGTCACAATATAAGGCTGATTAGTAATTAATGCACATAATTACTACATGGCAGCACAGAAACCAGTGCATTTAGCATCAGAATTTAATAATCAGCCCTGTAGCATCATCTTATATTACAGGCCAACCTCATTTTCTGCTTGATAATTAGCGACGACCCCTAAGCTTAGCTTCTCAACAGCTGCTCAGAGCCCACTGAGCATGTGAGTGTCACAAACACTTTCCAAGATGGTTTGAAGTCCTGAATTTTTGCCGCTATTGAAAAGCTGAAACTTTAGGTTGGTGCAATACGTTTTGTATATAAAATATGGCATTTTAAACCATATTCATTTTTAGGGTTTAAGTTCTACTTTAAGGTGAGTTTTGTGCCTTCAATATACTTCATTATTTCAATATACTAGTTAAAAGACTCTAGGGGGTGTCTTATCAAATGTTGGTTAAGTTGGGAGGCATTGCACACAAAAAGTATTAAATTCTTATGCTTTGTACCTTTGCAGATGGAGGTCTGATATGAGCCAATGTTCTATAAACCTTCCAGTTATTTTCAAAACTCCTGCAAAAATAAAGCAGCTGGTTGGAAATCTACTGGGTATACCATAATTTCTCATGATTTTATCATTTCTTGCAGAGTATTCACAGGTTTTAAAGAATGGTCTAATTATATGTTCTATTAAAACAGATTTTTACTTATCACACACATACATAAACAGGTAGGGGGTCCATTATCCAGAAACCTCAAATAAAGAAAGGTCATCTTCAATAGACTCCATTATAATCAAATAATCCAAATCTTGAAATATGATTTCCTTTTTCTCTGTAACAATAAAACAGTAGCTTCTACTTGATCCAAACTAAGATATAATTAATCCTTATTGAAAGCGGAACCAGCTTATTTGATTTATTTAATGTTTACATGATTTTCTAGTAGACTTAAAGGGGTGGTTCACCTCTTAACTTTCAGTATGTAATAGAATGGCCAATTCTAAGCAACTTTTCCATTCGTTTTTATTATTTATTTTTTGTAGTTTTAGAATTATCTGACTTTTTCTTCTGAATCTTTCCAGGTTTCAGATGGGGGTCACTGACCCCATCTAAAAAAACAAATACTGTGTAAGGGTTATTGCTACTTTTTAATTACTTATCTTTCTATTCACGCCTCTCCTATTTATATTCCAGTCTCTTTATCAAATCAGTGCATAGTTGCTAGGGTAATGTAATCCCTAACAACCAGATTGCTGAAAATGCCACACACTTCTACTTCTTATTGCTCATCTTTCTAGTAAGGTCCTCTCCTATTCATATCCCAGTCTCTTATTAAAATCAATGCATGGTTGCTAAGGTAATTTGGATCCTAGTTATCAGATTGTTTATAATGCAAATTAAAGAGCTGCTGAATGCAAAGCTAAATAGCTCAAAAACCTTAAATAAAAAAAATGAGAACTGATTGAAAATTGTCTCGGAATATCACTCTCAATTAGGGATGCACCGAATCCAGGATTCGGTTCGGGATTCGGCCAGGATTCGGCCTTTTTCAGCAGGATTCGGATTCAGCGAATCCTTCTGCCCGGCCGAACCAAATCCGAATCCTAATTTGCATATGCAAATTAGGGGCAGGGAGGGAAATTGCATGACTTTTTGTCAGAAAACAAGGAAATAAAAAATGTTTTCCCCTTCCCACCCCTAATTTGCATATGCAAATTAGGGTTCGGATTCGGTTCGGTATTCGGCCGAATCCTTCGTGAAGGATCCGGGGGTTCGGCCGAATCCAAAAAAGTGGATTCGGTGCATCCCTACTCTCAATATCATACTAAAAGTTAACTCAAAGGTGAACAACTCCTTTAAGGTATGAAGATCCAAATTATGGAAAGATCCATTATCTGGAAAACCCTAGTTGCCAAGCGTTCTGGATAACAGGTCCCATACCTGTATTATGGTTACAAAAACTCATGTGGTGATATAATAAACGAAAATTGGTTTGTTTAGTGAAATGTAACATTTGATGTATTAGATTTGGTCAAAACACTTACTTTCCTCGTAATTTCAAGGCCTCTTCAAACTTCTTCTCATTCATGGCTTGTGTCACCTCCTTAGTCTGTTAGAATTACAAACGTTTACCAGCCCTATTCAATCATCTGTTTTCATTTGAGATAGATATGCACACACATATATTATATATCATTTATGATGTAGAAAAGGCTTACCACTTGTACGCATTCCATCAATGGAAGTCTAATGGCTTGATTTCCAGACAAACTGACCACACAAGCTGGTGTATCTGGGGTTCCCTCCAATAGGGCCATCACAGCTTCAACACCCATTCGGCTTCCCTAATGGACAAATGCAATTGTTGGTTAACGGATTTGTTCTCCTTCAAACACTATTTTTAGTTCAGTTGGTTTCAGAATTATTCAACCTCAATTCGAGTTTTAACTAGAATTTCAAGCTTTATTATACTCTGGCCCTTTGAGAACTCATATTCGACTATTCGCCACCTAAAACCTGCCAAATTATTGTATAAGTCAATGGGAAAGGTCCAGGGATCAATTTGGTGATGTTTGCAGTCCTGACATTTGAGTTTTTTCTCCGAAGTTCTTTTTTTAAATTGAATCTAGAATAATTTGAATCGTATTCGAGTTTGCACGTCAATTCAATTAGTCCGAGCTGAGAAAATTCGACTTTATTAATAAATTTAGATTGGTCAAATTTCGAGTTTATGGCAGTTTTAAAAAATATCACATGAATTTGAAATTTGACCCTTGATAAATGTGCCTCCCAGTTGATAAATTTGTTATCTTTGTCCCTGCTGAGCAGAATCCCTGAGTTTCATTGAAGGCAGCTGTTTGAATTGATACAATATTTGCTACTATTTCAAAGATGCTGCTGAGAAATGTATCAACTACATGTAGCAAATTGTAACAGTTCAGATGCAACTGGATCAAGAAGCTATCAGACAAACACTAGAGACACAAACTTTAAAGGGGACCCATCACCCAAAAAAATTATTCAGAATCCTATTTTATCACATTAGTCAAGCAAAATGTCCTTTAATTATATAATATCAATTATTTGAATCTTGTTTCCTTCAGTCTGGGAATTCATAATTATGGCAAGCAAGCAGGAGCCATTTTGTGGGCATCACAAAAAAAATTAGTTAGTATAGAACGAAATAAATACACTAAGACAAATTAAACTTTACAATAGCAAAGCCTTTATTAAGAAATAACAGAAAAGGCGACAGGGCGACAACGATCCATTGCGCGGCGCTCAATTTCTTCTCCCATATTCTACTGTGTGGAAGGCGATGTCGACAGGCTCCCCATTTGTATTTATTTCGTTCTATACTAATTAATTTTTTAATTTTTTTTGATGTTACTGATCCTTTAAGGCAAGCCTTGCATCATCTCAGAATCTTGTTTGTGCACCAGAATGGGGGACCTGATGTCCATTCCCATGCCCTGGTTACACAATTAAATGGTGAAGGGAATGTGGGGAGAGCAGTGACATCTAGGAAGTGCTGAATGGAAAGTGAAAGGAATTGTCTGCATAGAGGAGGGGCAGACAATATTTGATTGTGTCTGGGTGCCAGGTCCTTTTTAAACGTTATACAAGAAAAGGGAAAATTGAAAGAGCTGGCTCTCACTATTGCACCATCCCATATATAACTTCCGAAATAGTTAGAAGTGTGAAAGTTAAAACGTAACTTTTAATCTACAATTAAAATCGATGCCCAGACGAAAATTATTAAAAGAACAGCTAGAAGCAGGACGTTGATTGACTGGTATAGGAGGGTTGTCGCGATTGGGGTTAAACGTTACACTTAAATTTTCAGAAAACGGTAAAAAATAAAAGATGGAAAGCAATTTGAAAATGTCTTTGTTTATGGTAAACAATCTGAAAACAACTGAACTGAAAAAAACTGCTGGGAAGGTGAACAACTCCTTTAAGGTTAACTACAAACCCACACACGACAGTCAAACAAATATGGCACAAATTATAACGGAGAATGATTAACAAGGACAGACCATACACTTCTTCTTACCAATATTCTGTCGAAGGCAGATGGTGTTCCACCTCGCTGAACATGGCCAAGCACAGTGACCCTTGTGTCATAACCAAGACGTTTTATCACTAACTGTTACATATATAATAAGAACAAGCGTTAGTTTACCAGTTGCCTTAGTGCCTTACCAACAGTTTTAAATTGTAATGTACCCCTTAGCAAGTGTGGCTACAACCCTAATATAAAGTAGTGTTCTGATGCTAGCATAGAGTCTCTTGATGGTAGTTCATGATATGCCTTAATAGCTGGCAGTTTTAGTTTTAACATTTCAAATATAGCTCTGTTCAAAAAAAATGTCCAAGAAACTTTACAATAATTGTAACAATTATTACTACATTAGAAAAAAAGTTAAATATTTCGTGTTTTATTTGGTGTTCATTCAATGACAAGCCTTCTACCATGTCCCTACTAACTACTGTATATACCCCCATCTATATTGCAACTGAATTTAACTTACATCTTTAACGAGATCAGATGTAATGGGTTTGCCATGTAAATCAATTGCTCCTTCAGCAACAATGATAATGTTAAGCCGTGATCCACGTCCTCTCGTCTGAAAACACACATGCAGTTAGCACTTAGTCAAGGAGAGGGCAATACTACACACTCAAGCTGCCCACAGATATACATACACCTGACTTGATCTTTTTAATTCTGTTGTATAGCGACTTTTCTTTTAAATAGGTCTCAACAATATAAATACATAAGAGTAAAAACTAATGAGAATTCAGGGTGCCCATATTTTGCAGTGTGTGGTATCCATAAATGAGAAGTAACAGTGAAAAGAACCTGCAGAGAATTGTTTTAATCCACTATATAACACACACACACAATCCTTGTAGTGTTTGGCTTTCTAGTCATCGTCATGGTTTTAGATAGCAGTAAATGCAGAACAGTGAGTAACTGGTATATTGGAAATTTGCAGCAGGAGTACTAATCATTTCATAATATAGATTTTCAAATTTGTTTTAAAAATTAAATTATTATGTTACCTCACTCAACCTTCTACAAAGATGTTCTTCCCAGTTTTCTTCAGGTGGTGATTCTGGAACGAAAACCCAATCAGCACCACATGCAAGGGCTGTTACCAAGGCCAAATACCTTATAAAAGAGAGAAATGCATGGAGTTAGTGGTGTATCAAACATTTTAAACTATATTGACAATATGAAATCTTCAATAAAATGAAAAAGAGAATGAAAGGCTTAAAATTAGAATTATACAATTGGAGGGTCTCAGGTGTTGCTCTATGGCATTTATGGCATTTCATTTGAACGTACTGTAGAGACCTGCACGGGTCTGTTTTTTTTTTTTTTTTTAATTTTTTTTTTTTATAAACCTGCACCCAACCCGTTTCCGATTTCCCCAAGCCTGACTCCGTCCCGTCTTGGCAACTCCACGAATGTTCACCCGACCCGCTTCCCGCAGTGTTTGTCATGCCAATTGGAAATGACATCACACTGACTGGAAGTGACGTCACAGCAAGCATTTTTAACCATTAGGAAACTTGGATTTTTAGAGGTTTACCCTGCACTAGCCACCTGTAGCCCCCCCCCCCTCCACTGCAGAGGATCATCGGACCCGATGCAGGACTCGTATTGTGAAACAAACGAATATAAAAATATAGGATTAGTCTATAATTACTGTACTTGCGCCCAGTAAAAAAAATAAGATAAATACTTGGCAACAATGACTTTTTGCTCGGGATTATTCAGTGTTAATTATATTACACACAGTATAACTCATACCCACAGTGTCGACCCATCACTTCAAGAACAAAGGTCCTCTGGTGACTGAAAAACAGTAATAAATGATTAAAATGATACATTATTTGTATGTAGATTTATACATGTACAAAAATACAGTACTGGCTATGTAATTCAATATGTAAGGCAATTATAGGGGTGGCTAACCTGTAATTAACTTTTAGTATGTTATAGAATGACATTCTAAGCAACTTTTAAATTGTGCTTCTTTTTTATATTTATATATATATATATATATATATATATATATATATATATATATATATATATATATATATATATATATATATATATAGTTTTTGGATGATTTTCTGACTCTTTCCGGCTTTTAAATGGGGGGTCACTGTCCTGATCTAAAAACAAATATTCTGTTAAATGCTACATTTTAACTCATTTTTCTATTCAAGCCTTCGCCTATTCATATTCCAGTCTCTTATTTAAATCAATGCATTTGATAATTTGGACCCTAGAAACCAGATTGCTAAAATAGCAAACTGGGGAGTTTCTGAATAAAAGAAAACATAAAAAAAGAATATCACTCTCTATATTTTACTAAAAGTTAATTTAAAGTTAATTTAAAGATGTACAACCCATGTAATGCATGGGTTTAAGGAGGAGAAAATGTATAAATGGTATAAATCTTAGAATGGGAAAAAGACAGTAAAAGCCAAAAAAAACCCCATCAACAATGAGCTTCTACAAAAATACCCAGGACTGGTTCAGTTTTTGGTAAATAGGAGCACTGGCCTGGGGTATCAGGTATGCGATTATAAATAAATGAAAACAGCAGCAATCTGTTGCATGTGTGCCAAAGGCAATGCTTTTGGCTTTATTCCAGCCTTTATCAAGACTGGTAAATGATTATGACACTGTGGCAAAATAAGATCTAATAAATTAATAACTGAGCCCCATTATTAACAAATAGGGGTTTGCTCAAGTCAAGAGTAAAATGTCTAATTTAATGCAATATTTAATTGTAACCTTTATATTTTACCTTTCAAAGAAAGTATTGTGTAATTGCTTACCTTTGTGCCGTGGTTGTGATGGCATCTACTATTTCCATTATCCTATGCAAGGCAGAATCTGTGCCGATTGTCATATCTGTCCCACAGAAATCATTATCAATGGATCCAACCAAGCCAACGATATTCAGATAACTGGACTTTTTGGCTTCATCTTCAGTAATACTATCTGTACAAAGGCACACGTGTCTTAATTTATATAAACTCATACATGAAATGTACAAGTGTTATGATAATGTGAGAAAGCAAAATCTGGGAACTAATAGTGGTCTTGAGTTAAAATTTTCTGATGCGTGTATGTATGCAATAGGCAAGGTACTCATTGAATATGGAACACTACATATTCAAGGTTAAGTATAGGCTCCTTTCTGAGATCCTGTTATTTTGACTCCAAACTGAATACAAATCTTTCTTTAATCTCAGAACAGTAATTTGCCATCACTGATTCTACCTTGTATGACAACTTGATTAAAGCATTTCCAAACTGCAACCATAAGAGACGTTCCAATACTCTTGCAGCATGGAGCTTGACAACATTGTGTAGAAAGTAGATGAAGGCAGACCAGTATCTATGCTGCAAAATATCCTTTTATTAGAGACCACAGGGGTTATTTATCAAAGGTCGTATTTCGAATTTTTTTAATGGGAATTTATTTATGATAAAACTTGAATGTCTAACAGTCGATCAAAGAGGAACGACCCGAAAATCTGAATCAAATGCAAATCCAAGTTTTGCTCTAAAAAAACCTAGAATGTCAGGAAGGCTATTAACATCTTCAAATAGTTCAACGGACCTCTGCCATTTATTTATACATGAACTCTGCAGGTTTTAGGTGGCAAAGTATTGAATCAGAACTGTTTCCATGGTCGAGGTGTGATAAATTCAAATTCACATGATATATTCATGAGAGGTGGCATGAAGGTATCCTTCATACTGGTCCCTACCCATCTTCAAATCCGCACATCATCATTTAACTCTCCCTGATGCTGCACTCTGGACCGGACCATGGCGGATTTTTTTATCCAGTGCAAGGATAATCCGTTCCCCCAGGCAAAAGGGTTCCGTGGGGAAATACTCTTGCACTTCTGCACACTGTGATAATAAATTAGGGATGCACCGAATCCACTTTTTTGGATTCGGCCGAACCCCCGAATCCTTCGTGAAAGATTCGGCCGAATACCGAACCGAATCCGAACCCTAATTTGCATATGCAAATTAGGGGTGGGAAGGGGAAAACATTTTTTACTTCCTTGTTTTCTGACAAAAAGTCATGCAATTTCCCTCCCGCCCCTAATTTGCATATGCAAATTAGAATTCGGATTCGGTTCGGCTGGGCAGAAGGATTCGGCTGAATCCGAATCCTGCTGAAAAAGGCCGAATCCTGGCCGAATCCCGAACCGAATCCTGGATTCGGTGCATCCCTATAATAAATATACCTTCGTAGAGTAAAAAAAGAAAACATAGGATTCATGGGGGGGCGCTTACCTGCTTTCACTAAATCAGCCAGCAAGCCGCTCCATTCTGATCTAAAAGTGTCTGCTCCAGTCAAGCTGCCGTCTCCACCAATAACACACAAGTTGGTAATTCCTTTCTTTACCAAATTGCAGGCTGCTTTAAGTCGACCCTCTCGGCCTCGGAAATCCTGACATCTTGCACTCCCTATAACTGTCCCACCCTAAAAGAATGGAATTCATTTTGAAATGTAGGCTTTACCAAGACATGCCCACATTAAGCTCACAATATTTTGAGGAATGAGAGTAAAACTTTTTAAAAATAATTGTCATAGGTATTGCTTCCTACTGTTTTAAATAGACAACTTTGCCTGCTCACAATATGCCTTTTGACTTTACTAAATAAAGATAGTTGTAAACCCTGGTAGTGGGGGTATAGGAATTAATAAAACAGTGCCTAAATTGTGACAGTGATATGTGCAATGTAAAACAAATACCATTAATAGAACTTTACTCACCTGAGTGGAAAGAATACAGATGTAACCCAAGTTCTAATTGTTAATACTCAAAAGCTTAAACCGAGAACAAGTTTATATTTTATTTATTCCAAGCTAAGCATTAAAGGGATGGTTCACCTTTATGTTAACTTATTTATGTCATAGAATGGCAAATTCTAAGCAAATTTTTAGTTGGTCTTCATTATTTATTTTCTTTATAGTTTTTGTATTATTTGCCTTCCTCTTCTTCTCACACTTTCCAACTCTCAAGTGGAGGTCACTGACCACAGCAGCCAAAAAAATTGCTCTCTGAGGCTACAATTTTATTGTGAGTTAATTTTTATTATTTATTATTTATTTTTCAATGTAGGTCTTCTCCTAATCATATACCAGTCTCTCATTTAAACCACTCCCTGGTTGCGAAGGTAATTTGAACCCTAGAACTGCTGAACTTGCAAACTTGAGAGTTGCTGAGAAAAAAGTGAAACAATTTAAAAAACCACAAATAAAAAAATTAACAATTGCAAATGGTCTTAGACTATTAATGTCTATGTTGTACTAAAAGTTAACTCTAAGGTGAACAATGAAAATAATGCAAACCTGTGTAATTTGGTTCCATATTTCCATTTGTTTATTTCCTGTTATTAAAGTTGGGAATTCCAAAGGCACACAAATGAGCATTGAGATGCAATGAGCTATACGGTCCAGAGTGAGATTAAAAATAGGCCCTGGCATTTCAAATACACAGAGGCCCATATACCCCCCCCACAGGCCCAATAATTACTGTAGTGACTAGTCTATGGCACATTACAGCAGGTTCAATGGCATTAGCCAGAATATACAGATTACCAGTCCGGGTCTCTATAATAACTTCCTTAGAGTTCTGCATTGCTAAGTTAAAGACTTAAAAGTTGTGCATTGTAATGTGAGCTGATTATTTTCAACGACATCAAGCCGCAGCAGCAAAAAGAAAAATAAAGACGAGTAATGACGAACTAATGAAACAACAGAGCTCCAGGAAGGTCTGCATAAACAAAGAAACTTGTTCTTTCAAGCATTAAAGCAAATGTGTTTGTGGACCAAAAAACATCTACGGGGACATGTTTGCCTATCCAAAATACACCACAATTAAAGGGTTTAACCAGGGGGCTGAAATTTGCTACCACCTCCTTTGTTTTTGTTTTTTATTCTTAAACAAAAAATTTTAAAACAAAATTCATTTATAATTAAATAATGATTTATCACATTATACACATACGGATCGGTAAATGGAAAGGTCAAGAGTATCACTTATTTATAGATGGTATTTGAAACCGGACACCAATAACAACTTTAAGCTCGTGTATTTTTGGCACAAGCACTACAGGTTATGTTTTGTCTTTGAACCAGAGAGTACAACTGGCAAGTCTCCAGGCTCTCGTAGCATTTCCTTGGCAAATGGCAACCTCAAAGGAAATGTCAAGATAACACAGCCCATCTCCATAGCACACACCAATAAACTGTAATGCAAGACGATAAAAGGAGAAAGCACAATGCATTAGCTGTATAAGAAGACAAAGTTATAGTACAGGTATGAGATCTGTTATTCAGAATGCTTGGGACCTGGGGGTTTCTATAATAATGGATCTTTCCATAATTTGGATCTTCATACCTTAAGTCTACTAGAAATTATATAATCCCAATAGGCTGGTTTTGCTTTCAATAAGGATTAATTATATTTTAGATTGGATCAAGTATAAGCTACTGTTTTATTATTACAGAGAAAAACAAAATCAGTTTTAAAAAATCTGTATTATTTGATAATAATGGAGTCTATGGTAGACAGCCTTTCCGTAATTCAGAGCTTTCTAGATAATGGATTTAAGAATTATGGATTCCATACCTATATATGCGTATTAATATACCGTATACATTTTTTTTATAACAATTTTAAAAAATGAAACATAAAATTATTCATGCATACTGCACTTGTTGAAAAAATGTTCTATTCATGGATAGTTGGCTTAGAATCTATGTCAATGCTGTGTTGATTGGAAAGGTGGTAGATATTGTGGAACAATTTTGTCTCTCTACCGCTTCTACTTCTACACAGTTCCAACTTATATTTTCCAACAAATTTGCTCTGTTGCTTAAATACCCAAGAGTTGTCTGAAATATTAAAACATGGGTGAATTTAATGCTACTAAAACACTGAATAAAGTATTGTTATGGGGGAAAAGCCTGCCTCTGCTGATCTAATCAGGATGATCAAAAAAGAGTCCATCTATAATTACCCTTGGGCTGTGTATACAAGGCCCCTATGGTTCTTCTTTTTGTTTAAAGCTTTATTTGTGAGGAAGGTGATTACTAAAGTCTGTGGTTTATATGTATTATATGATCGACTAAATCATGGGACTGTTGAGTTGCGATACAGATCCCACTAGGTAAGGCACATTTAAAAGAGAAATGCTTTTTAAAAAAACATTAAAACTGACTGCAAAGTCATTATAATATTACTATAACTAATAATAATTAAAAAAATAAATAATTGTTCCCCTTAAGGAAGAAATCTCAATAAAGAGTAATTACCAGCATATTTAGAAAACACAAATACTGCAGCAAAAACAGATACACTGTATAATGTATAAAAACCAGCGGTTACTTCACTAAAAATAGTCTGTCATACTGCAAATTACAGGTACAAAGATCCATCAGGAATCTCAAAATTTGTGATCACCGCAGAGTATTGCTTGACATTTTTAAAAAGGACTGCCACAAACTCATTTGCACAGTGACTTACACACAGCCCAACTATATTATCAGGTGGGGGGTGGAAGAATGACCCCACACCTAAAATGACAGTGCCTTTTTAGTAAAAGGGTTACTGCCCCCCCCCCCACAAACACAAAGAGGGCAGCAGTAACTTATAAGATTAAAAAAAAACACCATATGGGCAACACAAGTAAAAATGAAAAAAATCCATCTGAAATATCAACACATTTTTCTTGTGACAGAGAAGGCTGCAGCCAGACCATACTCCTTACACGCCACTTTTTTTAATTTAATATTTACCAAGTGAAAATAAAAGTTTTGTCAAAAAAAAAATCCTTTAAAATAGGATCGGATCTGAAAAATTTCCGGTCTTAAACATTCCAGATAAGCTCGTTCCAGCTGTTCTTATGGATTTTTCCTTCTTTCTTGACCTCTGTTAAAGATGGCCATAGACACACCAATAATATTGTATAAAATCCATTTTAAGCATAGTTGTATAGATGAAGAAAACTCTTAAGGGTAATAAAGTGAGAAAGTAAAGCATCAGTCTTATTTCAGGTATTCAAATTAGAGTCCTGCAAGGGTCCAGTCAGACCCATGAAACTGGAAGTGGCGTCACTGCATGGGGAAAAACATTTCCAAACCACAGGGGGGAGGGCCCAGTCTCGCACCTTAGCCAAGTAGTCGCATGGTCAGCCCGCAGGTAACCAAACTATTTGCAGTTATTCTGTTACCTGGTGCAGGACTGTAATCCAGATAACATTCTACAGCACTGTAAAATACGTTGGCTCTTTCTAAATATGTGTTAATGAATAATAATAAATACACGGTCTCTATTTACAAGAATTAAAGACATCTAAGAGAAATCCACTTGGTAAAAGAGAAATAGGGATGAAACTGGGTTGAGAAAGTTCAGTAATTAACAAAGAGAAGCCAATGGAACTTACCAACTGCAGCATCATTGAAACACTTTCCCATGAGGCTTCTTTGATGTTGTCACCTCCGTCAACCAATCCTTGGTATCCCTGCAAAATCAGCCATAGTATGTAACTAACCTGAATAAGTAAATTTAGTTCTTATAGTCTGTTGGTTCTTCTATACCCACCTCATGTACAAAGTAGACTTTGGCACCTGTGTAAATTCCTACTCTCACTACTGCTCTGACAGCGGCATTCATTCCTGTTATGGGAGACAAATTGTATACTATGAAACTTGTATGTACAAAGTTACGTAAAACTGCAAACATAAGCCAAATGATTGTTATTCTGTTACCTGTTCATGTAAGCGAAAACGTTTATTTGCAGCTTTGCTACAACAAATATATTTGCTTAAAGGAACAGTTCAGTGTGAAATTAAAAACTGTGTAAATAGATGGGCTGTGCAAAATAAAAAAATTTCCTAATATACTGTAGTAAGTTAGGCAAAAATGTAATGTATAAAAGCTGGACTGACTGGATGTCTAATAAAACAGCCAGAATCCAACTTCCTGCTTTTCAGCTCTATAACTCTAGTTAGTCAGCGACTTGAAGGGGGGCCACATGGTACATTTTTGTTCAGTGAGTTTGTAATTGATCCTCAGCATTCAGCTCAGATTCAAAAGCAAAAGATATGACCCATGTGGCCCCCCTGGTTACTGCCTCGTAACCACAGTAACCAGTCAGTGTAAACCAAGAGAGCTGAAAAGCAGGAAGTAGTGTTCTGGCTTCACTCAGGCACTCCAGCCTTCATACATTACATTTTTGTCTAACTAACTATATTAGAAACATTTTTTATTTTGCACAGCCTATCAATTTACCCAGTTTTTATTTTTACACTGAACAATTCCTTTAATAACGCAGTCTGAAAATGTTTAATAGATCTATATTTACCTTATAGTATCTGGTTAACTAGACTTATATTTGCAATGCAATGTTTTACTGATGGATAAAGGCATTTTTTATTGGACCAAACCATTCAGCTGTTGCAGTTTTATTGCCATTCTAAATTAAGTAACAGTAAAAAGAAAAATGTTTCAAGGTCACAATCAGGATAGTGATTTACAGTCCTTTATTCTTCATCCTGTCTTCAGTGTTCATTTTCTGAATATCCGAACAGGTGCACAGTTGGAGCAAATAGTGCAGGGGTAACGGAGTTTCTCCATTACTGGATCTTTGGGGGTGGTGTTAAAGTATACTGAAAATTGTAAGGGGAATGGGGACAAGTCTTTTTTTAGTTATGGTGCTTTAAAATATAAAAAAAAAAACTTGTGTTTTTTTTATTTATTTTTATTTTTATGACTCTTTGGCATACAGGATATGATGTCACTGACATAAGATTGGGGAGGATGTAGCTTCATCTTATCAATTTGCCAGGTCTAAGCTGGCAAAGGACACTCTGGCAAAAGGTGTAATGTGATGGAAAATTCTTTAGTGAATTTGTGGAGTAACGATCGACGGAGTGAAAATTCACTTGGCGAAAGGGCGTGAAACTTCGTTAGCAAATAGTCCTCTACGCCTGTTCGTAAATTGGCGATGTCCCTGCAGATGCTGTTTCTGAAAAATTTTCGCTAGCGATGGCCATTTCGCCCTTTAGTAAATCTGCCCCAATGTCACTCTTCAGTTGATTCTATTTTTGAAAGGGAAGCTATGGCTTTGGATGTCAAGATCATCAAAGTTAGAATTCATCTGCACATATCATTACTGATGTGTGTAAAAGAAATGAGAATATCATTTAACATGGTTATACAGGTATGGGATCCGTAATCTGGAAAGCTCCTGTGGGAAAGCACCCAAGGACTGGTTTCAATGAGAGGATAGTAAATGAATAGCAAAGAACTTGAATAGGAAAAAAAAGTACCGTATATACTCGTGTATAAGCCGACCCGTGTATAAGCCGAGGTACCTAATTTACCTAAGAAAACTGGAAAAATGTATTGACTCGTGTATAAGCCTAGGGGCCCCATGTCAGATTTCAAAATGTGAATGTGACCCGGCCGCAACAATTGGGGGACACTGGGCAGGTACCTGTTACTGTCTGTGACTGACTGTGTCGCCGCCCGGATTTCATGTTTGCTTCCCTCTGCCACCCCTATTTCATGTTTGCTTCCCTCTGCCACTTCCCCCCCCTGCCCTCCCCATCTGTCGCTCTCCCCACCCCGGCCCTCACGTCTGCTGCTCTTCCCTCTGTCCTTCCCTCTGTCACAGTAAAACGTGACCCGGCCCCAGCAGGACTGCCTGTGACTGCCTGTGTCGCCGCCCGGAGCAGGTCCAGGTTTTTTTTTAGTTCACTTTATGTGTAATAATCTGCTTTTAGAGGCAGCTTGTTCACAGGAAAATAAAGACCTCCAACTTTGCATGATGTAGGTGCTTTCTAATCTCTGAAGGGGGGCGCAGGCAAACAAAGAGAACAAATATTCCAAATCTCAATTCTATTTCTTTACACATTGTAAATGATGGCGTGTTTCTGGTGCATTGAAACACTGCCTGTGTCGCCGCCCGGAGCAGGTCCAGGAGCTCCGGGCGGCGCGTCCTTCCCTGCCGGCGTTCGCTTTCAAAATGGCGGCGCCCATGGCCGCCACGTGGGTAGCGGCGCCGGGCGCTACCCACGTGGCGGCCATGGGCGCCGCCATTTTGAAAGCGAACGCCGGCAGGGAAGGACGCGCCGCCCGGAGCTCCTGGACCTGCTCCGGGCGGCGACACAGGCAGTCACAGGCAGACCTGCTGGGGCCGCGGAAGGAGGTATGACCCGCGTATAAGCCGAGTTTGAGTTTTTCAGCACATTTTGGGTGCTGAAAAACTCGGCTTATACGCGAGTATATACGGTAATAAATGGTAACAATAAAAATAAAATTCTAGCCTCACTGAACAATAGTTCTTTTGGTTGCTGGGGTCAGTGACCTCCATTTGAAAGTTGGAAGGATTCAGAAAATGAAGACAAATAATTAAAAAATAAATAAATAAAAAATGAAGACCAAATGAAGAGTTCATTAGAACTGACCATTATTTAACATACTAAAAGTTAACTTGAGTTGCCCCTTTAATCAAATTATTCACATGTTAAAAAATGTTTTCCTTTTTCTCTGTAATAATAAAACAGTACCTTGTACTCCATCCAAATGAGACATATGGGGTCTGACTAGGCCAATGGGACATCTGCTAAAACCTAGTGGGCCCCGCTGACCTATTTACAAGCCGCGCTGCCCCCCAGATCCCAGAACTATATGCAGCTGCATTCCAATAGCATTAGAAACTCCATCTCACAAGTCATTTTGGCATGGTCTGATTTAGGCTCTTCAAGTAAAAATTATTTACAAAAACAGACCACAATCAGAGCAACCTATTAATGCACATAAGGTACTGAATGTCACAAAGTGCTGAGAGAAAAATGATAATGTTCCAAGGCAATAATAAAAGGGAGTAAGCATAGCCTTCAAAACAACAGTGTACTGCTCATGCTTTCTGTGTACAACTGCTAGCCATTAATCAATAGAGCATTGGTTCATTCTCACTTCCATTCAGGGGTATTTCTAGTACTAATTATTACTTACTGGCAGCAGTTACAACACTAGGTATAAAACTGTCAATGTACAGATAGCCTATAAAATATCAAAGCCATAAACACCATGTGTAAAATGTATCAAGGTGATAATAACTTGTCATTAAGAAAACAGTGGATTAGGCAAGGTCTTGAGATGCCTGAAGTTACAAGGAATCAAAACAATAATTGTTGCATATCCTTGTAACCAAATCCCAGTTGTCATTAAAATATAAAAAAAATTTTTTATATAATATATATATATATATATATATAAAACCATTTTTAAATGACTGCATTTTTGCATTCTGTTCCATGTCATTGTTAAACACTATGCTCCGACATCTGTTAATGCAGAGAGACATGGCATAGCAAGGACATTGTGACTAATCTATGGGCAATGGAGTGAAGCTGCATGAAAACAAATGGTGACATTACGGTTAAAAATAACATAAAGGAGAACACAGAAGTCTGCTAATGTACCCTTCTAATTTCAAAGAAAAGCTCCAAGGACTGCACTGACGCACATCTTATGGCTTATTTTTTTACCTTGTGCATCGCCTCCTGATGTTAGCACAGCGATGGCTTTTCCGATGCCCATAGTTTGAGCATCGTGATGTTTCGATCCTGCAGGCAGCATTGTTTTATCTGTAGAGAAACAAAACAGCCAGCATTAAACCTCTGACCAGCTGCTCTTCTTGATACTTGAGCTTTAACGCAGGCTCAGAAAAGCAAGTGTGTGTCTGTAGGTCACGCTGCCCTGAACTCAATACTCCTCAGTAAATGACAATAGTCAAAATGTCACAGCGGGTTCCCTTTTATGCATTGTCAGCCTCATTTTTCTACAGTATTCTGCAAGGCCACTTCATCCGTGCTTATTTCCCCGACTGAGTGGGAATGAAGACAGCACTGAACAGATTTATTCTCTGACTGCGAGTGAAAGAAGAGGGGGGAGGTACATGTGGGAAAATTCAGACCATTGCTGCGTCATTTCTCCTGCTGCCACTCAGAATAATGAAATGAGAGACTTTGTAAATACAATCAATTAAATATTCTGCATTGTTTCTGAAATAATCAAGTTTATCTTTGCTATCCCTTTCTCGGCATCTATTTCTCTTCATTCTGTTTTTGTGCAGGAGTTGGGTGTCAGATAGTCATTGACAGTTAGATCCAATATATCTTATAGGGGGCTCCCTTTCCTTGCAGATGAATTAGAGCTCACTCAAATAACTGATTCCAGTACAAACACAATCTAACAAAATAACTGACTTTTGCACAAATCCTGCATGTAGAGAGACAATGTCCGGGGATTTTAATAGAGTGAGCTCTAATACATCTTCTAGGCAAAAGGGGCCCCCCTATAAGATATATTGGATCTAACTGTCAATGACGATTTGACACCCAACTTCTGCATGAAGACAGAATGAAGAGAAACAGATTCTGAGAGAGGGATAGTGAAGATTAACTTGATTATTTCAGAAAAGATACAGAATGTTTAATTGATTGTATTAGAAAGTTTATTATTTCAGTGTGATGAAGCTTATATTAAATTTTCATTTTTTGCAATAGTTCCCCTTTAAAGAAACAAAAATTAAATATAGCATTTTACATTTCCAGGGGACCGCATTAAAACTGTGTAAATTCTGGGAAATTTTGAAATCTAGGAAAGAAAAAAGTGTAGTTTGCTGGTGTGGAACTAGGAAAATATTGTCAATTCTGGGAAAACATAAAAAAAAAATCCAAGGTTTAAAATCAGGGTGGTTCTGTGTTAAAAAACACTATGAAGTGGACAATAAACCAGTGCCTAAACTAAGGACCAAATTACCCTAGCCACCATACCCTGATTTGAATAAGATAACCAAAAAACAAAAATACCCAAAACAAACAAAAAAACACACACACACACACACGGGTAAATGCTATTCTAAATAGTACAAATAAAAATAATTACAGTAAAAGATCAAAGATGATCTATTTAATAATACTGTCTGGCATCATCTGGGGATTATAATGTGCACTCACATTGGCTTATGATAATGAAACTACATTTAAAGAAGTATGCTTGTATTTTATTTTTATGGGTTAAGGAAGTTGTGAGTAAAGTCTCCACCAGGTCTAGTGACCCTTAGCAACAAGCAGGTAGCATTTACTAGTCATTTGTTTGATTGCTAGGGGTTACCTAACATAGTGGAAAAGGGGGTAATTCTCAGTAGTGCAGGCTGGCACTTTTGCAGATCACAAAAGTAGCTAACTGTAAAACCAATTTAGTTTATTTTAATCTGTACATAAACCTAAAAAGCCTTGCACATTTCATGCCGCGCGGGGGGGGGCACTTAATCATAAGTGCCCCCTGTGGCACAAATTGTGTTTCACACTTAACTAAGCTGATTTGACGTCAATACTTTTTTGAGGTCCAGAAAAGTGCCAGCTCACATTTCTGCTTGTTTCTCTGTAGGGCTCCTAAAACTGAAGGTCTGGGGCTTGAGCACCCAGAACCAACGTATAAAGTATTAAGCAATCACATGCTGTTCTTCTTATTGGTTCTTGTAATTCACAGCAGTGCCGATAAAGGAAAATCTCAGAAAAATAATATTGTAATTGCGTCAACAAATTCACAGCCAGTGATTCACAGTCGGCAGTGATAGAGTTCCATTAAGTTCAAATAACATAGTGATAGCTGTTTGGACAGTTTGGCATTACTATTTAGGAGCAAGGATAATGCAACCAATAACAAGATAAACTAACGCAGAGCGTGTACTTCTTTTTGTATTCACATATAACGTATGAAAGAAATAATATACATTTCTTACCAGTGTTATAGTATGAGGTATCAGGCCTCGTTTCTGGTTCGTCGAAGTCTTCATGATGATGCATTACATGAATAACACAAAAAAAGAATGAGTTTACTGCTCTACCCTAGTGAAGAAACTCTTTTTATATTAATTACAAACTTATAGGAATAGTCACAGAGTATAAAAGAAATGGCAGCACTTTAAAGGAATAGTTCAGTGTGAAAATAAAAACTGTGTAAATAGATAGGCTGTGCAAAATAAAAAATGTTTCTAATATAGTTAGTTAGCCAAAAATTTAATATATAAAGGCTGGCGTGAACAGATGTCTAATAAAACAGCCAGAATCCAACTTCCTGCTTTTCAGCTCTATAACTCTGAGCTAGTCAGCGACTTGAAGGGGGGCCACATGGTACATTTCTGTTCAGTGAGTTTGTAATTGACCCTCAGCATTCAGCTCAGATTCAAAAGCAACAGAAATGACCCATGTGGCCCCCCCTCAAGTCTCTGATTGGTTACTGTCTGGTAGCCAGGGTAACCAGTCAGTGTAAACCAAGAGAGCTGAAAAGCAGAAGTGAGTAGTGTCTGACTGACATGTTATACATCAAATCACTCCAGCCTTTATACATTACATTTGTGGCTAACTAACTATATTAGAAACATTTTTTATATTGCACAGCCTATTTATTTACCCAGTTTTTATTTTTACACTGAAAAATTCCTTTAAGTTATATGTTTATTTCAACTATTTCAGACTACTCCAGGGCCCTTCTTCACAGCACAAAACACAGATTGGCAGAAAAATACTCACAAAGCATATTTATTTCATTCAATATGGGCATGCATGTGGCAAATCACTATCCAGACATGGCAATGAGATTGTTAAAATAACAAATCATTAGATTATATTCTAATAGCCCCCCCAGCACAAATGCACACGTCATATCTGAAAAATAATTAATAGACATAGCAGCAACCGATTGGTTTATAAGACGGGCTTGCTTTTCAATATAGGTCAATATTAAAAAAGAGAATAAATAGCACTAATCTAAATAGCAAATATATTGTTTCTGCACAGAACTGAAGCAATGTTAGTGTTAAATGACCAGGTAGCAATTCAACAAAAACAAAACATAACAAAGGTCATACATTTATTGATTTATTGTTAAGATTATAAACATAGCAGTTCCATTTTCAAGCAGATTAAAGGGCAGTTTTATGGTGGTTCTGATATTTATACGGAGTTGATGACACAAAACACAAAGTGGAACATTCACTAAGATTCGTTATTGCGCCAGCGTCCGCTTCGCCGTACTTCGCCGCACTTCTCCAGGCATTTTTTTTTTGCGCCAGCGCTACGCAAATTCACTAAAATCTGAAGTTGCGATCAGGGGAAGCGCAAGGTTGCGAAGTTGCGCTACCGTTAATTCACCAAGCAAAGTTACGCTAGCGATGCTTAATTTGCATATGGCGCCAAATTCAAGTTACAATGGAGGTATATGTACCAGCACTACTACACAAGCCTGGGAAACCTTCAAAACAGCAAATAAAATTTTTATTTTGCCCCACACATGTGCCCACTGTATAGTTAAGTTGCCATGAGTTAGGAAATGTAGGGGGGAAGGAGGGTAGCCCCAAAAACTTATTCGATCTTTTTCAGCTTATCACCCATAAAAAATGAAAAAACGCCAGCGTTTTTTGGGACTAAAGATTTTTAACTTTTTTTGAAGCAATCCCTATCTACTTTATTGCATTTCGCCTGGTCTGAGGTGGCGAAGGAAGTCTTGCGTAAAAGGTAGCATTCAGAATAATTTGCGTGTTAGTGAATTTGCGTAGTTACGTCCATTGCGCAAATTCGCCAGGCGTAAGGGTGCGAAGTAACACCCAGCGTCTGTTAGTGAATCGGCGAATTAACGAAAATGCGCTATGCTGGCATATTCACGCTAGCGTTTGGCGCTTCGTCGTTTAATGAATTTGCCCCAAAGAAACAGACATACAGTATGTAAGCAAGCAGAGCAGGAACATACATACGGGGAGGGGGGCTATGGCAAGTGACCTACATTCAGTACAAATTTAGAAACATAAACATCTGTGGAGAGGCTAGACTTCCCCAGTGCATGTCATCTGATAATCTATCCATTTCACACTTCAGATCTAATTTATGTTAAACCACATTGATCCAAATTTATTTCTCGCATGTCTGTGTATGCCCTGTATAGTACCCATTCCTGTACACATATTTCTGCTTACATTCTGCTAAATGCATATGCAGAGTAAGCTGCATGACAGTCCCCACATATAAAACAATAAAGTGTACTCATCTGCAGGAAAATAAAGTTTTCTAATAACAGGAAAGAAAGAAATAGCTAGTTATCGCTAGAATATCAATAAGGCAAACAATGTACACAGGGCACATACAGATAGCAATACTGCAACCTATCCTATATATTATAAGAAATGCATAGCTTTTTTATTTAGAATCATTAAGGGTGATTTTGTTTGTAGAGATATAATAGCAAGTTACCCAGGATATATCTATCATAAGGAAAAGTCCCATTTAAATGAGAACTAAAGCTTAACCAAAGAAGTAGCTAGAAATGTTGTACATTATGTTTTGGCTTCTGTACCAGCCCAAGGCAACCACAGCCCTTTACCAGTAAAGATCTGTGTCTCCAAAGATGCCCCAGTAGCTCCCCATCTTCTTTTCTGCTGATTCACTGCATATGCTCTGTGCTGCTGTCACTTACTGAGCTTAGGGACCAACTTAAAATATACAGTAGAATATAAATGTAAATGTCACAATATAAGGCTGATGAGTAATTAATACGGATAATTATTACATGGCAGCACAGAAACCAGTGCAACTAGCATCAGAATTGAATAATCGGCCTTGTAGCATCAGCTTATATTACAGGGAAACCTAATGTTCTGCTTGATAATATGTGTCAACCCATACGCTTAGCTTCTCAACAGCTGTTCAGAGCCCACTGACCATGTGCGTGTCACAGACTCTTTCCAAGATGGTGACCCCCTGTGACAAGTTTGAAGTCCTGGATCATTGCTGCTATTGAGAAGCTGGTGCAATAAGTTAGGGATATAAAATATGGCATTTTTAGCCACATTCATTTTTAGTTCTCCTTTAACCATTTTGAAATGATGTATTCACTGTTGAGTTGCTACTAAAGTCACCACTAAGGTTTGGGAAACAGCTGAACATATTCTGTTAAGGAAGAACTAGGGATGGAGTTATCACTCTGTAGCCTAATGCAGACAGAATGTTTAGTAGGCACATCAGGTACGAAATGAATTAACAGCCAGTCTGTATGACAAAAGCAATTAAAGCATTCAGTCTGCTTGCAGCTATTTTACATTAGCAGATGTTATGTTGGTTAGAAATATTTTGCAGTAAATTTAATAATCCAATTAAAATAACACATGGGAGGTAAAGTAAATTGTAAGGAATACAATGCAGAAATAAGTGTATTCTTTTTTTCTACAAATAAAAGCTCTCTTTTGCAGTAAAGAAAAGGTTTATTAACATTATCCTCATAATAACAGATAAAAGTTCCTCTAATCAACAACATCATTTATTGACAAACAGGAAGCAGCTATTACCCAATTGCCAGTCAATAACTTAGAAAGATAGATAGATATTTTCTTTTATTCTCTATCTATAGATCATATGTTGATCATATCCTACAGTTAAGCATATTATATTTACTTGTTCCCATACGGAGATTAGCACTACAGTGTTTTCCCTGTGACTGGATAGACTCACTAGGGAAATTGTCTGCAACAACTGCACAGTTTCACAAGCCATGGCGTGGTAAAACCATGTAAGTATTTTACCATTTCCAGAACGCTGTCCACTAAAGGCCCTTAGTTGTAATGGATAGTGCGATCAGTACGGCAATTTACAGAAGAGAGTTAATAAGTCTGTTGGCCGTGCAGTACACTGCTGTTGGACCTATACAAAAATGGCATACAGGTAAGGGACCTGTTATCCAGAATGCTAGGGACCTTTGCTTTTCCAGATATGGGATCTTTCAATTATTTCGATCTTCATACCTTAAGTCTACTAGAAAATCAAGTAAACATAGGCATAAACAATAGGCTGTACAAAAACCTAAAAAAGGGAAGCTGGCACCATTCCGTCACTCCAAACAAATTTGATAAGTTAAGTAGAATCCAGGAGTTTCAAAATCTTAGTAAAGTAATACAAAAATCTTTATTTCAAAAATAATAGCCTGATGCGTTTCGTGCCCCCACAGGGCGCTTAATCATAGGCTGGTTCTGCTTCCTATAAGGATTAAATAATAATTTGGATCAAGTACAAGGTACTGTTTTATTACTACAGAGAAAAAGGAAATCATTATTAAAAATGTGGATTATTTGGATAAAATGGAGTCTATGGGAGACAGCCTTTCCGTAATTCTGAGCTTTCTGCATAATGGGTTTCTGGATACTAGAATCCATACCTGGAAATGCAAGTACTCTCGCTAAGACTTACAGTACATTTGTACAGGGTCTGCAGCTACTGTGTTGAATGCACAGTCAAATAAATAGCAGCAAAAGTAAATACAAAAGCACAGCTTGGACATTATATAGTTTAGAAAAACTGAACAGAAACATCTGTTTGTGTATGAATGCATGTATATAGGTGTATACGCATATACACACACGTATTTTAAATGGTACACTGAACTTTTTACTTAATTTACTTTGTTAAATAAAACTCCACATCAGAACATGCCACAGATCAATAGAACAGGGTAAATCAATTTAAGGAATTTTAAAGAAAATGATGTACAAATTCGTATGTAAATAATCTGAGCAATGCAGACTTTCAAAATAAAGGTTATTAGGGTACAATCACAATGTACAAACAGAACATAATTCATAGAAAGCAAGACTTGTGCCAATATCTTTGCAACTTGTTCATGCAGGACATTTGTACTAAATACCAACCGCTAAAACCTGACTTTCTCTTTTTTCAGCTGAAAAACAGTGAAGAAAATGAAGAATCCGGCTGAGATAGAGATTGTAATAAGCAGTTTCATTAGAATCCTATCAAAGTCATCAGTAGCGCTCATAGCCTGTAGTTACAATCAATGGCTCCTGATATTTATAGATGGAACTCATGAAGCTGGAAATAGCTGCTAAGAAACCCCCTCCTACTGGAGAAGAGTGAGCATAAGGTAATGTTCAGAAGGGCATGACTGAAATACCTTGGGTAGCCAAAAAAAGCTCCACTAAAGAACGGAGGGCAGGGAGGCCATCAAAGGGATACAGCATTTTGTAGGGCTGCTCTTTTACCTAGGCCTTTCAGCATTTATATACAAAACGTTATTACCCTAGTTACAGTTATTTGAGTTACCTATTGTATAGGACTAAATTGCACATTTTGGGGTTCATGTATTCACTGTTTGAATTTCACAGTGTGCTCTAGGGCAGATTTATTTGTGTTATGATTTTGGTGCAATAGCTATTATGTGCTTGCTCTGGTTGAGATGTTGCACATGGCTGTAAGAAACCAGCACAAACTTTACTCAGATAAAGAGATTATTAAAGGTACAGGATTCATATCCAAAAAGCTACAAATCACAGGGAAGGCCATATCCCATAGGCTATCTCCATTTTAATCATATAATTAAAATTTTAAAAAGGGATTTCCTTTTTCTGCGTAATATAAACAAAGTGCCTACGTTATAATTAATTAAACCCGGTATGAGTGCGTTCCCTCCAATAAGAATTAATGTCTAAATGATTTTTTAGTAGACTTAAAGGGGTGGTTCAATTTTCAGTTAACGTTTAGTATGTTATAGAATGGCAAATTCTAAGCAACTTTTCAATTGGTCTTCATTTTTTATAGCTTTGAATTGTTTGCCTTTTTTTTTATTCGATTTATAGAAATTAGAAACAGACCAGGAACAGGCAGTACTTTAGTCTGCAAACACCCTTTATTGGTGTATTCTCACTCATGACATGTTTCGGGAGCTAGTCCCTTTTTCAAATTTTTTTATTCTTTCAAGCTTTCTTTCAGCTTTCAAATGGGGGTCACTGACCCCATCTAAAAAACAAATACTCTGTAAGGCTACAAATGTATTGTTATTGCTACTTTTTATTACGCATCTTTCTATTCAGGCCCTCTCCTATTCATATTCCAGTCTCTTATTCAAATCAGTGCATGGTTGCTAAGGTAAATTGGTCCCTAGCAACCATGTTGCTGAAATAGCAATTTGGAGAGCTGTTGCACAAAAAGCTAAATAACTCAAAAAATTAAAAAAAAATTAAATCATACTAAAATTTAATTTAAAGGTATACAACCCCTTTAAGGTATGGAAATTCAAATTACAGAAAGGTACCGGGCTTTCTGGATAACAGGTCCCATAACTCCAGGAAGAGTTGTATAGTTATATTAGATATTATTGGACTGTAACCTTACATCTGAGGGGTTTGCTTTTTTAATTTTCTTTCAAATTACTTTGGTCTGTTTGTCTACCAGAAATAATAAGGCAGTATTCCCTATAAAAGTTGCCAAACCCTTGCTGAGCCTCCCAACCAATTGGCACATAGTCCACTGTTCTGTTTGTTTAGGCTGAAAGCCTAAACAATTGTAATTGTAGGATGTAGGGAGAAGCTGTAGCTCATCCATACATGTTGGGCAGTATGGACAAATTTGGCCAAACTGCCCGATCAAACCTGGTCACTTCATGGCCATCTTAACTTCATGCAACTTGTGTGCACAAAATGTGTTTACTATAAAATCTGTGTGGCCAGATGGGAGTTCTTAGCATGTGCATAAGTCCTACAGAATATTTCTCTTGGCCTTATATTTTCTATAGAAGATCTCCATGGGAACTTCCATAACATATTTACCTGTGCCCTAAAACATCATAACAAATTTATAATTCATACCTCTCCGTTCCCCTCTTATGCAGCAAACTTTGCAGGATTGTGCTGAATCATTCAGAAAGTGCTGGGATTTGGCTGAATCCCATACTGAAAACTGGATTTTGTGCATCTCCAACAAAGCTTATAGTTCTTGCCCTGCAGAGGTTTGTAGATGTTACATCTTTTTAATCCCCACAACCAAGTTACCATTTTGGCACATATGTATTCAGGAAGTATTTTGCTCAATGGTTATTTTTCTGGGAATCTAAATGATTGTCAGATAAGATTTTCCTTCTTATAACAATCACATTCTAAAGGCACAGCAAGCTGGTATACTTAAAGGTCACTTGCTGTAAATTCTGATGAGTTGTACGTCGTGTTTTCCTTGCTAATGAGAATGGAACATAAAACATGAAAACATTTTCTTGCTTAAAATGCAGCATTAAACACAGAGCTATTGTACAAAATGCTGTGTGAGACTCACCAGACAAGTATCCATGCTTACCGGTGGTATGCTTGTTTTTAAGGAATAATGTGTAGTGTTCTCATATTCCGATTAGGGATGCACCGAATGCAGCATTTGGATTCGGCTGAACTCCCGAATCCTTTGTGAAAGATTCGGGCGAATACCGAACCGAATCCGAACCCTAATTTTCATATGCAAATTAGGGGAGGGAAGGGGAAAACATTTTTACTTCCTTGTTTTGTGATAAAAAGTCACACGATTTCCCTCTCCATCCCTAATTTGCATATGCAAATTAGGATTCAGATTCGGTTCGGCTGGCAAGAAGGATTTGGCCGAATCAGAATCCTGCTGAAAAAGGGTGAATCCTGGCCGAATCCCAAACCGACTCCTGTATTCGGTGCATCCCTAATTCTGATACTATGCTGCTTTGAAGTTTATTTCCACAGTGCAGGTATGAGATCCATTATCCAGAAACCAGTTATCTAGAAAGCTCTGAATTATGGAAAGGACATCTCCCATAGACTTATAATCAAATCCAAATATTTAAATATAATTCCCCTTTTCTTTGTAATAATAAAACAAGTTCCTTGTACTTGATTCAAACGAAGATATAATTAATCCTTATTGGAAGCAGAACCAGCCTATTGGGTTTATTTAATGTTTAGATGATTTTCTACTAGATTTAAGATATTAAGATTCGAATTACGGAAAGATCCATTATCCAGAAAACCCCTGGTCCCGAGCATTCTGGATAACAGGTCCCTTAATTGTACCCACAATATGGTTTTTATGCAGGCATTTCAAGGAGGCAATGACAAGGAGGAACTGTTGTGGATTGTGTTTTGCACATTGGTAGCTTATCTCTGCTAGTCTCTGGTTTTTATTTGTATTCAAGGCGCTGGCGCCTGGGAATCCTGGTGGCTCTGTGAATGTATTCATCCACAATCCTTGGGTTGTAGCTTCTGTGGTAATTAAGCCTTTGCTAAGGATTCTGATGTGGTGATCTCTTTCTGAAGTATCTGCTTATTCAGTGGTATTATAGAACTTGACTGTAAATAATTGACCACTTGGTGTGGTCAGTGCGGAAATTGCCCTGCATGGGGTACAATGGATTATAAGTGGGATTTCAGTATAGGGTGGTACAGGTGTGGAATCCGTTATCCAGAAACCCATTATCCAGTAAGCTCTGAATTACAGAAGGCCCGTCACCCATTGACTCCATTTTATCAAAATAACCTACATTTTTAAAAAGGATTTCCTTTTTCTCTATAATAAGAAAACAGTACCTAGTACTTAATTTTAGTAGATTTAAGCTATAATGATCCAAATTAAAAAAATATCCATTATCTGAAACACCAGGTCCCACGCATTCTGGATAAAAGGTTCCATACCTGTATAAAAAATACTGTTCAGCCATTATGATACCTTGTCTGTGTATCCTCTGCATAGCTCCCTCTTCATGTGTAGAGTAGAGACAAACAAGTATGGCACATTTGGAAAGCCACTATTAGGCTAAAATATAGTGTTTTTTCCTTGCACTTCTAGCTGATTGCAGGTACATAGTAAATCGCATTTACCACAACCTGTGAGCAATTCACCTATGCAGTTGCAAATTAGTGGCTTCTTTAGTAAATCATTGACATAATTGGCAGCTCAAGTTTGGCGTTAATGCCAAGGCACACTTGTATCAACAGAGCCTTTTACTTGTGAATCAGAGCAGGCCAATATTCTCTTTATGATGTGCACCTCCCAATAGTGTCTTGCATTGGGTCAGATACCCGCGGAATACCCAAAAAGTGGTCCAGTTTCAGGCAAAAAGTCCCCAATTCATTGGCCGTACGGGCAGTCCGCGGGTAACCCGGTTGGGTACCCAATAAAGGTGCAGGCTTGATCCCTCCCATCCACCCTTGTGCTAATAGTTTTTACAATTTTTTGGGAAGATTCTGCACCAGAATAGGTCAGCCATAGTTGACCTATTGCGGATCGGGTTGTGAAACATGCAGGACATGCGGGTATGGGTTGCGGGTACTGGTTTAAAAAAAATTGACCATCGCAGGACTCTACCTTCCAACTCTTCCGTTTTGAGCCAACAGTCCTGATTTTGACAGTTCAGCCCGCAGTCCTGGATTGTTACTGAAATATCCCCACCTTTTTATTTGATCTCCTGCACTGAACAGCTACAAAGTTTCTAAAACTGAGGCTTTTTGTAGAGAGCCCAGAATGGCAGGTGCACTACATTTGTAACAATTTAACATAAGCAAAGAAAAAATTGTAATTAACAAGATAAGCAGGTCTCTTGGGGAAACTGACTTGCAGCTTCAAGGGCAATTCACCTTCATTAGCAAAACTGTAATAAAACATAAAACCTGAACCCTAAAACCCCCATGTGTTCAAACTTTCCATAACCTGCCAAATTTTGTAAAAAGAATGTGGTATTTAGGGGTGTGGCTTTAAAATGGTTGTGGTTCAAAAAATGTAGCTACAAGCTGCAAATATTTTTGTCCCTCTTTCTGTTTTACAAATGTTGGCCTGTATGATATTCTGTGATCAGCACATGGGCAGAACACGCAAATTGTGGTGAAACAAAATATATAGTGTAAAAACACATAATAAAGGAAACATTGGGCAGACTGAATGGGTACACTGGCCCTTGCTGCAAGATGCAACTGGCTCTCTGCAGTTAGGATCTACCACAGCCTGCCCAATTCAAAGCAGAACTGCACAATTATAATTCAGTTCCTTATTTTTATCAAAACTGTGCATGTAGAGTATTATAATACACAAAATTACTTCCTGTTGGGCCTGCAGTCACAATAGGAGGTGAAAATTACTTAATAGCTCTCTCACCTAATGCAATTTCACATTTAACAAAACATGCTGCTAGAGGAGCAGCAACACATATACAATATTAAAGGGGTTGTTTACCTTTAAATGAACTTTTAGTATGATGTGGAGTGTAATATTCTGAAACAATTTGCAATTGGTTTTAATTTTTTTTTATTATTATTTCAGTTTTTTCAGCAATCTGGTTGCTAGGGAACTTGACATTGCCCAAGCAACCGTGCATTCATTTGAATAAGACTATATTGTGAAAAGGAGAGGGCCTGAAGAGAAAGAGGAGTAATGAAAAAAGTAGAAAATAATACATCTGTAGCCTTACAGAGCATTTGTTTTTTAAGTGGGTCAGTGACCCCCATTTGAAAGCTGGAAAGAGTCAGAAAAAGAAGGCAAATCATTAAAAAACTATAAAAATGAAGACCAGTTCATAAATTGCTTAAAATTAGCCATTCTATAACATACTAGTGGTGAACCACTCCTTTAAATTGGCACACTTATTTCAAAACTTAACAGAGACAACAGGCACAGTTTTTCAGTACTTTTTATAAAACAGATACTCTTCTAATTTACTGGGTGTTAAAGGAACAGCAACCTTTTTATATTATTTACAGTACTACACACCACATTTATGTATATTTATGACTTATATAATTTATATTTATAATATAATTATAAAAATATTATAAATAAATAACTTGTGATTTTACATTATGCCACAAGGTGGAGCATGAAGTGAAAACTAAGAGAAATCTAGTTGTAGTGTCTCCACATTCTTGTCACTCTTCTATAGTTAAACTACTTTGTGCAGACTGCATCCATAAACTTCTTAGGGCGGTGGCACAAGGGCTTTAGGCGTCAGTGACTTTTTGCAACTCAGGAGATAGCACAATATTATCTAACATGGACTCTCACTGCTCACATTGGGAATTACTAAAGCAACACTATGGGGCCGATTCACTAAATTAGAGTGAAGGATTTGAAGTAAAAAAACTTCGAATTTCGAAGTATTTTTTGGGCTACTTCGACCATCGAATGGGCTACTTCGACTACGAATCGAAGGATTCGAACTAAAAATCGTTCGACTATTAGACCGTTCGATAGTCGAAGTACTGTCTCTTTAAAAAAAAACTTCGAACCCCTACTTTGGCAGCTAAAAGCTACCGAAGTCAATGTTAGCCTATGGGGAAGGTCCCCATAGGCTTTCCTAAGTTTTTTTGATCGAAGGATATTCCTTGGATCGTAGGATTAAAATCCTTCGAATCGTTCGATTCGAAGGATTTAATCGTTCGATCGAAGGAATAATCCTTTGATGGTACAATCGCAGTATTTGCGCTAAATACTTCAACTTCGATATTCAAGTCGAAGGATTTTAATTCCTAGTCGAATATCGAGGGTTAATTAACCCTCGATATTCGACCCTTAGTGAATCAGCCCCTACAAGTTCACACTACTAAGCGACAATCACCTGATAAGCATTTGCACAAACTTATGCTTTCTAGGTATTATACAGAATTTGTGGGCTAAGTGAACATTAACTTTCAGAGAACACAGTGCATTTTACATTTGTGGTGTGATTATGCCTTTAATGCTATGGAATGCAAAAAAAACATTGCATTCTTGTTCCGCCAGTCATAAAAGCAGCACCCTGTGAGATAAGAAAGGGCAGGCAGTAAAAGCCAGTAAGACCCAAGTACTCCCAGCCGTGTCATTTCAAATTTATTAAACTAGTTTTGTTTAAGAAAACAATACATTATTCAAGTCTGCATTAAAGATTTTAATGTGAACTGAGAAAGCCGTTCTAAGGCTACATTTTGGAAACAAAACAATGCCAAGGTCATAAGATAAATACACCCATACACAATTAAATTCATGTACACAAGCAACAGCACACTACACCAAACAGAAGCCACATGATTAACAAAAATAAACAGCAGTTTAAAATCCCACTTTCATTAAAAAGAAAATGAGAGATAATGGTGCTAGCACCTTGGTGGTAACTATGGTACCCTTATTCTGGGTTATAAATACATCACAGTTATATTTGTAAAAAGTACAAAAAAATAAATAAATAAATAAAATGAACATGCACTTTGCCGTTGCTCAACTATAAGTCCCATTTCCCCACAACAGATGTTCAACAACAGCTGCACAGCCAGAAACTAAATCTCTAAAGCTGCTTGCTTATGGGCAAAGCATATCTTCACCCAGTTGTAAGGGTCTGATGATCTGCCCTTTGCTGGAATGGTAGTGTTATGCAGATTATGACTTGGATGAAGGAAAGCAAAGTTTTTTGGGGGTTTTTTTTTGCACTTCCAATTAACTCTTCGGAACACTGGCAAATAAAGCGTATGGAACATAAATAAACAATTTATTATTTATAGTGCAAAAATAATGATTGCATGGATTTGTCTCTCCGTATATGCCTATATTTTGGTTTCAGCAAAGTGTGGGAAAACTGAAAGAATGGGTTAGACAGCTTCTTAGCAAGTGAGGGATACAGGGTTATGAAAGATAGGTCATAGTACAAGTTGTGATAGCAGTTTTGTTTTTTTTAATAACTTAATAAATTATATTAAGGGTTGTCTTCTTTGCATAATGACTGGGGAAAATGAGGTGCATCTAACTGAGCAGTAAAGGGTAATTGCTACCTCAATAAAGCCATTGCAAATTACAAAAGAGAGGCTCCTGACCAGTCTGAGAACAATCTTAACAATACATGCTCATTGTTCACAGCTAAACAGATGCCTTTCACACATCAACGGAGTCCTACAAACTGGATGTCGAGAAAACTATGGCTCATATTTATAAAGGCAGTGCAAAAAGCATTGCAGATTTACATATTTGAGAAAACTGATTTTGAAACATTTCAGCCTGCATATATTTATAAGCCGATACACTGGATTCTATATAAATAGAATTTATGCTCAAAGAGAAATCTGGCGGAAACCCATTGCAGCTTTACAAATATACAACCCATTTTTTGCTTAAGTTTGCGTTTTTGGCAAATGGTCAAGCTGCTGATCTTATTATAAATATGCCCCTATGTAATTCTGTAGTTAAATGTAAAGATAATCTGAGCTTGCCTGTAGTTTCCAGTAGTGGAAACAAATCATAAGAAAACTGAATACACACTTTGCTTGTTTATGACATATGATGCATTTTGCCCCAACATCATGCTGATGGTGGAGTCCACAGAAATGAGAATGAAGCACACTGCCCTCAACATGGATGCCAGAGTACAAAGGAACACTGAAGCAAATACAACATTGATGCTTGTTGCTACTAAACTTTCAATACACCTGAATAATGCCAAAAAAAGGACAAAAAATATGTCAATACATGACAATATTAAATCAACAGATTGAATCTCTGGCACTATGCGATGAAATAAATGATCATGAAGATGGTTTGTTGAAATGGCAGTAGATATTGGGCTTTTCTGTAAACAGAATAAATAAAATGAAAGCTTGCATCTCTTTCTCCTCAGGCACCAACCTAAATGCACAATTTTAGTAAATGTCACAGATCTGTGCAAAACATTCCCCATGTAAAGAAATGTGTAGCTTGCAACTTTGTGGCTGAACAAGCAGGGCTTGCCAGGTTAGGGCTAGCTGAAGGACACACAATAAAGACTGCACATGAGTGTTTAAAAATAACCTAAATTATTCTCATTGATTTTCTTAAGCACATTTCCCAAATGAAAATATGTAATATGTAAAAAAAAATTAATAAATCAATATGGTAAAATTATTATTTTTGTTAAATCTGGTTTTGTTGCGAACTACAACTCCCATGATTCACCGACAGCCTCTGCGACTCCAAACAGTGTAATGCAGCAACTGTTCGGAAATCAGTGAATCCTACATAAATTGCTATAGAAGAACGTATATCTGTACAGTTTATCACCTTCGAGATTTAATAGGGTCGCCATTGTCCTCGGCTCCTGTTCGCCTCAGCGTAAGAAAGTGGAGTAAAAGTTCAACTGGCAGCCTGCCACCACGCTTTACAAAACTATTCTCATTGAGCAACACAGAGCCCTTCTACTGTTGCGCATTTGGGTTGATCACGCCTGTGGCGGACATTTTTGTTTTGGGCAACCACTTTCTTGCCAGGTTTTCATATTACATATAGTAACACATATATAGCCAGGTTTTCATATTACATATAGTAATACATATATAGCCAGTTTTTGATATTACATATAGTAATCATATTAGTGGAGTTAAAGTTCAACTTTTACTGACAGCCTGCCACCACGCTGTACAATACTATTCTCATTGAGCAACACAGAGCCCTTCCACTGTTGCGCATTTGGGTTGAACAAGCCTGTGGCGGACATTTTTGTTTTGGGCAACCACTTTCTTGCCAGGTTTTCATATTACATATAGTAACAGATATATAGCCAGGTTTTCATATTACATATAGTAATACATATATAGCCAGTTTTTCATATTACATATAGTAATCATATTAGTGGAGTAAAAGTTCAACTTTTACTGGCAGCCTGCCACCACGCTGTACAATACTATTCTCATTGAGCAACACAGAGCCCTTCTACTGTTGCGCATTTGGGTTGAACACGCCTGTGGCGGACATTTTTGTTTTGGGCAACCGCTTTCTTGCCAGGTTTTCATATTACATATAGTAATACATATGTAGCCAGGTTTTCATATTACATATAGTTATCATATTAGTGGAGTAAAAGTTCAACTGACAACCTGCCACCACGCTGTACAATATTCTCATTGAGCAACACAGAGCCCTTCTACTGTTGCGCATTTGGGTTGAACACGCATGTGGCGGACATTTTTGTTTTGAGCAACCACTTTCTTGCCAGGTTTTTATACTACAAATAACTCCATAAAATCATAAGCTTTAAAGGAATAGTTCAGTGTGAAAATAAAAACTGTGTAAATAGATAGGCTGTGCAAAATAAAAAATGTTTCTAATATAGTTAGTTAGCCAAAAATGTAATATATAAAGGCTGGCGTGAACAGATGTCTAATAAAACAGCCAGAATCCAACTTCCTGCTTTTCAGCTCTATAACTCTGAGTTAGTCAGCGACTTGAAGGGGGGCCACATGGTACATTTCTGTTCAGTGAGTTTGTAATTGACCCTCAGCATTCAGCTCAGATTCAAAAGCAACAGAAATGACCCATGTGGCCCCCCCTCAAGTCTCTGATTGGTTACTGTCTGGTAGCCAGGGCAACCAGTCAGTGTAAACAAAGAGAGTTGAAAAGCAGGAAGTAGTGATCTGACTGACTTGTTATACATGAAATCACTCCAGCCTTTATACATTACATTTTTGGCTAACTAACTATATTAGAAACATTTTTTATATTGCACAGCCTATCTATTTACCCAGTTTTTATTTTTACACTGAACAATTCCTTTAAAAAAAAAAAAAAAAAAGGATACAGCCGGTGCTTGACAAACGCATTTTAAACTAACCGGCCTATGCATTTCCCAAGCACACTATGGCGCCATTAGCTTCAACAGTGGTCACGTGCCTATCGTTCTCTTTACACACACAGCGCTAGGAGGACACCCGCGGAAAAGGAACTCTCCCAGCCTAGGGTTTATCCGTTTCAACAACCACAACTTTATTGAAACGCCGGCGAACAACAACAACACAGGCAATTTCGGACCGATCAATATTATGACACTACTTTGTTGATGTGCGTATGTCTCCGTTGCCTTCCCGTGTGTGGCGGGAATAATTTGATTCATAGTTTCTCTAGTCGTCTTTCTTCAGCTCGACGTCCTGTCGTGAGGGCTCGACTAGCGTGATAGGTGAGTGCGCGCCAAGTGCCCGGCGTGTTGTTGTGAGGGGAAATAGAACTAAAGCTAATGGGAAAGCCGCTCTCTTGCTTCCTTCTCTGGTTCGCCTTTATGAAACAGATGTGGTGGCGGGAAGTGTACTGGTTATCGGCGTCTCTCGCTCGTTCTCGGGGGAAAGACCCACCCCTTCACCAGCAAGATCTTTGGGCTTCTGTCTCTAGCACATGTGCATGGCTATAAGTTCAGGAGTAGAATGAAAACACAGCACTTGTGACCATGTCCTCCCATAGCCTCCTACACCCCTTTGTAGTTCAACTACAGCTCTCATCCTGAGCACCAACAAATCATTCAACCTTTACATTACATCCTCCGCAATCCTGAGCTGACAGTAACAGGGGCAGTGCCTTAATTAGAGATGTTGCTTTGGAATTAGGGTTTTGTTTATTTCTTTAGCTCAAGCCAGCACCTCCACCAGAACTCCTACAATTGTTACAGATATAGGACAAGGGCTGTGTGTGAGCTATTTAGCCACATTTTGAAAAATAATATATATATATATATATATATATATATCACAGCAAATACATTTGTACCTTCATCATAATTGAACTTGGAGATTGCAGGACATAAAGGGTTACGCATGCCTTAAAGGGGGACCTGTCACCCAGACACAAATCTGTATAATAAAAGTCATTTTCAAATTAAATGAAATCCAATTTCTATTTTTTTTTATTAAATCATTCATAGCTGTTGTAAGCTCATTTAAAAATCTCCGCTGTCAATCAAATATTGTCTGCCCCTCCTCTATGCCATTACTTTCACTTTCCATTCAGCTCTTCCTATGTGTCACTGCTTTCCCCACATTCCCCCTGTTCTCTTAACCATTTCATTGTGTAGCCAGGGCATGGGGATGGACATCAGGTCCCCCATTCTGGTGCACAAGGGATGATGCAAGGCTTGCTTTAATAAATGTCAACAAAATGGCTGCTGCCTGCTTGTTATAATTATGAATTCCCAGATTGAAGCAAATAAGATTCAAATAATTTATATTGTGTAATTAATGTTCATTTTGCTTGAATAATGTGATAAAATAGGATTTTGAATATTTTTTTGGGTGACGGGTCCCCCTTAAATCTTGGATCTGACATGTATTATTTGGCCCCGTGCTGGTTATCCGATAGATCATAATCTATCCCGCGCCTCCTGTCTCAATCCCTTTCCTTTAGATTGTAAACTCTTTTGCACAGGGCCTTCCTCGCCTTTTGTACCCGTACTGATTGTTGTGAATGTAACTCCAGTGTCGGACTGGGATGCCAGGGGCCCACCAGAAAACCTTAGACTGCTGGCCTACTTTCCAAAATAGTATTCCTCCTCTCCTCACTCAACCTCTTTATTCTCCTAGTCTTTTATATCTACTTACTATATTCTTCCATTATTAAGCATTTTTCCCATAAAGAAATAGGGAATGACCATGAAATAGGCCAAATGTTTAGAAGCAAACGGCTCACTGACACCTGGGCCCACCGGGAGTTTTCCTGGTATCCCTGTTGGCCAGTCCAACACTGTGTTAACTCTGTATGTTCTATGTATGTAATTAATGTGATTTCTTTGTGTAAGCTAGGGATGACGGATTCAGCCGAAACCTTCGCAAAAGATTTGGCCGAATACCGAACCAAATCCGAATTTGCAAATGCAAATTAGGGGTGGGAAGGGGAAAACATTTCTTACTTACTTGTTTTGTGACAAGAAGTCGCACAATTTCCCTCCCCACCCCTAGTTTGCATATGCAAATTCAGGTCAGCCGGGCAGGAGGATTTGGCAGAATCTGAATCCTGCTGAAGAAGGCTGAATCCCGAACCAAATCCTAGATTCGTGCATCCCTAGTATAAGCACATTTATTTTACAGTTCTGCACAATAGTGATGTGCAGGTTGACAAATTCTCAACCCGGACCCTAACCCACCCCCTCCCAATACGCCCGCTATTGCCCCCCTTAGACCTGCGCCTGACTCGCTCTGCAGTGACGTCACAAAAGGGACGGGCTCGAGTCTATAAATTTATGCGCCGGATGTGCTAGGTCGCGGGCAGAGCAGGAGAAGAGCTTGACCCGGACCTGCCTGCGACCCAAATATTTGATGCAGGAGACGGCGCGCACATCACTACTGAACAATATGTTGGAGCTCTAAAAATACGTGCCCCCCCTCCATTTGCAAGCTGGAAAGAGACAGAAGAAGGAAAATAATTCAAAAACTACAAAAAATAAATAATGAAGACCTATGGAAAAGTCACTTAGAATACAATAGAGTCTATGGGAGACTGTAATTTGGAGCTTTCTGGATAACGGGTTTTTTGATAAAGCATCCCATACCTGTATTACTAAGCAAATGAATATATTCTGCCGCTTGTCTCACAATATACAGACCATGTGTTTCGCATAATTTTCTTTCAGCAGTTACTTATTTCTGGAGCATACCAGTGATGTAACAGACGTTAATATGGGTAAGATGTTTTTTACTTCAACTCATGTAGAAGTTATTTGTAAATAATATCCTGTACATCTAATGTGGTCTCTCCCCCCCCCCCCTTGGAAAAGTTAATTATGGACTTTTCCCTGTTTGTAACAATTTCAATGTAAAATAGAATATATTCTATGTACTTTTTCATATGTTCTAACAATCTGTTTTTCTTTAAGATGATGATGTTAAAGAAATGGTTTGGGAGAGTGAAAATAACTCTACATTCAAAGCACATTATAAAGAGACTGCACACAATTCCTCTTATGCCTACAATTTTCAGGTCTGTTGCCCTTTTTAATGTGATTGTACAGTAGGGGGCAGATTATTAAAGGTCAAGGTGAATTTTCAAATTCAAAAAATTTTAATTTCTTGTGTACTTCGAATAGGGAATATACCAAATTCAATAAGAATATGAAAACAATGTACCGTCTCTTTAAAAATTAGACTTCAATCATTTCAAATTTTAGCCTATGCTGTTTTAGCCTATGGGGGACCTCCTCAAACCTACTTGGAGTCATTTGGTGGACTTTGAAAAATCAAAGTTTTTTTGGGGGAAAAACTTTGCATTGAATTCAATTGGATGCGTTATTACTTCGATTCGTATGATTCTAATTTGCCCGAATACAGACCTATTCGATCAAAAACTGACCTATTTGGGCCGACCTCGCACGCTGCGTTCCGGTTACGGGTTGAGCTGTTCTTGCTGCTCTACCCGCCTGCGACCTTCAAAATGCCGGCTTCCGACTTAAGTTTTTATAAACGCACGCCTCTCACCCCGCCACTTTTGTGACATCATCGGCAGGGCGGGTCGGCATGGGTCTATAATAAAGACCCGGAAGTCGGGCTCGGGCAGGCGTGGTTGGTGTGAGGGCAGGTGGAGGGCGCTTACGGGTTTGGGAAAAGCCCAACCCACACATCACTACTGGTTACAATCATTGCCTGCTGAGGGCCACTTGTACTTCCTGTAGTTGTCCCTTCAGAAGTGACCCCTGTTTGATCTCAATTTTCTGTATTTGCATAAAAAATTCATTTTGGAGTGCTTTTTTACTTGTACTCTTGGACAGACTTTTACAGGCTGCAATCGGTACTCAAGTCTTAGCCAGAGTTTCATAGTTCTGCCCAACCTGAAGGGAATTTGGACTGCTCCAACCCAGGATTGTTAAAACCGACTGTAAACCCAAAAATAAAACTGTGTTTATAATAGAAATTGTCAGGCTAAGCAACTTCCAAATATACATTAATTACAAATGTGATTTTGTAAGTTACAATTGAATGGAAAAATAATTGAATTCTGTTTTCATTGTGCAAAAGTTATACAGGTATGGGACCGGTTGTCCAGAAGGCTCAGGACCTGAGGTTTTCCGGATAATGGATCTTTCTTTAATTTGATCTTCATACCTTCAAACTATAAAATCATGTAAACATTAAATAAACCCAATAGGCTGGTTTTGCTTCCAACGTGGATTAATTATATCTTAGTTGGGTTCAAGTACAAGGTACTGTTTTATTATTACAGAGAAAAAGGAAATAATTTTTAAAAATCTGGATTAATTGGATAAAATAGAGTCTATGGGAGATGGCCTTTCCATAATTTGGAACTTTCTGGATAACAGGTTTCTGATTAAAGGATCCCACTTGGGTTCAATGTTTAATAACCATGATGCAAAAAAAAAAAATAAATAAATAAAATCTTTATACAAGTGAATCGTGAACTGGGGTGTTCTCCACTGGGGAACTGGGATGAAATCTATTTTAACTATTGAATTATAACTATGCCCCTGTGTCCGCATGCTTTATAAAAAACCAATAACATAATCTCCTATTTCCAGCCTCTGCTCTTATAAAGTGTTAATTATAAACCTAATTAACATTGATTTTTGAATTACTTATGTTTTTATTCTTCTAGTTTCCTGCATTGCAATATAAGCATTTAGAGATATCTGGAATGAATTCTATTCATAAACCAAATTTTGTCTCAGGTAAAATGTTTTTGATTTTTTTTTTGAGGATTGCTTATTACAGATATTATCAATAAAAATTGTATAAGATAACAACAGAGTATGGGTCATAACACAAACCCCTTTCAATATAAGGTATAGGCATTAGGTATTGGGGTTTTGGGAACCTTTGTTCTCAAATGTCACAATTCCCATTTAATTAAAATTAAAAAAGAACAATATCAAATTTATGGTTAAGGAATGTGGGTAAAATAAAAACCATTGCACTTGGATAAAAAAAACAGATCGTTGGGGAAAAAAGATTGATTTTAAGATTTAATCATAGAATTTAGTAATTTCTGCAAAATGCGTATATTTGTGTAGGATTTCAGTAATAACACAAGCCCAGTCTTTGAAGAACACATTCAGAGCTGTTGAGTACCTAGAGCTCAATGATTTGCTTTTTGCCAAAGGAGTCCAACCCGCTGCAGAAATTCTATTCTCGGCTCTATAATGACTTGGGATTGGCATATAAAATGTTTAACATTTTGGATATTTGTGCATCTGTTAAATGTTGTCTTTTTTGTTTCATTCCACACAAAGAAAAATATGAGAGAGCTATACCACCAGGAGACAACATGATACTACAGCAATCCTCTGAATTAACAAAAGGAAAGCAAAATGGGAATGGGTACGCTGTGCTTCCTGCGAAAGGAGTGTTATCTCAGAAACCAAGAGTACCTAGGTCTGCCCACATGGAAGCACGAAAACTGAGGTAAACTTTTTACTGAAACTTTATCCATTTTATGTAACACAATTTTACACTTTAGGCAAAGTATTCCTGTATCCTTACCATTCACATTAAATGCACAAGTTATATAGTTAGGGCCTGTCCTTTGCAGACATTTTTACTACGGTAGTTAAACACATGTTTGTATTTGGTTTACAACTGTTTTGGTTTACCACTCCAGCTCCTGTACAACTACAACTCAAAATTTATTGGGTGCTCACAATATACTCCTGTCAACTGATATGTTATAGAGCCTGTTCATTTTTTTTTTTTAAGCTGGTTATGGGGTACAGTGCAGAAAATACTTCATATAGGGTAGAATAGTTGCCAATTTTCCACAGATGCTGCTGAGAAATGTTTTAACTAATTGTATCAATTAAATGTAGCATATTGTAACAGTTCAGATGCTCCTGGATCACTGAGCTACCAGACTGAAACACCAGAGACACAGACATTAAACTTTAAATTAAAATTTTGGGGAAATGGTAAATAATAATAGCTGGAAAACAATTGAAAAAAAGTATTTTGTTTATGTTGAATAATCTGAAAACAACTTATTGTGATCACTATATGCATTCTAGCCTTTAAAGAACCTTAAGTTAATTTAATTTACAGTTTTCTAACTAACCTTTTCATCGTTATGGAAGATGTTAAGTAATAGTGTACAGGCCATTTAATAAGAAAAATATCTTCCATAAGGTAGAAAAGGTGGACTAAATAAGTAATAACTGTAAATGTAATGAACTCATGGTATATAATTTTTGCTGTTAAACAATATAATTTTTTCTCTTAATCCAGTGGAGCTTTAAATGCTGTTTCGGGAAAACCAAATCATACTCTTGCATCAGCTTATGAAAAATCCTTTCCATTTAAGAACATTTCATGTTCAGCTTCACTGATTGGACCTTGTCGTCGAAGCCCTAAAAAATTACAGAGGCGCTTTGTCAGTACAGTTGAAGAAGTAAGTCTAAAAAAAAATTATTGCATTACATTGCAAATCTATTTACACTGTAAAAGTATCAGTGCTTTTCATAGTAATTTATATTTTTTTATGCTCTTGACTGCGAGTCATCTCCTCAGATCTGTTTATAGGTTAAAAGGGGAACATGCCTAATGCAGATAATTGAGAAAAAAAATGAATTTATACGATTGGAACAATTTGTGAATGGGACATGGATTTCATTGTCCCCTTTTTATTACGACATTGTTCTAAAGCAACGTGTTACTCTTTGGTTCCCTATAGATAAATGCTAATTGCACAGCAAAACTTGTATCAATGCATACATTTTCTTTCAGATATGTGATTCAGTTTTAAAAAAATGGATAATCTTATCCCAGTGTTTGATGGAATGAGATCTAAAGGTTATTTGTTATTTTCTACATGTTCATTAAGTTATTTCTGACCATATTTCCTTTTCATTTGCCCTTTTCCTCCCTTTCAACCCATAACAGACAGTACGCGAGGAAGAAAAGGAAATATACAGGCAGCTAATTCAGGTGGTGACGGGAAAAACCTTTTTATCCACCAAGTCTACATCCATTCTGCCTCCACAGGTGTAAGTTGGCTTATAAGAAAACATTTTGCTTTACATGCTATGTAATAATAGAACCTGCAGGATATTCTAAAACTGGCCTTATTTTAGGATTGCTTGCACATTTTTCTCATGGATGGCAAAACTATGGATCTAGTTGTTGTGACTCTGTGGCAGATAATCAGATCAATTGGCAAATGCAAACCCTTTCTGTATCCAGACTGGCAAATAAAGTTACTCATGTTGAAGTGATAGACTGTACATAAAAGGGTCCGGAGACGCTACTTGCTTCAGAAACTTTAGAAAACTGAATAATTTGACATATTGTTGTGTGGATGGGTATATGTTCCTGATAAATATTTAATTCTATCTATATTCTATTAATTTATTTTGCAGGTCTAGATGTTTAAGTTCAGATAACAGTATATCTGGACAACCTGTTGCTTCAAGTTTGAGTTCTCTAGAGCCCAGTAGTTTGGATACAGAATCTTCATGTCGAACATCATTTAGCTATTTGCAGCCATCAGGTCAAATTTCAGAAGCAATTCTAAGCAACTCAACAAATTTCAAAGTAATTTCTGACACGCAAGGAGCAAGTAACCAGCAGCTTCCTAAAGAAAAGCATGCTCCTAGCTCACAGCAGTCTCAAGGTAAAACAAATAAAATTTTCTGGCTTACCTATATCCACTTTCATATATTTTCACCCATTTCAGGGTTGTTCTAATGATTTCTAAATTTAGCTGTACATACTGACCACAAGTAGTTGATGGGTGAATTTCTCCTGTGAAAATTGATGTCTGCGTTAGTCATTGGGTGTCCGAATAGTGTTGACGTGCAACGGTTTTATAGTTGCTTCTTGATAGATTTTCATTCTAGGCACCCTGAACCAGTCATTGCATTATCAGTAGGGCCAGTAACCATTACACTGTAGTGGTGCAATTGCTGCCTCTCCATTTGCTGAGCTGGAAGTTATGTGGGTGGTAAAACGTTTGCAACCACTACCAGTGCTATTGTACGCAGACTATTTAAATTTATATGTGTTTATTTTGCTTGCAGGTTTAGATTCACCCATTGTATTAGATCCTGTTGTCAAACCTCGAGAACCCGCTAGGTAATTTTTGTACTCGTGGGGAAATTTTGTAAAATTAGGAGGGAAAAAGAGACCGAGAGCCTATATGCTCTCTGCACACAGGTGGAAATAAAATGTAATATTGTTATTGATGTTCATTTAAAAATAATACCATCACTAATGGTTGAGAAACACAGATCATAAGCTATAAGGGACCATATAGCCCATTATTCAACAACAAAAGTTCAATGAAAAAAGTTTTTGCTGAACATAAGTTTGCCCGTTGTTTTAATCAGGCAAAATTTGTCATTTTGTACATTAACATCAAAAAATGTAATTGTTTTATAATAATACAATTAAAAAATATATATATAATCCAGTGTTGCCCTGCACTGGTACAACTGCTGTGTTTGCTTCAGAAACACTACTATTGTTTATATACACTGGGACATGGAGGCAGACCCCTGTTTTCCGCTCTTTTGGATCATCCGTGGCCTAATTAGACATTGTAACTGCCTCTGCCCTTTACTAAATATTGTTAATTTTGTTAAATAATGTGTTTTATACATTTTCTTAAAATTACGTGTGATTTTTCTTAACCATTATTAAAGTTGTGTAATTTATAATCTTGTATTTTACTTTTTTCCTCTTTAGTCAACCTTTCTTCCATGCAGAGCTTTGGATTAAGGAGCTGTAAGTAATAAGCAATTTCTTTATTTCTCTTTTAAGTGGAATTCACTGGTATTTAGCTACTATTATTCTCCTCCTTTATCAGCACCAGTTTGTTTGATTCAAGATCGCGAGAAAGAAGGCGTCAAATTGAAGAACAGGAGGCACTTGCCTTACAACTTCAAAAACAGGTAGCCCTTTTCATACAAATTTCATGCATATTTTTCTATTGAACCTAGTCAGTGAAAAGTTGGCAATTTCACAGATTTTAGCTATTAGGGATCACAATAGCTATAGAAGTTGTTGTTGTTGTTGTTGTTTACTTGTCCGTATCTAGGACAATTATCTAGAAAGTTAGCACCAAACTAGTAGAAAGATATTGTTTAAGTGCAATAAAAACTTTGATTTTTTTGGTTAATTTTACCTTTAGAATAATTGAGGCTTATACAACTGCTGAATACACAAACGTGCTGCTTTAACTTTCTGACAGGGTTCGTTGTATATCTTTAACACTGAGTGGATCAGTCCAGTTTATTTGTTAGCTCGTGCACACACACACAACCTGCAAAAGTAAAAACTGACATTTGTTTTTGTTCTTTATGAATTTTAAAATGTTTAGAGGCTTCAAGAATGTTCAGTGCAAGACTCTATAGATTTGCACCTTCGTGTACCTCTTGAAAAAGAAATACCTGTTACATTAATTCCGAAGCAAGAGGAGTCCCCCAAACCTGAAGAGATTGAATTCCCTGAAATTACAGAGGTAATTTCTTCTCCTATTTAGTAATATCTCAGCTAGAGCAACATGGCCTCTTTCCTGATTATGATTTCTGGTTATATATTGAATGTCATTTTCTCATCCATTTGTTTTACACAAGTACAATTATGTGCAGTGGTATATGTTTAAATAAGGTTGCATTACCACTAGATGGACTCTGCAAGATGGCCCATAAATTTGCCTATTAAGGTTCCCATTGCACCTACTTCCCTTTCCTCTTTGTAGTCATTTTACTAAAACATACTACTTAAAACATTTTATTCTGATGCGTCTATTTAATACTCCTGATATAATGTTCTTTGGCTGAATTTGCATTCTTTTGTTAACATTCTTAGGCTATGGAAAGAGAGATTAAACGTGCCCTATTTGGTGGGAGCCAAGATCAGTCTTTAAGTGAAGGGTACCGACTAACAATTACGCGAAAAGACATTATGACTCTTCATAGTTTAAACTGGCTAAATGATGAGGTATGTACCTGCTCCTCTTTTCTAGCAGTGGTTATATTTTGTATGTATGTTCAGTCTTAAAATGTTGCTTCTAACATTAGGCAAACAAAATAATTTAGATTGTATGTAAACATTTTCTAGCATTATCTTATAATTAAAACAAGGTTTTTAATGTTCTTTGGAAAAAGGAAATACCATTTTATAGCTGTAAAATTACATGAATATAATATAACCATTATATCGTTTTCTTGGACTATTGGTGACTGTATATAAATAATTTCTCATTAAAAATAAAATAGATTGTTGGGAATTGGTATGCTTTAAAATTGTGCAAAATACTGCAAAGGGGAAAACACTTACAACCAGTTTTGCTGGGGGAAAAAAAACAGAATTTTGTACTGAAATCCTTTTCTCTTGACCTACATTGGGGGACACAGGCACCATGGGGATGAAGATCCTGTTGCTTGGAGAAAGGACACTAAGAGGTTAAAGTGACTCCTCCTCCTGATCTGGGCTTCATCCCCTGCCTACTTCCTGAATCCTCCGTTTTCTGGCCAATGAAGGATGACTAGCCCTACCTTGTAGCCCAATAACTGGAGAAGGAGTTCCTCCCCAAGGCAAGCTAAGCACACATGTTGCCCAACCATTAGAATGGTTAGACTTCCCTGCTGGAACTCCAGCTAGAACTTAAACAGTTGAACCTATAGAAACCTGAACTAAGTTTTTAGTTGAATGAATGATTGTTGAGTATACAGGGAGGGAAGGCCTGTGTCCCCCAATCTAGGTCAAGTGAAAAGGATTTAACGGTAAGTACAAAAATCTGTTTTTCTCTTGCCTAGATTGGGGGTGGGGGGGGTGGGAAGCACCATGGGGCTGTCCCAAAGCTACCTATGAGGGCGGGACTCAAACCCCTAGTGTTTAGGGAATAACCCTTGGCAGCAGGGCCAGTGGAGAAAAGACGTAGACTAGGCGGAATGGCCACGGTACTAAAAGTGCGTCCACCGCCAACGCTAATGGATCTTTGCTTCTTGTGATGAACCTTGCTAGTTTGTTGTTGTACCTGAATGCCATCAGGTCTACGTCTGGTATGCCCCACCTTGTCACGATCTGCTGAAAGACGTCTGGGTGAAGGCTCCACTCGCCGTTTGACCAGTGAAGCAATGAAAGGTAGATTGCTCTGTCCGATTCCCCCTAGAACTCCTCCCCAGCCCTGCAGACTGCCATCGGTTGTGATGACTGTCCACTTGTGGTTGGGGAATGGGGTTTGGAGAGGAGCGTCATCGGTCTGATCCACTAGGAGAGTGATGACCGAGCTGGACTTGTTTTGCGATCTAGGTTTGTTCTGTTCCTCCTCTGCTGCTGTAAGATCAGTCTTTGTAGTGGTCAGGTGTGTAGTTGCATATAAGGAATCGCTGGAAAAGATGAGACCATCGTCCCCAATGCCCTCATGGCAGAGCATAGCAGTACCTGTTCTGCTCTCTGAAGTGTCGACAACGGGCTGCAAAGAGAGAGGAAATCTTGGCCTGCGGATGGAATGCTCTCCCCGCGGAAGTATTTAGAACGTGTTCTAAGTACTCTGGGGCGGAATTAGTTTTGACTTCTAGAAATTGATGTGCCAACGTGTGAGTCAACATTGTCACTACCTTCTGGAGATGGAGTGTGGTCATGGACTTGGATGGAGCTTTCACCAGGAGGTCATCCAAGTATGGTATGACCCCCCACGCCCTGCAAATGTAGCTCCACCAGCGCCAATGCCTTTGTGAAAACTCTTGGTGCGGAAGAGAGCCAGAAGGGGAGCGCCACGAATTGTCAATTCTCCTGCCGTGTAGAAATGAAGGAAACGATCACGGTTGGGGTGTATGGGTACGTGTAGGTACGCGTCTTTGATATCCATCACTGCCATGAATTCTTCCTTTTCCAGTGACATCAATACTGACTGAACCGATTCCATCTTGAAGTGGTGCTTTCTGACATGGTCGTTGAGAGCCTTCAAGTCTAGGACAGGGCGAAAAGATCTGTCCTTCTTGGGTACTATAAAAAGATTTGAGTAGAAACCACGGCCCCTCTCCCTTGGGGACACCCGCTCCACTACCCCCATAATGGTAAGGGTGTGTAGAACCCCCCAAAAGGCTGAGCGCCTGCTGGAAGGCTCCGGGGGAAGATGTGTGAATTCTCTGAGATAGCCGTGGGAGATCATTTGTAGAACCCAAGGATCCTGGACCTTTGACTGCAAACTTCCCGAAAGCTTCTTAAGCGTCCGCCTAAAAGAATGCTTTTGGTGGTTTGTCCTGGGGAGGCTTGGCTGTACTCCTGTTTCCCGACCAGGAAGAGTTCTGTCTTGACTGGAACCTGGGACAGCTGGGCACTTGGTGTTTGTTTTGTCTTCTCTTGAAGGGGGCCCTCTTGCGTTTATTTTGTGGGAGCAGGGTACTCTTGCCCCCTGTAGCCTCTGAGATTTTTTTCTCCAGTTAGGCCCCCGAATAACTTTTCCCAAAAAATGGGAGACTGACCAGGAATCAGAAATAAGTCAAAACATAAAATTTTTTGGTACTTTGATCCTTGTGTTCTTGCCACTTTACATTTACAATGTGGTATATGTGACTTTATTTTTTGTCTTTGTCATAGATAATAAACTTCTATATGAATCTTCTAATGGAACGAAGCAAACGGAAAGGCTTACCAACAGTTCATGCTTTCAATACATTTTTTTTTACCAAGTTGAAATCTGCTGGATATCAAGCAGTGAAAAGATGGACAAAAAAGGTGGACATATTTTCAATGAATATTTTATTGGTACCAATTCATCTTGGAGTACACTGGTGTTTAGCAGTAAGTAGTACGTTCCGTTCAAATGACACTAAAATTTGATTTTGATTGAGTTGAATGTTACAGTGTAGGATCAAACTTGTAGAATTTTTTTTTTTAGATAGTCCTTACTTTAAAGAGTATACTTTTCCTGATAGACCAGGTGCTGCTGTGATTCAACTTCAACTGTGCTATATCATATGTGCAGAAGTTCTGCTTGCATAAAATGAGTAAGGAGTAGAGACTGATTAATTGATAATGAGAGCAGGAAACACAACTGTTAAGGGTAAAGACTGAATAGATGGGGTGTTATTTAGGAAAATGATGCACGTTGTTGGCAGACATAAGAGACTGTAAATTGTGAAAATACAACTTTCAGTAGATATTTTCAGTAGCTACTATTGCTTAACAGTTTATTTTTGTGGGTGAACCACTTAGAAAAATCTTTCTTCTGAGACGTTTCATTATTTATCTTAAACTAAGCCTGGAAATCCCTGTATTATTTCATAACATTTTGCTTTTATTGAAAAGTCTGAATACTTGTGTACACACAAATGAAAGATAATTCATTTTGTAATGGCACTTTCTGTTTTGATAGGTTGTAGACTTAAGAAAAAAGTCCATCACCTACTTTGATTCAATGGGTGGATTAAACAATGAAGCGTGCAGAATATTGCTGTAAGTAATCCTGTATTTAATCACTGCCATATATACCTACACTGTGTTAAGAGAGCTTTTAACTTGTTTGTGGCAGCTTGTCCATGCCTGAGGATCTGCCACATCAGTGCAGTGTAATTTACTACTGGTTCATAGTCCACATTAAGGGGGTTATCTATTATTAAAGTCCAAATGCCAAAAACTCGAACAATACGTTTTGTTTTTTTACTATAAAATCAGAATTTTTAATGGGAAGAAAAACTCGAATTTTTCGAGTTTTATTATACCCCAAGGATGGAAAAAGTCAGAATCCGAAAATCCGGCATCTCAGACCTGCCGAGGTTCTATATAAGTCTATTCTATTTTGCTCATTTCTGTGGTCTGCGCTGGAATTAGCCCAAAAATCAAAAGTTTAGGGAACAAACTCAGAAAAAAATTTGTACAATTCGTGTTTTTCGATTTAATCGAGTTTGTCCCAATCCGATTTAAATCTTGCTCTTTTAATAATAAATAAAGTCACATCGTGGATTCTAGTTTGGTTGGACTTTATTTAAAAAAAATCCGTAAAAATCGGATTTTGATAAATAACTCCCTAAGAGATCACATAATGTCCCATGCTTGACCAGCTTAAATTGACCAACTGGGTTCACTTAATGATCTATTTAGCACTTACTAGATAATTGAGAATTTTAGTTATTCTATCCAGTTAATCACCTTACAAAGATGATTTCTATTTATGAAGTATTTTCAAAGCAATGTCATTTCAGGTTTGTGAGTTTGGTCATAATATTTATTTTTTTTAATTATAGTTAGAAAAAATCAATTAGTGTAATCTAAATATTAACTGCAATGAAACCGTGCCTCTACTGAATCTTTTCTCATGAAAAGTTTAATGCTTACTTGAATTTCTGTTATGACAAAGTTTTCATGGGAAATGCTTTCTGCTTGACAAAATGACATATTTATGAAATGATTAATGGATTGGTTTTTTTTGGTTTTTTTTTACTTTGTTACAAATGCATACAGAAAAAACCCGCAGCTCTATCTAAAAAGTGTATTCTAATATTTCTTAATTAAAAACCAGAGCTCACCCAGCATCAAAATTGACCTGGGTGCATGGCCCCAAGTTCGTCTCTTATGGGTGTAGCATTCTGTGCAATTAGGTTCAAACAATGTAAATGATGTTCGCACTCACCAATGATGAAAGGTGGCCCGGGTGCAGCGCCACGAACCCGTAGCTTGGGGTGCCATACAAGAAATAAGATGAATAGGCACGCACTCCTGCGACACCAGGTTGGATAAAATGTAATCTTTATTCCATGGATTAAAATCAAACGCCTATTCATCTATTTACTTTGTTACATACTTACATCTTTTTGGATTACATTTTTAGATTGAGCAACTCGTTAATTTGTTTTATGCCATGCTTTAATTATGCCTAAAATATTAATACTGCAGACAATACCTGAAACAGGAAAGCATTGACAAAAAAGGAGCATGTTTTGACTCAAATGGTTGGACCCTTACCTGCAAGACGAGCGAGGTATGCTTTTATCCCAAATGTGTTTCGACATTGGTGAACAATTTTATGTTATTCTTTTTAATTTGTAAAATTCTGCTTTTTTTTTTTTTTTTTTCTCCTAGGAAATCCCACAACAAATGAATGGCAGTGATTGTGGAATGTTTGCCTGCAAGTATGCAGATTATATCACCAAAGATAAGTCCATCACCTTTACACAGGTATGCTAACTCATCTGCTTGTATATTTGTTATAGCCAGATTTCGGGTATACAGAATAGCTTTATTAAGAATCAATTTAGATTATGGTACATTCATCAGCAGCTGTAGCTACATAGTTAATACATTGTAATCCATGTTGGCCATCTCTCCAGGTGTGAGAACTAGAAAGAACTTTTAGAATTGTTTTAGAGGATGACTTTTATGTGTGTTTGACATAGCCCTCCCACCCAAAATCTTGTGATCATGGGGCTACCATCTACTGCAGTAGCATTGGGGGCTTGAAAATATTGATCTAAGTGTAAAAGACTATCCAGACTTTTGCAAACTTCCACTTTGGTTTACAGTAATACGCATGTGTGTCTCAAATACCAACCTATATTGGTGATGTCCAACTTATGGCTCTAAATTTGTTTGTAAAATGTTTTTTACAAAACAGAACTGCGTTATTTCCCAACTGAAAACCCAATCAGAACAAAAATGGTTTTGTTACATTCATATTTACAAATTAGATTTTTTACAAAAAACAAAGTTGAAAATACACCTTATTCAATGTTGTTCATTAGAGTTCAGAAAGGTCAATATTAAAAAAAAAAAAAAAAAAAAAAGAACCTTGCTCACTAGACTTAAGGCAATCTTACACGGATTTCCATATGAAAGTGATGTCACACTTCACATGACATCCATGCATGTGACGTCTGTGCATGTAACATCACGTGCTGACGTCACGCGACTCATGTAGAGGGCATATTTAGGTCCAGTGCCTAGGACAGCATCAGACCTAAATACAGTCCTATGTATACATAGAAACCAGGTTCCCAGCACTCACGAAAATGATTTCAATGGCGCCTGGGTGCAGTCCACGTTATGGTCAGATACAAATGCTTTCTCAAAAGGCTGGTGTTACAGCCGAAACGTTGGGTATTTTATAATAAAAAGCATCTATATTTTGTACAAGTCCTGTGAGTGCTATCCTTGAAAGTGTGTGTATGTATGTATGTATGTATGTATCTATCTATCTATCTGTGTGTGTGTGTGTGTGTGTGTGTATATATATCTATCTATCTATCTATCTTTATATACATACATATATATCACAAAACTTTAAGCATCTGCACTCTGCTTTGGCAATCTTCGGGGTGCACGTTCAATGCTTAGACATATACTTCCAGGGCCGGGCCAAATTGGCTGGGCGCCCCCAGGCAACACAACTAGTCGCGTCCCCCCCCCTCCAACCCAGCGCACGTACGGCAGCGCGTGCATGCGCACACGCTCTGGAGCGCTTGCGCACTGACAGGCCGCGCACACCACCCTTTCCTCACCTAGGCAAGCTTACAATGCGCATAGCCCAGGATTCTTCAGACCAGACTGGGGTAGGCAGCAGTTTGAGGTACGTGCTGGGCGCCCTCCAAACTTTGCACCCTAGGCACCTGCCTACTCTGCCTACCCCTAGTTCTGGCCCTTTATACTTCAATTAGGAATAATTCTTCACCGGACCAGCACTTGGTTTTTATTTAAATACACATATTAGTGTTCCAACGTTTTGGTCCCTGTTGTGACCTTTTTCAAGGATAACATCTAGTGTGTAAAACAACAGCACTATTTTAAAGTTTGTTTTACACATTGGATGTTATCCTTGAAAAAAGTCCCATCAGGGACCGAAATGTTGGAACACTAATGTGTATTTAAATAAAAATCAACAATTTCACGAAGGGAAGTGCTGGTCCGTGGATGAATTATTACTAATTAACATAGGCGGAGGGTGATTTTTTTGTTTGGAGAGGCTAAAGTTGACCATGCTAAATTAAAGGGAACAAGTCATCCCGAATTTCTTTTACCCCATTAATAGAGCTAATAGAGTTTGCACGCCAGTTGGGTTAAACAGTACTCAAACAGTACATTATACACAGTGGGTGACAGTGGGTCATGGCACATTATACTCAGTGGGAGACAGTGGATCCTGGCACATTATACTCAGTGGGAGACAATGGGTCCTGGCACATTATACTCTGTGGGAGACAGTGGGTCCTGGCACATTATACTCTGTAGGAGACAATGGGTCCTGGCACATTATACTCTGTGGGAGACAATGGGTCCTGGCACATTATACTCTGTGGGAGACAATGGGTCCTGGCACATTATACACAGTGGGAGACTGTGGGTCCTGGCACATTATACACAGTGGGAGACAGTGGATCCTGGCACATTATACTCAGTGGGAGACAGTGGATCCTGGCACATTATACTCAGTGGGAGACTGTGGGTCCTGGCACATTATACTCAGTGGGAGACAGTGGGTCCTGGCACGTTATACACAGTGGGAGACTGTGGGTCCTGGCACATTATACTCAGTGGGAGACAGTGGGTCCTGGCACATTTATACTCAGTGGGAAATGAAATGCTAATTTACATATAAAAGCCTCAGGAAAAATGGTAGGTATAACAGAGGACTGTTTACATGAAAACAATGAAAAAAGTCAGAAAACTAGTATAAAGCAAGAAGAAACAGAGCAAAAAAAAGAAAAAGAACTTAAAAAAACCTTTAATATTTATTCAAGCTGGCGTAGAAGCTGCTGTATATAGTACCTGTGAGTTGAATGAAAGTTCCAACTGCTTCATATCAGTCTCCCTTCTGCCATGCTGCCTTCAATCGGTAAAGGTTTCCCAGCCACGCCTACTCTGAACCTGGTTGGTACATTTCACTGTATGTAAAGTTAGCTGTGCTCTGATTGGACAAGCTACAAACCACATATATCCAATCAGAGTGCAACTGATCTCTTCAGCATCGTGGTTTGGAGGCGGACCTTAGCTACCAATCCGTGATTAAAGAAACAGTGCAGTCAGCAACGGAGCAGGTTTTATTTTATTTTAGGGGTCAGACAGGTTTGGGGAGGCTTAGCCTCCCCTAGCCTTATTGAAAATCCACCTATGCTAATTAAAGTGAATGTATACATACAATAACACACACAAATCTATTAATATGTGTTAAGTTCACATTTGGTTTCTTTGTATAAGCACGTTCATTTTACAGCGCTGCTCAATATGTTGGCGCTCTAAAAAAAAAAATACATGTTAAAAATATTATTTTAAATGTATATGATTTTTTCCTTCTTCCAGCATCATATGCCCTATTTCAGAAAGAGAATGGTTTGGGAGATCCTTCATCAAAAATTGCTTTGACATTACTATGGAGGGACTTTGGAAGCTTAGCCATTTTACTGGTTGCGGCAAGTTTCTCAGACCAGAACACGGACCAAGAACTATTTGATTTCTCTCTACGCACAGGTTTACAGCTATCAAAAAAATAACGCTTGTACTGTTATGAATTACTACTCTTCTTATTTTTTAACACATTTGATTTGCCAAATTTTTTTTAATATCATTTTTTTCTTTACAATAAAAGAAAAAAACCTGTAAATCTTCAGAGAAAACTATTTTATTTATATGTCTGACAGGGCTCAGAAGCGAAGAACACGAAGTTCATTTTTATATAACTGTTTGGCATTTGACAATTGTTTGTTTTGTTCAGAGGCAAGCCTTCTGACTTTATATTATAACCAACCAAGGCTTTCCTTTGAACTAGATGTTGGTGTTTGTGTACCATTTACAGCACTGTTTGCTCTGTTCACGAGCTGTCATTTTGTACTTTGTAAAACTAAAAAACCTTTATATTTACAAGAATGTCAACTTTTTTTAGACCTATTATACTCACCTGTGACACCACAAATAGCTTGTTGATTTCTATGTTTTGTACAGGCAATAACTATTATTTCTGGGATTTTGTATGTACTTTGCTTTATTCTTTTACAGATTTATCTTGAAACTGATTTATGCGTACTAAAAGTATAAGCTGGGTTACATTTGCAGACTTTTTTTCCCTGTAATTCAGCAGTTCATCTTCAGGCTACCTCAACTGGTTTCTAAAAATGTAACAAAATAGGGTAATCTCAACAGAGGTGAATGTATTGCGGTGCCTCTCGAGAGTCCCCCATAGTAAGTGGATGCACAGTAAGGCAGTTTTTTTGACCAGTAGCTCTATGTTTTGGGCTTTAGATGGCTAATTACTAGTTTGGCAGTCCTGCAAAGGCCTATTTCTGTCAAGTGCCTAATTACAGGGGCGGTTAACATGGAGGCACATTTACTTTTTCTAAAAAACACTTGTATCGGGATCTTTACCTTTTTGATAGGATAATTAGTGATGTCACTGAAACCTCATGCACATCAGCTCTGTTATTATTGGTTAAGGGGTGGACGTCTTAATATATTTGCGTAGCAGAGTAAGTTGTGTAACGTACACTTAAAAATAATTTGTAGAGCACTTGGTAAAAATGTAAAACTGCTTCCAATTCATTGAAACAATTAAATAAAAAGCCTAACCAAACTGATTCTGTATTTTGGAGTCCCAGCACCCAGGAAATTTCTTTAGAAGTATAGCGAGTGTGTCCTATCCCCCAAATCCTAAGATATCCTTAGAAGCAGCATGGCCCGACAAAAGAAAACTACTTTTTGGTGGAGCAAATGAATTATAAAGATGAGTACATTGATCTGAAAGATAGTTGTATTTAGTAACTTGGACTAATAGATCAGCGAATGGAAACCCTCAAAATGTATCTTGGATTTTTCTTATTGTATGGTTTGTCTTTTTTTTTTTTTTCCTATAAATATTTTCTTAGAGTGATGACTGTGGTTGAAAAAAAAAAGATTTTATTTTATATCTTTCATGTGTTTATATGGACATTTATATTTAAATAAACCAGTGAATAACATTCTTGCATTGCAATATGTTTCTTTTGACATTTTGTTACTGGGTTCACTGGCCCAAAAGCTCATGGGTTGTTATTTGTAATAAATATGTATGAATTTGTATAGAACAACTGGAATGTATTTAATAGAACATTAAAAGTGTAAGTATATTAATAGTAAAAAAATGTGGGTTGAGAGTGTTGCTCCTTTAAATAATGGACCAGTATGGTTGATACTAGCAGTCACAGTTCCCATGCTCACTTCATAGCTGCACTGTTGGCTCAGCTCAATCTAGTCAGTTGCTGACTCAGTATATGATTCTTAAAGCTTTAGTAAAAATGTATGTAAATCAGGGGCCTGGGCCAAATTGCATACACACCTGGGTTCTAAGAGAGCTTAGTTCAGTTTTAGACTGGCCCCTATTTCTGATTTTCTGAGATTCTCTTTCATCTGGTATGGTACTAAGTTTAAATATCTAAAAAGGGATTACGATCTCAGCCTGGCAATTATAGGTCAGTAAGTTTGACATCTGTGGTTTGCAAATTATTTGAAGGCTTGTTAAGGGATCACATTCAAAATTTTGTCCTAGTGAATGGCATTATGAGTAGCAATCAGCATGGCTTTATGAAGGATAGGTCATGTCAGACAAATTTGATTGCTTTTTATGATGAGGTAAGAAAGATGCTGGACAGTGGGGGGCAGTAGATGTGATCTATTTGAATTTTGCCAAAGCGTTTTATACCGTGCCACATAAACAACTGCTTTCTAAACTGTCTGTTGGGCTTATTTAAGTCCTTTGCACATGGATAGGAAACTGGCTACAGGATCGGGTACAGAGAGTGGTTGTTAATGGGACATTCTCTACTTGGAGTAAGGTTCTTAGTGGGGTCCCTCAGGGCTCGGTATTGGGTCCACATTTTTTTAACTGGTTCATTAATGACTTAGGGGAGGGTATTGTAAGTAATGTATCAGTGTTTGCAGATGACACAAAACTATCCAGCCCAATTAATTCCATCCAGGATGTGGCATCCTTGCAACATGATCTTGACAAACTGGCAATCTGGGCAGCTAAGGTTCTTAGTGGGATCCCTCAGGGCTCAGTATTGGGTCCATATTTTTTTAACTGGTTCCTTGCGGGATCCTTGCAACAGGATCTTGACAAACTGGGCAGATACTGGGCAAATTATTTTCAATCTTAATAAATGTAAAGTCATGCACCTGGGATATTTAAAATATCCAAACCAGTTATACCCTTAATGGGACTGCACTAGGCAAATCCATAACAGATCTTGGAGTCCTTGGAGTAGATAATGGAGTAGATAATACACTTAGCAATCAATGCCAGTCAGCAGCATTAAGGGTAAATAAGGTCTAGAGCTGTATTAAAAGGGGCATTGATTTGCGAGAGGAGGGGGTTATTCATCCACTGCATAAAGCACTTGTAAGGCCCCATCTAGAAAATGCCATACAGTTTTGGTCTCCAGCACACAAACAGGACATTATTGTATTAGAGAGGGTTCAGAGAAGGGCAACTAAGCTGGTGAAAGGTATGGAAAATCTTAGCTATGAGGAGTTCATAGGCGACATCTTCAGCCACTTTGGTAATCTTTAGAATGAGACAGGTGGAGCAGCGCCTGCGCAGTTGGAGCAATTTACTGTATCATGACAACCACGCATGCACCGAAAATTGCTGGTCTCATTCCGAATATTACCAAAGCGGCTGAAGATGTCAAACGTGAACTCCATTGGACAAAATCTGCACTGAGGGGTATGGGTTGGGACATTTTCCCCGGGGGGTCTGTGTAGGATAGGGCTTTTTTTATTAAGGGTTTGTTTCTCCTTTAAGAAGGGGTTGGATGGCTTTTTAGCAAGCAAGGTTTATACAGGGTTATGGAAGATAGCTCATAGTACAAGAAAAGGTATGAGCTGATCTGAGTGCCAAGCACAGTTAAGGAGAGGGTGAAACTGAGCTTTACCCAGGATGGTTGTTTGTGTGATCCTCCACCTGCTTGTTTGATATGTGCAACTTACATTACATCTGAACTCATCCTGGATAAGTGGTTTTGGAAGGCGGTATTGCAAGGGGTTACTGGCACAAAACATAATGGTCAATGGTAGTTCCACTGAACTATTCAGGTAGGTGTTAGCTGAAACTGAAGGTATGATGCACACACCTAATAGCCAACACCTACCTAAATATTTAAATGGAACCATTGTGACTGAGTATTGGTGACAGTGTCCTTAACTGCCTACCAAATAAATATGCCATTCCTTCTACTGGAGTGCTGCCTTCATTTGTATCACAGCTTAAACTGCAGCATACATGCCTTTAATGTATTCCCCCTTCCTCTGGGTCTGGTCCGATCAGTTAGGCCACTTTCGCTTAGTTTTTTTTTCCAATCACATCTACTATTATATTGTTTTACTGTGAAACCGCAGTAAAAAAGCAGCTACTGTTTTTTGCAAGGGGACCAAAATATATCTACATCATACTTTGTGCATGTAAGATGTCCCATAAATGACACCAGTGTCGGACTGGCCCACCGGGATACCGGGAAAAATCCCGGTGGGCCCCAGTCCTTGTGGGCCCCACAACCACACTCTAATCTATTTTTTTGTCAGCGCTCCGGTTTTGTCCTTTCTTCCACAGCAATGGGCCCCGCAGCGCTGTCGCTACCCCTACTGGGCTGCTTGGCTAGTACCCAACTGGCAAAGATGATCCCTGACTCCGTGCTGTGCTCCGCTCTCCAACTGAACTTTTTCTATAATTTTGATGAGAGTGCTATGATTATTATTTTCAAAATAGTCTGGGCTTCGTCCATGGCAAGTAGAAAATTACTTTGTATTTAACGATGCAGTTTGTGGGAGCATCAGTCAGTAGCTCTCATGTCAGCCCAAATATGGTACATATTTCTGATTGTAGGGCATTTTTAGACAAAAATCCTCTGTGTGCTCCAACAGGTGAATACAACTTTTGCTAATTCCTATAATATGGGAGTGAATCAGCTGTTTCTCCGCCAGTGGAAAAACGCTGGTGAAGAAACATTAGACTTAGCCTTCCCAAATGAAAAGATCACCCTATGCCGATATTACACTGTTTTTTTTTCTTGCTACATTTTTTTCACCATTATGAATATCAAGTCATCTGGGGGAAGACAAAACATTTTCGACTTGTTCCTCCCACCTCTTATGTGTGTCAAACAAAGTGATCTCTGTGTTCTACACAACGGTAATACCAGTAAGAAACCCAATCATCTAAAGCTTACGGAATGCCAAGGTCAAGAATGCAGTAACTTTGTACATCAATAAATTGTTTCTTTCCTTCATTTTAAAATTTAAGACTGTTTAGACATTTAGAGGCCTATTTTGGTTTGTTGTGTTATTAACAGTAAGTGCAACAAATACAAAAATCCGTTATCTGTAATGTTTCACTGTAACTTTTATTAGAAAAACATTTTTTTTAAATCTATTAAATAAAATATGTAGAACAGAAACATAATAATAATTTATAATGAATAATGTACCCCCTGTTGTAAAATATGAGGATATTATAAATCACAGAGGAGTTCCATCACCATATAAATGCATAAGGCAGAAGTACCATTTATAAGGATATCATTTATAATAATATACATAACAGTTTCCAATCACAGGCAACCTGCTGCCTTTCTAAGGCTGTTTGGGTGATATTTGCAGTCCTGAAACATCTGTGCGTTGGCCCCATAGTGAAAATTGAAAATTAACAAATGTCCCATTGTCTTTCCATAAATGTCCAAAAAGTAGCCATGATCTTATCATTGTTATAATAATGTGAATATCATCAGGGAATAGATACTGTAGCTCAAACTGGACAAGATACCTGCAGTGTCTAATCTTCGGCAAAAAGAGGTAGCAGCAGAAGCTAGGTCTGAGCTCAGTAGGACCTGGTCTTTTGGAACTGTTTCACCAAGTTTGTGAATACTTCCAGGCCCTCCACAAGTCCATCCCCAGTCGCTGCACAACAGCCCTGCACGTGCCACTGGTGGCCTTGTATTTTCATCAGGCCTAATGCTTCTGCCACCTCTGCTGGTCTCCTGGCCCCAGGAAGATCCTGCTTATTGGCCATCACCAGAAATGGGACACCTCTCATTTCATCATTGTCCAGAATGGTTTCCAGCTCCAGGCTGGCTTCCTTGAACCTGTGCCAATCAGCACTGTCCACAACAAAGACCAGGCCATCCGTGTTGACAAAGTAATGCTTCCAGAGAGCTCTGATCTTCTCCTGACCACCCACATCCCACACGGTGAAGGACACGTTACGGAGGGGTTCCACTGTCTCAACATTGAATCCAATGGTGGGGATTGTACAGACAGTCTCATTCAGCTTTAGCTTGTACAGGACAGTGGTCTTGCCAGCTGCATCCAGACCCAACATAATGATTTTAGCCTTGGTGCCAGAGAAGCCCATTAAGGTTTTGTAAAGGGAGCTTAAGAGAACACCCATGGCTGCTGCTTCTTCTTCTCTATATTCCTTTTCCGAGGGCTGTACTTGCTCTTGACCGTTTTGCTGATGATCTGCTTGTCCTTTATTCTTTCAATGGGGATCTGCCTGCTCTTTTCAATCCCTTCACTGAAGATCTGTCTGCTCGTCTCAGCCTCTGTAATGAGCATTGCTTGCTGCTCCCTTTATATATGGCCATCTTTGCCTGACAGATTCTATTTGTTTCCTGGCAATAAAGACAATGTGACTGCAGGAATTCCCCGCCCTGCTCTGTCACTCCGGGCTCTGCTGGAAGAATTCACGACAATCTGTTTTGACACACTCAGCAATGACAGCAGCAAAGGAAGTGACATCATACAGAAGAGAACCAACTTTATTTAAAACTGTTAACAAAAAAATAAACGTTTCCAGAGCACTGAGGTTTTTCACAAAAATAACATTTGTTAATGCAGTTACATAATGTATACTGTAATAATGTATACTATGTGCTAGTATATTTTGTGTAAGGTAGTGATGGTCTTCACTTCGACTGTGGCTGAACTACAACTTTCCTCATTTTCTCATCCTGCAGTTTAACAACAACAGAAGTGCCACATGTTATCTGTATGTACTGTAGAGGAATGGTTTGTAACAGCAATGTCTATGAAGGGGTCTTTCACTAAGGCTATAAACACAAATCAGTGCAGCTGATCATATATGCATACACTCTTTCCAGTCTATATACAGATAGAGTTCAGATTAGGAGCTAATAAACTGCTGACAAAGCAGATCTCTGCACAGCTTTACAACCTTTGCTGGGCTGGAAGGGAACACACGTTTAATAGTGACATCATACAGATGGAACTATAGCTGCAAAATAAACTTTATGTGTAACAAAGAAGCAAAGAACAAAATGACATTATGTTCCAGAAAACAATATATGTGTGTCTATTTTTATTTAAATGTAAGTGCTACTTATAGGCACAGCTCTGTACAGCTCTAAACCTAAGGGCAGATTTACTCGAGGGCGAAGTGGCTAACGCTAGCGTCAATTCGCTAGCATTACCGCCCGCAGGGTCATTGGCAATTTATTAATGGGCGCAGGCGTCACTTTGCTAGTAAAAGAGATAGACGATATCGGTCATTCGCACTCTATCACCAGGCGACAATTCGCTCTGGAGAATGGACGTTACTCCACAAATTCGGATTTTACTGAACATTACCTCTTTCGACAGACTTGCCTTCGCGAGCTCAGACCAGGTGAAGTGCACCTCAATCTTCCTCAATCCTCTGTTACTTACATCATATTTTTTAGTGGAAAAAGTTTCTAAGTCCAAAATCGCTGGCGTCTTTTCCTTTTTTCAGAGTGATAGCCTGCAAAAGTCATTAAATTTTTTTTTTTGGGTAACCGGGTTCCCCCATACATTTTCTAACATATGGAACATTCATTTTACAGTGGACTCATGTGTAGGGCATTATCACAACTCTATTGTCTTTATTAAGGTTCCCTGGACTTGTGTAATGTAATGTATTAGCTGCAACATATACATCCATTCAACTTTAAATTTCCCGCTGTATGCAAATTAGCCTGAGGGGCAGAAACGAACGCTAGCGCATTTTCACTTTCAATTGCTCGCTGTCACGGTCGGCACCCTAAACCAGAACTAATGCCAAGCTCCCTGGTCTCGGCTCGGCTTCACCAGTAGTGTGACCGCCTTTGGCTTCGGGAGGAGCCCTAAGCGTACTCAGATGCCACCTGGACTTTTCGAGAGGAGCAAGGCGAGGAGTTCTGGCAAGCAAAGGGGCACAACTGTAGTAAAACAAAGTCTTTGGACAGAAGATCGCAGTACAAGGCGTTGGGCAAAGGAGTAGTCAGAACAGGCCGGGTCGAGGCAGGCAGAGAGTAAACGTTATCAGGCAGGCAAGGGTCAAACCAGGAAGTCAATCAGAGGGTTAATCAGAAGCGGTAGTCAGTAATCAGGCAAGGGTCAGAATCCAGAAATCAGAGTAGTCAAATAGCCAGGCAGGGGTCAAAAACAGGAATCAAACAGGTTACAGAATTTAGCACAAGGCTCAGAAGCACCAGGAACAAATCCTATCACGGGCAATGCATAAAGTAAAACTGTACCTTTAAATAACATTTGAATTTCGCGCCACTGCGCGCTGACGTCATCACGTCATCGCGCATGCGCATAAATCCAGGAAGAGGCGTGCGCGCGCACCCTAGCAGACCGGCGCTACAGACCCTGCACAGTGCGGCGAGCGTCCTCGCCGAGGGGGCGGCAGGCGTCCCTGCCGTCCCCCCACTAGACCACCAGGTAAGTTCTTCACACTCGCATTGCCGAAGTAACGCTAGCAAAACATAGCCAGCATTCGGCAACCATGACCAAACTCAGCATTAGCTAATTTTTGCCCGGCGAAGTGTATCGAAGACTGCGAAGCAGTCGCTGGCAAATTTTTGCCCTTGAGTAAATCTGCCCCCTCAGGTTACATGGCAAAACTATAGATTAAACTGTTTCAGTGGCTACAGGGGGCCTGGTAAAGTCTATAATGGGGGGAACCTTGAGTAATATGGGAGCATCATTTAGTAATTATTGTTAAAACCCAGGTCTTGCCTATTTAAAACATCCCTACTGAAATTACAGATAGGGTTACACGTGTCTGCAAATATTCCTGACGTCCTTTTTACCTCCACAAAAACATATTGTATCTCTCGTCCACATCTGCTGATAATTACAGGCAGTTTTCAGTTTGGATAGCTAAAACAATTTGATATGAACTGACCCCGAGGTGGCACATAAGTCCTGATAGTGAAGCAGTACAGACAAAATCATCAAAACTGCAGTAACAACATATGGGCAAATTTACTAAAGGGCGAAGTGACCATCGCTAGTGAAAATTTGCCAAAATGACACTTTTGCAGGGACACCGTCAATTTACTAAAAGGCACAGAGAACAATTCGCCAGTGAAAGAGCTCAGCGCTAACGAAGTTTTGTGCCTTTGACTCTGCGAATTTTCGCTCAGGTGAGCGACCGTCACTCCGCAAAAGTGCAAACTTTCCAATACATTACCCTTTTCGCCAGAGTCTGTTTCACCAGGTATAATTTCATAAGATGAAGCTACATCCTCAACACTGTTCTGTCGCTGACATCATATCCTTTTGCATAAATACCGTATGTCATATCCTGGCTAAAAACACCTGCACCTTGTCAAATTTAAGAAGCCCATTTATCAAAGTCCGAATTTATTTTCTGAAAATGACTCCAACCAAATCCGCATGCTGTTTCCCCCCTTATTTATCAATACATCTTCCTGAAAATTTACTGTGCAGTAAAAAACAAATCGTACATTTTTTTCTGATTTTCCACCCAAAAATTCTGATTTTTTCAGATTTTTGCCCGAAAACCACGAAGACTTCTCCCATATGCAACCTCTGCAGTTCTGAGATGCCAGATTTTCGGATTCAGACTTTTTCATCCTGTGTTTGAGGATTTTGATTTTTGGGGGTTTTGGCATTCGGAGTTTAAGAAATAACACCATAAATTTTTGGATATTTAGAAATATTATTCCGCATTTTACACATGCTGGTGGTTGCCATCCTCCCCCAAACATTTAGGGACACAAATGCTCAAATGTCTTTTTTATTCTTTTTTTTTTTTCATTGTTTGTCTTCAAGTAATAACAAATGTTAAAGATTTACCCTGACACTCACAACTGTAAACCCCTTTGTTGCAATGTGTTCCACTATTATAGTTGAACTATAACAATCAGGTTTAATTTCACCCTGTCACTTTGTTTTTACTATAGCTGACAACAGAGTGTTCTATGGTGTCTATGTTTAGCTATTTGCTTTCCCCAGAATTCAGTATTGATGAACATTTCGAACATTGCTGCTGCTGCCTTTCAATACTTTCAGAGCAAATGTATTTGTATTGACTGTAATTCATTGCCGTGGTTCCTTGCATACATTCTTTCCAGTCTATATACAGATAGAGTTCAGATAAGGAGCTAATAAACTGCAGACAAAGCAGATCTCTGCACAGCTTTACAACCTTTGCTGAGCTGGAAGGGAACACTCGTTTCCTGTTCTTTCTGTCCGGTTTCCTGTTCTTCAGGAAACACTGATTACAATAGTAGTGACATCATACAGACGGAACCTTAGCTGCAAAATAAACTTTATGTATAACAAAGAAGCTCTAACAAAATGACATTATGCTCCAGAAAACAATATATGTCTATTTTTAGTTAAATGTAAGTGCTAATTATGTGCACAGCTCTGTACAGCTCTAAACCTAGTGTTACATGGCATAATTATAGAATAAACTCTTTCAGTGGCTACGGGGGGGCTGCTAAAGTCTCTGAAGGGGGAAACCTTGAGTAATATGGGAGCATCATATAGTAATTATAGTTAAAACCCAGATCTTGCCTATTTAGCCGTCGCTAGCGAAAATTCGCCAGAACGACACTTTGCAGGGACATTGCCAATTTACTATAAGGCTTGGCGGACAGTTCGCTAGCGAAAGAGCTCATCACTAGCGAAGTTTCGTGCGCTTTTGCCAGGTGAATTTTCACTCAGGCGAATGATCGTTACTCCGCAAATTCATCAAAGTGCGAACTTTACAATACATTACCCTTTTCACTAGAGCCTTGTCAAATTTAAGAGGCCCATTTATCAAAGTCTGAATTTATCTCATTATTTTCTGAAAACTATTCCAACCAAATCTGTATGGTTTTTTTCCCCTTATTTATCAATTCATTTTCCTGAAAATTTCTTGTGTGGGAAAAAAACCCAAAACATTGTGGAAAAAAAACGAATCGTACATATTTTTTCGGATTTACCACCCAAAAACACAGATCAAGATATCTTCTGGACTTCTCCCATTGACCTATATGCAACCTCGGCAGTTCTGGGATTTTTAGAAATTGTACATATCAAACATGATTCAGCATTTTACACATGCTGGTGGTTGCCATCCTCCCACAAATATTTAGGGACATAAATGCTCAAATGTCTTTTTTTTTTTTTTTTACCTCTTCATTGTTTGTCTTGAAGAAAAGAGAGTAACGAATGTTAAGGATTTGCCTATGCATGAATGCACTCACAACTGTAAACCCCTTTGTTGCAACGTGTTCTACTAGTAGCCTATAACAATCAGGTTTGGTTTCAGCCTGTCACTTTGTTTTTACTGCAAATGACAACAGAGTTCTATGGTGTCTATGGTTAGCTATTTGCTTACACGACGTAACAACACTATCCTATAAATGTGTACATTATTTCTTACATATATTTACCTTAAAGTGTTTCATAGTCAAAAAATACACCATTTTACTAACAAAAATATAATTTATTTTTTTACATATGATTTTTTTAATAAAAAAAGACAATGTATAAAATATTTACATTTTCAGCAAATTACGTTTTTTTTCATCTTTCAGGACCATTTATCCAGGACCTCCACCATTTTTTGAGCATTTGAAGCTCTCTCTTTACAGTCCAGTGGCGTAACTGTATTACTAGTTATTCATATTCACTACACCTATTACTATACCTAATTTATTTTGTCCTTTACTTATTTTAGTTCACACCTATACTCTTACCTACTTATACCCATATTAATATATATATATATATATATATATATATATATATATATATATATATATATATATATATATATATATTGAATTACTTGGACAGGGGCCCAGGGAATGTGTTAAGAGAGCTCCCACAACCCCCCTTTGTATTAGATATTACTGGGCCCTGCAGCAAATTATTTTTCAGGCCCCCCAAAATGTCTAGAGGTTTACTTATTTTACCAATAGCTATTGAAATTGTATATGAATTACGGCCTCATGGGGCCCCTGTAGCTCCTGGGCCCTCCTGCAGCCACAGGGTCTGCTTTCTCTATATTTACGCACCTGCTTTACACTTAACTAAGAGTGGGCTCCTGGCTGGCTCCCTTCTGCATCTCTTCCTGGCTGGCTTCTGGGGTAGCCTGAGTTTCTGGCTCCTCAAGAGGCTCCAGGATCTCCTCCTGGCTGGATTCTTCCAGGGTTGCCTCTAGGGTTGCCACCAGGCCAGTATTTTACCAGCCTAGCCGGTAAAACACCTGCCAAGGTCGGGGCCGGTATTACAAATTTATCGGCAATGTAGCTGCCAGTAAATTTGTAACACCCTTCAAAAAGAACCCTTTGGCCTGCCCCCAAACCTCAGTAAACTTAGCTTTGCTGACTTTGTCCCCCGTCGGAAAATCTCAGGGGGGTCGTAGCCACACCCCTTTTGTGACACTGACATGCCCTTTTTGCATCACGGTCCACCCCTTTTTGTTCCCGCCCCCCACTGGCCGGTAAAACATTTGGGAAAAGATGGCAACCCTGGTTGCCTCTGGTGTGGGCATGTGGATTTCCAAGTAAAATATATAGATTGTATTTTAGTTCTCTATAGTCATGTTTTCTTTCCCTCTCCATTTAATTGTTTGCATTTGTTGCCAGTGTTTTAGCTCATTAACAGATAAAGTTCAGGAGAGTGATGGACAAACAAGCTTCAAGGAACAAATTCTTATTAGAAATTACCTTCAGTTGTTGTGCTCATTCTGGTCGACTTGCTGAAATCATCCAGCTAGATGTGTAAGACAACATTTTTATTTTTTCATAAATAAAACATCACAATATTTTCAAAGATAGACCCATATTAGTGCATCCCATGTCCTAATCCTTATTCTCCAAACCTTAAATCAATGGTCAGTATAGGTAATTTATGATCACAAAATACATACTGGGATAGTCAGAGACATTTCTATATAGCAAACTATTACTTTCAGCAATATCCAACTCTGGAGCTTTCAGCTCTCCCACTGACTTTGGGGCAGGATCTTGGGTTGGGGCTGCTGCTGCTCCTCCAGTTTTCCTTCTGCCTCCAGCTGTCTAGGGGTAGCTTGGTTTCCTTAAATGGATTCTGTCATGATTTTTATGGTGTAGTTTTTTATTTCTAAATTACACGGTTGACATTGCAAGTAATTCACTCTACAATATAACATTTCATTCCTGAACCAGCAAGTGTATTTTTTTTAGTTGTAATATTGGTGTGTAGGCAGCCATCTCAGGTCATTTTGCCTGGTCATGTGCTTTCACAAAGAGCCAGCACTTTAGGATGGAACTGCTTTCTGGCAGGCTGTTGTTTCTCCTACTCCATGTAACTGAACGTGTCGCAGTGGGGCCTGGATTTTACTATTGAGTACTGTTCTTAGATCTACCAGGCAGCTAGCTTGTTACCTTCCCATTGTTCTGTTGTTAGGCTACTGGGGGCGAGGGAGGGGGTGATATCACTCCATTACAGCAGTAAAGAGTGACTGAAGTTTATCAGAGCACAAGTCACATGACTGGGGGCAGCTGGGAAACTGACAAAATGTCTAGCCCCGTGTCAGATTTCAAAATTAAATATAAAAAAATCTGTTTGCTTTTGATAAACGGATTTCAGTGTAGAATTGTGCTGGAGCAGCTCTATTAACTGATGTGTTTTGAATTTTTTTTTTCCCACGACAGTATCCCTTTAAGTGAAAGAAAGTATTTTTGTAGTAAATTTTTGCCATTAAACCATTAACACTTTTAGACATACATGTAACCACTTACTTTCTATCTCCCACTGGACCTGCATCAAATCCAGGGGCCCTCCTTTTGAGGTTACTCCACATCCTTTGAATAGTTCAGGAAAATAGTTTTACTAATTTGTGGGGTTACATCAGTAATTTTGTGATTATTGCCATCAAAGTAGAGATCTAAGCACAAAAGTAGAGGCGTCACTATCACTTTAATGGGGGATTCCACTGATGCTGGAACTGGAATTGCCTCACTTTTCACTAGTGAGTTTGACTACATTTAACTAAATTCATTTAAAACATTCCAATGTATAAATTGATTTTCATTAATGATAAAACCATTCTTCATTTTTTTTTAGGGGACCTTAAATTCTATTTTTGTCCATACAAAATCAATTATTTTTTTGCCGGTGAGTATATGTGTGTGTGTTTTTTTAAATATGTCATTAGATTGTAATGAAAACACATGGAAGTTAAAAGATATACATGGCAAAAAGATATCAATATAGTCCTGATAGTGATAATATTATAATACTATTAAGGTCAACGTCCACTTAAATGACCCCTAATACCTGATCAATGCATTTTCTTTTAGAATGTAGCATGTGGTGGTTTTGACCTTACAAAAAACATTTAAAAAAGCAGGACTATTTTTTTTGGCCCGTGATGAAGCCTCCCCCTAACTCGAGGGCCACCCCTTTTAGAAGTAGCTGAGGCATTCAACAGCGAACAGCGAACAGGTTGTCCTTCACTTCAGTCGCCATTTGTGTTCGGCAATGTTAGGAATTTAATGTAACATGTGGAATCCTGTACAGAAGCAGCAAGAGCAATATATATATACCTGAGAATTGATGGAGTCTCTGGTCTTCAGGTAATGAAGAATTTCCCTGTGAGTCCCAGGAGAAGCTGATCCACACACTGGCAGAAAAGTGGCCTGAGCTTCCAGGAAAGTACAGCTATAGTGGGAAGGTAATTACGACTGGAGATATTTGGTCTTAACGATGATCTCTTCCAACAGATACCTGGAGAAATGGATCCTTCACAAGGTGAACATCTTTACGGGAAGGGATGGGTTAATAGCTGAAAGAGGTAAGTTATCACGGGCCAATGGAAACTTGGGTCAATATGGGGTAATGCAGAAATAAGCAAGCTAGGTAATATAGACAGCAATGGTTAACAGCACGGCCCTTAACAGGAATAAGCAGTCTTGCAGGAAAAAAACAAACTACGTAATACAGCTGACAAGGGTTAATGGCACCGTCTTGACTATGCTGAGAAGGGCTTGAAGCAGTTAATCACAGTCTTGCAATTTAAATCAGAAACAGCGCTTGCTTTGAGCTTGCAGGGGTTAAATAACAGTTTATGAGGGAATCACCAGTGCTATCCTTGTTTTTAGGAATGGCAATTGTTCTAGGCAGAAAACAAATGTATACTGATGCTGAAAATGGTCACTCACAGGCAGGAAGAATAAAGGCAGAGCTGTTGCTAAGGAGTAACCGGGTCATTGAAGAAGGAACCAGCCGAAGACAGGAACACGTTGGGTCAGGCAAAAAGGATCCATCCCACTGATGCAGCGGTGCCAAGGAAGAAGGACCAAGCCAAATCTAGAACCAAGCTGAAATCAGGGACCGACTCACAGAGCAAGCAGACGCCGAAGCTTCTTCTGGGTTGACGTAAATTTAACTGCACAGGGAAACTGCACATGCGCTGCCCCTTAAATTGTGGAGGAAAAGCAACTGCAGGCTCTGGCACAGAGCTGCGGTGCCTTACAGGTAACCTTAATAAAGAATTATCTTTTTGTTGGTCAAGTTGCTGCTGTTTCAGTAGCTGGTTTTGATCCATAATGAGCTGATTCTGTTGTTTAAGAAGAAGATTGATTGAGGATAAGATCAATTTTTTTGCCTTTTCAAGCGAAACAATACTTCTGCTGTATCGTATGGTTTCATTTAGTACCAGAAAGTCCTCATGGGTTACAATAAAGTCTCCTTTGATGTATTGAGAGTGTTTTTTTGTTTTTTGTTTTCCGCAGTCGTTGATGAGAGTGATTGTTCAAGGGAATCAGTCTCATTATAGTTGATTGTTTCCTCCTGCTCTTGATCAGGTTGCATCTTCAATTCTTCGGTTTTTTAAGAACAATCATTATGCTTTTCTTGTTTTTCACAGGAAATTCATCAAAAGTAGCTATTGAAGCTTCTAAATGGCATTTTCTACTGTACTAAACAATAAAAACATTGAATTTACTTGGTTGTGTTTGGTGGTATTCATGTTCGTCCTCCACATGCATTTCTGTTGGTTGTCAGACTTCTGTGTGTTGATTGGTCCTAGTAAGTCAGCAACAAGAATTAAACATGTAGAAATGCCTGGCTTATAAAAGACATTTTGATACACATTAGGAGCACATTGATCATAACGGGAGATAACAAGTGACCACACCAAAAAAAATTCTAATAATTCCTATGGCATTTTTAGAAGTGGCTTTAAAATGACTGAAAGTAGGAGTTTAACATTTGATCCAAATGCTTCTAAAAACCAAATGAAAAATGATTAGAAACTGGTTGAATTTTTGTATGTTGTATGTTACATTTATCAAAACGGGACACAAATAAATGAGGCAATATCCTTAGAATTTACATATATTGATTTTATATTGATGGTTATATTTTGACAACCCACAGCATTCACCAGCAGATTGAATTTCAGTCCATAAGACTGTTTTGCGAGCCATGGGGGTGCACTGGGATTTCTTTGCAAACAGTTGGGCCAGTGTCTAACAACATGATGTACTAAAGCAGTGTTTTCTGTGAAAGAAAAGGAAACAGCCCTATGGGCATTTTCAGAAAATGCTAGAAGATTATCTGTAAGGTACTGGAGGAGGAGGAGGTGCTGCTGAACTTGTACCCTCACCAGGGTCAGAAGTGGGATTACCATCTGAAGAAGAAAAACTGTTTGAGGTTACATTACTAGTCAAAAAAGAAGATATTGTAAACTGTGCAGCAGGACCAGGATCATGATGAGTTTGGAGAATAGAGGGGTCTGTGTCCCCCTCTTGGTTCCTTTGACCTTTGGAGAAAACTGGTAAAAGTCAAGTCTTCCAACAAGTTCAGCAGCATCACAAAGTAAACTCTCCAGCTGCCCTTTATATACCCATTCATTTTAATTGGACATTAGCGTAACTACACTAGCAAATTCTGTCACCAAGGAAGGTACGCTAGCAAAAAAAGGTTTTAAAAATTTTTGGGCCAAAGGACGTTCCCCGACGAAAGTATTCTTGCATAAAACGCCCGCCTTTGTTCGCTGAGACGTAATTACGCATTTGTGAAATAAGTAAATCTGCCCCCTAGTTTTCATAGCAGTCCCACATGCCTGAAGATTATGTCTGATTGAAGTATAGCAATTTTACATCCACGGTTGCCAGAATCATGTTGTTCCCATTTATAGTTCTGCAGTATTTCTATCAATAGGGCAGAATCTCTTAAATAAGTGGGAAGAGAAATAATGCATCTTTGTTACATTATACCTATGTAATGCTACAAATTGCTTGTTGGAGACCCTATAGCCGAAACAATGGGTCTCATTGGGGGTTTATCCAAACCTTTTACTGTATATATTTTCTTGAGACAGTAAAATACCACTAGAAATTGTCCCACTTTCCAATTGAAAACTTCCATACGGTTCATTTTTAATACCTTATAAGTAGGGATGTACCGAATCCAGGATTCAGCCTTTTTCAGTATCCTTATAATTCAGGTTTGTACACATTTTCAAATACTTATCTTTATCCATAAGGACTAAACCCCCTACCTTATCTGCTGCCTCGATAATCATTCTTTAAATTATCAAGAGCTACCTTTCCCCCTCTTTAATTTACATTTTTTTTACACTTTTCTTGGGCTTAGCTTCATATCTTTCTTGTAGTTGTGCAAGATCATTCTTTATTAATGTTTTATATATTTTTCTGCACGCAGTGCACACTTTGTAGACAGTGTATGCACAATAAAAGAAGTAACACTGATGGGCACATATATATATAAAAAAAAAATAAAAGACTCATAATGTACAAGAGGTTTATAGAAACCTTGCACTAGTTAGCTGCTGTGTGTTTAAAGAAGGATGGTGTGGGGGCGTGTCCAAGATGGCGGTGTGATAAGACAAGTTTCTCTGAGCTCCCGTTTCCCTTCACAGTGTCCGACACAATACCTGGCACAAATAAAACTTCTTGGCACCAAGTCCCTTTTCGATCCGAGGACGCCTTGAAGAGCAATAGCAATGAAGAAAGGTGAGCCGAAAACCAGGCACGAGCACAATACTAAGCTCGATCACTACCTGGCATCCTCCCAAAATGGCGGCGGCACCCAGCAGGCCGCAAAGAGGGCCTCGACCTCGACTCCCTCCACCAGTACACCGATATCCGCAGATCCGGACGGTAGTACAGAGGAACCCACTATGCTGCAGCTGCTTACAGCGATTAACACTAACACAGCAGCGCTCCAAACGAGTACAGCTACACTATCGGAGCGCATTGATAGGATTAAGGTGGACATTTCGCTGTTGCGCCATGACCTCCAAAAGGTAAGAGATAGAGTAAAGGAGGTTGAGACACGAGTTGGGACGGTGGAGGACGACACCAGACCGATGCGAAATGATATCCAAACCCTAGTACAGCAGCTTAAACAGACGCAAGCCCATGTAGAGGATTTGGAAAATCGCCAGAGGCGAAATAACATACGCATTATAGGCCTCCCAGAGAAGGAGGAGGGCGCTGCCCCAGAACATTATGTGGAACAATTGCTGCTGCAACAGTTTGGGGCCAACACCTTTTCCTCACAATTGGTCGTGGAACGAGCGCATCGAATCCCAGGCCACCCTCCAAGGCCACTCCGCGCCAAACTCCTGAACTTCAGAGATAGAGACGCTGCGCTAATGGCAGCCAGGCGCAAGGGGCCTATAGTGATCCAGAATGCTACTGTATCATTTTACCCTGATTTTTCTGCAGCGCTACAGGGGCAGAGAGCGACATTCATTGCTGTAAAGAAGAGGCTAAGAACTCAACAGATGATCTACGCCATGATGTACCCAGCGCGCCTCAGGGTCCAAGATGGAACGTCCACGCATTTCTTCACTACACCTGCGGAAGCTAACAACTGGCTGGATGAGAAAGAATCGAAAGGGAGAAGAAACGGCTCACCTCCTCCTCAGAATGAGTAATACTTATCTTAACAGCTCCACTCACCACAACTCTGGAGCGCAAGGCAGATTCCTTGATCTACACATCTGTGTCGATTTGAGAGCTGATGCAAGGGGATAAGCAACACCTTGGTGACTCTAGTCTATTATTTGCCACTCATATTTTCACACGTAATGGGTATGCCTCATACATTCAGACGGTCCATGGGGTAACCCGGTATTATGACTTCGACTGATGAGGAAGGCTTTCACAAGCATGACCCCTCTCTATTTGAGACCTCTTAAGCAACCTTACTTTTGATATTGTATGACTTTGCAATGGCTCTTTAACTTGCCGGCACATATTTACGAAGGGATGGGAGCTGCCATTTGGGAATCTGTGTACCCACCCCTCCAAGAGCTTGGAACCTCCCCAGTAGGAGCAACTTGCTTGCCATAAACTTTGTTATGGGTAAAGGCCCACCCATGTTTGGGACCGGCAGGGATGGGAATGTTATGTTTATAATTTGTATAATTTTTCTCTGATTTATGTCTACCCTACCTCCCCCCCCAATCCGCCTGGGGTCACATACTGTATTTCATTTTGTATTGTATATACCAGAATGGAGAGTAATACTAGATCTTTAATGTCCTGGAATGTGAGGGGGATGAACTCCAAATATAAGAAAGCAGCAATATTTGCGTACCTTAAGAAACACCCACCCACTATACTATGTCTTCAGGAAACCCATTTGATGGGGCAGAAACTATTAGCGCTTAAAAAATACTGGGTGGCGCACTGCTATCATGCCCCATACTCGACATATGCCCGTGGGGTGTCCATACTGGCGCGGAAAGGTGTTGCATACCAATGTTTGGAAATGAAAATAGACCCCCAAGGCAGGTTTGTAATACTCCACTGCCAAATTTACACCACGCTGCACACCTGTGCTCTCTATGCTCCTTCCCCTCTCACGCTGGGACTATTGGAGTTGGTTATGGGGAAAATTATTGAAGTTCTACTTGCCCCCATGTGCATAATAGGGGATCTGAACTTAGTAATGAACCCCCTTCAGGATAGGATTCCCCCAGGTCATAGCACATCCTCCACCTTGGCCCGCTGGGCTGAAGCTATGGCCCTTTTGGACCTCTGGAGACTTAAACATCCTCAAGGGAATGAGTTTTCCTGTCACTCGACAACCCACTAGTCACTCTCCAGAATTGACTTAGCCCTAGGAACCCAAGACTTTATTCAATTTGTTGCCGAAGCTAAATTGTTGCCCCTGGCCCTTTCAGATCATTCCCCTTTACTCCTGACACTAGTCCTCCCTGGCCGCCGGCAGGCCAAACAATGGCGACTCAGTCCAATGTGGCTTTGCCTCCCTGCTATAGCAGATGAGAGTGATAAAGCAATTACACAGTACTGGGAAGAGAACTGGGGTACAGCCTCACCTAACATACTCTGGGATGCGTCTAAGGCGGTCCTCCGGGGTAGCTTAATTCATATCATAAAACGGTATCGTAGATCCCTGCTGGAGGAGGTTTCACATCTTGAAAGTGTATGTATAGCTACCCAGAGGACTCATGCAGCAGGTCCCACAGATGCTACCTATCAGGAGATGCAGAGGGCGCAACAGGCCTTGTTGTTAAAGCAGACAGAGCTTACTAAGAAAGAATTACTCTATCCTACTTTTTTATCAGGGAGAAAAGAATAGCAAAGTATTGTCACGGCACTCCAAATTCCCCACAGAAACTATAGCAGTACCTAGACTGATGCGACAGGACAATACGGAAGTAAATGACCCCGAAGGCATAGCCCAAGAATTTGCCAAATACTACACTAGGCTATATGCGACCAGATTGACAGTCCCCAAGGATCACATCCGAACGTACCTTTCAGATATACCACTTAGCTCCCTTGACTCCCGACAGAGGGATTACCTGGACTCACCGATAACGCAATATGACCTAGCTTTAGCACTACATGACCTTTCCCCGAATAAAACTCCAGGGCCAGATGGATTCCTGGCTGGCTGGTATCTAGCCAAGGCCTTAATCCCTCACTTACATGCCACCTTAATAGATGCCCACCACAGGGCCAAAATCTTGGCCAAGGTCCTGGCCACCAGGTTAGCCAAGGTCATTACCACACTCATAGAGCCGGATCAATCCGGGTTTATGCCACAAAAAGCAACTGACGTTAACGTTAGACGATTGTATGCCAATTTGCAAATCCGGCATGACAATATGGGAGAGAGGGCTATTCTAGCAATAGACTAGGAAAAAGCCTTTGACTCAGTAGAGTGGCCATACTTATGGGAGCTGCTGGCTAAATATGGGATAGGACCTAATTTCATAAAATGGCTCCAAATGATCTACCACAACCCCACAGCCAAAGTCAAAGGTATATTGTCCCCTGCTTTCCAACTCCAGCGGGGAACGAGACAGGGCTGCCCCATGTACCCCTTTTTGCATTGGCAATAGAACCCCTAGCCGCTAGAATAAGGACCAATCCTACCTGTAAGGGCCTACGAGTGGGTGCAGTCAAGGAGAAAATCTCCCTATATGCTGATGATGTCTTATTGTACTTCCAAGACACAGGTCCGTCAATGGATATAGCCATGAGAATTATACAAGACCATGGTAGATATTCTGGTTTGAAAGTCAATTGGCGGAAATCTGTATTGTTCCCTCTGGACCGGCCCCCTGCTCAAACGATATCCCCCAGACAAGACTTAAAAGTGGTTGATACTTTTAAATATTTGGGCCTTAGAATACATAAAAATCTAGCTGAGTTTGTAAAATTTAATCTAGACCCAGCAATTCAGCACTGTACCAGGGTGCTGGCTGCATGGCAACACCTGCCGCTTATGCTATGGGGAAGAGTGGCCCTATTTAAAATGGTATTTCTTCAGAAATTTTTATATCTATTACGCAACTGCCCAATTCACATACCGAATAGTCTTTTGGAACATAAGGTGATAACATAATTTATTTGGAATAACAAAGCCCCCAGGATTGCCAAGGAAACACTGTCTGCCCCATTAGATAGCGGAGGCCTGGCGCTGCCCAACCTTAAGGCTTACTACTTGGCAGCCCAAGCTGCCTACGTTCATTGGTGGTTGGTGCCTAACGCAGAGAACCCAAATATGCAGTTACAGGCTTCGTGGCTAGGGTCGATAGAGGCATTGCGAAATGCTCCTTATAGAGCACAAACTGACATCCCTAAGGAAGTGGCAGTAGTGACAACAACCCATAGGGCTTGGCTTTCTGCTCTCCACATGACAGGGGTTGACCCACCGTTGCTCTCCCCAAATCTGCCACTCTGGAGAAACTCTACTCTAGTCCACTTTACTGACCTCCCCAATTACCAAGAATGGCCAATAGGGGGTATTAAAACTTTATTAGATGTCTTAGGTGATAACATGTTTATAACATACTGTGCTAAGGGACAAAATGACGGCTCCTAATCTGAGGCTCCATGCATATTTCCAACTGAGGCCTTTCTGTCACAATTTCGCTCCCAACTACTGGTAACTGAGGAATACCCGCTGTTGAAACTTGTCATGACGGAGCCAAATTAGTATCCCGAATCTGGCTGTTGGTTCTTGCCCCTGTGGCCCCGTTCCACCGTACTTACCTTAAATGGAGCGACACCCTGGGAGACCTGGAGGAGGACCAATGGGAAGAGGTGACTGACAACCTATATCACTTCTTAGTATCCTCTCGGGATAGACTGATACAATATAAGTTCCTCCACCAGGTCTACCTGACACCCGCTAAGCTCCACAGGTTTGGCGGTAGGGCAAACGGCAATTGCCATATGTGCCAGGCGGAACAGGCAAACTTTCTTCAAATGACGTGGCAATGCCCCCACATACAATCATTCTGGAGAGCGGTCACAACACACCTGGTTCTCCCCCCATTGCTCAATCCCCAATCCCCAATCCTGCCTGTTGGGAATTCTGGAGGGAGCTATTCGTGGGAAATTCTTACACCTTCTCACTAGAGGACTGTTATATTATGCAAAACAATTTATTATACTGAGGTGGATGGGGCCCAGGTCTCCCACACTGATAATGTGGCGTAAGCAAGTTAATAGTGTCCTTCCCTTGATCAAACTTACCTACTTATCAAGGGGCTGTCCGGACAAGTTTGACAAAATCTGGCAGCCATGGACTGATGCTGAGGGCATAACTGATGTAGGTGAATAAAAAGTTATATCAGATGGACATGGGAAAGAATCTGTATGTACAATCTGTACCTGATGAATGGTAATGTAAATGGTCAGTGTCTCCCAAGTGGGAACATACCCCCCCCCTTGTCTTGTGAATGAAAAACAATAAAAATTGTTGGTTTAAAAAAAAAAAAATGGTGGGATGTACAGGTGCAAGTGTGCTATATTTGTTGCCAGGGCCGGAACTAGGTGTAGGCAGAAGAGGCATCTGCCTAGGGAATAACAAAGTGTGTGTGGGGGGGCTTTGGGCAAGTACCTTTGGAAGATTTTTCTGCCTAGTGCCTATCCCTAGTCCGGGTTCATTTGCTGCCTCTGCTCCTCTCACTTCTACACGCAGGAGTTTTTTTTTTTTTATCAAACTCTAATTCTGATGTTTTAAATAAAAAAAAGTCAGAACCAACTAGAATCCACGATTTTACCCTTAATTATCATTAAAAAAAACATAAAAAAAAATCTGAATTTTTTGGATTTGACACCTGAAAAGTAAGATTTTTTTGTTAAATCGGAGGAAAAGCCTGAAATGTTCCGATTATCATAAGAAACCCAGCGCAGACATCAATATTTTCAAGTTGCAATAGATGGAGTATTTTGGGATTCAGTACATGCCTGAAGTTTTTCAGCTATTAACACAAACAATACAAAATCAACATGATGGCCATGTTATTAGGCTAATGGTACACTGGCTAATTTGCAACATTGAATAAATCCTCAGTAAGATATAATGCAATGTCACTGCTGCTGGCAAAAAAAAATAACTGCTGGACACAGGTACAAAGCACAATTTTAAAAGGAGAATTTCATCTTGGAATTGTTATTTTCCCTTACGTCCCTGTACGGCAGCAACCATGAGATTTATTCTTTGCAACCTGCTATGTAGGACAATGAAGAGAAAAGGTTAATTAACCCCACTCCCCCTAGAAATCACCAGTGTTTTTTTGTCCTACCTGCGTAGGAGAGTGAAGGTTTGTTGTTCGTTACTAATTATTTCTTTTCTTTTCTTCTAGAGCTGTCAAGTTCCAGGTCTCCAGGAGACTTGATGACCATAGGATTGAACTACCCTAGGGGTAGAAGATCCGGAGGCTGTGAAGGGGTCTCTTTGGTTATGTTGTCCTCCATGAGGAATTTTTGTGCAGCCGAGGGTTTGCCTTCTTCAAACATGGAGACGACTATTCCACTGTGGGACGCATGGACGACAGGACGGGCGCGCGTACGCGATGACGTCACGAAGAGCGCCAATTACCAAATGAAAGCTGAGGCTATTTACAGGTATGCAGTGGTATTTTCAGCGCAGTTCAGACAAGGTCTGCAGATCTGCTGGTGATACTTTTGAACTGTCTCCTCTGCCTAGGCTGCAGCCTCTTGGGCAGGTTGTAAGGTAGTGACTGAGACTGGAGGGATTGTACTGGGTGTGTTCCTAGGGAACATTTTAAGTATTCATTGTCTGCCGTTATTGTTTTTCAGATGTCCATCCCTCCTCAGCAAGAGATTCCTGTTGCTAAGAAGCATAAGAAATCGAAACACATTCAGTGTAGAGCTTGTGATACTCCGCTTCCTGATGGATGTGACAGGAGATTCTGCCAGGAATGTTTGGCGAGTTTAGCTCAGAAGGATACTATTACTCCCTCTACAGATTGGATTAAGGATGTTGTTAAGACCTCTTTGAAAGAGATTTTAGACCAGATGCGAGTTGATCCGAATACACAGTGTAATGCGGTTGCTGAAGATTCTCCCTCATTAACCAATCACTGGCTTTTGGAAGATACGGAGGAAGATTCATCATCTGAGGAGGAGGATGAATTAGCTCTTTTTTCTGTTGAGAATACAGCAAGATTAGTTAAGAAAGTAAAAGCTACCATGGATACTGCTGATGAGAAAGATTCCCAGAATTCCTCTTCTTCAGCTAAAAGATCAAGATCTTTCCCTGTTCATCCTGTCATGAAGGAACTTATGGAAAGAGAGTGGAAAAATCCTGAGAAAGCCCCATCCATTACAAAGAGACACAAGTTGTTGTTCCCTATCCAAGAAGAGGAGCTGGAGAAGTGGGAATCTCCACCAAAGGTGGATGTTGCGGTAGCAAGGCTATCAAAGAAAACGGTCATTCCAGTGGAAGACGGGTCTGGCCTAAAAGATCCGATGGATCGGAAAGTGGAAAGCTTGCTTAAACGCTCCTATACAGCGGCAGCAGCTTCCTGTAAGCCAGCTTTAGCAGCCTCAGGGGTAGCTCGCTCCTCAAGATTCTGGCTAAGACAACTCATTGAAGACATAAGTAATAAAGTTCCTAGGGAGGAATTGCTTGGATCCCTATCTAAAATTTCTACGGCAGTGGATTTTCTGTGTGATGCGTCTATTGAAGGGATAAAATTGGCAGCCAAAGCTATGGCATTATCTACTGCAGCCAGACGGGCTCTATGGCTGAGAACATGGCCAGCAGATGTTATTTCAAAGAATAGTCTCTGTGCTATGGCCTTTGAGCCGGGTCATCTATTTGGGGCAGAACTAGACAAACTGCTAGAGTCACTGTCAGGAGCCAAAAGTAAACGATTGCCTCAGGAGAACTTCAATAAGAGAAAGAACTATTTTTTTCGGAATAGACGTCCCTCACCGAAAAGAGACTCCTTTCAGAGAGACGGAAAGAAAACAGAAGTTAGTTCCTTCCACTCCTTCAGAGGCAGATTCAACAGATACAGAGGAGAGAATAAGTCTGCTGAGCAGAAAAAGAAAACATCTTTCTGACGCCAGAAGTGGTCTGACAGCGACGATAGATGCTGTACCATGGGTGAAATTTCACATGAGGCCCCTTCAGGCGGAGGTTCTCCTCAGATGGGATCGCCAGCCTTCTTCCTTGGAGAAGAAGTTTTTTCTCAGCAGAGAGACGAGACACCGGCTTCTATGGTGGCTTCAGGATCTCAATCTTACACAGGGATTATCTTTCCAACAGATGAATTGGTTAGTTCTCACAACAGATGCTTCTCAATCAGGATGGGGGGCCCATCTGAACCAATTAACAGCACAAGGTGTCTGGAGTCCAATGGAAAGGACTATGTCCTCAAACTTCAGAGAAATGAGAGCAGTCTTCAAGGCAATCTTGGCGTTAGAACGACATCTCAGAGGGAAACATCTGAAAATCATGTCAGACAATTCTACCACAGTGGCTTATATAAACAAGCAAGGGGGAACCAGAGCTCCCTTATTGAGCAAGGAGATACGGAAGGTTATGGAGTGGGCAGAGACCAATATACCCAGTATTATGGCTGTGCACATAAAGGGAGAGAACAACATCCTAGCAGATCATCTAAGCAGAAATGCATTCAGACCGGGGGAATGGTCTCTGAATCAAGAAATATTCTTGAAAATTACGAGACGCTGGGGACTTCCAGCTGTAGATTTAATGGCGATCAGGAAAAATCGCAAGTTGAGAACGTTCTGTTCCCTGAACAGGCAGGATCACCCAGATTTCCTAGATGCGATGTCAATCAGGTGGAATTTTCACCAGGTCTACATATTCCCACCAATTTCCATGATCTCAGAGTCATTCAGAAGATCATGGAGGAACAAGTGAAGACCATCTTGATAACACCTTTCTGGCCAAGGAGAGTCTGGTTCTCACTGTTGATGAGGATGGCCAGGAAGAAATATTGGGTCCTTCCTCAAGTTCCGAAACTCCTGACTCAAGGACCAATTGTTTGCCACGACCTCCCCAGACTTCGGCTAACGGCCTGGAATCTGATAGGTCCCTTTTAGAGTCACAGGATATTTCCCCGGAGGTAATTAATATCCTTGTACAATCTAGAAGAGATTCTACGAATAAGATCTATAGCAGAATCTGGAAAGTATTTAGAGCCTGGTGTAGCGGGAAAAAGGTTGCAAGCGACCAGCCTTCATTTCCTAACTTGCTAAAATTTCTTCAGGAAGGTTTCTACAAGGGATTAGCAGTTAATACAATCAAAGTTCAGATCTCAGCTCTTTCTGCTTTTTGGAGTAAATCTCTTGCTTCAATTCCACTTATCAAAAGGTTTGTAAAGGCCATATCTAAGATTCGACCTAAGATTTTTCAACCCCTTCCTTCTTGGGATTTGGCACTTGTCCTTAAGAAACTTTGTGTTTCCCCTTATGAGCCATTGGAGAGTTGTTCTATAAAATGTTTATCTTTCAAAGCTCTTTTTCTAGTGGCCATCACTTCAGCCAAACGTATTGGAGAATTGCAAGCTTTGTCATCCAAAGAACCGTACTTGGTTTTCCTTCAAGATCGGGTAGTTTTGAAACCTCTTCCTTTCTTCAGACCTAAAGTGGCATCCTTATCCAATACTAACCAAGAGATCATATTACCCTATATTAATCAAGAGACTCAAGAAAAGGACGATCAGCTTCAGTTTCTTGATGTGGGAAGAAGTCTAAAAATATATGTGAATCGCACCAAGGAGTTTCGCAAAGACGAAAATCTATTCATCAGTTTTGCAGGGAAAAATAAAGGTCTAGAGGCTTCTAAACCATCTTTGGCAAGGTGGATTAAAGAGACAATTCAGATGGCATATATCAAGGAAGATCGTCTTCCTCCATTCCAGATTGCAGCTCATTCGACAAGAAAAATATCCACGTCATGGGCAGAAGTCGCAGGAGTGTCTATGGATAATATCTGCAAAGCAGCAACATGGAGTAACCCAAACACTTTTGTGCGACACTACAGGGTGGACATCTTAGCTGCTCAGGAAGCTTCCTTTGGCAGTAGGATCCTCCAGAGGGTGATGTAACCTTGGAAGCCACCCTTATTGCTCGCTAGCTCTCATGGTTGCTGCCGTACAGGGACGTAAGGGAATGAGTAAATTTATACTTACCGTAATTTACTTTTCCCTTAGTCCCTACGGCAGCAAGAATTCCCCGCCCAAATAATAAAGATATTAAGCATTAGGTGTTTACTCATTATTTCACTGGTGATTTCTAGGGGGAGTGCCTATTTATGGGTGGGGTTAATTAACCTTTTCTCTTCATTGTCCTACATAGCAGGTTGCAAAGAATAAATCTCATGGTTGCTGCCGTAGGGACTAAGGGAAAAGTAAATTACGGTAAGTATAAATTTACTCAATTTAGACATTGCTATACTGAGACAATTTGCAATTAGTCATGGTTTTCACAATTAAAAGACAAGGAAACCCTTTTTTAACTAAGTCCATCATTTGAATTGTTACATTCCTCTCTCCCAGATCTCAACTAATACCCTCCGGAAAATCGATAATCTTTGTGCGTTCTGTCTCTCCATTAGACGATCACGTCATACATTTTGACCAAATCGCGTCACCACGAGCGCCCTTTCCTTTTGTTTGCACACGTGCGAACCTTTCCTGCATTTTTTCAAACGTGATTGAGCACCAAAGAGCGCAGAAGAGCACCTTGCTTCCACCTTTATAACGGTTCAGCCACAAGCTAATAAATAATATGATCAAAGACTGGCTATTGTAGTTTGTAGTATTGCTGAATTGCTATTGGTGCATGCATATCAATGGGCGGGCTTTGGAGGAGGCTTGTGGCTGGAGCCTGGTTCTCGGTCTAGTGAAAGCGCGCACACTAGCCGTGTTTAATGTGCATGCACTGCCTTCGTGTTGATCCAGTGCGCAGACTCGACAGTCTTGGTCTTCATGCAGGACCGTTGCATCATGGGACTCTCTCTTCTAGTACAGTGAGGTTTTTTCTTAAGCAACAATGCATCGCTGACAAACGGCTTAACATACTGCAGACTTCAAAGTAAGGAAGACAACACAAAAGGTATGCCTTTCAAATAAGTATTTATTGTTAAGACTTTCATTGTCCTTTAAGTGTGATGAAGAACGCATCCTTACTGTTCCTGCCACCTTTAATTCTCTAGTTGATTCCTCAACTGGTATCACAGTCTGAGTCTGATGCTCCGCTGACTCTCGGCACACCAAGCAAATTTCCCGCCTGTCCACTTGACAAAAGTTTCATTGGTTCCTGGCGCTTTTCACATTGCTTCTCACTGACTTGAGAAACGTTAGAGGCAGCAAGTTGTCCAGTTATTTCCACCATAGTCTCCACAAGAGGATTAGGCTGTAAATATCTCATCTGGATGTTTCTGCACTGGAGACACCGGAAGTGGTTGTGAATTCCTCTCCAGGTGCGGCTAATGCAGGCTCGACATAAACTGTGCCCACATTCTATAGAAACAGGTTCACTAAAGTGATCCAGGAAAGTCAGTTCTTCCTTTAGCTCAGTGAGTGGATTTCTGCTTGCTGCAGCCATTGCTGGAAGAAACAGGTCCTTCATGTTGTTGGCAGAGAGCCAAGGACTTGCTCTGCAGATTTGTAGCTCTAAACTCCACCACGTTTATTGTTAATAAAATGCTATCATGTGCTACTGTCAGTTTAATAGTAATCCTCCCTTCCACAAGGAAATCAATCTAGGAAATAATTTTTTCATTTATCTTTATTATCTATAATGTTAATTATTATACAGTGGAGATACTTATTAGAAAACTTTTGCAGCATCAGCTTTCAAACATTTAAACAGCTCCCTGGGCTTACTGCTGTCCAAAATGGAAAACTTGTAAAAAATCTTTTCCATTGTATAAGGATAACATTGCTTTCAAACCTGTACAATTTACAGCTTCTTCTCAGATTTGTCCAGTGTGCAAGTTAAGATGGCCAACCAATACTCTGGGGATATGAGTTCAAATATGAATGAAATGCAGCTCCTGTCACTTATGCAGCTTTCAATTCACTCCCAACCTGATCAGAGGAGGCACTGGCCCATGGTATTTTCAATTTCTTGGATTGTGATTCGACAGAAATGATCCTTGGAGGTGTGAAACGCAGCTAAATGTTTGGATAGCATGCTTGAACATGGCCAGGATGATACGAGCGACTTTAGCTTTGCTGTATAACATTTTTAGAAATACACCATAAACACCCACACTATGAGGCATATTTATCAAAGAATGAAGTTAGACATCAGCACAGTCCACTAGTGTGAAATTCCACCACTCTCCATTCATTTCAATTGGATTTTGAGTATTTATCAATGGGTTAAAGTGAAAATTCACCCTATGATAAATATGCTTTTAAGAATCCAATAGAAATGAATAGAGTCCACACTAGTGGACTGCGCTGATGTCTAACTTCATCCTTTGAGAGATATATATATATATATATATATATCTATATATATCTATATATATATATATCTATATATATATATATATCTATATATATATATATATCTATATATATATATATATCTATATATATATATATATCTATATATATATATATATATATATATATATATGTAATGATGCTATATCTTTAAAAAAACCATTATCTGATGTCTGAAAATAGTGCCATCTCTATGTGAACATACTATGACCTTCTGCTTTTGGGGTGCACAAAATAGAAGTGATTCAACGGTCTTTCATAACACCCTGCTGCCATCATTAGAACGGTCTCAATCTACAGACCCCAAAAAGCAAGACTTTGGAAAATGACCTCTTTTAATGATTAAAAGACTGTCGCATTTGGAGGACAAAAGGTCCCATATATTAAAGTTTCAGTTGCTTCTACTTTATCCAGAATTAGTGGTGACCATCACATGTAAAGCTCAGGAGCTTTGCTTTTGGCGTTTCCAGAAGCGCTTAACATCAGAGTGTCCTCCGGGGGTCACTACCATCACACGCTTGGCTGGATTCTCAAACACGAGCACTCCAAGATCACGTGCATAGTTTCTCAAAAGTTCAAAGTCCACTTGGGATAGAAACTGGTTGTACAGGACACCTAACGAGGAAATATAAAAAGAAATAATGAGCCAAAGGGCACCATCTTTAAACTAAATTATTGGTATAGATGCATTTTAAAAGATGTTGCAAATGGCAAGGATTGTATAATTGACTGTAACTACATCACAGAACATGGTTATCTCTGCAGCTGCCCTATATTTTTGCAGCCTAATATCAGTAACTCTGTGCTCATCTTCTAGATGGATTTATAGTTGTTATCCAGTCCCTTAAAGTTTTAAATATATTGAGAATTGATAACAAATGTGATTTGTATTAACAAGACTATAGCTACACAATGGGGGTTATTTATCAAAATCCGAAAATATCTCCATATTTTCTGAAAGATACTCTGACCAAATCCACACGGGTTTTTTCCCCCTTATTTATCAATACATTTTCGCGAAAATTTCTTGTTCGGGAAAAAAACTTGCTAAAATCGTGAAAAGGTCCGAATAGTGCGACTTTTCCGGATTTGTCATAGAAAACGGTGACTTTTTCATATTTTACAAAATCTTCGGATTGATGCATGAAATCCATCGCTGATCAGGATATCATCGGGACTCCTCCCATTCACTTCTACATGAACTCGGCAGGTCTGAGTTGGAGTACTTTTTTATTCGGACCCTCAAGGTTTATTAGATTCCTAAAAAATTCTAGTTTTTTCCCCCATGAAAAAATGGTGTTTTCCCCTTTAAAAGGCCAATGAGATAAATTTGGACTTTAATAAATAACCAGTGCACAGATTTACCCCGTTTCACGGCGCAGAGTGAAGGAATCACAAGAGACGGTATTGTTCACTTTTCTTGCGGCTTTATTTGGCACATCTTATTGAGTTTCTAGCAGTGGGTTGGTGAGAAAAAACTACGCGTTTCGTGTCCTCTTTCCAGGCACTTCGTCAGGTCTAGTGCCTGGAAAGAGGGCACGAAACGCGTAGGTTTTTCTCACCAACCCACTGCTAGAAACTCACTAAGATGTGCCAAATAAAGCCGCAAGAAAAGTGAACAATACCGTCTCTTGTGATTCCTTCGATCTGCGCCGTGAAACGGGGTAAATCTGTGCACTGAATGTTACCTCCTCAACGAAGTGAGGAGGATCCCGCGAGAGCTGCGACCGAAGAGAGAGATGTTTCATTAAAAAGGGTGAGCTCCGATTTAATATCTAGACCGGTTTCTGATGCTTTAATAAGTAACCCCCTATATGTTAAGTGTAGGGGAGTGGCTTAGTACCATTTTAGCTGTATAAAATAAATGACTAAACAGGTAAAGCTTTTCAGAACAGGACCCCTCATCTGATAGGGACCTACTGCTGACAATTCATTTCAAAATGAACTTTAAGTATGAGGAAGACAATGGTATTTTGAGAAAATCTGCTGTTTTTCTTTTTTTGTTCATTATTCAGAGGACCATTCTGCAGCTGTTACATTGAAAAGCATATATAACACAAAAAAAATCCCATTTGATAATGATTTTGGTCTCTTCCTATATAAAAATGATACCAAACATGAAGACGATTGAGTAATTAAGGCATGAAGAGCAGCATTTTACCTTCAGAAAAACGTAGGCGGTCCCTCTCGAGTTCCCAAAGTCTTATTTGGTCAGTAATTGTTGGTGGAAGCGCTGGATTCTGGTAAGAGGCATAAAGCAGAAGATTGTAGAAATACATATAAGTAGAAGAGGTTTCTAAGCCATTGTCAATGGCAAATGTCTATCCATATCTCACCTGCTGCAACATCACTGGATGTGCTCTTGTCCTCAGAAAGTGGATTATCTGGAAAGAAGCCATAGTTAGCTGTATATTTATGTGAATACCAAAAAGTTCGGGAATGTGAAAGGACACGGAAACCCAAAAATGCAACTTTTTGTGCGTGTGGCTCCTGCCCTACTACTAACCCAATGGAGCAGAAGCAGACACCAGCTATCAGACTTGATGAACACGCTTCTGGTGTCACCAGGGAGAACTTGTATTCTACCATGAGGGAACCTAAATTATTGATCTGGAACCTTTTTAAATATAAATCTTACTAAACTTCAGACTTTCCTTGTCATTTAAAAATAAGGGCAACTACTTTTCCGAAACAATCACAACTATTTTATGTTCTTTTGGTAGTCATAATTAAGTTGCTGAGAGTGTGATTTAATGAGATTCAGCGTCGACTGTAATTAGTTGGCCTTTATATACTAAATATTATTGCCTGGGAATAATCCAGAGCAGCTCAGCCCTTTCCTCACCCTAATGCAGTCACTGAAAAATGTTCAGATTCAGTTTTGTACTTGTGATGAGGTATTGGTAAATTGACCACATTCTCTTTCCTTTCTTTAGGGTAATAAAAACAAAGAATGGTCAGCACACATACTATATTTTTTTCTCTTAAAGGGATACTGTCATGGGAAAAAAACATTTTTTCAAAATGAATCAGTTAATAGTGCTGCTCCAGCAGAATTCTGCACTGAAATCCATTTCTCAAAAGAGGAAACAGATTTTTTTATATTCAATTTTGAAATCTGACATGGGGCTAGACATATTGTCAAATTCCCAACTTCAATCACTCTTTACTGCTGTACTGCAAGTTGGAGTGATATTGCCCCCTCCCTTTCTCCCCTCCAGCAGCCAAACAAAAGAACAACGGGAAGGTAACCAGATAACAGCTCCCTAACACAAGATAACAGCTGCCTGGTAGATCTAAGAACAACACTCAATAGTAAAAGCCCATGTCCCACTGAGACACATTCAGTTACATTGAGAAGGAAAAACAGCAGCCTGCCAGAAAGCATTTCTCTTCTAAAGTGCAGGCACAAGTCACATGACCAGGGGCAGCTGGGAAATTGACAAAATGTCTAGCCCCATGTCAGATCTCAAAATTGAATATAAAAAAATCTGTTTGCTCTTTTGAGAAATGGATTTCAGTGCAGAATTCTGCTGGAGTAGCACTATTTACTGATGCATTTTTGAAAAAAACATGTTTTACGAGGACAGGATCCCTTTAATAAGTAATATTTACTATGCTTGGCACACCTTTTTTTTTTTTTTAGCTAAAATAAAACATTCTGAATTTCCAGACATATTCAACCCAATTGCTACAAACTACAATACCACACTAATATTGTAGTACCATGGTAAGTAGAATCTTTTCAACATTGCAGTAAAGTTACATTGTATTCCAATGGTTAGCAATAGTCGCAAAAGAAGCAATTAAGAACTGTCATTATAGATCTTGGATACACTACATTGACATGATTTAACTGAATTTCATTTGGATGCCTCTAGCTTCTGCCATTAAAGGGGCTGTTGATCTTCCAATGCTTTTTTTTTAGTTCAGTTGGTTTCAGATAGTTCACCAGAAATAAGGACTTTTTCCAAGTACTTTCCATTTTCTGTGTCACCGTTTTTCTAATAATGAAAATAAAGTTTAATTTTTCACCTTCTAAAGCAGCTTTGGGAGGGGGGTCACGACTAACAGTTCTAAATTGATACATTTAGGTGATACACTTCTTACCTTTATTCCTGTTGAGCAGAATCTCTGGGATTCATTTAAGGCAGCTGTTAGAATTAGGGATGCACCGAATCCACTATTTCGGATTCGACTGAACCCCCGAATCCTTTGTGAAAGATTCGGCCGAATACCAAAGCGAATCCTAATTTGCATAAGCAAATTAGAGGTGAGAAGGGGAAAATGATGGCAGATGGATTCGACCGAATCCGAATCCTGCTGAAAAAGGCTGAATCCTGTCTGAATCCCAAACCGAATTCTGGATTCGGTGCATCCCTAGTTAGAATTGATACAATAATTGCTAATTTTCCAGAGATGCTGCTAAAAAATGTATCAACTAAATGTTGCAAAATTGTAAGAGTTTAGAGTCTGCACCTGAACTACTGAGCAGCCAGACTCAAACACCGGAGACATTCAACTTTAAACTTAGATTTTGGAAAAACTGTAAAAAATAAATAATGGAAAATATTTTAAAAAAAAAGTCTTTATTTCTGATGAACAATCTGAAAACATTTAAACTGAAAAGTGTGTTTGGAAGGTGAACAACGCCTTTAACTTGATCAGAGGAATAGGCTTATTTAGGAGCAGTCTCCAAGAGGAGACAGTGGGAAGGGAAGTTTTTGTTTAGTACGTGGCATAATAGAGTAGGTAATGGTAAATAATTCTAGTGTATCAGTTCTCCTATTATACCAAGTAAACAGAGTGAGGGTGGTTAGGGCCAACAAAACATTCTGGATTTACTCAATAATGAACATGGTAATAGCACTTTAAAACTGCATTTTGTCAGCATCCTGTTTACACATGGTAATTGTACCCAGAATTATAAAAAGAATTGTTCATAATCAAAATATATTTTAAAATAAACATTTGCCAAGGCAAGACCTTAAGCGTGTGGTTTGTTTTAATGGTCTGCAGGTAAACGAACGACTGCATGGTATGATAACATAGTGTCAGACACACACTGTAACGTATGTACAAGTTGATACCTGCTCAGCAGTGATGCCATTTCCTATCGCTTGCTGTACATTCTCTCGAGTGACCTGTGCCACAACCAGATTTGGGAAGCGATACAACATCTCAGAGAACAGGGCAATAAGGGCAATTTGCAGCTCTGAATCTAAAGAGATATGAAGCGTTTCGGGTTTATTATCTACTTTCAAAACAGTTAAACAATTTATTTGCCATTTCATATTTCTCAGTATACACAAATTAATCATTCAACAAATATACATACATACAAGTCCTGCGGTGTAATACAGGTATGAGATCAGCTATCTGGAAACCCGTTATTCAGAAAGATCCAAATTATGGAAAGGCCGTCTCCCATAGACTCCATTTTAGACAAATAAATCCAAATGTTTAAAAATAAATACCCTTTTCTCTGTAATAATAAAAAAGTAACTTGTAGTTGATCCCAACTAAGATATAATTAATCTTATAGGAAGCAAAACCAACCTGTTGGGTTTATTTAATGTTTACATGATTTTCTAGTTGACTTAAGGCATGAAGATCCAAATTACGGAAAGATCCATTATCCGGAAACCACCATGTCCCAAGCATTCTGGATACAAGGTCCCATACCACGAATAAATCTTGCAGCTTAGTGCCCTAAAAGTTGCAACAACCACCCACAAATGGACACCAGACAAAAAGAAATTATTTTAAACTGTATTTAGCTACTGACCAAGCCGTGATCAGGACCAGTCAAGCTGGCAGCTAATGTAAACCTGTGTAGTACAATTTTAACAGATTAATATTATGTACTAAACTACTCTCTGTTAAAAAGATAAAAACGGGTGATCTCTGTCCCTCTCAAAGACCTCCAAAGTAGAGTGTGGGTAAAAACCCAAAGTGGCCCCTTACACCAATAAGTAAATGAAGTACCCCAGCTGTCCCCTATTAGATACTTTGAAAATATAACACTTGATTTCTAGCTTTAATGCCTGTGTCTTTTGGTTGTTTTTGTTAATTGCTTTTTTATTTATATCCCCTTCTCTCCCTCCAAAACCTCCCTCCACTTCCCCTCTACCCTCTCCCTTTCATACCCTATACAATGTGGTGTATGTTCTTATGCAAAAATGTAATAAAATTTCAGTTAAAAAAAAAAAAAAAAAAGAGATAAAAACAGAGAAATAGAGCTTACATCCCAATACAGGGTAAAATAAAAATTACTATTACCAACCTGTGTATGCATATATTCTGTAGTTTGTTTCCACAACAATAAACCCTTGCTTATGGCTGTCAACAACCGAGCCAGATATACCAGATGCAAGGTTTATAGCCAGACGTGTTGGATAGTATCGACGTGACTTTCTCTGTTGTAAAATAAAAAAAGAGGTATATATTTTATAGTACGTATAAAGTAAAATAAATAAAATATATAATAATAAAATAAATAAATAAAAAGGTATACATTTTATATTACGTATAACGTAAAATAAAATAAATAAATAATATTATAATAAATAAGAAATTAATAAATAATGCAATAAATAAATAATCAAATAAAAAAAAGAGGTATACATTTTATATTAAGTATAAAGTAAAAAAAATAAAGAGCTGCATATTGATCAGAGAAAGCATTTTTGGGGCCATATGCTGCCTAGCAGGTTTGCTGACTCAAGAGTCCGTCAACTTCAGCCTTATATTACATTTTACCACAGGGCAATACCTTAGCTGACAATAGTGTTTCTCTAAACAGACTACGAACATATGTTCATTTTGGCAATTTGGATTCTTGCCATGATTTCTATTAAGCTGAACATGTCTGATTGACATGCAGCAAGTCTTGTTATGAAGCCCTCTTCAAGAACTTATGGCTATGGTATTCAGAGACTTTTGCTGATATTTGCAGCAGTGTTTAAAATGGACACTCAAGTAGTGAACTTGCAATGCCTTCCAATGATATCAAAAGCAGGCAGCAATAAAAACAACCCCTATATACATTATATATAATAGTGTATTCCATTGCATTAAAAGGCTGCTCTAGTAACTAAACAGTCCAGCCTGCAGACATAGATCCATGCACTCACCTTTCTTTGAAACACAAGGCCAAATTCACGTAGGTGTTGTAGAAATGTCAGTAAGGAATCACTCATCCCTTCCACAGAGTAATCCTTGGAACAGAATAACAGTTTGTACACACAGTACAGTTTGGTAATATCTGGTTTCCCTTTCCCCCCACACTTTGCTAAGGCAACTCATCAGTCTACCATGTTACATAGGAAAACAACAGATATAAGCCAATGGCCTGCAACTGTGTGCTTTAATATGGTCACAGTAAAGGCTATGTTACATTATTCTGGCTTTTTTTAACTAAATCAGATGTTTTTTCAAAAATCATTCCCTCGCCCCCCTCAAGTGTTAAAGCGTCTTTTTTCACCTTTCCCAAAGTAGAGAAGCTTAACTGGAACATGAAGGAGAGTATTTCCACAAGATTCATTCCACGAGACTGAAATAAACAAGGCAATAAGATGAATTACAAAATGAGAACGAGAGCAGTCCTTTGTTTGGAAAGCATCATATATTTAAAGGAACAGTTCCGTGTAAAAATAAAATCTGGCTAAATAGATAGGCTGTGCAAAATAAAAACATTTTTCTAATATAGTTAGTTAGGCAAAAATTGAATGTATAAAGGTTGGAGTCACTATATGTCTAACATAACAGAACACTGCTTCCTGCTTTGCAGCCTTCTATCCAAGTTAATCATAGACTTTCAGGGGGGGGGGGGCACATGGGACATAACTGTTCAGTGTGTTTGCAATTGATCCTTAGCATGCAGCTCAGATTCAAAAGCAAACAGTTGTGACCCATGTGCCCCCCTCAAGTCAGTAATTGGTTACTACCTGGTAACCAATGAGTGGAAACCAAGAAAGCTGCTAAGCAGGAAGTAGTGTTCTGGCTATTATGTTGGACACCCAGTCACTCCAGCCTTTATACATTACATTCCTGGCCAACTAACTAAAAGATCTATCTATCTATCTATATAGCGCTTTACAGCCACTTAGAGAAGCAACAGCAACAGTAGTCTCAGAATAGCCCATTGACCAAAAAGTTAATTAATTTAAATGAAAAAAGGTTCAATGCCACCCACCTAGCACCTCTCTGAATGATGTGTGGCCAAACTCAGGCTTTGCTCTAGTAGGAAACCAAGTAGGTTGTCTATATTTACCCATGAGCCACATTCAAATGTAAAAAGAGTCCCAGGGATGCTATATATGGTCCACACAGGGGCCTGGCAGCCTATAGGAGGCTCTACTTTGCAGTACATCTAGTTTTTATGCAATTAAAACGTGTGGGTTGGCAGCATATAGAAGGCGCTGTTTGGAAGTACACCTTGTTCTTATGCACTCACATCTTTCCTCCAAGACTGGAATTCAAAAATTAAACCACTGGTTGGGGATCACTAATATAGGGGGACCCTATATTAAATCAGTGACTTGGGTAGTGACTTGGAGATTACCAGTACTAGGTTGATTTTTTTGCATCAAGGATGAAAATAAAATAAACCCAACAAATTATAAGATAATTATTTTAAAAAGGGCATAGTTAAAAGAGAGTGAAACAACAATTCTCTACAAAATTATCTCATACTATACAAGTGCATATGGCATGGAAATGTCCATCCTTGGATAATATTGTTTAAATAATTAACCTGTAAATAAAATATGTGACAAGAGACTTACAGTACTCACCTCTGCAGATTTGAGATACTGAAGCATAAAATACCAGAGCTGAGAAGGTGTGTCCAAAAGCAAAAACTGGAAGCCAGCTGATGAAATACAAGGAGCTTCCCCAGACTCACTAAACATGGGGAAAAGAAAATGTGCAATAGGCAACTAATTATAGATTTATAATTCCACAAAACTAAACACACTGAATACACGTGGTTAAGCCAAATGACATTTGTATTTTAAAAAACATAAGTAATAAAATATCATTGAATATTTCAATATAAATCGGATGCATTGCCCTTTTAATGAGGATACTCAAAGCAGAACAGACAATGTGGTGCTTGCTTGGGGGGGTCTTACTTTTTCATAAGGCCAGCCTGTATAAGCAGTTGTGCCAAGTCCTGGCTAACAGCAGCACTTGGAGACCCAACCATAAAATGTAATATGACCTAATATAAAGAGGAAAAACAGTAGTTTGTTAGGGGCTAGAACGTATTATGATTAAAACACACAATTACAGATGCAGTGAAAAAATCCATTCAAATGGAAAAAAAAAAATGCAAAAATCTATCATGGCAGGTTACTAAATATTGCTGCATCACTATAAGGTTTATATCAACACATATATACGTTAATCAAATCATTCAGGTAGTACAGGTATATGACCTCTATACCTTAAAGGAGAACTAAACCCGTAATTACAAAAATCCTACCCTACATAGACCACCCCCCCAGCTAAGCTGTTATCCCTGGTAAATGCCCCTAACTCTTTACTTACCCCTCTGTGCAGATACAGGGCATCGGAGCTCACGGGCGACATCTTCTTCTCTCCGGTAATCTTTGGGTCTTCTTCTGATGCATCAGCAATTTCTGTGACTGTCGGCACTTACGTAGTTGTGGCAAAACGGAAGATTGCTCCAACTGCGCATGCGCCGATATGCCGCTCTCTTCCCGAAGATTACCGAACAGAATCCCGTGAACACCGATGCCCTGAATCTGCACCGAGGGGGAAGTAAATAGTTAGGGACATTTACCATCTGCTAAAAATGATTTAAATATTAAATAAACAGAGTAGGATTGTTTTGCCTCCAATATAGATTCATACACATTAGTTACCATGAAGTACAATGTGTTGTTTTTTTATTACAGAAATGAAGGAAATCATTTTTAAAAATTAGGATTATTTGCTAAAATTGACATGGCCTTCCCTTAGATTCAAATTTTATGGATAATGGAGTTCCCATAACTGTACCAAAACTATTATTAAACAAAGAAAATAAAGTACCGCCCACCTCCCATCTCTCTTCTGCATACTTATCCAACGAGACCACATCTTTTCCATGTTTATCAGGGCCTAGTAGGCAGCCATCATCTGCCCAAGCTTTTCCCCTATCAAGTAAAAAAAACGAAACCAGTTCAAAGAAATTCAGGAATAGGCGGTTATTACACAAGGAATGAAATGTGCTGTGTAATCATTTGCTTAGAAAACAATCTCTCTAGCTGCCAAAGTAAGATGCTGCCAACACAAGCAAAACATCAGGTGCAACTCGCAATAGGAAGCTTTCTTTCCACACGGATAAGATAGGTGTGAAGAAGAAATGTACAAGCATCTTCATAGATGGTGCATATTATAGGGTAATAACTACACTGAAATGTTTTTATGGAATCTCTCCGTGCAGGCTATAAGCCAAGGCAGGGCTTTTTCTGATTTCCATGAGCCACTAATTCATAAGTAATGACTTTTTTATGGTCTATAGAATCATCATGAACTTTAGTTGTTATGTCCAAACCCTGTAATATGGATGGCACTCAATATATTACACTGCATGGTGTAAGGACTCATTTGGAAGCAGATAATGATGCAGAATTATTGAGAACACAAAACAATTATCCAGTATCTTACACATGTGTAGTGTTATATAGTAGGGCAGTTTATAGGACGAACTGATAACTTTAAAACTCGAACTGAAAATATAAATGGACGCTGGCTATGTTGTATGTAATTCTGCACCCATATTTAATAAAAAAAGTAAGTTTTCCCAAGTGCAGTAACCAATAGCAACCTGTCAGATATTTGCTTTTAAAAAGGTGACCACAAATCTTCCTGCTGAATGGTTACTTATCTAGACAAACAATGTTTTTTATTGCATAACACAAATTGTGGTATAACAGCCTTTTACCGTTCTGTGTGCATATATATTTTTAAAAAAATAAATAAATATATATATATATATATATATATATATATATATATATATATATATATATATATATATATATATATATATATATATATATATATATATATATATTATTTGAAGAGGTCTTCACTTTAGGACCTGTGGGTGCGACCTCTTCTAACCACAGGTGGACTGCACCCAGGCATCATTATTTGGATTTATCATGAGTGCAGGGACCCTAAATATTTATATATATATATATATATATATATATATATATATATATATATATATATATATATATATATATATATATATATATATATATATATATATATATATATATATATATATATATATATAATATATTTTTTAATATAAATATATATATATATATATATTTTTTTAAAAACACAACAGGTTTTTACTTGTATAAAACTGAAAGCGTATTTATACTTACCCGCCTAGCAGTGCTATTTTAAGATTTTCTCTAAAGATTGGATTGAGAATCAGGCCCTGTAACCCACCAGGGAGCTGTTGTGTGTGCCAAAGTCGTAACCCAGTCAGGACCTGTGTATTCTCCTCATGTTCACTGAAAATTCAAACATTTTTATGTAAACATTTAAAAGATTGTCACTCTATGTTTGTTACAAGAAGCCCAACACAAATTAATTTTATGGGTTTGGTTTTTATGTTCCATTATTTAGACATTTTAAAAATTACAAACACTATGTTATCCACCATGAACTTCCCATAGTTTTATATTTATTCACTACTAGTCTTTTTGTGCTGAATATTGGATATTAATCTCTTACTTGAAATTTTCCTTCTTGACCCATAATGCAACAGCAGCTTGAGGCAAGGGTTGTTCCAGAAATAGCATACGCATCACATAATTTTTGGCCAATCCTGGGAGTTCCCTATGGAGAGGAGAATAAAGAATTAATAATAAAGACAAGCAAATGTTTATCTGCATTCTACTAAATCTGGAGACTGGCTGCATATGCTAGCTGTATGCAACAGATGCACATATTCGATGGGACAGCTTCAGTTCATTTTGACATGTATATGTATACATTTATTTATAAAATCTATTTGTATAGACTGCCCAAGAAACTGGATATGCAGCTTTGTTGCACCATTCAGATCAGCTCTTTCAGGCAACACAGCAAAAGCAGACAGCTAATAGGTAACAATAAGTGCAAGCACATACCTGAACACAGCCAAACAAGTTGCTGGATGGTTGTACAATCGATCGAGCACCCCTGGGCTGAGTTCCTGAAGAAACTCGTGCAAATTCTTACACTTCAGATGTACTCGCTGGAGCTTCATTTTACGGACCTTTTTTCTTTCTGTTAGGCCCGATAGGGCTTGTACTGCACTCAAAACCTGTAGGCAACATAGAACAGGAAATTAAACCTTCCTCTAATTAAAATGCTTATTTAAAATCCTGTCGTTTTAAAGTTGAAAAACAATCTTTAAAAGTAAACCAACATCATGTTACAAATCCTGCCCTTTTCATCCCCAGAGTGCAATTTGCTGGGGTTGATTTTTCCATCCCAAAAAACTTGAATACAAGAATGCAGGCAGCTTCAATGATGCCTAAATAACTAGGGGCAGCTATATTGGTTATGGGGGAAGAAATGACAGGACCCTGAAGAAGAGGCGGGCAAAATTTATCAATTAGATGTCATTATGCCTCAAAGAATGCAGACGTGTAGCCCCTTAGAAATATAAAGCAACCACTTGAAAGTAGAAATATAGTATCTCACATAAAATTGGCCTATTAGATATGACTCCTTTATCTAGGGGAGCTGTTCTCTGTTATAATTTAGCAATTGATAATAAGAAAGGTTTAATAAAGTAGAAAACAAAAGGGATTAAATGTCATCCCGTCGGTAAGATTTCATATCCTCTTCTGCCAAATGATGCTAGACCACAATCCTGGCTCCATCTGCATTCTTGTTAGTAGTGATAAGATCTCTAGAAGCCATGTAAAAAAAAAAGAAAGAAGATTGTGGCCGGCCAGCCAGCCAGAGACAACAGCAGCATAAATCCTAAATCAATAAATCTTTCATAGTAACTAGCACTCCAAATTAAGAAGAGTAATTACATACCTCGATGTATCTGCAAATACAGAGAACTCTCCTGATTATGTAAAGTCTTTACAACATCCTAACAATTAATTTGTTACTATTAATTTGCTGTTAAGTCAAAGTCGTACCAAAAGTAAAGAGGCATCCAATGTCTCATCAGTTAAGTGATATTCTCATTCATCAGTGAGATTCTTGTTTCTCCAAGGATGGCATTGGAATTCCATGTTAGCAGACCTGAAACATTTTATATTAAATAAAGATGTTAAAGAGGGTACTTGTAACAAACATACAAAAGCAGGTCTGTAATGGGATTAAAAACAGGCCCTTGCATTTTAAATTTACAGAGTCCCAAGCAGACCCCCACAGGCCCAATAAACAGTGAATGTCTATGGCATATAATAGCAGCCCCTCTGGCATTTGTCATAACCCACATACTGCCAGTCTGAGCCTGTACAAAATAGACAGCCACATTTAAAGATGAGATGCTTCCCTCATATGATTGTATTTGGATGTGTGAACATAACTAGTAGCAATATACTTCAATGAAAGGTGTAGGAAAGGAAAAAATGAAAAATGTCATATGGAGTATAAACACACACCACAAGCTTTTGCAATAAGGCACAGGGTGGAAAATACACTTTCATTTTGGCATTTACCAAACAAGTCTTACTTACTCTGCTTACTCTAACTGTGAGCATGAACGTTAAATGGGGTCACGCTGGGTGCATTAAACTAGCCAAAAAATAATGGGATTAGAATATGGTCCGTCAGGAGGCTAATACTGTACTCACATAAAGGCATATATAAACTTGATGATTGTTATCAGGTTGATCTTCGGTCAGATATCAGTCTGCAGGCCCCCATAAATGGGCCAACAAGCCCAGCCAGCAGCTTTGATGGCTTTTAACAGCCCACATAGGGCTTTAGTTGTCCACAAGCTTCACACCTTTCTGTGGATAATCGCTTTGTCCCTGACCCATACGAAGGCTCCCATCAATGCCAAAGGTCTAACCTGCTGCTTTACACCAATGTAAACTCTGGTTCCCATAACCTAATAACGTGATAGCTGTAGCAACACAAGACAGCAGATCAGCAAACACTAAAGAGCTTCACAAATGCACGAGTTAAGCAAAGGCCTCCTCCAAAAGACGAGTTTTGGTTCAAGACCCTCTTTGTTGAATAACCAATACCCCATAACAAGGTTTCAGTTGTACATTAATATTACTCATTGGGCTACACCGATGGTGACTGACTTATATCCATGGTGCACAGTAATGTTAGGCGAGCAGCTTATGGGTATATAGGGCCAGGGTTGCCAGGTCTAATTTTCAAAACCAGCCCAAAAGCACTTCAAAAGTAGCCCAATATGCGCAGTGAAAATAAAGTCTAAAAACAAAAATACATGAATATATGTGAAAATACACCTTTTTTTAAACTTCCACTGTTTTGCATATTTTTCCAAGAAGCAAAATGGGACAGATTCACCATCACCAGGGGCGTAACTACAGAGGGGGGGGCAGGAGATAATATAAGGCCCTAATACATATACAATTTCAATAAATATTGGTAAAACAGGTCAACCTCTAGACCAGGGATACCCAACCTTTTTCATCCGTGAGCCACATTCAAAAGTAAGAAGGGTTGGGGAGCAACATAAGCAAGAAAATCGTTCCAGAGGATGTCAACGAAGGGCTGTGATTGGCTGTTTGGTAGTCCCTATGTGGACAGGCAGCCTACAGGAGGCTCTATTTGGCAATACAACTGGTTTTTATGCAACCAAAAGTTTCCTCCAAGACTGGAATTCAAAAATAATCATCTGCTTTGAAGCCACTGAGAGCAACGTCCAAGGGGTTGGGAAGCAACACGAGCTACGGGTTGGGGATCCCTGCTCTAGACATTTTGGTGGCCAGCAGATTTTTGTCCCAAAATTGTCTGAAAAATTGGAAAATGCACAAATGCTTAAAAGGGACTGGAGACTGGGGTACAGAGCCCATAATCTGGTAACGCGTGACTTCTACACAAGTCAGTTCCACTGCATGCTGGGTATTGTAGTCTTACATGAAACTTGGCAGTTGGCAAATTGTTAAACAAAAAACTACATTACCCAATATGCATTGGGAGACGCAGGGCAAGAAGGCCAAAAGCCCAAATCCGAATACCATGGCTATATTGTACTTTCAAAACCTGCCTGGGCTTTTAATTAGTAGCCCAATTTGGCTGGTAAACCAGCAAACTGGAAACCCTGGTGTGGGCAGAATTATAAAGATTAGCCCAAAGTGTCTCTGTTGAAACTGTATTGGCTAATGAACTCCAGCAAGAAGGTAATGTCTGCCCTGGGTTGGTCCAGCTGTCAGGAGTACATATCGCCCCCTCCACATCAAAGAACGTATTTTTATTGTACATTGGCAGCAAGTAAAACTGTAACACATGAGAACAATATCCAGAGACACTTTACTAACGAGTCATTACTCTAGTGCAGAACTGTGTGCAACAAGGACAGCGTGTCCCTCTTACAGCTATCATTATAACAACACAACTTCATACCGAGTTTCTTAACACTGCCACAACCCGCAGTCCCGACTCGTTGTTTAAACGCGCTGCAACACCGCTTACACGTCCAGTTCCGCGGCTCCTGCCGGGAAACTAAATCTAAAGCGCAAGTCTCATCTCGCGAGACTATGACATCACACCATACGTAAAAAGCGCAATGACGCGGCACGCACGTTAGAGAATAGGCAATAGTTGAGTCCGAAAGAAATTGAGCTGTTAGTAGCATCTGGTGGTCTGTGTAGTGACATTAAAGAGTCCAGATGTTTTGGGTGGAAAATAGGGCAAGAGTTATTGTAGTTTAGGGGCATAAAAGGACTGATTTAGGTAATGTTTGAAATATATTAACAATAACTTGTGCATACCTCCCAACATTTTGGAAGTAAAAAGAGGGACAAAAAATTTTTTCCCGCAGGTAGCGCAGCAATTTTTTTGACCACACCCCTTTCTGTGGCCACACCCCCTAATTACCATGTTTGTTTTACAAAATTTGGCAGGTTATGAAAGTTTGAAAATATTTCTCCTTATCTAAACTGTATTTTTGTGTCTCAAAATTGTTACAAAGTATCTTATTTGCACCTGTTAGGTGTTCTGGACTCTGCTAAAAGCCAATTAAGTGAGAAACTTTGTTTCTTTTTCTGGCTGTTCAGTGCATAGAAAAGAGGGACTTTCCAGTACAAATGAGGGACTGTCCCTCCGAAAAAGGGACAGTTGGGAGGTATGCTTGTGTTTTTAGTCTCTGTAGTTTCATGGAGACATTGCCCAGTGCTTTATGTGGAAACCAGAGCCAGTTTTTCACAATGAACAAATTCATTTATTCACCAGGTCTAGGATTATATGCAATTAAATCCTCTATAGCGCAACACGTGTAATATCTGTGTACAGTTATTTACAAATCCCTACCACAACATGTTTTGGATGAGACGTAGGGCCGGATTTACATAGTAGGCTCCCCTACGCACGCTGCTGTTTGCTGCCCCATCCCCTCCCTTTTATTCACGCAAACTTTCATTATCGGGATTGGTGCACTGTAGTGATGTGCGGGTCGGGAAGATTCAGGGGGGATCTCCACGACCCTAACCGGGCCTTCCTTTAGCTTTTTGCTTTTATAGACCCACACCGACCCGCCACTGGGATGACGTCACAAAAGGGCTGGGGTGAGCAGGTGCAGCATCTATAAAAGAGGAACCCAGAAGTCTGAAGCCTGAACCCGCCCGACCCGCGGGTATCGGGCCGGCCCGCACATCACTAGTGCAATTGTAATTTAAAAATCTATTGTACCTCCTAAGTATCCCAGTGTTTTTGAACCAATGTGGGTATGGTTGGGCAGCATGCCAGCCCCTAAAATCCTGCCACCCTAGGCCCGGGCCTTGGTGGCCTTTTCACAAATCCGGGCCTAATGACATGGCTCCTTCTGCAGTGCTGTACATCAGTCCCGCCACACAGGAGTTTATAATGTAAGATTCCTGTTACATACAGTATATACACACTATGATAGGTTTGGTAACCCAAATGTGAGTTAAAATGTGGGAAGGAAAGTAAGAGTATACTAGTGCTGCAAGGCAACAATACTAAGCACTTTGCTAACATTGTTTTATGTTAGGGGCAGATATTTTATGCTGCCATAAACCAAGGTGACAAAATATTCGCTCTTCAAGTATATCTAAAAATGTCCCACATGATAAGCAAAATGTTTGTCAGTTGTTTCAGCTGATATTATTATTATTACCTTGGTTTTAATACTTTCTAACCAAGCACTGGTGTAAATATTGCAGTACAAGTGATGGAGGTGAGAGCAGCAAAGGGAGCATGACAAGCCAGTGTAGGGGTACCTAGGTATCTTCCCAGTGCCCCCCCATCTCTGCACCCTAGGCAGGTGCTTCTTCTGCCCACCCCTAGTTCCGGCCCTGGGTGGTAGCCAGGCTATTGGGGTGTCAGACAAGCAGGCACTGATGAGAAGTGAATACTGTGGCAAAAAGTACCGGCACACAGGACACAATGCAAGCGGGGGGAAACCCCTGCGTGTTTATTGAGTTGTAACGTTTCAAGCCCCTTTGTCACACATACACACTGATGTGGGAGTGCAAAATTTAAAGTCAAAGCAATTAACATAATTAATCACAAAATAAACCATTGATATTGTCCCAATGAAAATTATAATTCTCTAACGAAAAGACGAAAAGTTAAAAAAATAAGTCCATCAACCCGAAACAGGGAGAGGAGAAAAAATCAAGTCAGATCAAATTCAGAAAAGAGCTTAAGCCCCATAGTCTAAATGGTAGTTGCACATCCAATTAAACCTATGAAACAAGTGAATACCGTGCCCGTTGCTCATCAGCTAATTGCTGGTGACAAAAAAGGGTGGCTTTGGCACTATATCAAACCAAGACCTAGACACTCCACTTCCTTTTCCTGATTGGATAGCATGCTAGTGTGGACAATCACTGGATGTACTTAGGTTCCACCTGCAGTTCTTTGAAAACTGTGTGTCTGAGTGGTGTACAATATGTGGATCTTTTTTTTTGTAAACATATAAATTATAAGGTTTTTATCCTCTGAAAATGAGGCAGTTTATTTTAATTATATATTTTACAGTTCTAATAGAAATATAAACAAGTGTGTGGTTGAATCAAATGTAAATGGAAAGCTCTTTATTGATGAACCTGTAATTTTCAGAGCTGTTTTGTTATGGTTCTGACACCATCTTGTGGCTATAAGGAAAAATGCATATCCACCAGATTTCTTATTTACAGATACAGCATAGGGGTCATTTACTGACAGTGGGGCAGGGTGCGGTGTTATTCTTCAGGTGTTGAGCTGGTCTCTGTGCAGGCCACTGATATTATTCCACTCCAACCTTTACAAACCCATTTTGTGCAGAATTAACTTTCTATTTAATGGCGTTATTGTGCTGAAACAAGAAATGGCCTTCCCCATACTGCTACCATAAAGTAAGAAGCATGGAATTGTCAACAATGTCGTTGAACAATATAGTCTTAATGTAGACTTGCTCTGGAATCAGGCCTAGTCCTAACCATTGAAAACATCCCCTGGCCATTATTCCTTCTTTATCAAACATTTTAGTCAGCATTAGACATTCAGCATTGCAGGTAACATTTTCCTGGCAGATCTAGTGAGGAAACAAGCATGCAGAGTATTAGTAAAATTTGGGCTATAGTGCATACAGGAACAGACACAATGCCAATTAGATTTTGGCTACATAATGCATTGCATTGACACTGTTGCAGCGTTGATGTCACTTCTGCATTGTAAAGTGATGTTATAATTGTTATAACATTTCTGCTGTATTGGGGTCCAATACAACATCCACCATAATGAAGTGCTTTGAGAGGCTGGTCATGAGACACATCAAAGGCCTGCTCTCGCCATCTCTGGATCCACTGCAATTCGCCTACCGTTCCAATCGCTCAACGGACAATGCCATCCCCACTACCCTGCACTTGTCACTTAGCGACCTACACAATAAAGACACATATGTACGTATGCTGTTCATAGACTTCAGATCAGCATTCAATACAATCATTCCTCAGCACTTGAGTGTTAAGCTGAGCATGCTGGGCCTGAACATCTCTATCTGCAACTGGATCCTGGACTTCCTGACCAAGAGACCTCAGGTAGTCCGAATGGGAAAAAACCACCTCCAGTACCATCACACTGAGCACGGGAGCTCCCCAAGGTTGTGTGCTTAGTCCACTGCTGTTCACACTGCTGACTGTGTGGCAAGTCATGGATCCAATCACATCATCAAGTTCGCTGATGATACAACCATAGTAGGTCTCATCAGCAAGAACAACGAGTCAGCATATAGACAAGAGGTGTAATGGCTAATGGACTGGTGCAAAGTCAACAATCTGTTGATTAGTTGTTGACTTCAGGAGAACACGTGGGGATCATTCTCCACTGTACATTGACGGATCTCCAGTGGAAATTGTCAAGAGCACCAAATTCCTCTGTCGGAGAACCTCTCCTGGTCCCTTAACACCAGCTCTATAGTGAAGAAAGCACAGCAGCGTCTCTACTTTATGCCAAAGCTGAAAAAAGCCCACCTTCCACCACCCATTCTCACTATCTTCTACAGAGGGTCTATTGAAAGCATTTTATGCAGCTGCATTACTATCTGGTATGGAAACTGCTCTGTATCAGATCGCAAGATCCTGCAGTGGGTAGTGAGGACAGCGGAAAAGATCACTGGGGTCTCGCTTCCTGCCATTATGGATATTTACCACACCCGCTGTCTCCAGAAGGCTACCAGCATTGTCAGGGATAGCACCCACCCTGCACATGATCTCTTTACCCTCCTGCCATTCTGTAAAAGATACCGCAGTATTCGAGCGATGACATCCAGAATGCGAAACAGTCTATTTCCACAAGCCATCAGGTATCTCAACTCCGAAGGACTGAACTGAATATATTCATAAGGAACTGAAATGTCCACTTTGCCCAGCATGACGATGTACTAGAGCTGTTGTATAGCACCGGGGGGTTCTGGAGGAACGTCATTTAGTTTCTGCTATGTACTGTATTTACTGTATATGGCTGAAATTACAAAAAATCCACTTGACTTGACTTGATTTGAAATGGCTGCCTAGCTTACCATCTGAGATATTGGATGGCCTATATGTTATCCTCCATATTCCCAAATTAGCAGTATGAGTGCCATGTCCACATCAATGACAGGGACACAGAATGAGCATAGGGATAGGGCTGTCAAAGAAACTGTGCTGGGCCTAAAGGTGGCCATAGACAAACTGATAATATCGTACAAAACTAATTTTCGGTGCATGTATGGTGGGAGACGAGCCAACTAATATCGGTCGGCTCGCTGGAAAATTTTGATCGGGCGCCTTTGAAGGCACTGTTAGTGCTGAATCATCAAATACAGGTAGAATTCTATTGTTTCTACTACCTGTATATCTGACGATTCAGCTCTATACGTGTGTATTGAAATGAACAACCTTTCTTGGAAAGATTTTTTCCAAGAAAGATCGTAATTGTTTGTCTATAGCCACTTTAAGGCAGCCATAAACAGGCCGATAAAAGCTGTCAACAGACCAAGTCAGCAGATTACTCCTGATATAAAATACCTGTAGGCTGCAAAGTTGTTTGAATTCAAATAAACAAAATGTTTTATTAGGTCTTATGTGATACTTTTACCAGTATATCTCCTTGTATTCTCCATAATGCTAAGTTCCATGAGGAGCTGACTAGAAAAGGGAAAAATTAAACTTTAACATCTGTAAAAGTCTTAAAGAAGTGATTGGAACAACAAGTGAGGGAAATAATGTACATGATTCTTATAAAGAATGGAGAGAAACAGCTTAAAATAAACTTCTCCAAGCCATAACATATCCCTCCTTTCCAGCTGCGTGCATATCACAGTGGGTGGTTGGGATGTCGTTGAATAGTGTTGCCTATGAATAATAAGAGGATATTTTCCAATTAATTGTGAAAGTCTCTAGGGTTCCCATAAGGTAAATCATTTAACTTATTCTGCTGGGCATTTAAATTGCCAGGATTTTTAAAATGTTCTATTAGAGAGAGTACAGTACCATCTAGTGGCCTTTAAGCAACACCAAAACAAGTATGAATGCTTATGATAAATACATTTAGCCACATAAAATAATTATTCTCTCATTTATAGCAATGGAAAAAGTGTTAGGGGCACATTTACTTAGCTCGAGTGAAGGAATAGGATAAAAAAAACTTAGAATTTGAATGTTTTTTTTGGCTACTTCGACCATCGAATTGGCTACTTCGACTACGACTTCGAATCGAACGATTCAAACTAAAAAACGATTTTTACTTTGATCGATCGATCAAAGTATTTGCGGTAAATACTTCGATATTCGAAGTCGAAGGATTTTACTTTGACGGTCGAATATCGAGGGTTAATTAACCCTCGATATTCGACACTAAGTAAATGTGCCCCTCAATGTATGTGACTTTTTTTAATCTTTGACTTTCCAAACCCTATTTAGTATATTTCCAGAACTGAAGCCCTGTGATTTTATCACATGATGGATGGTGTGTGTTGAAACAGCAGGTCTACACGTATCTGATTTTATTCACTCATCCTTCTCTGATTAATGCCTTGTGATTCCACTATATGCAGAATCTCTTTATATTCCTGCAATTATAACCACCATTTCTAGCAGATCAGCCTACTAAATATTAGCTCATCCATCTGTTAGCCTTGATCTCCATTCTCTTTTCTTTGAATTTGCCTGTCTCATTATACTGATTAATATCAGTATAAGTACTTGCTCTGGACAAATTTAAACTATATTAAGGGCGGATACAACAAGTTTAAAATATATTTATGAGTAACTTTGTTATTGTTACGGGAATTCACTCAAATGGCAAATGTGGTAATACCTCAACAGGTGTTTGCCTGTGTTTTATCTACAGCAGGGTTTCACAAACAATACTTTTTACTTTTGCACAGCATATCCAACAAAGTAAAGTTCATGTCTTTGGTACCAAAGTCTACTGGTTCCCTGGCAGTCTGAATAGCCAAGAAACTTCTCATTGTATAATGTCTCAGCCACAACAAGGGCAGAGCAATCCAGGAAATTATAACAATGAATTCTCCCTGTGTTTTTCTTTGCTCTCCCAATAAATGTGTGAGCACCCTTTCTACTTCCTTCCCACCTACTCATTACTTCCTGCATCTACACACGTGGGTTACAGGAATGGTCCCCCAAATATTAGAATGCCCAATGCTAGAGCAAAGCCTACTGTCAATTTGAATATATTGAAATATATAGACAAAAAATCCCTATTTTATTTCAAGCAGCTTAATGCACAAAAGTTTTCAACATCATTAATATATTTATAATGGGTGAGTTTCTCTCTCTCTCTCTCTCTCTCTCTCTCTCTCTCTCTCTATATATATATACTGTATATATATTATATTATATAGTGATTATTTAATCAATAAATGTTTCTACTCTAGTGGATGACATTTGTACATCACATTCACAACACACATATACACTAGAGCCAGTTTGATTCAGGAGCTAATTAATCTGTCTGTAGGTTTTGGACTGTGATAAATCTGTGGCAATGTGGGATACCATAAATATTCTTAGTGGAATTGAAGACCCCAGTGCGCTTAAACTACAGTATCAGGGTACATCTGTATTTATATAATGCAATTAAATACCCAGTTCTACACATTTTGAAAGTAAATGAATAGTACGAACAGGGAGCAAGATAATTCAATTCCTGACCTGTAGAGATTCTATTCTACATTGATGGGTAACTTAAAGGCACAACTATGAGGGTCATTAATGCTGCTATTTACAGTGTTTGGAGCATTGCTCATAGGTGCTTGAGTCTGGCTCTGAAGATGCTAAGGGAGATCCTAACAGATGAATTCAAGGATGGATTCCCAGAGAGGGCTGTCATGTTGTCCCTTATGTTGCCTGTGTTTGAAAAAAATGATGTATCACTTTCAGTATTAGTATTTAATTTGTATTTAAAAATAAAAATGACTATACTGCAACTGGAACCCAGAACACAAATTCACAATTGCTTTCACACACACCAGCTGAATGGTACTGCAAGAATGATCCAATTAAGATGTCTTCAGAATGAAAGGATGTTCGAGATGAGGGCTCAGGTCCAGATCCTTCCTTTCTGCCCCCTTTCCTCTTTCCTAATGTTTTTTCTGTATACCTACTATCTTTTACTCTGCTTATTAAAACTTATAGACATGATAGTACTATGGAGCCCTAATATGTCTATTTGTGTAACAAAACAGATGTGATGCATTAAGTTGTTACTGTTTAATATGCTTCAAAAATGTTGCATGGATTATGACCTCTCCATTACTATACCTGAAATAAAAAGAAACAAAAAACCCCCATTACTTATAATTTATAGAGCTGTTTGATTCAAGCTGTTTATTCAAAGCTCATTTGAATAATATAATGCTTATTAGGGAGGGTCAAAGAGCAAAGTGCAAGAAATGTCATGAATTTTGCACCTTGCCCATGTTTTTGCATCCAGTGATGTTAGGCACCTGAAGAGAACACAAAGGCAGAAGCACTTAAACCAGCAATAATAAGGGCATTATCAGGGCAGGTACTTAGAGAACTCCCTTGTGTTCCTGACACTTATGCAAACTACTTTTGGTTATGTTTGGATAAGAGCCTTTACTCTTGCACCCTGTGTTAAATTTGTGTAAAGGGAGTGCCCTCCATTCATTTCTATTTCCTGGGCAATTGAATATTTACTGTCACCATTTGAACTCCTTGTCTTAGGGTCCAATAACATATAGTACAAAAACATATAATATAGTTATGGGATCTGTTATCATGAAATCCTTTATCCAGAAAGCTCCAAATTATGTAAAGCCTGTCTCCATAGATTCCATTCCAATCAAATAATCCACATTTTTAAAAACGATTCCTATTTCTCTATAGTCATAAGAGAGTACCTTGTATTTGTTCCCAACTAAGATATAATTAATCCTTATTGGAAGCATAACCAGCCTATGGGTTTATTTAATATTTCAATTATTTTCTAATAAACTTAAGGTATGAAGATCCAAATTATGGAAAGATTTGTTATTTCAGAAAACACAAGGTCACAAGCATTCTGGATAACAGGTCCCATATCTGTATACAAGGTGGCTCAATTCAAGCGTTTATTAGTGCAGAATAATCACAGCAAACAACATCAAAAATATTGTATCAGGTTTTATTAAAACATACCAAAAACCAGTGTCCTCCCTCTGTCAGCTTACCTCATGTCTCCCAATCACTCCTGGCATGTTTCGCTTCATTTGGGTGCTTCATCATGAGATTGGTAAATATGGTATGCACCAATGAAACAATTGCAAATCCAGAGGGCAAAGATTTTACCTGAATGCAGCACAGCAGGGATTGAGTTGTACATGTAAAAGCTATGTGGGCATTCCCTTGCACAACCCTCTGATAGAAGTGCCCCTGAGTGCAACAGGTAGGAAAAAGTGCTTTATATATGTCTAGTATACGTAAATTTAAAACAACTGGACTTGATGAGTAATCAATGAAGACGTTTCACTACTCATCCGAGCAGCTTCTTCAGTTCAGCAGCTATACTAGATATACCATGACCTGGATGAATGAAAATCTTCATAGTCATATTGCTTTATATATGGTGCACTTTAAAGGAAAACTATACCCCTAAAATGAATACTTAAGCATCAGATTTATATCAAATTGAATGACATATTAAAGAATCTTACCAAACTGGAATATATATTTACATAAATATTGCCCTTTTACATACATCTCTTGCCTTGAACCACCATTTCGTGACTCTATCTGTGCTGCCTCAGAGATCACCTGACCAGAAATACTAAAACACTAACTGTAACAGGAAGAAGTGAGGAAGCAAAAGGCAGAACTCTGTCTGTTAATTGGCTCATGTGACCTTACAAGTGGTTTGTATGTGTGCACAGTGAATCTTACGATCTCAGGGGGTGGCCCTTATTTTTTAAAATGGCAATTTTCTATTTATGATTACCCAATGGCACATACTACTAAAAAAGTATATTATTATGATAATGGTTCATTTACATAAAGCAGGGTTTTACACATGAGCTGTTTTACTCAGTATCTTTTAATAGAGACCTACATTGTTTGGGGGGTATAGTTTTCCTTTAATGGGTGTAATTTAGCACCCATCAGTGTGACTTCCAAAGTTATGCGGATGGGGGGGCATTCATACTTAAAGTGATACTGACGCTAACAAACAAATTTTTAAAAATATGAATGTAGATTAAAAGTTACCTATAGGTCATGTTGAGTCAGATGGGTAATGTAAAAGCTTTGAGCAAATACTTATGTCAAAATTATAAGTAGCAAACAAAGCCAATACTATGATAGATGTAAAAATGGTTTAATATCTGGTGTCAGTATCTCTTATGTCAGTGGATGTCAGACTTTTTCAATTCAAGCTGGTCTAGAGGTTCAACCTTTGGCCAGGGACCTCATCAGCTAATAACAAGGTTAGAAATATAGGAAATCATTGGAGAATCATTGATTCATAGTTTTAAGAACATCTATCTAGCAAACACATATTACAATGATTTCCATCCAAACTGTCAGTATGGGGCTAATGTGTATCTCAGTAGAAGAGCAAGTAGTCATTCTCCACAAATTGCATACTGTTGTCTTCACTGAGCTCCCCCTTGCTGCTGCCCAATCCCACCCAAGGGGTCCAGCCCCATACTTTGGAAACCACTGCCTTAGACATTACTTAGCTGAGCAATTGAGGCGAGAAAGCTTAGCGAGAAAGCTTAGCAAGACACATGGAACAGCCCACAGCAGTTTTAAATGAGAACTAAACCCTAAAAATGAATATTGCTAAAAATACCATATTTTACATACTGAACTTATTGCACCAGCCTTGAGTTTCAACTTCTCAATAGAAGCAATGATCCGGGACTTCAAACTTGTCACAGGGGGTCACCATCTTGGAAAGCGTCTGCGACACTCACATGCTCAGTGGGCTCTGAGAAGCTGTTGAGAAGCTAAGCTTAATGGCCATTGCAAATTCTAAATTAAAAAAAATAGTTTGACCTGTAATATAAGCAGATGTTACAGGGCTGATTATTAAATTCTGATGCAAGCTAAACTGGTTTCTGTGTTGCCATGTCATAATTATCTGTATCAATTGATAATCAGCCTTATATTGTGACATTTATATTCTATGTACTATGTACTGTATATTGTGAGTGGGTCCCTAAGCTCAGTAAGTGACAGCAGCACAGAGCATGTGCAGTGAATCAGCAGAAAAGATGTGGGACATTTTGGAGACACAGATCTTTACTGCTAAAGGACTGTGGTTGCCTTGGGCTGGTACAGAAGCCCAAAACTTAATGTACAACATTTCTAGTCCACTTCTTTAGTTAAGTTTTAGTTCTCCTTTAACATATACAATGGATGGAAAACTGGAAATTGTAACTGAACACATAAAGGAACACATAAAAACAGAAACCGATATCTAAAAACAAGAAAATACTTTTAAAAAAGGAGCCATCATACTACTGCTTTAAAGTTGAAACTATTATTTACCTTTCAGCATTAGCCAAAATATTTAGTTCTTTTCTTTTTTTTTGTTGCCCCCTGGGAGCTGCAGTTCAGGAACAGCTGGAGAGGCATAGGTTAAATATCCTATTTGTAATGAGTCTGAAATGTGTCAGGAAAGTCATGGTGTTAAATCTATGAAGTAAAAGACTATCCATGTTCAGTCGGCTGCAGGAACTGTACAGGAAGCACTGATTTAAGGCCAGAGCAGTGTATATATCCGGCTACAGGAATAGTTCGAATAGATGGAATGTTATGAACCAAAGACACAATGGGGCCTATTCACTCACTTTTAAAACCAAAATCATGTGTGAAGATGAATTTTTCTCTCATTTGTGTCTTCAGTAAATGTAAAAATCATTTTATAAATTAAGATATACTCTCCTGTTTTTCATGTGTTGCAATTTAGGCCCATTGATACAGTCTATAAAACATTTTGGAATGCACGTCGACCCCCCGTCCAGGATCCTGGATTTCAATAGTATGGGAGTTGAGAATGGAAAATGCCAAGCTTATTTCAGGTCTGAAATTTGCTGTTGAAGTGAGTCCTTCTTTAGTGCACTATGGGGTAGATTCAATAAAGGAGGAAGTGGCTAACCCTATCGTCAATTCGCTAGAAATCACATTCGCAGGGACATCGGCAATTCACTAATAGGCACAGAAGACAATTCACTAGTGAAAGAGACCGTCGCTAGCATTTGTTTACACTCTATTGCCAGGCGACTTTTCACTCAGGCAAATGGTAGTTACTCCGCAAATTCACTAAAGTGCGAATTTTACTGAAAGCTACCTCTTTCACCAGAGTTGACTTCGCCACCTCAGACCAGACGAACTGCTAAAAAAAGCTAGATCTTCCTCAGTCTAATGTCACTTACATAATATCCTGTTTGCCGAAAATGCATTAAAGTTGAAAAAAATGCTGGCAACTTGTCTTTTTTTTAAGCAAAATTGCCTGCAAAAGTCCTAACTTGAACTTCTTTGGGTTAACATTTTTCCCAATGTCAAACACTCGCCACTTCAAACATTTGCAGCAACATCTCTACCAAAGACTTCCATACAACTTTAATGTACCTGCCCTATTCAAATTGACCTAAGCGTAAGATCACTGGCGACTTTTCGTTGATGTGCTAAGCTCATATCCAGAAAAATAAGCAGTGACTCTGGACTCCAAGACACTTTTGTTTCATACTTACACTATGGCACTCTCAGGAAGAGAGACAGGGCCTAATACATTTTGGGCACATTCACCATCACAGGAACATTTGCTAACATAAAAATCAACCAAAACATGTAGATACTGTTAAAATATACTACACCCAATTCAATGAGTTTATCCCAAGCAACATACACAATTCTGTGAACTGTATTTGTGGGTGACACCAGATGACGGTCCAGTGTTTTCCTAGTGACACAAACTGTTTCATTACAATGTAAAATTTTCTCTGGGTTCTCATCTTTCATCACTTTTGTAAGTATTTATCTAATCAGAATTGTGTGTTTAAGCAAAAGGCCCCAGGATTGGGAAGTGGAAAAAAAAATTTAGAGAAAGAACCCTCTTTTTGTGAACTATTTTGTCCTTGGTGGAATGTGATTTTTTTTTCTTTTCGTCTGAATTATGTCACATCTGGTACAGACTGCCAGCATCTCAGGTTAAAGGCTGGCCTCATTTTTTTTCCTCTGGTGGATTGGAAGCCAGAATCTGAATAGGTGCCTTTGTTCCCAGTTACCTTCCCAAAGAGTTGCCTTTTCATACTCCCACCTCCTGGGGTGGGGGGAGGTTGGTGGTGCTGAAATACCCAGACTGAGGAAGAAAGCGAAGAAAAATGTACAGAAACAAGAGAACATACACTCACTAGTAATTAAGCTAAGAATAAGAAACACATTTGTCTCTTACTTGGGAACATACTTTCATTAAGTTTATTATCCTAACTTTCTCCACTTCAGGACCAATGCAGTTGCCTTACATTCAATTACAGGGATACCAGACTAGTATTACTTTAAAATAATGATAGAAAACCAGAAGACTAAGAGCAGTGTTTGAGTCTAAATGTGTTGATGCACTGCATGTTACATACACCAATGTATGCTGAAACTAATGTGCACCAAAAACAAAACAGCTCAGCTGAAATTTGGTATTGCTCATGTACTGTATCAATATATAGTCTACCCTCCATTTAATGATGGCACTAATGGAATGTACTGATTTTGTTTGGAGTAGTATGAATAAATATTTTCCAGTGTTTATATGCATATGATAAATCATGAGTATCCTGTAAAATATACTCCTAGTGACTTCAGTTATAGATGGTGTTCAATGATGTCACTTTTGCCACCTCTCATTGACTCTTGTCTGTTATGATTTATAGTTTAGTCTTTCATGTAGAATAAAAACATATTAGCTATTAGGCTTGGAGGACTGTGACATTCTGTCTCTACGTGGTTCTTGAGCTTGCTTCATTTTATAGCAGATTTAAATCAATTCTTATTCACATTACTTTATTAATAATAATAATAATAATAATAATAATAATAATAATACTAATACTATAACTATAACTATAATGATAATAGTGTTTGGAGAAAATTAATTATATGTTGTGAATGTCTAACTTGTCTGCTATACCTAACTGTCTGCTATAGTGAAACAAGCAGAAATACAGTACAGGTATGGGACTTGTTATCCAGAATGCTCGGGACCTGGGGTTTTCCGGATAACGGATCTTTCCATAATTTGGGTCTTCATGCCTTAAGTCTACTAGAAATTCATTTAAACATTAAATAAACCCCATAGGCTGGTTTTGCTTCCAATAAGGATTAATTATATCTTAGTTGGGATCAAGTACAAGCTACTGTTTTATTATTACAGACAAAAATTAAATCATTTCTAAAAATTTGGATTATTTGGATAAAACGGATTCTATGGGAGACAGCCATTCCGTAATTCGGAGCTTTCTGGATATCGGGTTTCCGGATAAGGGATCCTATACCTGTATGTGGATTAAGTCCAGGAAGGATGCAAAGTGGAAAAATTGGTGTCAGCCACAATGTTTTTTGCCCTTTGAACCTTTGGAATGGAGTGGAAGATACTGTTTATTCTATATGAATACAGAGCTCCACCTGTGTTTTGCAGCTCTGTACTTATGAGGGGCAGGCTAGTGGTAGCAGATAAGCATAACGCCTCTAGCCCTCTACTTGTCCCGTCATTCCAACAGCTGATAGGATAAGGCTGCTTTGCACCACCACTGCTTACCAACTCTGCAGTTTTTAAAGGAAAAGTTAAATCACTGTGATGTGTCAGATGTTAGCCAGTTTTCTTTCTGCTTCTTCTCGCCAGTTGTGCATGCTCAGTAGAGTAAAAAGCTGGCCCATAAATTGGCGGTATTGAAGAGCGAAGAAGCAAAAGAAGACTTTTGCTCCATGGTGCTCACTCAGAAGTACCCTGGGCCTGTGCAGTTTTTTGCTAACAGGAGCACCAGCTGGAGTTTAAGGTAGGTCATTATAAAAACTGGGGAAGTCTAAAATTTGGCATACCCCCAGTGATTTCACCTAAACTTCTCTTTTGAGTGCTTACTGAACAAGAACTATGAGGCATAATTGTGCACCCTTTTAGGGCTCTAGTATCTGTGCCCAGCTCCTTTATAAATAAGGACCACAAGTTTAATTACCAAGTTAAACATGAAACACCTACACTACACCTGAAGAATAAAGCAAACAAGTCATCTGCTGTTTTTTGTGTACAAGAACCTGCTTAAAGTAAAATTTAAATGGACATTCTAAAGAACCTGTAAACAAATATAAACTTCATAATTTTGCTAAATTCCGATTGTGTTTTGTTTTTACTGAAGGGGATCCTCTAAAGCAGTGATCCCTAACCAGAAGCTCGAGAGCAACATGTTGCTCTCCAACCCCTTGTTGTTTCCAGTGGCCTCAAAGCAGGTGCATATTTTTGAATTCATGGCTTGGAGGCAAGTTTTGGTTGCATAAAAAACATGTGTACTGCCAAACAGAGCCTCAATGTAGGTTGACAATCCACAAGGGGCTACTAAGTGGTCAATCACAGCCCTTATTTGGCACCCCAGGAACATTTTTCATGCTTGTGTTGCTCCCCAACTCCTTTTACTCCTGAATGTTGCTCACAGGTTCTAAAGGTTGGGGATCCCTGCTCTAACGGCTTTGACTCAGACTCTCAAACTCATTTACCCAATATAGTCAAAACAAATTCTCTCTTATTAGGAGCATATGGCTTCTGAGTACCATTCACAATGGCAGTTTATGTCTAATCTAAATTAATATTTATCTAAACTTTGTGCTAAGGGTAAGAAAGAGGATTTAGGCAAAGCCAATGAGGAAACCAAAACATAAGAGGTCGCTGTCATACTTTTTGAAATGATAAAGGTGAGAAAAAGATGTTCTGCTGATATTACAGACACCAAGGATGCCCATGAGATTATAGAAAGAAAGCCTGTATTGTATAGACGACTCAAAGCATCACAGATGTTTCCTTCTTTTCTTTTGCATTTCTTAAAAGATAGCGTGTCCCCGGCAGAAGTTTCTTCTCAACTCTACTTTCCAAAGAGCCCTTGATGGCGTATAAAATAAATACATTGCAGGATTATTTGACACTAGCTTTGTATCATTGTTTTTAATTTTTTCAGTCTTCCATTCTATCTTATACTTAAAATATGGATTCCTTATGCTAGCCCCGACTCACATATAATGGTAATTTTTTAAAAGCTGAAAAGGCAAATTTGCACAAGCCAGGATTTGCTTAGTATCAATGACAGCAGACTTGGGGGCAGATTTACTAAAGGGCGAAGTGACTAACGCTGGCGTTGATTCGTCAGCATTACCATCTTTAGGCACTTTGCTGATTTACTAACAGGCGCAGGCCTGTTAGCGAAAGAGACAGACGGTAGCAATCATTCTCGCTCTGGCAAATGGACATTACTCTGCAAATTCACTAAGATGTGTATTTTACTGAACTCTTTCGCCAGACTTGCCTTTGCCAGCTCAGGCCAGGCGAAGTGCACTGCAGTGCATAGATCTTCCTTAATCTTTTAGTGAAAAAAGTTTCTAAGTCCCAAAAAACGCTGAAAAAGTCATTAAAATTTTTTTTCGGTAACCGGGTTCCCCCATACATTTCCTAACATATGGAACATAAACTATACACTGGGCTCATGTGTAGGACATTATAACAACTTTATCTTCTTTATTAAGGTTCCCTGGACTTGTGTAATGTAATGTATTTGCTGCAACATATACGTCCGTTCAACTTAATAACGATCCAAGGTTTTTAATACTGTGTCTCACAAACATTTGCTTTCTGAACTAAGATCTGTTTAAGGATTATGTACAGAGGGTGGATGTCAATGGTGCATTCTTTAAATAAAGTAGAATTCTTAGTGGCATGCCACAGAGTTCAGTAATGGACTCAATGTTATTTTTCATTGATGACATCATAAATAATAACTAATACATATTTACCATTTTCAAATGTAACTTCTGATTATGCCACAAATTTGAGGGCTGTGCTTTTGAGCATTGTCACTGTGGAGCACCTAAAATTAATTTTGTTGGTGTAAAAAGTTAGATCATTAAAAGGTTACCATAGCTAGATCCAAAACATTCATAGGGGTGTAGACAATCAGAGTACTGTCATTTCAAATGTTAATAATCAAAGACAAATTCCAATGTCCTTTATTTGACTGTGGCTGAGCCCAGTTGCATCCTACTCCTTTAATAATTATATTCATTACTTTTAATCTTGTGTAGAACCATATTGCACTTAGGGCTTTAGCACACGGGCAGATTCAGGGAGATCGCCTCTTCGGTGGAGCGACAATCTCCCCAAACTGCCTTCCCCCTGCCTTCTGGCTGCTATAATGAGAAAACAGCAGCGCCAATGCACTCGCGGCACTTCGATTTCCGAAGTTTCCTCATGAGGCAACTTCGGGCGACTATAGAAATCCAAGCCAGGCGACTAAATCTCCCCGAATCTGCCCATGTGCTAGCTCCCTAAGTAAGAGTTTGGCTAATCCTGTGGTTGTAGGTATTTATGAAATATACTGAGTTTAATACAGTGTAGATTTCATTTTGTTGTTGTTTGTATCCCTTGATATCTCAGTTTAGGGAAAATCAGATGAGTTTGCAGCTTACATGTTGCAAACTAAAACTCTTGGACCAACCATTGATGCGATTGTAAGTCTGATAAGTCTATGTTGGCTTAAACAACACCCCTTGTATTTGTTCAGTAAAACTAATGATCTGTGACCTACCCCCTAATAAACCAGGGCCACACAGATTGGTGATAATGAAAATAATCTTTTAGCACTGTAGAGCACGCTCATTATTGGTTTGGTTTATATTACTCTGCTGTAATTGAAAATAAGAGAAAAAAGCAATTAACCATGGTTAATCCCTTACAATACCACCATCTTTGTTTACAATTTAAAATCCATTTTTATATTTGAGGAAAAACTCCAACAATTTCTTTTCTGTCCTGGAAAGCCAATTCTAAAATATTTTGTTTATATTCTTACTTCTTTTTTTGAATTACTTCCCTTTGTGCCCTAAAGTCTGGGTATCTTATGTCTTCCCTGAAAGTGGCCCCTCACTTTACAGGATGTTGGACTTTTGAAGTCTGATAACATTCTCAGAAATGTAAACAGAACAAAAGGTTGAAACAAAAATAAAGGAAGAGCCATGTGGGCACTCACCCAATGCAGAGTGATCCCACATGAGATTCTGGGGAAGTTCACACCAGCAATACTGCTTTTGTATCCTAAATTACGTGAAGAAGCTTTAATAGGATTGTTGATGTAAAAAAAAAACCTTTCTTCACCACTACCTGCAATCTGAATTTATTTTAGAAACTTCTGAATTAGGTGCCAATGACAATAAATAATAAGTAATACGTGTAAATAACTATGTAATTGTGTTAATGTAAAATATAAGATTTCTGGATAGCAGTGCAGTTTATTATGATGTTTGTTTATTGCTGACCTATTCAGTTACAATGCACAGAAATATTAAATATGTCAGAATATTAAAATAATCATATACAGCATAAAACTGTGGGCAATTATAAATATAAAAACAAATGATGGTCTGAAATGCTGGAAAGACCTGCTACTCTATCCTGATGCATATCACAATATGTCCTGGGGATGGTAGAATAGTTGTCACTCGTCTACATTACCAACAATTTTATTTTTATTGTTATGTCATTGCTGACATATTATAACCGTCTCACAGCTATTCCTGAGTACTTTGTTTTTTTATGTTTTAACTATTATGAATTCCTGTTTTCACTTTTTTTTGCAGTTTTGTCAGTAGGAACGTGGCCTTTTATTTACTGTATGCCTTCACTTGGAGTTGAATAGGGCACAAACTACACTGTAAAAGAGCACCAATGTCAAGGGTAAGGATATATTTTTCGATGACTCTAGTGCATGTACAGATTTTTACCAAAATTGAGCTGTTGTGATGTGAAATTCAAAAGTTATCTGCCTGATTTTGGCAAATAGGTTGCACTCTGTAGTTTTACAAATCAAATTATGTCAATATATTTGAATATAATGTATTATAAAAAGTCACAGTCAGTTAATAGAATAGATATTGTGGAGCTCACAATATGGGGCAGATTTACATAGGGTCGAATATCGAGGGTTAATTAACCCTCGATATTCGACTGCCGAAGTTAAATCCTTCGACTTCGAATATCGAAGTCGAAGGATTTAGCAATATTCGTTCGATTGAACGATAAAATAATTCGAATCGAACGATTCGAAGGATTTTAATCCATCGATCGAACAAAATTCCTTTGATCAAAAAAAGCTTAGAAAGCCTATGGGGAAGGTCCTAACAGTGGGGTTCGGTAGGTTTTACTTGGCGAAGTAGGGGGTCAATGTTTTTTTTAAAGAGACAGTACTTCGACTATCAAATGGTCGAATAGTCGAACGATTTTTAGTTCAAATCGCTTGATTCGAAGTCGAAGTCACAGTTCGAAGTAGCCAATTTGATGGTCGAAGTAGCCGAAAAAGCATTCAAAATTCGAACTTTTTTTTATTCTAATCCTTCACTTGAACTAAGTAAATGTGCCCCTAAGTATACTAAAGCAAATGTCTTCATGACCTGCAATTTGTATTTCATCTTAAAACTCAGGTTTAATTTGCAGTAGCTATTATAAAATAATTACACAGAATCCAATATGATATTAAAAAGACAAACATTTAAATGCAAAGCATATTTCCACTTGTATTCACTTTATCAGAGTGTAATAATTGTTCCCGGGGATGAGAGAGAGGCAATAGAGATGACTGTGTCAAAGAGAACAACTGAGTGAAACTGAAAAGATCTGTAGATGGGGATGGATCAATAGTGAAAGACTCCGAAAAGTCTGAAAGGAAAAGCAATACTTTGCCTTTGCCCGAGCCAACTCTTCAGATGTGTTTGTGAGAGCTCTCTCTCTGTGGAATGTGGAGGGAATGTGCCAGATTTTAAAGTCCAGAGCAGGAAATTAGAATGTAAAGGTTCTTTTGGTGGATGTGATCAATTCATTACATAAACAGGTAGATAGGAGAAAAAAAAAACTTCATAACAGGACAAGGAAATTACTCTTGTTTATAGTGATTGGTGTTTTAAAGAAATTGGCACCATTGAATAAAAAACACCAAACTGCAGTGACTGATAATATATCCTTATATATTATATATATTGCAAAATTTTTTGTGAGTTCTCAACCAAACACTTTTTTCCGAGCTGCAACCATGCATCATCCATCCATCAGTCACTGACTACTGTATATTGTTTTCAGTAGGAAATTTTTTTTATGAAATCTTGCCTAGTGAAATCCAGGAATGAAAAGGAAGCGCCAAGTATAGATGTAAAGCACAATGAACTTGAGAACATTTTTTTAAAATAAAGAAATTATAATATGAAACTAGGACTAATGAAATGTTCAATCTTAATCTACTGCAGCAGGGGCAACAGAATGTCTGGACTATGGGGCAAATTCACTATGTGCCGAAGCGCCTAACGCTAGCGTTGGCCATTTTTGTTACTTCGCAAATTCAGTAACGGACGCTGGCGTGACTTCGCTAGTGTAACTTCGCACCCTTACGCCTGGTGAATTTGCGCAACGGACATAACTACGCAAATTCAGTAACGCGCGCATTGTTCTGAACGCTACCTTTTACGCTAGACTTCCTTCGCCACCTCAGACCAGGCGAAGCGCAATAGAGTAGATAGGGATTTCTTAAAAAAAAGTTAACATTTTTTCTAAGTCCCAAAAAACTCTGGCGTTTTTTTCTATAGTATGAGTGATAGGCTGAAAAAGATCGAAATTTTTTTGGGGCTCCCCTCCTTCCCCCCTAACTCATGGCAACTTAACTATACAGTGGGCACATGTGTAGGGCAAAATAAAAATTTTATTTGAGGTTTTGAAGGTTTCCCAGGCATTTGTTGTGCTGCTACATATTCCTCCATTGAAATTTGAATTTGGCACCATATGCAAATTAACCATTGCGTAACTTTGCTTCGCTTAGCGAATCAACGCTAGCGCAACTTCGCAACCTTACGCTACCCTTGAACGCAACTTCGGATTTTAGTGAATTTGCGAAGCGCTGGCGAAACTACGCCTTGGCGAAGTGCGGCGAAGTTACGCCTGGCGCAACTACGAATCTTAGTGAATGTCCCACTTTGTGAGCAGACAGCTAAGGTCCTGGTTAACTCCTATTTTTTTACCTTGTAATTGCAAGTAGGCATGGCTTGTTTCACCTGTTGCCAGTCTGGCCACAAGTAACCTGTGTAAGCCATTAGGCTGCCTATAAAACTCCCTACACTGCTTTGACTCATTGCCCAATGTAGATCTATTTCCTGATAGTTCCTGGGTGTGATTCTTCGTCTGATTTTCTGTTTCTGACCCTTGCCCGTTTTTGACCTTGCTGTATCTCTGCCTGAATTGACCCTTGCCTGTTATTGACTACTCTTCTGGATCCCGACTCTGTACCGTTACCGACTACTTTGACTTTGGCCTGTTATCCTGACTACGCTCCTAGTTTCTGATTCTGTACTGCTCTGTAAGTTAGTAATAAGTACTGTCCCTGCCTGTTCCACGAATGCCCCAAACTTCACCCTTGGTCCTCTCACTTTAAGACCTGGCGGCATCCGAGTAGCAGAGGGCTCCTCCTGATGCGAAAGCTGGTTGTTAGAGGCAGAAGTGTGAGTTGAGTCTGGGACCTTGGGGTTTGTTCCGGGTTTTGGGATACCATACATGCACACCTTGCTCGAGCTTAGTCAGTTGCGTTGGTCTAATGCTAAGTTTAGATGTAGCTAAAGGGATATTAAATCATTGCTTCACATACAAAATCCAAGCTGGGGGAGGGTCTGTGATTAGCCCCTTTAAGGGAAAGTGATACCTAAAATAAAAATTTGTACAATAAAAGAAAACATAATTTCGAAGCAACTTTCCAATATGCACGCAACTTGGGCTCAGGAAGTTTGGAACCCAGTGGGACCCCAATGGTCCAGTCCGACCCTGATTAAAAATCTTCAATGGTTTTAAGCTTATTTGTAATAACAATTGCTAAGGAAAGCAGCAAAGACAGGTCTGTTAATCAGCTGCCTTGTTATATATTGTATCAACAGTCTGAGCCATCAGGGCAGAGAATAGAAAGGGACAAACACTGCTTTAAATAGCAATACATATACAAATAACTTAAAAACCATAGACAATTTGAAATGTATGTATATTGTGAAGTTGTTTAAATTATATTTTACTTTATTGGGCAAAACATTTTTTGGGGGGTTGCTATTGCCTTTAATAAGCATTGCTGGATTTTTATGATTAATATTTAGATTATTTGTAGTGCTAACACCCAGACTATGTAGTTCACACAAGACAATCACAAACACTATATTACAATGGTATGACATTGAAAAGCATCTGAAATGAGGCCTCTCATTGCAAAAGTTCTTAACCCTTAAGCTGTCTTAATAACCATGGAAACAACAACAAAAAGAAAGATTTTGACCACTCATAACGCAGATTTTTTCTATAAGTAACAATCAATGCTATTCGATCGATAACTATCACTGTAACAAAACAGATTTTTCCAATAACCCTGGAAATTAACATTGCCTTTAGGTATCCCATTGGGATCCTACATCCCAAATAGTTTTTGGCTGGATTGGGATAATAAATGCTGAAGGCTTGAACAATGTTAAATACTGAGATTTATCAAATTTATCTAACTGGCCTACCAAATCAATTTGCCAGTTGTATTGTTTCTTAAAAAATCCTAGCCAATCTGAAGAAATTGGAATCTTGCATTAGACCTACATTGCAGTGCCTGTCTTATGTGTTTTGCTTCTCTTTCCAACTATTTTATATTATGTGAAGGATACACATAGCATACGGTACATGGTATACAAAAGGCTCATTTCATAAGTGTCTACCTTTTGCCTAAACCGTCTTACCAAATATTTGTGAATTTACTTCTGTAAAGGTATGAAGGACCAGAATGTTTTCCATCTTTTTAAATAGTGGTGTCAATATCGCCTTCATTTAACTACTGTAGCACATAGATTTTTTTTTTTGGGTTGTTAAAATTAATTTTCAGCTTGCTTTGGGTCTGGTTGGTAAATGCATGGAGCCCAGCTCTTGGCAATTCTGCACAGCTGACTGGAAAGTGTAAAATACAAAAATGAGATGCTCTTACTGCCAGCAGTGTACCTAATCTATTCATTTTGAATTATGAAGTTAGTATATATAAGTTAATGCTGTACTGTAACTGACTTGAGTAGATTAAATCTGTTAACATGTCCAGTTTTACTTTGGTAATTTGAATTTCAGTATACTCTCTGTCTGGACATGTATATGTCTCTTTGGGAAGTCAGTTTTCAAAGACCAGCCTGCTATCTTATTGAATCTCAGCTGGTTACATGAAATGTTGAGATGTGCCTTCTCAGCAGCTGGATGAAACTGTAGCGGTTCATCAACAGGTTCAGGGTGCAAGAAATGGGGCACAAAACACCATGTTGTTTTACTTTACATTTCAGAATGGAGCACAAACACATGTGCCTTTCCCATGCATTTGGCAGCTGTATTTAGGAAGGGAGGTGCATTGATGTCGCTAACTTCATTATACATGCATGCTAGGAAGCACCAATGGATGCTACAAAGCCCTGTAGCTGTTTTAAAACCAGCGGCCAGCGACAAACATACCTCATACAGTGCAGAAACCTGTGCCAATTTTTGTATCTACTTTTAAGATCTCAGTGTGCATACATGTATAACAAACATAAAGTGAGTTTTTAGAAACACTGAGACCTGTCTATCTGACTACTTTCATTTGGTTGTACAGATGGGCAGCTCTGCAGGCTAAAGGGCTAAATGCTAGAGAGCAAGGAGACATGCTGTGCAACTGGCAGAACTACTACTACGGGTAAGGCCAGACAAGGAGATTCGGGGAGATTTTGTCGCCTGGCGACTTATCGCCACGTCTCTTGCGCGACTATCTCCCCGAACTGCCTCAGCATTTTTTCCCCATAGGCTACACGCGGCGATGAGTTTTCAATAGTCGCCCAAAATTGCCTCAGTGAGGCAACTTTGGGCGACTATTGAAAACGCATCGCCGCGTGTGCATCAGCGCAGGCGATTTTGCGCTGTAGCCTATGGGGAAAAAACGCTGAGGCAGTTCGGGGAGATAGTCGTGCAAAAGACGTGGCGATAAGTCGCCAGGCGACAAAATCTCCCCGAATCTCCTCGTCTGGCCTTACCCTTAGGAAGAGCTAAATGCAACCACTATTCACACGTAGAGAATTAAAACTGAAGACGATCTTGTCAGATCTAAGGATTAACAGAAGCCATGGAAAGAAAGGAGATTAGGCTAGTATATTACCCTATGTAGCTCTGGTCTGCCAGCAGATTAAATTTAGCCTGAATGATGGTTTAGCTCTGGATGATATACCAATAAGGCAGTATATAAAATATGAAAATACCCTTTATCCAGAAAACCCCAGGTCTTGGGATATAGGAATAAATGCTTTGCTGGGTTTCCTATGTTGTTGGCATTGGTTGCATTTGAAATAAGACTCAGAGTTTACCTGCATACTTGGCAGCAACCCATAAAGAATGATCATTAGTAAATAGTCATTAGTAAATAAAGGCTCTGACTGTGCCATCTACAATGCAAACAATTTTCATTAAATCTTGGCCTTTATAAACTGTTTAATGTAAATTGTCTGGAAACTCTTTGGGACACTATGAGCTCAGTACTATTGGGTGAGTGTTTGGAATATTGGAAAGCACTACATTCAACTAAGGCTATTATTTGTGTATGCATAATTTATGAATCACTTCAAGTACAGTACAACTGTTGAGTATTTGCCTGAATTAATTTGAAATATAGCAGTAGTATGTTTTTAGACACCCAGACACCAAAACCACTTTTCTCTGTTGCCTTACAGACCATGAAAGCGATTGCTTTCAAAAGCATTACCAACTGCCTGCCAACTCTAAATTAATGTTCTGGTGTTATAGGAAAGTAAAATCCACACAAACAGTTTTTATCCAAATAATTTCACAGTAGCCTCATTTTTCTTGTATTTAGGTCAGTCCAGCAAAGTGAGGAATCTTAGAAAAATAGCAATCATAATTATGCTGGCACAGAATAGGAACACAGGATGAAAAACCCTAGGATTTTATGACTCCCCACACAAGAAACAGGTACATCTATGTATATTTGTATTTACACACTCAGTGCTCTACAGTAAACTGTGATGTACAGTAGAACATTGCATTATTAATAAAAACAAGGGTCGGCACAATATTAAAAAAAATGTAAGTGCTAATTACCTGTATTAAAGGAAATCTATAACCCCCTGAACAAAGTATGCAATATATTTGCATAAACAATGAGCTGTTTATGCAAATATATTGCATAAACAGCTCATATGTAAAACCCTGCTTCATTTAATAAACCATTTGATATATAATAAACCCTAATGATATATATTTTTTATTAGTATGTTCCATTGGGTATTCCTAATTAGAAAACTGTAATTTTAAAGCAATTGTTCAGTGTAAAGATAAAAACTGTGTGAATAGATAGGCTGTGCAAAATAAAAAATGTTTCTAATATAGTTAGTTAGGCAAAAATGTAATGTATAAAGGCTGGAGTGACTGGGTGTGTAACATAATAGCCAGAACGCTACTTCCTGCTTTGCAGCTCTCTTGGTTTCCACTGATTGGTTACCAGTCAGTAACCAATCAAAGACTTGAGGGGGGCCATATGGGTCACAACTGTTACTTTTGAATCTGAGCTGAATGCTATGTCCCATGTGGTAACTCAGAGATAGAGAGCTGGAAAGCAGGAAGTAGTGTTATATTCTGTTATATTAGACATCCAGTCACTCCAGCATTAATACATTACATTTTTGACTAACTTTATATTAGAAACATATTTTATTTTGCACAGCCTATCTATTTACCCAGTTTTTATTTTTACACTGAACTATTCCTTTAAGAAATAGGAGCCACACTTTGGGATCTTATAATTCATGGTGCAAAAAAACAAAGCAAACAAACCATACATGTTTGGTCACATGGTTTGGTTAAAACTTTTTTGGCAGAAAAACTATAGTTCCATCTATAATGAAAATAAACAAAGAAGCAAAATAGCTGCTTTTGCCATGGCTATTTACCAACAGTGAATTTTCTGAATTAGAGTCCAAGTAAATGTCATGGGACACCGATAGCTGTAACAAACTAAGGGTTAAATATTTATATTTAGAGTTATAGTAGTGCTGCTTGCTATTGGGATTCCTTTTCACCAATAAAAGAGCACCCTTTTTATATAAATATTTTTATTTTTATTATGGGAATTTAAAAGGACATAAAAATAATTTTATTAACCACATCTAGCTTTCAGTGCTGGGGTCTTGAGTTTGATATTTATTTTTAGTTTCTATCAATCCAGGTTTGTTTTGTATAGAAGTTAATTATAATATGCAAAGTACATGTATGGGATCTGTTATCAGGAAACCCGTTATCCAGAAAGCTCTGAATTACGGAATGGCCGTCTCCCGTATGCGCTATTATAAACTTATAATCCAAATTTAGTAATAAAACAGCATATTGTACCTAATCCCAACTAAGATATAATTAATCCTTATTGGAAGCAGAAACAGCATATTTGGTTTAATTAATGTTTTCATGATTGTCTAGTAAATTAAGTTATGATGATCCAGAATACAGAAAGATCCTTTATCTTTACCCCAGGTCCTGAGCATTCTGGATAAGAGGTCCCATACCTGTATTGTACTGCTGGTGTATATATATACAGCTTGTCACATGGGACACAATATAACTCCAACTTGAGTTCAATTGGGATGAAAATAAATGTTGCCTATAGCTTTAATGAAAAATCAATGTATTTTTTTTTCTTGAGCTAAACAGGGGAAACAGGGAAACTGGAGCTACACCAGGTTTCGTTGTGCAAGGTAAAAACTTTGGTTACGAGGAATGGCCCAGTTTGGGGCCATATTAATATTGTACTGACTTATGTGTTTATACAGTATATATATAATTTTTAATGGAAGCTTTTACCCCCCCCCGATAAAGCTTACACTTTACTGATACACAGTTGATGTTTGGGTGCATGTATCCTTTCCCTTCAACTGCTCAGATTTTGGCTTTGTTTACTTTGTCTATACGTGGCAATGCATAGGGTTAGTAGTACCTTTTACCTGCTACACGCGAAACTTGAATTGCAGGCAGGCACCACTCCGGAACACCAAGTAGAAACCAGGAGCCCAAATTTTAAATAGTACAAAAATCTTTATTTTACATTATGTGTAAAAGATTTACACGTTTTGTGTCCCCCAAGGACACTTAATAATAGGACATTTTATGTCCTTGCGGGACATGAAACGTGTAAGGCTTTTATCATTTATACATAATGTAAAATAAAGATTTGTGTACTATTAAAAATTTGGGCTCCTGGTTTCTACTGACTGAATGATTTTGGTGTTCCGGAGTGGTGCCTGCCTGCAATTCAAGTTTCGTGTGTTGCTCCTCTTTGCTGAAGGTCTGGGGCATGAGCACCTGGACCCACCGTGGAAAGCTTGTCCTTTAATTCAAAGAATTCCTGCTTCCTATAGTTTAGCTTTACCTTACACCTGCTAGCTTACAATACACATTATTTGTGAGTATTTGTAACTTAGTAAGTGCAAATGCCAGACTTGTTTTACTCACTTTTTCTAGGGATGCTTCTATAAGGAAAGTGATTGTGCCCAGCCTAGAAAGAGTCTGTACTTGGATATTATTACTGAAGAAACCAAGAGGAGCACACAAACATCAATGTACTTAATTCCAAAAAAGCAAACAGTTAGTAAACAGAGCCAAACATTGGTGAGTACAGGGCATAGCAGACACTGAATGGAGCAGCCATTTATATCAGAGAATGTGCATTGGTATGGTTGGCAACACTAGGATGTTTTGAATGATAGTTGGGGTTACATTTGCCAAGCAAATATTTTCATGCCATAAACAGTACATGGTAATTGTGTTAAAATGATTACATAAATAAGTAATAAAATACAGTTGAAGAACACTGTTATATTAATTATTCTTGCTAACTAAAATTCAAAATTTGAAAAACAGCTAAGTCGTTTTTAATGCTACTTTGACTCACCACAGTCAGTAAATTAAAAAAGATTTTAATTCATGTTGGCAGTGCCTCGTCAAATTGTATTAAATAGGAAATGATAAAGAATGTGTGTAATAAGACGTGACAAGAAGGAAGCCCAATTATAGTTAATCCAGTCTAGTTAGAAACTAAAACAATAACAAGAAAGCTTTACTTAATACAAATGAACCAATTTACACTACAAGAAAGTAAAAATGTACTGTAGGTTATTAATGTGTACCAACAGATACTGCAGAGTTTGGGGGTTATTTATTAAGCTCCAAATTTTTCTGGCCGGATATTTAAAGGGAAAAATATCATTTTTTTCTGAGGAAAAAAAACATAATCTTTTCCGTATTTATTAAAGCCTGATGGTGTTAAAAGTCTGATGAAAAAAGTACTCTAACTCAGACCTGCTGAGAACATGTAAAAGTCAATGACAGATGCCCCGTTAACATCTGGAAGAGTTGCGCTGGGTATCTGAAAAAATATTAGCTTTCGGGTGATTTTCCATAGTGATGGGCGAATAAATTCGGCAGGTGCAAATTTGCGGCGAATTTCCATGTTTGGCTGCCAGCAAATAAATTTGAGAAACTGCAGCGACGATTCGCCTGCAAAAAATTTGCTGGAGTCAAAAAACAGCCCACCACAGACACCAAAAATGTTACTGTCTATGGCATCTTATAGCAGCCCCTCTGGCATTTGCCCGAATAAACAGATTTCTTGTTCAGGCCTGCACACTCTTAAAGTAATAGCTGGATAAGAAGAACCTTTACACTAATTAGGAGTAAATGGTATTGAACAACAAATATGTAAAAATAGATCATAATGTAATTCATGGAATATATATGCATTGTCGGACTGGGACACCAGGGGCCCACCCAAAAACCTTTGACCAGGGTCCCACCAATTAATTTTAGACAAGGGGCCCACTTTAAGTGCTATTATTTTTCCTCTCCTCACTCAACCTCTATTCTCTTAGTCTCTTCTTTAGACACTATAATCTATTATTCCATCTATTTTGCCTCTTTGTTCTCATAGAAATAGGGAATGACCATTAAATAGGCCAAATGTTTAGCATCATGAGGGCTCACTGACACCTGGGCCCACTGGGAGTTTTCCTGGTATCCCTGTGGGCCAGTCCGACACTGTATATATGCAAGGGACAATTAAGTGGCACAAGATCCATTGGATTGGACATGGTATAGCATGTATTGTGCAGCACCCTGGTGATGAATGATCATAGATTAAAACAGGTGCCACCTAGTATGGGTAGCTCCTTCTATGTAATGCGGCTGCCACAAAGCAAAACAGTTATTTTAATGGAATTCATAGCAAGAGATGTATGCATAGCTTGCCTTACATCGTAAGTTAGGTTGAAAATAGACACACGTCCATCAAGTTCAACCTTTGAACTCTATTGTAACCTGCCTAACTGCCAGTAGAGCCAGAGGAATTAACAACAGCATACAATGCCAGTAATATGGAGCTGCCAAAATATGTCAGTACCCACTGACATTACATTAAAACTTGTAAAAAATGTGCTGTGACTTTAAAATGAGGCTTTATAAAATGAGAAATTTCCACCAGACTACATTGACCAAATAAGAAGAGAAATGCAAAAAACAGAAGTAAATCGAGGCAGCTGGCCTGAAGGAGCCATCCATAAAAATGTGTAACTCATAGCAAAATTAATTGGATTTTTGTTTTTGTAGGGCCCTCAAACCCTCATATTTTACCAAAAACACACTCAACCTAACTCCAATCCACAAATTTGGCTAATTTACTAATAATTTTACAAGTTTATAGGCTTAAAAACCTTGAAAACCCTGTATTTATTGGGGGTTCGAGCAAAAACCAGCATCAAACACCCCAAAACAAAATATGTGGAGGTTTAAAACATTTTCAGTTGGTTAAAGGGACAGCTGCCATTTACTTTAGCAGGAATTTGACAGGTTTTAGATGGAGTATTTGTGAATATAAATTGTTACAGGAAAGGCATCATTTGTTTTTTACAATGATAAATCTTTTTTTTCTTCTTTTGTGGAAGATTCAGTATTCAGCTTAACTTAAAGGAAAACTATACCCCCAAAATGAACACTTAAAGGAAAACTATACCCCCCAAACAATGTAGGTCTCTAGTAAAAGATACTGAGTAAAACAGCTCATAAGTAAAACTCTGCTTCATGTAAATGAACCATTATCATAATAATATACTTTTTTAGTTGTATGTGCCATTGGGTAATCATAAATAGAAAATTGCCATTTTAAAAAATAAGGGCCGCCCCCTGAGATCGTAAGATTCACTGTGCACACATACAAACCACATGTAAGGTCACATGAGCCAATTAACAGACAGAGTTCTGCCTTTTGCTTCCTCACTTCTTCCTTTTACAGTTAGTGTTGTAGTATTTCTGGTCAGGTGATCTCTGAGGCAGCACAGACACCATCACGAAATGGTGGTTCAAGGCAAGAGATGTAAAATTTTTATGTAAATATATATTCCAGTTTGGTAAGATTCTGTAATATGTCATTCAATTTGATATAAACTATCTGTTGCTTAAGTATTCATTTTGGGGGTATAGTTTTCCTTTAAGCAACAGATAGTTCATATCATATTAAGTGGCATATTAAAGAATCTTACCAAACTGGAATATATATTAAAGTAAATATTGCCCTTTTACATCTCTTGCCTTGAGCCATCATTTTGTGATGGTCTGTGTGCTGCCTCAGAGATCACCTGACCAGAAATACTTCAACTCTAACTGTAACAGGAAGAAGTGTGGAAGCAAAAGACACAACTCTGTCTGTTAATTGGCTCATGTGACCTAACATGTATGGTTTGTTGGTATGTTTGTGAGTACAGTGAATCCTACGATCCCAGCGGGCGGCCCTTATTTTTTAAAATGGCAATTTTTCTATTTATGATTACCCAATGGCACATACTACTAGAAAAGTATATTATTATGAAAATGGTTTATTTACATGAAGCAGGATTTTACATATGAGCTGTTTTATGCAATATCTTTTTATAGAGACCTACATTGTTTGGGGGGTATAGTTTTCCTTTAACAAATTCTGTATGATATGCAACCATTATTACTACAGTGGTTTTTCTGTTAATTATGTAATAATATACTGTCTATGGGGGAAATTTACTAAAGGGCGAAGTGACTAATGCAGGCGAAAATTCAACGTCATTTCGGATCTTCGCCGATTTACTAATGGGCGCTGTCATAACTTCGCTATCGAAGGAGATAGACTCTAGCGATACTTCACACCCTAAAGCCAGGCGAATTTGCTCTCTGGGGAACAAATGTAACTACGCTAATTCACTAAGATTGAGATTTGACTGAACGTTACCTCTTGCGCCAGACTTGCCTGCGCCATCTCAGACCAAGCAAAGTGCAATAGAGTAGATAGGACTTGGTCGAAATTGTTGACATTTTTTCTAAGTTCCAAAAACGCTGGCGACTTTTAATTTTTACAGGGTGATAGGCTGCAAAAGATCGTAATTTTTTTTAGGGTACCTGGCTTCCCTCCTACATTTCCTTAAATATATAACATATACGTCCATTTAACTTTAACTTACCGCTGTATGCAAATTAGCCAACACTAGCGTAACTTTGCTTTTCTTGCCACAGTAACGTTGTCCTGGCGAATCTACTCCTGCCGAAGTGTTGCGATGTCAGCGAAGCCGTCGCTGGCGCAATTTCAGAGGTAAGTAAATTTGCCCCTACGAATTCTAAAATGTAGAGGATCCAACACATAATAAGTTCAAACTTCAGTTCATCTGAAAAAAAAACAGCGTGCTGTGGATTAGTCAGCGTAGAGGTACGTGCCGTTCTACATAAGAGCACCCCAGGAGATGAAGGGAAAAATATTCACTGTAACAGGACTACTGAGAAAGAATGTGCAGTCAAGAGGTTTTTAGAATAGTCTGAAAACAAACAGAAGAAAGATCCCATAGGAATAATAGAGCAAGTCTACTTCTGAGACAGAATGCAAAAAGAAAAATAAAAGTGACTTTTCTGAGAAACAAAACCTGATTTTATCTTTGAAGCCCAACGATTGTTTTTTTTTTTAATAGTAAAATAAATTATGGGGCCATTCGACAACACCTCCCTATTTGCACAATTTAAAAAAAAAAGGTTTGACAAGAGAACAACCTTGTGTTAAGAAAGCTTGAGTTATTATGCTATTGATAGAGCCGAGGATGTGTTTGATATAGCATTATTATTCTATGGGGCTAAACATTAATTTTATGGAAAATGCATTTAGATGAGTTTAGCTTAGTCTATACATGTTGAGGGCAAGAAACGACTTAGTTGCACAGCTTTCATTCTGCATTATATTACTTCTGACTATAACTACCATTAGGGTCTGTATCTGTATATTTAGTGGGATTTGCGGTTGTTTAATATTTCAGTCTGACATAGCTTTGCCTGAGTTGTGTATTTTTCTGCCGTGGAGACACGCGGAACTGAACTATACATTGAGGGGGTTACTTACTAAACTCTGGTCGGGCTTTTTGGGGCAAAACTTGAATTCTTTGGGGTTTTTTTTAACACAAATTTTTCGAAAACTGTCATCTCAGACCTGCCACAGTTGTGGATAAGTCAATGGCAGAGGTTTCTATCCTATTTTGAAGTTTTTGTGATCTGCAATGGAATCAGCCCTAAAATCCAACCATTTCTGGCAAAAATCTAAAAAAATCGAGCGATTTGGGAAAAATATTTTGCTCGGTTTTATTGAGTTTTTACCCAAACCAATTAAATTGAGCTTCTTTAATTATAAATAAAGTCAACTCTTGGGGGGTTATTTATCAAAGTCTGAATATATCTCAATATTTTCTGCTACAAACTCCGATCAAATCCGCTAGGGTTTTTTACGCTTATTTATTATTACATTTTCCCAAAAATTAGCTTTGCGGGGGAAAAAAAAATCAGATTTTCACGAATTTTTCGGATTTTTTCATCCGATTTTAGCAATTTTTTTTTGTAATTTTCACCCCGAAATTTCTGGGTATTGCCCGAAACCCAGCGCACATCAAAAAATCATTGGGACTTCTCCCATTGACTTGTATGCAACCTTGACAAGTCTTAGATGCTGGATTTTCAGATTCAGACTATTTCATCCTCGGGGTTTAAAAACTAGTGTTTTTTAAAAATCACATTTTATTAAAAAAAATCACAAATTTTTCTTGGATTCTAGTTTGGTTGGACTTTTTTTTTATTTAAAAAATCCAAAAAATTCAGAATTTGATAAATAACCCACTGAGTCTGTCAGTGCTTTAAACTGATAAGCACCTTTTGGGTTTTTAATTATTTTGCTTACAGTTCACTGCATGTCAGTAACGCCCCCCCCTCCATTGTCTTACTCATTTAGCTTTGAAGCAGGAGTAACTTCAAAGTCAAGCAAAAAATACAGATTCAAGCCAAAAAAAACAGATTCAAGCGTTCTGCTGAAATATTAACTTTTTCATCTCCAGGTTGGAAGAAAGTAGAATAAGAAAAACAAAACAAAAACCAAACAACCAAAAATAGAGCTTCATTTTTAAAGGCAGAAAAGAATACAGTATATTACAATATAGTATCAATGGCATGCAGAAAATGCAGTCAAGCAGAAATGATGTGCTCTTTTGAGTAATTGAAGCTCTGAGTTTCACTACACATACAGAGACATTGACACAAATGAGACTAATTGGGGAACATTCCTGAGACTTTAGTATTTTAGGTTGTTTAATACCTGGATTAATCAGCAGTGAAATGGCTTCATGCACCATGTAGCAGAGCCTAGTAAAGAAGCATGCCCATTTTTCATGTGGACATTGATACAGAATGCAGGTTGACCTACTAATAAAGAATGATTGGGGTGCAGTTGGGGTGCAGGTTAGGGAATGCCCATGTGCCACACTCAACCCACCTCTATAAATACAGTGCTGCGGAACGCAGGTCCAATTTGGAGCTATGGTGGTTTGTACCTGTTTTTTTGCACTTTAAACCTTGACCTGCCCTTATTTTTTTCATTTATTTCTCCATTGTATGTGGTGCTTAGATTTTTTCATATTGCAGATGATGGTTGGATTTTTTTTTCCAAATGGAAATAATGATGACCTTTTAAAGGGATTTTCTGTCTGGGCTTTGGAGTATCAACTACATGCACTTCTGGGAATCATGAGAATACACAGGAATACCCTTAAATCTCCTTAGGGATTAGTGAAGCTGTGTTTTGAAGGTAACCAATATAGAATTAGCTGTGAGAAAAATCAGTATAACATTTTAGCAAAAGTTTATATAAAAAATATAGTAGCTACTATAATATTAAATATATCTATCTATTGATATGAATACATTTTCTTTAAGTGCAAGATGCAGTATTTGAGTACCAGAAGACTATATAGAGTACATGTTGCAATGAGCAGAGGTTTTGGGTCTCCTATTGCAGACCCTGCAACACGAGTTCACTTACTGTAAATATGGCTGGGGGGGCCTTTTAAGGTGCACAGGGACTTCAGCACTGGTGAGCTCCCAAGCCTACTAACTATCTTAAGGAAATTCTTTCCCTTCAGAGCCTCTGAATACAAATCAAGGCTGGTTGCTTATTCAGCCCCACACAGACAGCCATCTGGCTCTCCAACCATGGGTTACTGAAGATAACTGCCAGGGAAGATCCCTGTGTGATCTCACGTGTTTCTCTCAGGAAACATAATATCCCTAAAGGAATCAGGAAAGGAGACTGAAAAAATCTGGAAGATGTACCAGAAACCCAAGCAAAAACATCATAAAGATGCCTGATCTCTGGAGAGAAGTGTTTCGCTCTGATCATCCACTGCCTGCTCTGATCTGGGTAGTGTAATTTCATTGATCTTATTATGAAAATAAAGCTGCTAGAGCAAACAAAGGACAAAACGTGTTGGGGTCGGCAGCCCCAGGCAGCAAACTCCAAACTGCTCCTTTCACCCTCACACTTATGAGCTTAGTGCAGGTTGAGAGGGGCCCTACCAGCTCACAAAGTTCTATTTGCCTCTCCATGTAAACTCAACTCATGGGAAAAAAACCCAGGGACCTGTTTAACATGTGATTATGAACAGATCATGTCTTTTAAACAAACCTTATGCACAAGGTTATATGCAGTACTCTTGCTTATTTTAGCCAAATGATGGATGCTTATCTTCACTTTTACTTTCTCTTCTTATTTTTTCACTAGCTGGGCAACAGTATAATTCTGAACTCCTAATAGATGGCCTATGTGCTCTCTAAGAATCTTTCATTCAGTCTGGCAGGTACCTACACTTTGACATTAATAGAGCCAACTATTCTGAAAGCCAAATATTTTGTCAGGTTTCATTTTTCTTTATTGTATCTGGTGAAAATTCACAGGCGCTCTGCATAGCAGACAGCTCCAGTCTGGCTGTTTCGCTGTCTCCTCAAAGATCTTTTCTTCTGCTTTAATCTGTTGTCCACAATGACTCTCATCCACAGTAAAAATTCAACTCCATTCTCTCCATTGAGAGTGCTTATTGTATGACACCTTGTATATTTATACAAAGTAATAATGTCCCTCCTTAAGCACATTTTCTCCAGTTTAAACAATCCCAATTCAGCCAACTTTTTCTCAAAACTGAGATCCACAATTCCCTTTTATCAGTGAAGTTGCTCTTGTTTAGATTTTCTCTATTACATTAATATCCTTTTTAAGAATCGGGGATCAAATCTGCACTGCATTTTATGATTTGAAGCTTTACCAATGCTTGAATGAGGGAGTATGAACCTTTTCTCCAATGACTCTATACCCTTTTAATACAGAAGAAACCTTGCTGGCTCTCACACCTGCAGACTGCCTTTGCTTGGCAAAGCTAAATTTATTATCCTAAGGTGCCCCATGATTTTTCTCCATCAAGGATTTACTTTTCTTCATCACATTTAGGGTATGAGTAGTTTGCATATTTTTGTATTCCTTTCTTGCACAAAGCAGCACTTTTGTCATGCTTTATGGCTGAGATTTCTGACTACACTGATCTGATATCTTATCTAAAACCAACCAGTAATATTACAGCAGCATTTTAAGCTATAAACCTGTATTAACTAGTAAGTTATTTACATTTTATTTAGTTAAATAAGATTAAAAGCCTTTTAAAAACCTTAAGCCCCCACCAGAGGCCTCGCTAACGACTGGTACCACTGTAGACCCCCAGTAATGGTCAATTTGACTGCTCATAAAAAGCAGAGTAGCACAGTGGGGTTGACATGAGCAATCAAGAGACTTGGGGGCATACTCATTATGCTGTTTAAAACGAAATTTGCTGAAAAAACAGTATAAACAAGCTTGGTAAAATACATGGCGAGTTTATCAAAGTATGTGTAATTTTACGCCATGGGAACACAAGATTTGCCCGCCGTTATTTTACATTGCTTCTAGCGGAAGTCACTCCAAGAAAAATGCATAAAAATTTACACCATTTTTACATGGCGAAAGCTGCTGATATGTGGTGTATTATCCCTCTGTTTATTATACGGCATAATAAATGCACCTTGATGTAATATTTACAGCAATCTAGCACCAGAAGCATAGAATGTTGATGCTGAAGCAAACCAGACTTTATATCAATGCTCCGGGGATCACTAAGAAGAGAATATTAAGCAGCCTGAGTCTGCACCCATCAACCCGTCACGCTACTTTGCTTTATATGAACAGATAAGTAAATGTGGCAGTATTGGGGATTTGTAGTGGTGTGATTCTGGACTGGGGCCTCTGGAGAGGACCTTGAGTTTTAAAAACTCTTCCAACTTTTGCTTTATTTAATGAAAAAGAAACCTATCGCCAATATACTTTAATTAAAAAATGTATAAGAAACCTGACTGTATGCAGTAAAAATTCTCCCTTCTTTTACTGCTGTGGGTAGGAATTTGCAGGGAAACAATCATACTTATGAACAGCAGGGGGAGCCCCTGCCTTATTTCCCAGCCATGCAGAACTTAAGCAGCTTTGTTTGTTCCCTGTAGAGCAGTCGGCGACTGTGTAGAGATTTATACTGGATTTTATTTTAGCCTTTACATCCCTTTTACTGTTTCGAACTCCAGCAGCAGGGACAAAGATCCTGGAGCCAGATTTAAACAGATAAACTGTGGTTTTATTTGGAGGATTATTTAGCTGCAGCCACTGGTTTTGCAGAGTTGGAGAAAGTTTGTATTAAACAATACAAAAACTATAAAATCCACATTAGATTACATGACAACACAGGACTGTAAGGATTCGGGTCTGCGTTCTGACCGGCGCGGGCGCGGGCGCGTTAGCGCGCGTCGGCGCGTGACGCCGGGCGCTGGCGACGGTCGCGGGCGCGGAGGCGCCGGCGACGGTCGCCGACGCAAAGACGCGGACGCGAACGCCTGAGACGGACGTGACGTCAGCACGCTGACGCCGGCGGAATGACGCCAGTTGGCGCCAAATAGACAGTATTTAAACCTGGTTCTGTTAGAGATGCATTGCCTGGTTATTAGGTTATCTAACTGAAACCCTAGCATCTCTTCTGTTGTGATTTCCTGTTGTTGACCTTCGCCTGTTCCTGGATTACAGATTCTGCTGCCTGTCTCGACCCTTCGGCCTGTCTCACCGTTTACGAATCTTGCTGCCTGCCTTTGACCTCGGACTTCCTGACCACGACTCTGCCTAATCCTCTTGTACCTCGCTATCGTCTCATTGGCTACTCTCCACATCCCTACTCCCTGTTCCACTCCAGGTGGGTAGTGGTTGTGTGAGGCGCTTGTGGGTTCACTATCTACGGTTCAAGCTCCTTCTACGACTGGATTATACTGGTAAGCCTGACAGTATAACCAGGCCAAGATGGATCCAGCTGAGGGAGCGTCTCCATTTGCCGTTTTGACCCAGCAGCTGTCCTCCCTTACGCAAGCAGTCCGGGAGTTGCAAAGTGGCTATTCACAGTTGCAGGAGCATATCAGAGCTCATCCGCCAGCTGTCCTTCCTTCCACGGCCGCTCCTCCTCCAGCTCCTACAGAGGTTCAAGTGATCACCTCGGAAATCTCCGAACCTAAAGTTGCCTTCCCGGAAAAGTTCGCTGGGGATCGGAAGGTGTTCCGGAACTTCAGGAGCAACTGTAAGTTATTATTTTCTCTAAAACCCCACACGTATCCCACTGAGCAAGTCCGGGTTGGGGTCATCATTTCTTTCCTTACGGGTGAACCACAGACCTGGGCATTCCGCCTCATGGATCGCCAAAGTCCTGTGCTAACCTCGGTGGATTCCTTTTTTGATGCAATGGCGGTCATATTCGACGATCCTTACAGAGCCACCACTGCTGAGGCTGCCCTGCGTGCTCTGAAGCAAGGAGACCGTCCTGCGGAAGATTATACGCTGGAATTCCGGCAATGGGCGGATGACACAGAGTGGAACCCAGCTGCTTTAAAGAATCAGTTCCGTTTTGGACTTTCTTCTGAGCTAAAGAATGAGTTAGCTCGTACGGGCATCCCTGATAGCTTGGAAGATCTCATTCTCATCTCCATACAATTAGATCAAAGGCTCAGGGAACGCCGGGAAGAAGAAAAAGCCGAAAAAGCAGGTCTTCTTCCTCAGACTTGGTTGTTACCGTCCGCTCCTCCTCCTGTCCGATTGCCCTCTCCGGTTCCTTCTTCATCCACCTTTAACGTGGTTCCAGAGCCCATGCAGATTGGTGCTATCAGGTCTGCATTAACACCTGAGGAACGCATTAGACGTCGCAGACTTAACCTCTGTCTCTACTGCGGACAAGCTGGTCATCTGCTCCGTGGTTGCCCGACCCGTCCAACGGGTAAGAGGATTTTTGAAAAAGACTTTTCTGGGTGTCATGTTCCTGTGCCTCTCCTGACTATCTCCTTGTCTTTACAGTGGTGAGACAAGAGGGTCGATCTCCAAGCAATCCTTGACTCTGGGGCAAGCGGTTGTTTCTTGGACAATAGAGTAGCGTTACAATTCCAGATTCCGCTCCAGTCTAAGAAGAACCCCATAGCTCTTCGTGTGGCAGATGGTTCTCTGATTACTTCTGGCCCTGTGGTGTAAGAGACTATCTCACTTTTTGTTTTGTTAAATAAAGGGCATGCTGAATTCTTGAATTTCGATGTGGTTTCTTCTCCTTTGTTCCCTATCATCCTGGGATTACCGTGGCTGCAGAAACACAATCCGTCTATCAACTGGGCTACCGGTGAAGTAACTTTTCTTTCTAACTTTTGTCGTTCCCAATGCCTCCTCCCTTCTAATGGTGTGTGCTCGTTATCTCCTGTATCTGAGACCCAAACCCTTCTTCCTCAGGCATATTGGGAATTTTTGGACGTCTTCAATAAAAAAGGGGCAGACAAGTTACCTCCTCATCGTATTTATGATTGTCCTATTAACCTTCTTCCAGGGGCTCAAATTCCTTTCGGACGAGTGTACCCATTATCTGAATCTGAACTTTCAGAGCTTCGTTCTTATCTGGATGAAAATTTGGCTAAAGGATTTATTAGGCAGTCTTCTTCTCCAGCAGGAGCTGGAATTTTCTTCGTTGAAAAGAAGGATCATTCTTTAAGGCCATGTATTGACTACCGAGATCTGAACAAAATTACGGTCAAGAATCGGTACCCACTTCCTCTCATTCCAGAACTTTTCCAACGCCTGGCTGAAGCTAAAATTTTTTCTAAATTGGATCTTCGGGGTGCATATAATCTAGTCCGAATAAGGGAAGGGGACGAATGGAAGACGGCCTTTCGCACTCGTTACGGACACTTTGAATATTTGGTCATGCCCTTTGGTCTTTGTAACGCCCCTGCAACTTTTCAGCACTTCGTCAATGATGTCTTCAGGGATTTTCTTGATATTTTCGTCATTATTTATCTAGACGACATTCTCATTTTTTCTAATTCTTTGGAAGAGCACAGGGTACATTTGAAGAAGGTCCTGACTCGTCTACGCACTCATCAGCTTTATGCCAAGATCGAAAAATGTGTCTTTGAACAAACCTCTGTAGATTTTTTGGGTTTCTTTGTTTCTCCTCAAGGGATTCAGATGGACTCCAGGAAGATTTCTGCAATTCTTGATTGGCCGATTCCATCATCTAAAAAAGCTGTCCAACGTTTCATCGGTTTTGCAAATTTTTACAGGAAATTTATTAAGAACTTTTCTCAAGTCATTCTTCCAATCACTGAGCTGACACGTAGTAATCAAAAGTTTCGTTGGTCATCTCAGGCTCAGGGGGCTTTTGAGGAACTAAAAAAACTTTTTACTTCTGGTCCAATCCTTCACCATCCAGATGTTTCTCTTCCTTTCACCTTGGAAGTTGACGCCTCGGAACTCGCAGTAGGTGCTATCCTGTCACAGAGAACTGGGGTGTTAGACGATCTTCATCCTGTTGCTTTTTTTTCCCGTAAATTGGCCAAAAGCGAGTGTAACTATGATGTAGCTGACCGGGAATTACTTGCTATTAAACTGGCTCTGGAAGAGTGGAGATATCTTCTTGAAGGGTCTAAACATCCGATTCTTATTTTTACAGACCATAGAAATCTGGAGTATCTACGCTCTGCTAAAAGGTTGAGACCGAGACAAGCAAGGTGGGCCTTGTTCTTCATGCGATTTAATTTTCATCTTACTTATCGACCTGGGTCAAAGAATGTTAAGGCAGATGCCTTATCCCGAATGTTTTCTCCTGAAGATGAGGTTCCTCTGGCTCCCGAGACGATTTTAAGCCCTGATAATTTCCTCTTGTTGCAGTCTACTTTGGTAGATGGAATTAAAGATGCATCTTTAACTATTTCCGAATCGTCACTTGTTCCCAAGGACGGATTTCTTCTTCATCAAGGCAAGATTTTTGTTCCTGAACAGATGCGTCTAGAGGTCCTTAAAAACATCCATGACTCCAAGCTGGCGGGTCACCCAGGTATCAAAAAGACTGTCATTCTGGCTAAAAGATTGTTTTGGTGGCCTGGGATGGCTAAAGACTGTTTCAAGTTTGTCTCGTCATGTGAGGTTTGCACCAGATCCAAGGACTCTCATTCAAGACCTATTGGCCTTCTTCAACCTTTACCAGTGCCTTCTCGTCCATGGGGGTCAGTTTCTTTGGACTTTATTTCGGAGTTACCATTATCATGTGATTGTTCCACCATTGCTGTTTTTGTTGACCGTCTAACCAAGATGGCTCATTTTAAGGCTTTACCAAGACTTCCTTCTGCCTCTGAGACTGCTGATACTTTTATTAAGGAAGTAGTAAGGCTCCATGGTCTTCCTGATGAGGTGGTATCTGATCGAGGTCCACAGTTCACATCGCAGTTTTGGAAGTCTTTGTGTGGAGCACTCAAGATTTCGGTGTCCCTGTCTTCCGCTTTTCATCCCCAATCCAATGGCCAGACTGAGCGAACCAACCAGACCCTGGAGCAGTATATAAGATGTTATTCCTCGTACCTCCAAGATGACTGGGTTAATCTGCTTCCTCTTGCGGAGTTCGCTTACAACAATGCTCATCATTTTTCCATCCAACAATCCCCTTTTTTCGCAAACTATGGTCTTCATCCAGTCACCTTTCCTGCTGCCATTGTTTCTGATATTTTGGTTCCTGCAGTTAAGGACCGATTAACTTTCTTGTCTAATAATTTTCAGAAACTTCAAGAGAACATGAAGCGAGCCCAACAAGGTTTCAAAGTTTATGCTGATCGTGGACGGAGAGGGGATCCCAAATTCAAGGTGGGTGACCTGGTGTGGTTGTCAACTGTTAACCTCAAGCTTTCCTGTCCCAGTAGGAAGTTGGGTCAACGGTTCTTGGGCCCTTTTCCCATCATTCGTCAAATCAATGCCGTGGCGTTCCAGCTTAAACTTCCGGCATCCTGGCACATTCACCCAGTGTTTCATACAGCACTTCTGAAACCGGCCTCAACGTTTCGATTTCCTGGACGTACGGCTCCTCCTCCGCCTCCTGTCGTGGTGGATGGTCAGGAAGAATTCGAGGTTGAAGAGATCCTGGATTCCAGGTTGAGAGGTAAACGTCTTCAGTACCTAGTTAAATGGAAGGGCTTTGGTCCGGAAGAGAATTCATGGGAACCAGTGTCTAACATTCACGCCTCTGATTTAGTGGAAAAATTCCATAGAACCTATCCTGGTAAACCTTCTGGTGGTCGCGTCCTGAGGCCGCTCCTTGATGGGGGGCAATGTAAGGATTCGGGTCTGCGTTCTGACCGGCGCGGGCGCGGGCGCGTTAGCGCGCGTCGGCGCGTGACGCCGGGCGCTGGCGACGGTCGCGGGCGCGGAGGCGCCGGCGACGGTCGCCGACGCAAAGACGCGGACGCGAACGCCTGAGACGGACGTGACGTCAGCACGCTGACGCCGGCGGAATGACGCCAGTTGGCGCCAAATAGACAGTATTTAAACCTGGTTCTGTTAGAGATGCATTGCCTGGTTATTAGGTTATCTAACTGAAACCCTAGCATCTCTTCTGTTGTGATTTCCTGTTGTTGACCTTCGCCTGTTCCTGGATTACGGATTCTGCTGCCTGTCTCGACCCTTCGGCCTGTCTCACCGTTTACGAATCTTGCTGCCTGCCTTTGACCTCGGACTTCCTGACCACGACTCTGCCTAATCCTCTTGTACCTCGCTATCGTCTCATTGGCTACTCTCCACATCCCTACTCCCTGTTCCACTCCAGGTGGGTAGTGGTTGTGTGAGGCGCTTGTGGGTTCACTATCTACGGTTCAAGCTCCTTCTACGACTGGATTATACTGGTAAGCCTGACACAGGACCCAGTGCAGTCTGCATATTCTGATTATTAATCAGTCTTGCTGTATCGGCTTCTCACAGATATTATTTGACTTGTGCTGTTTTGATAATTTATGAGATCCATAATCAGCCCAGAATACACTGAGCATGTGCATGGTCTTGGTCTTGCAAATATGTTTAACAAAGTTACAAGATGGTGACCCCCTGTGGCCAACTTTGAAAGCATAAGTCATTTCTTTGCTTAGGCTTGTGGTGCAGTAAGTTCATGTTTATGTTTAGTATACAAAATACAGCATTTCTAGCCTTATTCTATGTTAGACTTTACTTCCACTTTAAAGCAAAACAACTCCATTTAATACTTATTCTATGAAAATTTGATCCGGAATACTGTAATAGAAATCAGAAGTGCACAGAAGCTAAATATTTAGAGAATGAAAGCATTTGATTAAAGCCCTGATTCTGTTGTCGGACTACAGCTCCCAGAATCATATAATCAAGCTAAATGCATGTTGGTCCTGCAGTATATGTGTACCCCAGAAACAGGAGTTTAAGAGTATGCTAACCAGAAATGACATAGCAATGTTAATTTTAAATTGTAAGCTCTAATTGTACCTCCTGTATGAGCTAGTATTTGTGTGTAAATGATATATTTCATGTATATGCTCTTCTGTTGTACAGTGCTGCAGAATACATTGGTGCTTTATAAATATTGCCGCCTTACATTTGGTGAAATTTAAATCAGGATTCATGCAACTATTGGCAACATTTCTGTGGGGTTGGAATGGTTAGACTGCTGTATCTTCATCATTCCTGGTTTAGCTGAAATATCTCATTGCAAGATGCTAACATTTTCATGCTTTCACTGAAGGACACATTGTAGGTCCAATAATGTGCTGCTGTTCTAGACTTGATCTGGACTTGCTTGGCACATTCCTGACATTCACTGTGGCATTCAAATTAAAACCTGAAATTCCAGAAGTGCTGGGAAAGGAATGAAAGAGGGTATTTAGTGTTTTTTTTTTTCTATGCATACTATAAGTGTTGCAAAAATTATTGCACATCTGTAAGTGAAGTTGTGCAGCCATTCAACTTCGAATTATTTAATATGTAACTAGTTTTTTTCTGTTATACTTTTGATTTCTTTGTATCAACATAACATTGAAGTACCTTAACACCCAAAAAATTTTTTTATAAAAAAAAAAATTAATTCTAAGCAACTTTCTACTATACATTCATGAACATAAAACAATTGCAGTATTTATATGTGCTATTTGTTCACATTGCTTATTTGTGAGATATAGTTGTGCACAAGTAGTCGCATGGTACGTGCAGGACACCTATAGAATTTCATTCTACAGGGTAATGCCTTCTTGTTTTGACAAGCTTCGTAGACAGCACTCCAAGAAGGTACCAACCAAGGAATGTCCAAAGCTGGACATTTGATTTTATTTCTACTCCAACAGTAAGCATGATGGACATTATAACTTTTTTATGGGCTCCTATCGATCACCTTGTTGGGCAGAAATCTGCGGCTCTCAACCATGAAAAAACAGCAGGCACATGGACAGGCAAGTTAAAGGAACTGCAGACTTTATTCCAGGCAAAATGTGAACAGACTCAAAGCCTTACACGTTTCGTGCACACAGGCACTTAATCAAAGTGCACCTAAATGAGCTGTGTGAATTAATATAGTAGAGGAAACTGGAATTATTTTGGCTTTATGATCCAGTAAATGACCCTCATAATGTAAGAGGCACAAGTGGATATCAGCATAATAGCACTTGTAATAGTGTGATGTTATAATTAGCACATTTACATGAGCACTTCCATGCAAATCAGAAACCATGGTGCTAAAAAATCCAGTTAGTGTCATCAACAGTATTTAGCGTGGAAATTATGTATACAGCCGATTCTTAAGGCCTAGGTTTGTAGTATCAAATGATGCAAGCTGCAGTGGTAGCTCCAGGGTTGCTGGTGTCAATAGGCAAAGTGTGTACACAACACGGGGCGGGACCAACCAAGTGGCACAGATCGCAAGTGTATAGAAATGCTTGGAATGGCTTTTGATACAATATCTTTACATAATAGGGTTGCTAGGGTAAAAACTGCCTTCCAAATAAGGAAAGTGTAGCGATTGACCAATCGGCACATCATAGCCATACCCCTGCCACCATATTCCCGCCCACGGCTCTGCCCCATTACATCACCTCCCTGCTCTGAGTCAAATCTGGCAAAATATGGCAACTCTATTACTGAATAGTTTTTTTTTTTCCACATTATGGCTAATGTACAGCCTGCTAAATGGTGCTTTCAGTCTGCACAATGACTTATAAAACATTTCAGTGCCTATCTGTCATCTTTTTACTAGCAGTCAATCAGAATTACCGGTAGTGACCTTTAACATTAGTTGTAATATAAGTAGTGGGCCTGTGGGCTCACCAGCCAGTCTCAGAGTTTGTGGGCCTAAAAGCGCATCTGGCCATGAAAGTGCTTGTGTCTAGCTCACTTTTTTGGGGTAAAGTCCAGAATAGTAAATTAAACAAATAAATAATGAAATATACAAAGTTAAAACAAAAAATGTTATTAAAATATGATCTCTTACTAGGGTAACCCCCAGTCCAAGGGTTTGCCAATTTTTGGGAAAATACAAAACGTTCAAATGTAGTAAGAGGTCATCCTGTAGTAAAGCAGTAGCCAAAAATGTTTTTATGAAAGTAAAAAAATCTTTATTAGGACATACGTAAGCCTGACACGTTTCGTGCCTGAGGTGGGCACTTACTCATAGGCACGAAACATGTCAGGCTTACATATGTCCTAATAAAAAAATGTTTACTTTTATAAAAACGTTTGTGGCGACTGCTTTACTACAGGATGACCTCTTACTACATTTAAAAGCTCATCTGCACTTAATAGCAAACCGGTATTGTTTATAAAGTTAACCTGTGCTACTGTACTAGTGACCGCTTTTTTTCAATATAAAAAATAGTGACATAAGATGTTCATTAGGCTGTTTGTTAAATATCTCTTACTCAGCGCTTGCACATTTTTAGGATGTATTTTTTCCTAATTAATTCTGTATAGCCACAATGTTTTATAGATGCTGCAGAACCTCTCAATGTCATTAAGGCGGAGGCATGTGACAATGAAACAGTAGAAGCTTGCAGTTAAAATAAACACCACATCCAAAAATACACTTTTTAAAGCTAGAAATAAATAGCTACTTTTATTGTTCAGCTTTTACCACAGAGGCTTATGTTAACATGCTAAGCAGGAATAGTTTACTGATAAATTGATAGATTCAGATCTATCAGTAAGCCACAATGCTTAAGCAGTAATTGATAATGGTGTTGAAGGGACTACTGTCATGAACCCACTTGACTTCTGAATCCCTTTACACCCCCTCTGATTTAAAATTTCTGTACATTTTTACCGTCTATATTGCTGAACTAAGTATAATCCCTCTAGTGAATATGTGTCAGACAACAAACTAATACAAATCTCCGAATTGTGTCTGTAAGTTATCCAAAAAACAAAAATTTGAATTTCATGTCTAACTTGCAAAGGACTTCTATTAAACAGCTTTTCATGTCTGGGTGACAGGTCCAATTTATGATTTTTATAGGAACGTGTCAATATCGCTTTAATCTGTATTGTAATTAGGGATGCACCGAATCCACTATTTTGGATTCGGCCGAACCCCCGAATCCTTCGTGAAAGATTCGGCTGAATACCGAACCGAATCCGAACCCTAATTTGCATATGTTAATTAGGGGTGGGAAGGGGAAAACATTTTTTACTTCCTTGTTTTCTGACAAAAAGTCGCTTGTTTTCCCTCCCGCCTCTAATTTGCATATGCAAATTAGGATTCGGTTCGGCTGGGCAGAAGGATTTGGCCGAATCCGAATCCTGCTGAAAAAGGCCGAATCCTGGCCGAATCCCGAACCGAATCCTGGATTCGGTGCATCCCTAATTGTAATTATATTTTATGTGAATTATATTTCTATTAATGCACTTATTGTGCTTATTATTAATGCAGTGACACCTTGTTTGTTACTGCTAATTGATTGTTTTGTTGTATAGTGCTTTGCCCTCAAGGAGCGCTATACAAATAAAATTATAAATACATACATAATACAGAAGTAGTCCATTGACTTATCACTCGCCTTTTGGCAAAATAGTCACAGTGGGTAATTGTGTCTTAAATATTCTCTACAAGAAACTTGTCTATTTAAACAATAAATCAATACGCCACAGATTTGCAATGGCAGAAATACTGTGTCCATGGTTTCCAGCCAATATACTCCCGACCTATTAAAAACATTCCAAGACACATTTTTCCTGTGACTCCTAGGAAAGGCTGACAAACTTTACAGACATTTGAACAGCCGGCTAAAAAGAACTTGGGTGAAACAGAGAGTCTATTCTAAGAGAGATATTTAATACAGTTATCTAATGGTGAAGAGCTAGAGTTAGTCACTGCTTGCTCAATAATATCATTTTGTTCCAAGAAAAGTCATCAATGGAAGTTTGGTTAGCTATGCACACAGAGAAGGGCAAAATTGAATGTTTTTGCTGCTGATTTTGACATGCCGGCACATAAACATGTAGGGGCAGATTTATCAAGGGTCGAAGTGAATTTGAGGGAATTTTCAAAGTAAAAAAATTCGAAATTCGAAGTAATTTTTTGGATACTTCGACCATCGAATAGAATACTATGACTTCGAATTCGATCGAAGTAAAATAGTTAGAATATTCGACCATTCGATAATCGAAGTACTGTCTCGACTTCAATACCAAATTAAACTTGCCGAAGTGCTATGTTAGCCTATGAGGAACTTCTAGGGAAGTTTTTTGAAGTCGAAGAAAAATCATTCGAACAATCGATGAAATCCTTAGAATTGTTCGATTCAAAGGATTTAATCGTTCGATCAAGCGATTTTTCATCGACCGCAAATGCCCAAATTTGAGTAAAAAAAACTTCGACTTCGATATTCAAAGTCGAAGTAATTCAATTCTATGGTCGAATTTCGAAGTATTTTCAACTTCGAAATTCTGCCCCGTAATGTAAATATAGGTTTTTCCTAAAACTGTTATCCTATAAAGACCTTACTATGAAACAATAGTAACTAAAAAGTTTGCAAGGCAGATTGAAGGAATATTATGGGGCTGATTTCTATTAACGTTTGCATTTTTTTCACAATTCAAACTTTTTAGCTCTAAAAAGAAATAAAACACAAGATTCTTAATATTAATTAAGCGTAAAAACCACAGAAACGCTACTGTAAAACTATGCCATCAGACAGCCGTCATAGTCATGTATGTCAGTAGGGCTTATTTATAAACTTTGCGCAGAGCAGAATGATCTGAACAGTGAATATATTTGCCCTGCGCGTGGTTATATTTATAAAGCTGTATAAGAATGATATATTTAACATGCAAACAGAATTGTGATTTTTTTTTTTGCACTGCGAATGCCCATAGGAGCTTTTTCAATATGGCAAAAAACACAAATTGCAAATATTTATGCACACATTTACGCCAAGACTTTGGTGGAGTTTTGCAAATTGCGAGTTTAAATTGCTGTTAGGGGCCGATTCACTAAGGGTCGAATATCGAGGGTTAATTAACCCTTGATATTCGACTAGGAACTAAAATCCTTCGACTTCGAATATCGAAGTCGAAGGATATAGCGCAGATAGATTGATTGAACGTTTGACGGATAATTCCTTCGATCAAATGATTAAATCCTTCGAATCGAATGACTCGAAGGATTTAAATCCAACGATCGAATATCCTTCGATCAAAAAAAGTTAGCCAAGCCTATGGGGACCTTCCCCATAGGCTAACATTGACTTCGGTAGCTTTTAGATGGCAAACTAGGGGGTCGAAGTTTTTTTTAAAGAGACAGTACTTCGACGATCGAATGGTCGAATAGTCGAACGATTTTTACTTCGAATCCTTCGTTAGTCGTAGTCGAAGGTCGAAGTAGCCCATTCGATGGTCGAAGTAGCCCAAAAAAAACTTCGAAATTCGAAGTTTTTTAACTTCGAATCCTTCACTCGAAGTTAGTGAATCGGCCCCTAAATGTTATTTTGGAGCACAACAGCCTCGCACAGTGGCCGCACTCACGCAAACACCCATTTCATTTGCGAAAATTTGTTCACAATGAAAATTTGCAAAAAATGGAAAGACAGGCACAACAGTGCAATATTTTAGCGTTCAGGAAAAAACATGGGCAATACAACCATTTGCAAATAAATATGAGCTGCACAAAGTTTATAAATGACCCCCAGTGGGAACTAACTGTCTTGCTGTTCATTTGTTTGTTACTTTGAGGTTTTAGACTTTTCAATGTTTTTTAGCTTGTATACACACAAAAAAAAGTGTGCAAGTGAACAAGGTTTGAAGTTTTCGTATTCGTATTGCATTTTTATTCATAGCCTTTTAAATTCTGATCTTTAAATAATTAAGTAGACATTCCTGCTTTTTTTTTTTTTTTTTAAAGTGAGTTTAATTGTGGTTGAAGAAAACTCTAAAACTGCACAAATTTGAATTTTGGTAAACAGGCCTCCCCTTGTTTTAATCCTTAAACAAAATAATACAATATTTTAATTCTACTTCATTTCCAAGAAAAGAACCACATGTCTACTTTAAACTCATAAAAAGAACATTTCCCAACGCAGACTGAATAGATTGTACTAGACTAGACACAACAGACTCAACAAAATCTCAACAACTTTCTTTCCTGACATAGTTTTAAGGAGGTGCAGCCTTTATCCTGATAGTAAAGTGCATACTTCAGATTCCATTTGCCAGCTGACCTGAGATATCTGCTAAGTGAAGAAGTGACTCATTTGGTGTAAACCATGCCATAAACTCTATAGAATGATGTAGCAGATGAAGCCATGGATCTATGGTAGTTATCTAGGGGGTTATTTATCAAGGTCGAATTTTTCTAAGTATTTCTAAGTTAGAAATCCAAGCAACTTGGACTGCCCAAGTGGACCTTATTTATCATTAAAAATGTCAGAAAAAATAGGTTCAGGCAAAAATCTTATAACTTCGGAGCTTTACCCGAAAAGTCCTAATTTTAGGACTTTTCCTGCAAAAACTACATATTTTTCTGACTTTTCAGATTTTTTGGTCTGACATCCCTGAAATCATCGGATATCGGTACGGACAGCAGCGCAGACACTGTGCCCTTCCCCACTGACTTATGCAGGACCCCGAGAGCTTTGAGATGCCAGATTTTCAGATTCGGATTTTTCAGACCATCTTTAATAAACCACATAATTTTGAGTTGTTTTTTTTACGGTTTTTACGATTTTTGATAAACAGGCCCCTCTATAAACAAGTGCAGCCAGTTAGCGCACATAGGAAAGATATTGTCATGGAAACGAGAAAGTATGCATTTCTGCAACAAATTCTATCCCTTGTATGCCTGTGTACACACAAAATGGAGCGGAGAACTCTGCATTTATCTACCTTTTTGCCATCTGTGTAGAAATGTTACACAAATCGGAATCAAAATTCAGATTTGTGTAATTTTACTTTTATTTTTAAAAAAACACGAATGTTAACTTGTTTCATAAAAAAATGGATTAAAAAATTGGATCAAATAAAAGTGAAAAAATGAAAACCTAATTTTTATTTTATTCATTATTTTTAATGGAATGACAAGTAAAAAAATATTCCGAAATACTCTGTCTAAATTGTTTACATGTTGCCTATGACAGCTCCCTTTGATTTTTACATGACCTTGCAAGCTTTTAAATGCAGAAATTTTACATATGATACATATTGATACATATAAAAATTCAAATTTAGGATTTGTAGCATAAAAAAATGTGCATTGTGGGAAAAAAACACAACAACTACTGTTGATAACCCCCTGAGTGTACTGCTGACCAAAAGCATGCAGACTGGCTAGACCCATCCCATATAATGGAATAAAACAAGGCAGAGCAACACAGGATATTATAGGGCAAACATCAGTCATTTGTTAAAGTATCTGCAGCATTTCCTCAGTCAGCTGGTACATAGTTGATCCAGGGAATGCCAGTCTTTTAGAGTGAAAACTGATTTTCTTCACCATTGCTGGGAAATCTGAAAGCATCATGACTGGGGATTGTGTTTACCGTCTTCTGACTCAACAAAGTGTAATCTGGCAAATGTTGACTCCAGTGGATTTATGTCTCTGTTCTGTCTCTCCAAATATGTAACTAAGAAACCTCATTACAGAATTCTTCATGTCGATCATGGTGTTTCAGCTTTGGAAACTGGAACTGGACCATTTTCTGTTCTTCGTAGTTATGGGAGTTGTCATTCACCGAATTCTATTGATCAGAGTTGTGGATAAAATAAACCGAATCATTAATTCAAGATAACATATAGAGGCAGATTTATCAAAATTCGAGTTTGAGAAAAAAAACTAGCTTGGAAACATTAGCTTATTTAGGAAATACCTAAACCAAATAGTCAAGCACTTTTGTTTTGCTTAAAAAAAGTTGCAGTATTTAGCATTATTTCCGTTATTCTAATGTAAGCCACCTGCACTAGAAAACTGCATGGATCTGTCTTTGCTTACAGCGAATGGTAATATTCAATGCCATTGCTGCACTGGTCATATGTGAACCCCCGGCACATACAATACATTGCATGGAAATCTGAAAGTTTAACATTTGGGGGGGTAGGACATAATTCATCCTGCAAAAAGCTGTCAAACATGGTACGAATATAAAACAGCCATGTCTTAATAAATTTGGGGATCATTTATCAAATACCCTGCATCAAGATCTAGAGCTCTAGTGGGACACTAAGGGGCAGATTTATCAAGGGTCGAAGTGAAAATTAGAATTTTTTAATTTGAATTGCGAGGTAATTTTAGTGTACTTCGATTATCAAATAGTCTAAAATTCGATTCGAATTTTAAAAAATTTGACTATTCAAATATCGAATTTTATCATGTACTGTCTCTTTAAAACTTCGACTTTGACCATTAGCCATCAAAACCTGCTGAATTGCTGTTTTAGCCTATGAGGGACCACTTAAAACCTATTTGGAGTCATTTGGTTTAAAAAAACTCCCATCACCTTGAAATTTGACCCTTGATAAATACAATGCCCCTAAATCACTAGAAAAAATTTGAGTTTTTCCCAAAAATTCTAAAGCAAAATATATCTAGGGGTAGATATATCAAGGATCGAGTTGAAAATTCTAATTTTCGAATTCTAATTTCGAGTTTATTTTAGTGTAATTTGACTATGGAATAGTCCAAATTCAATTTGAGTTTGAAAAAAAAAAATCAAAATTCGAATTTTGAAATTTATTATGTACTGTCCCTTGTCCCTTTAAGAATTCGAATTCGACTATATGCCATCCAAAACCTGCCAAATTGGTGTTTATCCTATGGGGTACCTCCAACAATCAATTTCTATTTTTTCGTTTGGTGACTTTTGAAAATTGAAAAAAAAATTTGTGTGAAAAAACTCGAATCGAATTGATCTAATTTGATTCAAATTTGATTTGAGTTTGCAGGTCGATCCTATTCACCCGAATTTAATTCTTTTTAAATAAATTTCGATTGGTCGTTTTTTTTCAAATTTCGAGTTTATGGGAGTTTTTGGAAACTCCCATAAACGTGAAATTCAACCCTTGAAAAATCTGCCCCAAAAAGTATAAAGTCCTTTATTAGGACAAAAAAGTGGCCTAACACGTTTCGTGCCTGTTGGGGTACTCACTCATAAGATAACACACCCCTGCACAAGTCTTTTATAGGGGTTGTGACCAATCACAAGACACTTACAACAACCAATCTGAGTTTACCATTAAAAAGCTTTTACAACAACCAGAAAGCACCATCATAAAATTAGTAAAATCGTAGTCATGCAAACTAAATAGACACACCTCTTACAAAGTGTAGGAAGTAGTGTGAGTGAATCGTATATACGTATAGGAATCAGGGGTCAATCATATTAGAGAACATGTTTTGGATATAAAAAAAGAAAATTCAGATTCTATCGTAGCTGAACATTATAAAACATTTTACAAACTATCTGTCGTGGGAATTGATAAAGTGGTGGGGGGTATTAGGGGAGGGAACACCACTCTAAAATTACTTCGATTGGAAACAAAATTGATTTTTTTATTTCCAAACAAAGAAACCTCTAGGCCTCAATAGCGATTTTGATGCCACAGGTTTTTTAAGAGGATTTTATATATAAGACAATAATGCCTAGTTTGTCTGTATTGTATATAAGAATACAAATGGTCCAACAATTTTCTGAGCTTAAATAAACCATTAGGGTTAAATTAGTTTGTTGGATTTGTTTTTATACCTTGTATAAATTCACCCCCCATTTTTCCCTGATTCCTCAACTTTAAAATACAAGTTTTTACAGAGATTCAAGTTTTTCTGTGCTAAAACGCACGAAATCTTTCAAAACTAAAATGTTAAAGATTAAGGGGGTTATTTATTAAAGTCTGAATTCAAAAAATTCAAGTTTATTTTACTATAAAATCCATGTTTTTAGTGGGGGAAAACCTCAATTTTTTTTCGAGATTTATTATACCCAGAGCATGCAAAAAGTCAGAATCCGAAAATTCGCTCTCAGACCTGCAAGGTTGTGTATAAGTCAATGTCAGAGGTCCCTATCCTATTTGGAAGTTTCTGTGGTCTGGAATTAGGCTGAAAATCCGACTATTTCAGGCTTTTCAGGCAAAAATCTGAAAAATTCTGACTTTTTTCTGAAATCTTATGATTCAGGAAAAACTGCAAAGAAATCGTACAATTCGGGTTTTTTGCTTAATTTTATTGAGTTTTTGCCCGATCCAATTAATTTGAGATTTTTTAAATAACAAATAAGGTCAAATCATGGATTGTAGTTTGGTTGGACTTTTTTCAAATAAAATTTTAGAAAAATCGGATTTTGATAAAATGTAAAAAAGTGTAAAAAACTCAAAAAACTGAAATGTAAAAATGTGGTATCTAAAAGCTGGCAAATTCATGTGGAAGTCAATGGGAGTTGTCCTAGCAAAATGTAAGCACTTTTTTTGTGTTTTTCAATCCATTGAAAATGATATTGCCGCATTCAGGTTTTTTTTCACATTTTTGTTTGATCTCTTTTATAAAACATGCACACGTTAGGTACGTTTTTGAGTTGATTCAAAAAAATTCACAAAAATTTTGATACATCATTCTCTTGACGAATATTTTATGAAGCGATAATAAACTGTGATTTCAGAGAAACAAACCGAGACAGATGAGCCAGAAACTAGCTCCTTCTTTGCTTTCTCAAAACATAAAGTGCAAAGTCAATGCTGTCACGTTCGGTATCCCACAACCCAGAGTTAACCCCTATGTCCCGGGCTCGGCTCACGCTTCAGCCTCAAACCGCCGCCTTTCACTTCGGGATGGGCCCTCCGCTACTCGGATGCCGCCAGGTCTTAAAGTGAGGGGACTAAGAGGACTACAACTCTGAGCGAGCAAGGGAACCTTACGTAAACGTATATCAAAGTCCAGAAACAGGCCAAGTCAAAACCAATCGGAAACGAGGTACAGAATCGGTAAGAAGCAGAGTAGTCGAGGTCACAGGCCGGGTCAGTAACAATCTTGGTCGAAGTACAAAATCGGGATCCAGAAAGCGTAGTCAGAGGATAAGCCAAAGGGTCAGGGCAGGCAGAGAACAATTACAGGAGTCAGGACTAGCCGGAAGTTCAGGAATAATCAAACAGAATCGCACCCAGGAACAGAAAAACTAGAACCTACGTTGGGCAATGCACACACTGTGCATTGCCTTTTTATTTTAAATTTTGGCGCCATTGCGTCCGTCGCAATGACGCCAGCGCGTCTGCGCCGTGACGTCAGCGCGCCTGCGCGAACGCGTCTGCGCCTTTAAGACCGGCGCATGCGCGCCGCGCGCTCCCTAAGGAGCCGGCGCCTGAGGCCTAGAAGCGGCGGCTGCCGCTCGGCGCGACGGGTGTCCGCGCCGTGGGGGCGGCAGGCATCCCTGCCGTTCCCTACCAACAAACGGTAAGTTTGTTACATTACCCCCCCCTCCAGAGGGGGCCACTGGACCCCTAGGCTTGTTGGGAAACCTAGAGTGGAACTGCCTCATCAAGCGATCAGCCCTAACATCCGAGGCAGGAACCCAAGACCTTTCCTCGGGACCATAACCCTTCCAGTGAACCAGATATTGTAGTTTACCTCTAGAGATACGAGAATCAACCAACTTGTGAACTAAATATTCAGATTGCCCCTCAACAGAAACAGGAAGAGGAGGAGAAGTCTGACGTACCACTCTAGCAGGTTTTAAAAGGGAGACATGAAAGGAATTAAAAATCTTGAGTTCGGGAGGAAGATTTAACCTGAAAGTACAAGGGTTAATAATCTTAGATACAGAAAATGGACCAATAAATTTGGGACCCAGTTTGGCCGAAGGAACTTTCAAAGAAATATTCTTAGAGGACAGCCAAACTTGATCACCAACCTGATATTCGGGAGACTCTCTTCGCTGTTTATCAGAAGCCCTCTTCTGAGCAGCTACTGCAGAAGATAAAGACTTCTGAACCTCCTGCCAAACCTTAGAAAAGTCCTCAGTAATAGAATTGACGGCAGGAAGGTCACAAGAATCAGAAAACGAAAAAACCCTGGGATGGAGACCAAAAACAGTGAAAAAAGGAGACCTGCCAGTGGAGGAGTGAATGGCATTATTATAGGCAAATTCGGCCCACGGAAGAAAATTAACCCAAAGTGACTGATTGCAGGAGACGTAACATCTCAGATACTGTTCCAGGGTCTGATTTGTCCTCTCAGTCTGACCATTAGTCTGTGGATGGTATGCGGAAGAGAAAGACAAATCAGTACCCATTAATGAACAAAAGGCCCGCCAGAATTTGGACACAAATTGAACCCCCCTATCAGACACAATATTAAGAGGAGCCCCGTGAAACTTGAAAATATGGACAATGAAAAGTTCAGCAAGGGTCTTGGCAGATGGAAGGGTGGGGAGAGGGATAAAATGGGACATTTTACTAAAACGATCCACTACTACCCAGATGACCGTATGAGCCTTAGATGGAGGTAATTCCACAATGAAATCCATGGATATATGAGTCCAAGGTTTCTCGGGAATAGGAAGTGACTGCAGCAAACCCTGAGGTAAAGATCTAGAAGGCTTAGAACGTTGGCAAATTGGACATGAATCAATATATTTGGCAACGTCTTGTCTTAGAGTCGGCCACCAGAGAGTACGAGACAATAATTCACAAGTCTTCGCACAACCCAGATGACCAGCCACTTTGGAATCATGGGACTCGTGAAAGACAGCTTCACGTAAATTACTCGGAACAAATAATTTGCCCACAGGAATATTAGGAGGAGAATCTACCTGAGCATTTGACAAAGAAGTAAAGAGATCCGGACTCAGGGCTGCCACAATCACCTCCTTCGGAACAATAGGAACTGGTCCCAAATCCTCCCTAGGTTTGGAGACAAAACTTCTAGAAAGGGCATCTGCTTTTACATTCTTATCTGCTGGCCTGTAGGAGATGAGAAAATTAAACCGTGAGAAAAATAATGACCACCTGGCTTGCCGAGGATTTAACCGTCTAGCAGATTCAATGTATAATAGGTTTTTATGGTCAGTGAACACAGAAACAGTATGTTTGGCACCCTCAAGGAGATGTCTCCATTCCTCGAATGCTAATTTAATGGCCAATAATTCCCTGTTGCCAATATCATAATTGACCTCTGCTGAAGAGAATTTCTTTGAAAAAAAAGCACAAGGATGCATCTTACCGGAGACAGGATGTCGCTGAGACAACACAGCACCAGCACCAATCTCGGATGCATCTACCTCAACAATAAAAGGTAAGGAAGAGTCAGGGTGCCGGAGAACTGGGGCAGAAATAAAGGCTTCTTTCAAAAGATGAAAAGCCTCAACCGCTTCAGCAGGCCAAATACTTGGGTCAACCCCTTTCTTAGTTAAGGCAGTAATCGGAGCCACCAACTTAGAAAAATTTAAAATAAATTGTCTGTAGTAATTAGCGAATCCTAAAAACCTCTGGACTGCTTTCAATGAAAGAGGTTGTGCCCACTGCTGAATTGCTTGGACCTTAGCGGGCTCCATCTCAAGACCTGTTTGAGAAATAATGTATCCAAGGAAAGGTACAGCAGAAACCTCAAATAAACATTTTTCAAGTTTTGCATACAAATGATTTTGCCTTAACCTAGATAAAACCTCACGAACATGGGCCCGATGAGAAAATAAATTTGAAGAAAAAATGAGAATGTCGTCTAGATATACCACGACAAAACGGCCCAAAAGATCACGGAAGATATCGTTGACTAATTCTTGAAAGACAGCGGGGGCATTGCATAAGCCAAAGGGCATAACCAGGTATTCATAATGCCCATCCCGGGTATTAAAAGCTGTCTTCCACTCATCCCCCTCCCTTATCCTGATTAGATTATAGGCGCCCCTTAAATCTAACTTGGAAAAAATAACAGCTCCCTTTACTCGATCAAACAGTTCGGAGATTAAAGGGAGGGGATAACGATTCTTGACCGTGATCTTGTTTAACCCTCTATAATCGATACAGGGTCTAAGGCTCCCATCCTTCTTTTTGACAAAGAAAAAACCCGCCCCCGCAGGAGAGGAAGAAGGTCTAATGAACCCCCGCTCCAAATTCTCTTTAATATATTCCTCCATGGCCAAAGACTCGGGAAGAGAAAGTGGATATGTCCTACCCTTGGGGGGAGAAGACCCAGACAATAATTCAATGGCACAGTCGTAAGGTCTATGGGGGGGTAGAGACTCAGCTGCTTTTTTACAAAAAACATCAGAAAAGGCAGCATAACAGGGAGGGAGACCTTTTAAAGAAGTTGCAGCCAGAGTTTGACCAACCTTAATACAAGAATGTTCACAAGCAGGGCTCCAATTCAAAATTTTACCAGAGGGCCAATCAACCTGGGGATTGTGACTTTGTAACCAGGGAAGGCCTAAAATGATTGGAGTCTGAGGGCACTCGGTAACGAAAAAAGAAAGGGATTCGAAATGATCAGACATGGACATACGGATGACTTTAGATTTTGTAGAAACTAACCCAGAACCCAAAGATCTACCATCAATGGCAGACAACCTGAATGATGGAACCTGTGGTTCGCAAGGGACACCATGTTCTTTAATAAACCCAAGATCCAAAAAATTACCCGCAGCCCCCGAATCCAAAAAAGCAGAGCTCTGCACACAACCACTGTCCCAATTCAAACGGACCGGAATTAAAATTTGAGAAAATTGGGGAGTAGAAACGACATCACCCAAGCAAGACTCCCCAGACCTGCTTAGGCTCTGTCGTTTCCCGGCCTTTTGGGACAGGTGTTGCGAAAATGCCCTTTATCCCCACAATACAGACACAACCCATTACTCCTCCTACGGACCCTCTCAGCAGAAGAAAGACGAGTAGAACCAATCTGCATAGGTTCTTCAAAGGGTTGAGGAAAAACTTGCGGGATATTGGAAACATTTACAGAAAGAGGTGAGATATTGGCAACCTGTTCCTCCTGAAGTCTCTCTCTATGCCTACGATCAATCTGAACAGCCAAATGCATAAGAGAATCCAGGGAGGACTGTGTAGGAAAATTGACAAGACTATCTTTGATAGCTGCGGCCAGACCAACCCTAAATTGGCTCATGAGAGCAGTATCATTCCAGCCCGTCTCTACAGCCCACCGCCGAAACTCAGTACAATAATCCTCTGCCCGCCTCTTGCCTTGTTTAAGGGCACGTATGGCTGCGTCGGCAGAGGCGGCACGATCAGGATCATCGTAAATTACGGCCATGGCTTTAAAGAAAGCTTCAAGAGAGTGACGGGCTGGATCCCTCTGGGACAGACTAAATGCCCAAAGCTGAGCATCGCCCTGTAACAAGGTAACTACAAAATTTACCCTAGATTCCTCGGTGGGGAAAGAATAAGGTAAAAAACTGAAATGTAGCTTACAGGCTTCTTGAAACGTAAAAAACTTACTACGATCCCCAGTAAACTTCTCAGGAAAAGGAACCTTGGGCTCATGGAAGGAACTACCTGTAGGTGGAGGTAGAGAAGAGCTTGCCTGAGGAGTTGCAGTACTCGGACCAGGAACAGGCTGTTGCTGCATCATATCAAGCCTGGAAGAAAGACCGTGAAGACATTGGACAATATAATCTTGCTTGTCTTCTTGTTCTCCAAGCCTCTGCAGAAGATTTGCCAGGATCGCATCCGGAGGAGTGGTGGAAGCAGTAACGTCAGCTGGCTCCATCTTCTTAGTTTTTTTTACGGCCCAACGTAATGTCACGTTCGGTATCCCACAACCCAGAGTTAACCCCTATGTCCCGGGCTCGGCTCACGCTTCAGCCTCAAACCGCCGCCTTTCACTTCGGGATGGGCCCTCCGCTACTCGGATGCCGCCAGGTCTTAAAGTGAGGGGACTAAGAGGACTACAACTCTGAGCGAGCAAGGGAACCTTACGTAAACGTATATCAAAGTCCAGAAACAGGCCAAGTCAAAACCAATCGGAAACGAGGTACAGAATCGGTAAGAAGCAGAGTAGTCGAGGTCACAGGCCGGGTCAGTAACAATCTTGGTCGAAGTACAAAATCGGGATCCAGAAAGCGTAGTCAGAGGATAAGCCAAAGGGTCAGGGCAGGCAGAGAACAATTACAGGAGTCAGGACTAGCCGGAAGTTCAGGAATAATCAAACAGAATCGCACCCAGGAACAGAAAAACTAGAACCTACGTTGGGCAATGCACACACTGTGCATTGCCTTTTTATTTTAAATTTTGGCGCCATTGCGTCCGTCGCAATGACGCCAGCGCGTCTGCGCCGTGACGTCAGCGCGCCTGCGCGAACGCGTCTGCGCCTTTAAGACCGGCGCATGCGCGCCGCGCGCTCCCTAAGGAGCCGGCGCCTGAGGCCTAGAAGCGGCGGCTGCCGCTCGGCGCGACGGGTGTCCGCGCCGTGGGGGCGGCAGGCATCCCTGCCGTTCCCTACCAACAAACGGTAAGTTTGTTACAAATGCTTTATAAATGTGTATAGTGCTTAAAAAATGGTGAAACGATTATCTAGAATCAAGCTTGCATGTCACATCTTGCACAGTCCATGGCATTTTGCATTTTTAAACAATAATGCCTTCAAACCACCGGAAACAAAGTTATTAGTACATAAAGGTTGGGCTGTTGAGCATTACTATTTGAAGCTTTAAAGCCAAATCTTTCAGCTCAGTAAAAAGTGACTTGGGCTACCTGTGCCTTTCATCTTGCAAGCTTGTCACAAGTGCCAGGTTTTAACTTGACTAATAATTTTCCAGCACAACAACAAGATTACTGTACCATATACGTTACCTACGTTGCTGATTTTGGTGCAGTCGCTCAGCCAAGAACAACCTTTTGCCATAGTAAATATTGTATTGCAAAAATCTATATACAGGCCAGTTATACATGGAGGAAACAATGACAAAGAACAGGCAATACAGAGTGTGCATTCTGCATAGCTTTGTAATGAGCAGAAACATATAATGTTCATAGATTAACCTTATCTGATAGCATTGATATGGCAACTTTTATGTATGTAGATATTGTGTTAAAACAAAGTGCTATATCTTCATAACTTTAAGGAAAAACTTGGATATAACCTATTAGTTAGACATTAAAGGAGAAGGAAAGCTACGGAGGCATTTTATTGCCAATAGATTAGCTGCAATAGTGCAAGCTAGAATGTTATATTTATTCTGTAGAATGTTGTACCATACCCGAGTAAAAAGCTCTAGAAACTCTCTGTTTGTTTAGGATAGGAGCTGCAGTATTAACATGGTGTGACATCACTTCCTGCCTGAGTCTCTCCCTGCTCTGGGCTCAGATTACAGTAGAGAAGGGAGGGGGAGGGGGAAGAGGAGCAAACTGAGCATGCTCTTGCCCAGGGCAATGAGGTTTAAGCTGAAGGCAGGAAGTCTGATACAGAAGCCCATGTGTACACAATAGAAGGAAAGAAATACTGTATTTCTTTTGACAGGGGACTCAGAGCAGCACCACTTTGGGTGTTTACTGGTATATTTAGATGGACCTTTCTCATAAGGCTTACTTAGTTTTAACCTTTCCTTCTCCTTTAAGGGCAGATTTATTAGGTCGAGGTGAATTTTCGATTGAAAAAAATTAGAATTTGGAGCTATAGTCCAAGGAATAGTCCAAATTTTAATCAAAATCGAAATTCATCATGTACTGTCTCTTTAAAAATTCGACTTTGACTATTCGCCATATAAAATCTGCAGAATTGCTGTTTTAGCCAAATGGGGGACCTACTAGAACCTGTTTGGAGTCAATTGGGTAAAACTTGTAGTCGAATTTGCTCGGATTTGCTATTCCTTCGATTCGTATGATTCAAATTCGGCCGAATACAGACCTATTTGATTGAAAATGGACCTATTTGACCAAAAAAAAACTTCTAGTTAATTTTGGTTGGTCTTTTTCAATTCGAATTTCGAAGTTTTTCGAAAGGAGCAGATTTATCAAGGGTCGAAGTGAAAATTCAAGGTAATTTTAGTGTACTTCGACTTGGGAATAGTCCAAATTCGAATCAAATTTCTAAAAAAAAATTCGAAAAATTCGAATATCGAAATGTGAATTCTTAAAGGGACAGTACATGATAAATTTCAAAAATCAAATTTCAAATTCGATTCGACTTTGCACTATTCCCTAGTCGAATTACACTAAAATAAACTGGAAATTTGAATTTTCAATTCGACCCTTGATAAATCTGGCCTGTACTGTTGTAATGTTATTAAAAAAGCTCCTCTGTGCTCCTCTTTTGCAAAACAAAATTCATTCCTAATTCCAAAATGGGCAATAGTAAGTCTATGGACCATCAATATTCAGTATAACTGTTTTAGTGTGTATGTGTGTATTTGTGGACTGTTTTCTATCTTAAAATAAACAGATTACTTTACATACAAAAAAACCCCAAAAAATAAGTTATTGGTGTTATTGGTTATTTGAAACCAAGGAACTGGATCAGGAAAACTACATGTAGTGCTGTAATTTGAAATAATTTGATAAAATGGCATTTTATGAAAAAGCATCCTAAACATGAAAGGCAATTTTTGTTATTTTCATTACAAACATACAGCAGTGAGGAAGAGAATGCTGTTAAGGAAGCACATATGATAGCAGATGAACAATTTAAAAAAAATATAAGCATATAGACAGCTCCAGAGAAGGAGAGATGGCAGATGTAGATATTGCTGGATAATTCCAAAAACTATACTTTTGTTTTCACATATTTGCTTGATCTTTCAACAAATTTAATGATTTAATCATCCACCTTTTCTTTTATCTCCTTGGGTTTTATTTGTAGACACAGAATGCAGAACAGCAGCACGCACATACACATACATGTTTACAAATATATATATATAATTAAATAATACTTGGGGGCTGATTTATGATCAGTCAAGCCTTTTGGCTCCTGTTTCTGAAACAGTTTTAAGTTGCCAAACTTTTTCTTACTTAAGAAAACCTGCTCGGTGGGAAAATACCTCAACTAATGAGTTTTTTTCATGAGTCTTTGCATGATTTCCTTAAAGGAAAACTATACCCCCAAAATGAACACTTAAGAAATAGACAGTTTACATCATATTAAGTGGCATACTAAAAAATATTACCAAACTGGAATATATATTAAAGTAAATATTGCCCTTTTACATCTCTTGCCTTGAGCCATCATTTTGTGATGGTCTGTGTGCTGCCTCAGAGATCACCTGACCAGAAATACTTCAACTCTAACTGTAACAGGAAGAAGTGTGGAAGCAAAAGACACAACTCTGTCTGTTAATTGGTTCATGTGACCTAACAAGTATGGTTTGTTGGTATGTTTGAGTGCACAGTGAATTGTACTTTCCAAGAAGATATTCTTCATGCAAGTGCTTGTATGTATATATGAAATTACAGACAAACAGAAAGGGATTATTTTAGCCAAAAATAAACAAAGGATGAAAAGACCTTATTTTAGACAGAAAACACAATGGACCAAATAAATGCACATGTTCCAGGTCATGAATAACTTTCCTATGGAATGGCACCCAAAACGACTTTCTCAGGGTGAAGTCTTAACAGGAACCTCTATAGAACCAACCTATCTTTCATCCCTTTTTGTATACAAGAAAATACCTTATTAGCTTTAACTGACACTGGCAGAGTTGCAAAGTTTACTGCCTAGAATTACAAAGACAGCCACGCACAATAAGAACCCAAGCCTTCTCAATGAAAGAGGACCCCCAGAACAAATTCAATTTATTGTATTGCTCAAATTTATAAACTTGATTTCGTACGAATCTCTAATAAATCATGGTTTTCCTAAATTTCTTAAAAATCCTACAAATGTGAGATTTGAAGTGTAAAAAAACACAAAAAACTCTAATACAAAAATTTGCCAAGATCTTGATAATGGTCCTAGAGGTGGACCGAAATGTTGACCTGTTTTAATATTAACAAAATAAACATCATATGTTTTAAGTAAATCCCAGTGTGCACTCATGCCTTCCTGATATATGTTATGCTTATATGATTCCAGTGGAGTGTGGATTACCAAGGATTTATATATATATATATATATATATATATATATATATATATATATAGATATAGATATAGATATATAGATATATATATATATATATATATATATATATATATATATATATAAAAAATAGACCATTGTCATAGGATTTTGTGAAGGTACAGAATGTTTATTTAATACTGTGAAATCTTTTGCTTTGCCTACCATGTACGGTATCTGGTAAGAGAATTGAAAAACTATGTATTGGAAAACTTGCCTCCCCAGAAAAGCACAAATAAAACTATTTATGCATCATTTGGAAAGCCTTTTAAACCCTGTTTACAACTGGGTTTATTTGAAACCTTTAGGACAGGGGTTCCCAACCTATTTTACCTGAGAGCCACATTCAGTTGTAAAAAGTTTTGGGGAGCAACACAAGAATAAAATAATTTCTGGGTGGTACAAAACAAGTGCTGAGATTGGCCATGTGGTAGCCCCTATATGGACGACTAGCATCTTACAGAAGGCTCTGTTTGTACACATGGTTTTAATGCAAACAGAACTTGCCTCCAAGCCTGTAATTCAATAATAAGAACCTGCTTTGAGGCCACTGATCAACATCCAAGGTATTGGTGAGCAACATTTTGCACATGAGCCACTGGTTGGGGACCACTGCCTTAGGGTAAGAAGTTAGAACACATGGGATGTTTTGTTGCATGTATTAATTCATCAAAACACTTTAATGTCAGGGAATTGTTGCTAGAACAAGTTTAGGATCATGGTTGTTAAGGCCCCCACACACGGGCAGATAAAAGCTGCCAACACACCCAGTCGGCAGCTTATTGGCCCCTGTGTGGGGCCATCCGACGAGCCTCTCCGATCGATATCTGACTGAAAGTCGGGCAGATCTCGATCGGGCAGGTTAAAAAATCCACACGAATGTGCGTTTATGCAGTCCTGCGAACCGACTGCCCATATCGGATGCAGTATGATCCGATATCGTCCACCTCAATGCGGGCATATCGGGGAGAGATCCACTCATTTGGCGACATCGCCAAACGAGCGGATCTCTACGTCTATGGCCACCTTACTGTTTTCCAACTATCAGTTCACTTGCTTAGGGCAATCTCTAGGGTTTTGGGATAGCAATCAGAAAGGCAGAACTAAGTTTCTTTCTCAAAGTTGTCATTTCTTAAGCTAAGACTTAATTTGGTATTAAAAAAAATATATGCAGCAAGTGTAGGAACTATAATTTTGAGTCATTTTGAATTTGTGTCTGTAAATTGACAGTTGATGCTTTTTAAGGTTTATTTAGAAGTCAATATATGTAGAGTTCAATAATGCTCAAGGACTTTCTAGGAACATTATCACAGAGGGAATATGGAGGCATATTTATCCAAATTCCAATTTGTTTTTAAATTTTACCAAACTTAAATGTTTCTTATTAAGCAAAAAAATTGAATCTAAAAAAACTTGACTCAATGAAACAATGGGAAAAGTCTCTACAGACTCTTAAAAAAATTTTGTAAACAGTATATTGTAACAATATATTTATATATATCAGAAGGGCTTTCATTTTAACATTAGTGGCTCTTTAGCCCCCCAAAAAATCAAAGGAAAACATAACATGAACATTTATCTACACAGTTCAGATATAGGTTATATTATCCAAAATGCAAGGGACCTAGGGTTTTATGGATAAGTGATCTTTCTGTAATTTAGATCTCAATGCTTTTTCTAATCATAATTATTGAAATATTTAATAAACCCAATAGGATTTTTTCACCGCCAATATAGATTCATGCAGCTTAGTTACCATCAAGTACAGGTATAGGATCTGTTATCCAGAATGCTTGGGACCGGGTGTTTTTCGGATAGGGAATAATTTGGATCACCATAACCTAAGTCAGCTATAAATAAATTAAACATTAAGGGGCAAATTTACTTATGGTCGAATATAGAGGGTTAATTAACCCTTGATATTCGACTGTCGAAGTTAAATCCTTCAACTTCGAATATCGAAGTCGAACGATCAAACAAAAAATCATTCGATTCGAAGGATTTTATTCCATTGATTGAATGATTTTTGTTCGACCAAAAAAAGGTAGTTAAGCCTATGGGGACCTTCCCCATAGGCTAACATTAACTTCGGTAGCGTTTAGGTGGCAAACTAGGGGGTCAAAGTTTTTTTTTAAAGAGACATTACTTCGACTATCGAATGGTCGAATAGTCGAACGATTTTTAGTTCGAATCGTTCGATTTGAAGTCGTAGTCGATGGTGAAAGTAAATGGGCCCCCATATAAACCCAATAGGAATGTTTTGACCCCAATATGGATTTATGTAGCTCCGTTAAGTACATGCTACTATTTATTAAGAAGACAATTTTAAAAATTTGAATTATTTTCTTATATTGGAGTCTATATAAGATGGCATTATGTAATCTGAAGCTTTCTGGATAACATGTTTCCAAAAAGGGGTCCCATAAATGTACACAGTCTTGTTTTATTATTACAGAGAAAAATTAAAATAAATTTTAAAAATTTGAATTTCAGTAATATTAGTCTATGGGAGACGGCCCTCCCATAATTTCGAGCTTTCTGAATAATGATTCCGATTCTATTTCCCGATAATGGATCCCATACCTGTATACTTATATACGTATAATGTATATTTATACTGATACTCTTTCTATTACATTCATGCTTTCTTTTCCTTCGTTCCCATATCACACTAAAGAGACAGAATGTCCCCACAAACACTGGGATAGCATTACAGTTAATCTCTATATTTGACACATTGCTCACATTAGTGCATTAGACTTGCTTAGTATATTTTTGAACCCAATTGTTACACTTTACATCTTGACAACTTAAACAAATGCCATTCCAGTTTTTAAGAAAAAAAATCAAACGTTTTTAAAGGAAAAACAAACCCTTTACCAAAAAAAAACCCCTTGGAGTCACAGCATCGGAGTTCACCACAGCCATCTTCCGGGTCTTCAGTAAGCTTAGATGGAGACCGCTGAAGCAGCGCGTGCGCAGTTGGAGAAATTTACTGGTTTGCGACAACTGCGCATGCGCCGAATTTGCCGGAAGAATACACAAAGACCCGGAAGATGGCTGCGGTAAACTCCAATGCTGTGACTCTGCACCGAGGGGTAAGTATAAAGTTAGGGACATTAGCCTAGTTGCCCCCCCGGGCAAATGCCCATAACTCTTTACTTACCCCTCCGTGCAGATTCTGTCCAGCGGAGTTCACGAGCACCTTCTTCAGCTGCTTCGGTAATCTTTGGAATGAGACCAGTGATTTGGCAATTTTCGTGAGTTTCAGCACAGCAACAGAAAATTGCTCTGACTGCGCATGCAAAGTTTCGCCAGTCTCATTCTGAAGATGGCGCCTGTGAACTCTGCTGGACACAATCTGCACGGAGGGGTAAGTAAAGAGTAAGAGGAAATTTGACAGGGGGGGCAGCTAAGCTGGTGGCGAGGAGGGAAGGGGGTCTATGTAGAGTAGGGTGTGGGTTTTTTTTTATAAAGGGTTTGTTTGTCCTTTAAAATACATTCAGTCCTCTTGATAAAGCAGCTCCTAGCAATAATTCTGGAAGAGGTGAATAACTGCTCATGAAATGCTGCCTTCAAATGTGGATGGAAACATTTTACCACCACTCCAAGGGTTAAATGCAATACAATACCTTTCCGTGGGCAGTTTCTTGAACACATGATTTCCAGCAAGCAACTGTGCATATGCAAAATGCCACCATTTCCTCCTGAAAAACTATACTGTCCAAAGGCATAGCCCACATACCTTAGGTATCGGATTGGTATGTTTTCTCTGCAAACAACTGAAAACAGATTGGAAATTCATTGTGGGCATATTTGTAGAAACTATTGGAACTATGCTGTGAAATGCAACAGAAGGCACATTAAGTCACAAATCTGACACAGCCACAGAAATAAAACAAATGTACAGTAGTTTGGGATCGTCCACTGCTAGTGCATTATTTATTTCCAGGCTGCAGGCTAGGAATCCTTATTTCTTGGAATGCTTCCTTTGCTACACTTTAACGTTTACCGTTTCCTAGAAATTTAGATCTTTGTATAAAAATAACTCCAAAACCTGTAATGTAACAGGAAACCAATGATTCCTTTTTTTTAAATGAGGGAGTTAATTACTGGTTAAGTAGGAAGAACCTGAAATGAGATTATAATGAGAAAATCAGCATTTACAATGGACAAAGTAGCAAATAGTGTTTTATATATGGTTTGTTGCCAATGGAACCTCCTGCCTACACCCAAGTTGCCACGGCCGGCACCCGATACCAGAACAAATGCCAAGCACCCTGGTCTCGGCTCGGCTTCACCAGTAGTGTGACCACTGTTGGGCTTCGGGAGGAGCCCTCAGCTTACTTGGGTGCCACCTGGACTTTACGAGGGGTGCAAGGCGAGATGTTCTGGCTGGCGAAGGGGCACGGCTGTTAGCAGAGTCTTTTGGGCCGAAGGTCACGGTACAAATGGAGCAGGCAAGAGAATCGTCAGACAGGCAAGGTCGAGGCAGGCAGATATCAAGAATCGTCAGGCAGGCAAGGGTCAAACCGGGTTGTCAATCAAGGGGTTAAGCAGGAAGAGTTGTCGTAGGCAGGCGAGGGTCAGGATACAGAATGCAGAATAGTCAGGAACAGGCTGGGTCAAACACGGGTAATCAAACAGACTAGATTCAGAACAGATCAAACGCACAAGGCTCAGGAATCACAAGAAACAAGTTCTATCACGGGCATCAGTCAGCAGTCTGAATGGGCCTTTTATAGGGCAAGAATTCCACGCCCCAGAACGTGCGTTTTCACGCCAGAACGCGCTGGCGCAATCACGCCAGCGCGCCTGCGCCTTTAAGAGGCGCGCAGGCGCGCCGCACGCCCTAATGGCGCTGGGAGGAGGAAGAAGAAGGAGCGCGGCAGCTTGGTGGCCGTCCACGCCGCCGCACCGCTAGACCACCAGGTACTTTTATTACACAAGTCACATGGTTGTAAGTTAGACCTGTATCTTTAACCAGACCTTAAGGCACCCACAGCATGCATGGCAAGTGGTGAGACATGTTGTGGCATTAGAAGGATGAAGCTGTGATAGAAAAGACATCCTGTTTGACATCTATCATTAGAAGGTCACCTGGTGAGCCAATTAATGGGCTAAAGCAGGTATCAGCCCTATGCAAACTGTTCCACTGAGGTAACTGCTCCTTCAGGTGGGAAATGTTACAACTCTCTATTCAGTGGTATATTTGGGACATGGTAAAAAGTGAGAATTCACCCTTTTAAAACTGTATCCCTAAAAAATCAAATTCAAGTGAATGTACATATATAAAATGAACTACTGGAGTATTGTATAGAACACTGTTTTCACCATTTTTACAGTATAGATGTGTCATTTAGAGTGAAGTATCCAAATGACACAATGTAAACAGAGCAAAGCTTTCTAGTTAAAACCAAGAACATTGTTTGTAAGAGTAGATTATTTTAATGTACAGGAGTTTTGTTGCAGTGTCTTTCATTGCCTGGGTCTGTTCTAAATGCTGCCCCAAACTCTTCTGCTTATCTTTGTGTTTCATATCAGCTGATTCCCTATACTAATCAATTCACTGATTTACGATTTCCTCTCCAATTAATATTGACATTCAAGGCTTTTAACAATAGCTCCTCTTACTCTCCTTCATACCTCCTTATGCTCTGATTCTGACCCTCATCTTTCTTCTGTTTTTTTATTTCCCTATCTTACCCCTGACTTCAAGACTCCACTCAAGCTTCTGTCAGTCTCAGGAATTCCCTCCACATTTTGAAGTGATCCTTAAATACATTTATTTTCTATTATGATACTCCCTGGATTATCAAAGATAAACTATAAAACAGCCTAATGTGTCAATTGTTATGCAGCCCTTTTGTGAACAGGGTCTTCTAAACCACCTATTTCATTATATAACACTTTTAGTTTATTGTAATTATTCTGTTTATTATATCAGCATTATAAAGTGTTATGTAACTTGTTGGCACTATAGAAATCAATAATACATTAAATAAAAATATTTACTTAATAGCTTAAGTTATAAAGAATCATTGCAACATCATTCCTTCTCCTGAAGCCCAAATTATTCAAAGTAACCATTGTGATCGCAACTAAAGTTTTGTCTTTCTAAAACTACTGGCAGTTATCTATTCTTTCTATTCATGGATAGCAGATTTCATTCCTGGAAAGCTTTTTATTCAATTGTAGACTAGCAATTTGAATAGGAATGTATACAAGGAATCATAATATTAGTTAAAGCAAAGATAAGATATTAGCTGATAATCTTTTTTTCTGTATAACATTTTGGCAAATACACAAATGTCTTAACTGTATTGATTTTTTCATTTGTAATGAGCCTTGGCATTTGTTTAAATTACTATTTACAGGTATCCTTTTCAATAGCATCTTAGCTATATCTGTGTATTATCCCAGTCTCCTATGTTGTCACACTCAGGGGTGCTGCCCTAATGAGGAGAGTTGAGAAACTTTCTTCATGTAGCAGCGCCCCACTCGTTACCAGGGGTAGCAAAAATACTGCTCCTGGTAAATTCAAAATCCAAATCTTCGAGTTTCAAGACTGAAATACTAAAATACTGTCAATTGTGCTCTCTGTGCTAGCATCCAGGGCCCCTCTGGAACCCCTCCGGCAGTATCATGCACCCCTCCCTGGACACCCTCCGGCCAATAAGATGAGTGCAGGGAGAAGGGGGTGGCAGCAGGGCATGGATCACCCCTGGTCACACCTGTGTGAATAGGGTTTGCCTGAAAGTAAAGTCTGCATTTTCGAGTTCAACCATATCCAATGTTTATATGAATTCAATCCAGGAAACTGCAAAAATGTTCTTGTTTTGTAACTGGAGAGCATTGGCCTCATAGTGTTAATTAGGAATGCAGAGGAATACTGCAACGCTACTCAACCTGGTATAGTAATATAACAAGGCTTTCCTTTTTGGCCGGTTTCAATACTTTTTTTACTTTTTGGTTTTGAATAATTGTCCTTCTTTAAATCCACACATGCTCTGAACTTATTCACCCAAACAAATTGCTTGGTATAGACAAAGGTAATTGATAGGATACCAATAGGCATAAGAATTTTCATTATAGAGCAATGGTATTTATATACAGGTTTGGGATTCACTCTGGAAATCCATTATCAAGAAAGCTCAGAATTATGAGAAGACCATCTCCCATAGAATCTGTTATCAGCAAATCATTTAAAATGTAATTAGGAGGCAAACAAGCCTATTGGGTTTATTGAATGTTTAAATTATTTTTTAGTAGGCTTAAAGTATAGAGATCCAAATTACACAAAGATTCCTTATCCGAAAACCCCCAGGTCCCCAGCATTCTGGATTGTATATGTTCTCAATAATGCAGCCACTAATGTATCAGTTATTGCTTCCAGTGCTACAGAATACATTTAAAAATACAGATTATTCTCCAGTATAACCCTATATTTGTTTGTATCTTTATGAGTAGGATCTGCCACACCTTTCACAAAGCAGCAACCTCTGGTGGCTAAATCAGCATGAAAATAACACCATGAAGGAATAACTTATGAACGAAGCTGCTCTTTGAGGTGGGCGTGCCATTGGTTTGCATACCAATAAAAGCACAGCAAACATGTACACTTTCCTAAATTGCTCAGTATAATGCTCCTTTAACAGAACATGAATTTCATGACTATGCAGGTAAAACCAATATGAAAGACAGCTGCTTGAATAGCACCTCATTCATGGCAAGCAAAACTTTTTTTTTTTGTCCGTGTGCAAAGCATAACAGACCATAGCTAAACACTTTACTTCCGGGAGAGGCCACAGCACCCCAAACAGATTAATTCCTTTTGTAAATATGTTCAATATTAGACACATGGAAGCTGGCAAAAACAGGGGGGGGGGGGACATTAAAAAAAGGTGTGGGGTGGAATTATTTTCTACGGTTGGCCATGGCTTTTAGAAAACTATAATTAGATGATTAGGGACTTCTATGCAGGAGTAGTCTGTTCTTCACATGAAGTCAGGAAATCAGAGTAATGATCACAGTAAACCTACTGTTCCCCTTCTAACTTGAGATTCATAAAATACTTTTAAGCTTTTGGCAGCAAAAGTAGCCGTTCACTGTAGATTCACAATGGCCATCATTTTCTTGGCCGGGCTAAATGGTCTAGTTTTCCCCAGATCAGATCAGAAGATACTCTTGAGCTGTCTTTTTAAAGTAGAAAACTACTGCAAATGTTATTAAGCTAGAATCACTATTGGGTCTTATTACATTGCATGGACTTGTCTTCCATTGATCAGTTAGAGCAAGAAGTTGTACATGGTGAAAATTATAGTTAATACCAAAGTTTCATAAAATATGAACAAAAAATAACAAAGCAGTCATAGAAAGCTGCAATTACAATAATAGCCACATGTTCTAGCAAAATCATAATTCATTCTATAGAGATAAGTGGAGAACAAGTACAACATTTTCTGTAGTGCATCCTTGCCTCTATATGTGCAACTTGCACTTAGTGACAATGCAATGACTTACCCTGCTTTGATGAACTCCATGCAATTTGTAGAAAGCCCGGAAACTAGTATCTGCCCTGTGGAGGTGTAAGTTCTAGAAAGCCCTTTGCAAGTTGCACCCTTGGGTTTTTTTGCAGAGGGTTAGTGGTAATTGGGGAGTTATTGCTCACCTGGAATAGTTAATATCCATAATTCATAGACATATAATATGTACACTTTTTTTAGATTAGTACATTAGCATTTTGGGAGAGGACTGAACATTTGCATCCTCACCTACCTTACTATTATGATGAGGCAAGCTCAAAAAGAAATAGTGGTGAAAGGAGAAGGAAAGTCAACAACACTGGGTGTGCCGAAAGTTAGGTGCCCCCCAATGATTATATACCTTTGGCTGGTTCTCCTATCAGCAGAAACCTGTCCTGCCCAGGGTTCCTCCAGCAAGCACCATGGAGCAATCCTCTTCATGCTTCTTTTTTCTTCACATAAGCAGTAGCGTGGCAAGCTCAACTTTAACAAAAAGGCAGCTTTATTCACTCTACTGCACATGCTTCAACCAAGGAATATAAAGAAAGATGTGGAAGGAGAGGATCAAACTGTGATGCTCTCTGACAAGAACCCTATGCCAGGGTAGTTTTCTGCTAAGCATCAGCCCAGGGTATCAGGTAAGTGTTTACAATCACTTTGGTGTGTCTAATTTTTGGCATCCCCAAGGGATTGTGGCTTTTCTTCTCCTTTAGTTTTAAACATGAACTCTGGGTCATGTTCATCTACAAACTCTGCAATAAAATTGCAGAAAAACAAGTAAACTAATTTGTTATTCATATATCAATAGCTATATTTGTTTCCCAGCTACTGTGCTTTTGTGTTTGTGGTGAAGAAAATAACAAATAAAGAATAAAAGTTAAAGAAAACAATATTTTACTGTATTCAATCATTTTAGACTAAGACTAAAAAAAGAAACACTACTTGGCCTTCATCTGCTGCATACTCAAGGAGAGGACCTCAGCTCAGTCAGGTCTTCCTTTCCTGTTGTGCCATGCGGTGCCTGTCCCCCTGCAAGTATGGGCTGCACTGCGCTTCTAATAAGGGAACTGCAGAACCATCCACAAGAAACCCACAAATCTCCTGCTGAAAAACAAGCATGCAGAACCTGTCAACCAACCTCTTCAAGGGGCACCACAAGACCAACAGCAAACATATTCAGCTAAAGATAGAATAACTTGTAAGGCACATCCCTTAGGAAAATGTGTATCAAATAAGTTACATTAAAACAAAAACAGAACTTACATAAAATGCTCATTTAGCTGCCTAAAATAAATGGGTCTGCCGGAAACTGTGCTTTTACTGTAGTTAGCCTCTGGACAGGAGTAGTATTTTGTTTTGTGTAAACCCTAAAAAGATTCAGCCTGTGGCTTGATATACAAACTGCAATTAAAGGCAAAGCTTCTGTTGCAAGATCCACTGTCAAATGGTCACAATATATACTGTATATATCAAAGTCTTTAAGTGAAGTGACCAGACTGTCAGAAAACTAAAACCTGCTTGGCTTTAGCGATCTCCAAAAAAAAAGGCCTCAATTATGTTTTTGTTGTTAAGGAATAAAGGAATTTTAATTTGTCAGGCACCCCCATGAGTAAGATTGTCGACTTTCTACCCCAGGCCAGCACTCCTCTTAAAAAATATATACCTAATCTGGGTACATTACAGAAGACCACCATCCCTTCTTCTAGGTGATCCTTACTGGGGCCCTGCACAGTATAATAAAGTTCTAATAAAATCATTATTCTTTGCATGCTTTCTCCCTGGGTGGTGAAAAGGGTAGCTTGGAGAAGAGAGAAAATGACAATGCAGAAGAAGAGGAGTGCCAGCTTAGGTGCGAATTTTTTTTTCACTCAGTATACCTAACAAATTGTCAATCCTTATCATTACCCTAAATTCACTAAACAAAGGGGACTTGAGACAGCCATACATGAGCCACTTGGTACACACTCCAACTGATTGGCCCACGGGCCTAATGGATGAAGAATGAACAAGTTTGTCCATCTTTCTATGGACCTTGATGTGTTCCTGGAGCAATTGGAATGCAACAAAGTGAAGAGGATCCTTGGTTCATCTTCACTTCTTCATGGTGCATAGGCAGATGAAACCTGCCTAATTCCCCAACCAAGAGAAATCTATGGTACATGACCACCATGTTCCTAAGTGTCCAAAGAGGAATAATGTTCCACCAATAACTTCTATAATGCAGGAACAATCCATAATTCATATAGCAATAATGGAGGATGCTATGGTAACTCGTATAAAACACAAAAATAGAAGAACTTTTTAACACATGTAGCTGTGAAAAGATAACTGAATGGTTTTAAGTACATAGCTGGGTAAGAGTGGACTACCTATAATCACATTTTTAATGCATAATTGAGTATATGCTTTATTGAATAAACATTAAGAAATAATTGATTGTATTTAAGCAACATCACTTAAATACATACACAAAGAGGGAATACAACTATTGCTATCCAACCAAGATCAATACTGGTACAGGTATGGAATCCATTTATCCAGATTGCAGAATTGCTGTCTCTCCTAGACTCATTTCATTTTCTCTGTAATAATAGAACTGTATCTTGTCTTGATTCAAACTGAGATACAATTTATCCTTATTGGAGGCAGAACCAGCCTGTTGGGTATATATATAATGTTTATATGATTTTATAGTAGACTGAAGATATGAATATCCAAATTACAGAAAGATCCCTTATCCAGAAACCCCTCCAGCTCCCAAGCATTGTGGATAACAGGTCCCATACCTGCACCAAGTTTATTCATAATGACATAAAAACTTCTCAGGAACTACCTAGGAAAAGAAACAAATCAGTAGCAGCCATGCAGCAGCTTTTGTTGTTATTTTACGGTAATTCCAATGAGTCAGTATCAGTAGGGCAAGTACAGAAATCATTATGGAGACATGTAGGGTAAAGTAATGCGTTCAAAACAAATGCTAGTTATATCTTTCAAGGAATACATCAAAATCACAGAAAGCATTCTTATAGTCTTTACACCTGCCTATGTTATGTCAAGGTGTTGCTTCTTCCAGCATGGAAGCTAAAACAAAAGGAAGGACAGCCCTTAGGGCTGCTGTGAAGCTGTTGGGGTGCATCTGTTATGGATATTTAATAAAACTGGACCCAAATGGGTTTGGGTCCATATATTTCTGTGATTTTCATTATCATTCTTATTCATACAGCACTGATATATCAGATAGCACATTCAAGAGAATATACTGTACATACTCATTGTCCCCTGGTCCAGTGGACGTTACAGGGCATTTTCTTTATCACAGGTGCACAAAACATGGTAGGACCTGTTTCATCAGAAGCCATGTTTTTAAGTAAGAAACTGGAGGAGAAACTATTTTAAAATGCATGCAATCTGCACAAAAAGATGTGCATGAAAGAATAAAAAAGAATGCTTTTAAATAAATGATTCCTTTATTTTATGTGCACTAACATCTGTTTGCTAGTGGCTGGCTATGTCATTAGCACTCTAGTAATATTTAAAGGGCCCTACATTCTTTGCGTGTCTATGTGGTCACATCACTCCACTAACATTTTGCGTAACACTTGCGTGACATTTACCAACTCCCCTCCTGGGCTAACTGTTCCCTAATTTCCTTCTCCTTCCACCACCAAGCCTGGTATCTGAATTATAAGCACCATTTAAGATGATCTGTAGGGCCTGGAGGGTGAAGGGGACTTGGGCACAATCAATTCGCAGTTTCCTGATTAAATGACAGTGGCCAAACAGGTTGTTGACAAGCAGGGACCTGGAATCTGGATGATTATCTGCTCTCCACGTTTGAGAGCAGGAGACCAGCTCTAAGAGCTGACACACTAATAACATGACAAAATAACAGATCTAAAAACAAGTGTGGAAAGGGAGCATTCCAAACATAAAAGTGGCATCTTTAATGTCATTCATGGCATCAGCTAAATGTACAGTATGTTGGTTTACTATTAGGATTACATTCAATCAGTTATTCAATTACTGAAAATTACTCTTGTGGGGGGAAAGCAGAAAATATTGTACTTCAGGGGTAATGTGCTTGCCCTGTTTTTTTATAGCACAACGGTGTTAATAATAATTCCCTGATAGGACAGCCAAAAGAATGAGTACAATCTCAATTCACCAACAATTTACACTCAACTCTACAATACGAAGGGATATAAAACAATTCCTAGTGTGTTTTCTGCATTTTTAATTTTTTTCTGGTGAAAAATACTGCAAACGAAAAAAGCCATTGGCTTAAATGCACAGCAAATTCTACCATGCAACCCTGTTCCTGATCAAGCTCTGGACTTGGAGCATCGCTGAAAGACTTTACTCTTGGAGCCAATCACATTGGGAGACCAGAAAATCATGAAGATTCTCTATCTGCATTTGCAGGGTTTTGGAACAACAAAGCAATTCCTGCTTGTCCTGCCTCCCCTTGAACCTGCAGCAAAGTAGGTGTTTGTTTCCCAGGTGCAAGAGTGGGGTGACTTAGAAATTGTCACTGCTGAGATGGATTTGAGTCAATCACAAGTAATGCAAAATTTGTAATGGCAGGCATGCAGTTTGACAGCTGTCTGTGCTGTCTGTATCTGTGCCTACCATATACTGTTTCTGGCATCTGTCTAAATAATTAATATAATGTTATGTAATTTGCTGTCCATTCCCACCTATATGCTATTCAATTGTTATCAGTGACATCCATTAGATGTTTCCTTGTTCCATGTTCTCTTTATCCCATCCACTCTCTCTCCCTTTGGCACTTATGTACTGTATTGTCTGTGATATAAATTCATTTTCTTCTCCATCTTTTGTTTTGAAATGCATTGGGTCACCTTCACACATTGCTTTTTTTTCAACTTGTTTTATTAAGTAAACAGGCATATATACAAAGAACAACCAGAAGTAGCAAATAATCAAACATGGATCTAATAAAATTATACATCAAGGAGTCTCACATACAGTTAAATAGTATTATGCATTGCTTTTTATGTATTTTACTTTTCATGTATGCCCATGTACTAATTGTACAACAAATGTCTGCTTTCCTCTGGCAAACATTTTAACTGTTAAATTGCATAAAATGTTCTTAAAGGCCAATGTTGGCATTTTTAGGCACTCAGATGCACGGGAAAGAATAACATAACATCACCCACTATTTTCTATTGTGCAGTCCCCTTGGCACCATACTGGCCTTCTGAAGGCAGTTCACATGCATTTGGGGTTTAGAGTGATTCTCTGGGTACAGGCAACATATTTAACAACTCATGAGTTGCTGTGTGGTGGAGCACATGCAAAAGCCTGCACTGGAACGTAAGTAACAATGCCCATGTCAGAAATATTATTTGTTTAAAAAATATTCAGTATATATGTGTTTGTATTTATATACATTATCTTTATCTACATATACATAAGTTGCTCTATGTTTAGCTCTATATTTAAATGAACAGTACAGGAGGGCAGAAAGAACTGATGTGTGATCATGTAAGTAGAGCTAATCCCCACGGATCCTCAGAGAGTGAATGAATAAGTCTCTGAAAAAGAGAAAAAAAATCTTGCAGTGATTGGTAAGTGAAAAAAAGCCGAGGAATGTCTATGCCTTAACTACTTGCCCGATTATGAAAAAGCACCTCTGTTTTATCCCTATTCGCTAACTGTAAGAACATCACTGCCTGAATGACTTCTACAGTCCCGTGTCTATAAAAGGATCATTGTGCTTATAAAGGATAGCCCTGTAAGCCAAAGGCTGTATCAGCTGCATGCAAAGTGTGTTCAGACAGATTTAAGATAACATTATCTAGAACTACTCAGCCAATGGCCATCTTTGGAAGAAGGGGGATGTCTGACTTTATTCTTGTGATGCAAGTTGGCATTATAAGTTTTAAACCTCAAAGCATGTCTAACTTGAACCCTTCTCATTGATAAACTACATCCCCAGCACCCCCTGAAGCTCTGCTGGAAGTTATAGGCCAAGAAGGCAAATTGTTAGACATCTGTTTTTATGGATTTTAGTAGTGGCAATGAACCCAACTTAATATATCTTGATTTAACCTAGGTATATTTATATAACACCATAAATGCAATTGGAGATGGAACTTTACAGAGCTCTCGTGAAAGAAGTGGAAGGGTTAAAACATAATTAACTAGGCATTCATGATTAATGTAAAACTACTTACTAGTTCTTATGTTCTTCAGTCACCCTTTCTGGAATCTGTAAATATTAATACTATCACAGATTGTGTTGATTAGAGTACAAAGAAATACTTGTGCTTCCAGCGGTAGTAGCTCTCTAGTAAGCATATCTGAGATTGGATCAGTATATCATTGAAATAACTTGCATCCTGCAGCTGCTTCCTGGTATTAAAATCTCTTTGCATACTCTTAGCATTGCAATTACATCTAAAAATTCTCCTCTCATTTCTCCTTTAAGGTAGGATAAGATGAGGCAATGGTCTTGAAGAGCTTGGAATTTCAGCACATAAGCACTAGGGGGCATGCTCTGGAAAAAAGTTTTTTCTTTTCGTTTAATTTTAACAGAACTGGAATGTTTTCCGTGATAGTAAAATTACCTTAAAGCAGTAGGAAACTGAGCTGTACTAGTGATCGTTCTAATAGCTTGCTCTTATAATTCAGTCTGAAACACGAAATGCAAATTGTTAAGTTTCTAAATGCCTGGAAGACATCAGCTGTGTTAGTAGCATATACTGTAAATACATGTAATATAAGCAATTCAGATTGTCAGCATGAAGCAATCATTCATTATTGCTGCTCGTCTTTCACTTGGTGGAAACCATTACTTGGATACGGGAACAATTTCTCGGAATACTTATGGCTGCACAAAAGAATTTTCATATGCTGTTAAAAATCATGTAGCTTTGCATCAAGGAATGCTGGGTGGGATGTCAGTGTAAGCAGGAAGTTTTTATTCCAACATATAACCAAGGTTGGACTGGGCCACCAGGGCACCAGGTAAAATCCTTGTGGCCTTGACCCTGTTGGGTCCTGCCAACTGTCCACAATCCAGCAGCCCCTAGCCAACATGCACTTTAACAATGAAGTAGTAGAGGAGCAGCTTTGGCTGAGAACAGAGCAGGAGTGGTGGTGGCTGAGTGGTAGACCTTTGGGGGGCTGGGTGGTAGGTCCTTGTGCCAGGCACCCAGTAGCAGATCTGGACTGGGAGTCAAAATAGGCCCTGGAATTTAAAGTACACAAAGGCCCAAACAGCCCTCACCAGCCCACTAAATCTGTCTATGACATCTTACAGCAGCCCCTCTGGTATTTGCCAGAACCTACAGATTGCCAGCCCAGGCCTGCCCAGTAGGCCCCAGGTACCCCTCTCCAACACTACATATAAAGTACATTGTTCACCTAGAGGTTAGCCTTTAAGTGCATTTTTGAATTTGTTTTTCAGAGTTTGGTGTTTTAATGAACATACTGTATAAACCATCCATTATGACCGCAAATACAGTGTGCACAATTCACCATGTTTTTTTATCCAGAATGCAGAGGTTTTTTCCCGTTGTATCTGAGGTTTATCACAATCATTCTTCAATGCTTATCAGACACAGCATTTCCAGTTCTCACTGTCAAAATAATGTCTATGCTTATGATAGTTTAGGTAGGCACAAGTATTCTGTGTAAGGTTGCTGTGGGAACTGTGAAGCTACCGCTAATGAATTTAGCTTCAAGTGTGCAACAGTGGGCTGGGAGGAATTTATATATATATATATATAAATATGCACCTGATGGCTCTAGGTCTGGTTCCTCTGGTGCCTATATAGAAATATAGCCATGGCCCTAATGTCATCAAAGCAGAAGCAGTAATTGGACCTTGTGTGCAGTATTTTTGGTTAGACTGTCCGTCTGGCTGACAACTGCATTGCGCTGTTTGTTTGGTTTGAGAATAGATTAACATATATGTAAATCTGACAGGGGGCTCTTCATTTCTCAAGTATCGCTTGAATGTAAATCACTTGCCCAATCAATATAAGCAAAGGGTGTACCACTTCTAGGGGTTGCTTTGTTCAAACGTTTTTGTGGTCCAAAGATCACTGTGTTACGTGCAGTACTGCTGTTTGCCTGGTGTTGGCAGCAAATCCCTTTTGTAGACAACTAACAGAATGTTGCCACCATGTATGGATAAGCTAAAGATATAACAATGTTTGAAATATGTCTGATTTTGTTTTTGAAAGGAGTGCAAGGAAATGCTTTCCTTATTCTACCACCAGGGTGCATAATATTTCCCGATAAGCTAAGAAGTTTGCCTCACAGCATGCTGGGATGGAGCTGAGTCCTCAGGTGGGCACAAATCCTGCCCTTTGGATGGAATCCCCAAAATACCAGCTGCTTGAATCAAGTAGAAATGACAGGTTTCCTTATGGTCTTCTGTGTGCCTTCCAGGGTTACCAAACTATAGGGGTTCGTCTTTTTCAAAATTGCCTACACATCTATAATTAGAAGCAGAAATTCAACTATAGCCCTGAACAAAGTTGTGATTTGGGCACAATATAAATATATTGAATTAGGAATAAAAATAAAGGCATAATAACAGGTTTTGCTTCCTATAGCCAGCAACCCTATCCCACTTAGCACAAAGTCTGCTAAACTACTTAAATTTGCCTCCAGGTTCCACCTGTCACCCTGTTTGGGAACACCGTTATGTATGTATGTATATAAGTTCTGCTTAGTGGAGCTGTAACATATATAAAATAGGGATGCTGGCCATGACAGATTACACAGCAGCCCTTTCAGGAACACAGCCTGTTTAAGGAAATTGGCAATACTTTTCCTTAACGCTCAGCAAAACACCCCCATTTGATTCTATTTATATGCATTGGGAGGGCTACTAAGGCTCAATGATGGCATACTTCAGCTGAAAGTGAAAGAATTAGTGTTTGGGTGTGATCAGGACTGCTCATTATTCACTTAATTCTGCACAAGAAAGGAAAGACTTTCAGTCATTTTACCAATTAAGAATATAATTACTTTATGGTAATAAAATAAGAGCATTAATATTGTTTTGTGTATAGTGTTTATAGTGTTTTGTTTATTGTGTGTAAAACATTACTCACCCAAGACATATATTTCAAGCAGGTTGTTTGTCTAAAAATGGGTTGTAAATGAAACACCACTGTGTCGTTGTTTACTCACTTGTGACACTGTACAATTCAAAAGCCTGAGGAATGTGGTGCACAACAAACACCCATCCACCCATCTGCTGGCACTTGGGTAAATCTGAGGCAAGCACTACAGAGGCCTGGTTCCAGCAGTTAGAAATGGGTTTGGCCAATGCGAGAAAATGCTACAAAAGTACAATACCTTATATTGAATTATGGATACAATTAATTGTTGAATATAAATAGAAGGAAGCCCCTCTTAGTGACATCTCTAGGTCCGTCCTGTAGGTAGTAACAATCTATGTTATGTTTATCTTTGTGCTCTATTATTATTTTAAATGTACAAATTCCTCCGTAAGGAACCCTTTCTCAATCTCTTCAAGATAAAACTAAGAGACTACATTTTGGAGCACTAGAACATTAGTCTAGTTCTGTACCTACTGATTATGTGTCACGGTCGGCACCCTAAACCAGAACTAATGCCAAGCTCCCTGGTCTCGGCTCGGCTTCACCAGTAGTGTGACGGCCTTTGGCTTCGGGAGGAGCCCTCAGCGTACTCAGATGCCACCTGGACTTTTCGAGAGGAGCAAGGCGAGGAGTTCTGGCAAGCAAAGGGGCACGACTGTAGTTATACAAAGTCTTTGGACAGAAGATAGCGGTACAAGGCATTAGGCAAAGGAGTAGTCAGGACAGGCCGGGTCGAGGCAGGCAGAGAGTAAACGTTATCAGGCAGGCAAGGGTCAAACCAGGAAGTCAATCAGAGGGTTAATCAGAAGCGGTAGTCAGTAATCAGGCAAGGGTCAGAATCCAGAAATCAGAGTAGTCAAATAGCCAGGCAGGGGTCAAAACAGGAATCAAACAGGTTTACAGAATTAGCACAAGGCTCAGAAGCACCAGGAACAAATCCTATCACGGGCAATGATAAACTGAGGAAATGGCCTTTAAATACATTTGAATTTGGCGCCTCTCGCGCCTGCGCCTTTAAATCATAGTGCGCATGCGCGCGCGCGCACTAGGGAGCTGGCGCCGGAACAGCGCGACGTGACGGACGTCCCCGTGGAGGGGGCGGCAGGCGTCCCTGCCGTCCCCCCACTAGACCACCAGGTAAGTTCTTTACACTATGCCTTATCTTGTGCACTTTTTTTTTAATCTCCAATTTGTGCCTGGATGTTAGCCTCCCATCCACTTAGACTGTAAGCTCTATGGGGCAGGAACCTCCTTCCCACCATGTCTCTTACCACATAGCACTTAAGCTCCTTGTCCTGATATGATTCGGTATATATTTATTATGCTTTATTATGTGATTTGTCTTCCCTGTGTATACTTTAATATATATATATATATATATATATATATATATATATATATTGTACTTTTATGCACTGTACAGCGCTGCGGCTCCGTAACAGCGCTTTACAAATAAAGTTATACATATGTTACAGGCCCACGGTGTGGCCGTGGCAACAGTGATTCTGTTAAAGAAAATGAGTGGAGACACAGAGCCAATTTTACTGGTGTGCTGCTGCTTCTCAACTTTTCTTACATTGTTTATTCTCAACATATACTGTATATATATATACAGTCATGTAAATGTGACCTCATATTTACTAGGGTCACACATACATACATACCTACGGTTGCCACCAGTCTGGTTTTGACCGGACAGCTCTTCTGAAAACCAGGCTGACCTGGTCAAAATAAGGAAAACTGGAAATAAGGAAAACCGGGGAAGGATCTCCCTCAACTTACATGGTGATCAGCCAATCATCAATTGCCACGTCATAGCCCCACCCCACTGACCTGCCCCCATAATGTCATCATCCCGCCCCCTGCTACAATCACAGAGAATGGCGGCAACCCTAATAGTATCTGACTATTAAGATAACCACATTTATTTCCTCTTTGCATTTGCTGCTGTACTGATACCATGTCATGAGTAAATGACATTTACAGCAAAGTAGCTTATGGGATGGATTATACTGAAACATATGAAAATACATTCATTTATTTATACAGAGTCATGTCACAAATGGTCATGCACCACCATTACTTTCTGGCTTCCACTGTTTATTATGTCTAGTAGAAGCTCTTTCATCAATGTGTTTGTTGTAAATGCCTTTAAAAAGTAAGTTCATTTGCCGTAATTTTGTTTATAGCTAGTATATACCGTATAAGTTACAAGGATATGCACATTTTTGTTTTTATAATTATTTTTTATGATAGGTGCTAGGTGAATTATCTGAAAAATACTTTGCTTATCATAGTAGCTTATTATATTTATATTATATATATGTATTTCCTTCAACTTATGTCTCATACCACAGTTTGAGTACAGCCTAAGCATCAGAAAATTCTCAGTAGGTTATACTCAGCCTCCAAAGCCATGTGAAAAAAGGCCTAAAGAGCAGCAGTGTAATGAGAAGTCTCCTCAAGACAAATAAACAGTAACAAGTGTCTACATTAATCATGACTTTATTAGATGACTTTTCTTGGTGCAGCTTGAGTAGAGAACAATTTGAACACAAAGCAGATTTGGTGTTTAAACCGCAAACCTGAATCTAAACAGAAACAACATTCTTTCTTCAAATACAATTCTGTGGTCAAGAAGAAGTAGACACAAAAAATACAGAAGAGAAAGAAGTGGAGATATGGTTGCCATCTGTCCAGTTTTGACCCGGACAGCCCGGTATTTTGAAGGACTGCCCGGGTCAAAACTTCCTGCCCGGTTTTCCAAATTAGGAAAACCGGCAGGATTCCCCATGATTGACATGGCGATCTGCCAGTCACAAATCAGTGTGTCATAGCTCCGCCCCTCCATCACAACCCACCCCCTCCACGTCATGGTCCGGCCCCCTGCCCAGTCTCCACCGAGCGAAAAGGTGGCAACCCTAGGCGAAGAAGAACAGTGTTTCTATTCCAACATATACTGTACACCTATGGACACATTTTAACCATAGCAGCCTTACTGAACTGTGGTAGATCTGGTCTTAAAGTAGAAAATACCAGTAAGAATTACACAATAGTGATGAGCGAAATTTGACTCCAAGTTTCGCCGCGAAAATGACACTCATAGACTCTAATGGGTGAAAAAAATTGTTGTGCGTCAATAATATTTTGACCGCCCATATAATTCAATGCATCTCGGCAAATTTTTTGCCATTTCGCAAATTGTTGGAAAAGAGAAACGGGTCAGATTTGCCCATCACTATTACACAACTAATTGTAAACCTTATATACAATTATAAAATAAGCCTGCTGTTTGGTATGGAGGGTCAGCCCCCTCCCAATACGAGAGCAATAAGAACACAAAACCAACAAAACGGAGCAATTGCGCGATCAAATAGCAAGTGAACAAGAAGTTAACTTTAACTTTTACAGTTATGTAAAGCCTTTTTTTTTAATCGTTTTGGGTTTCTACAGCTCTTGTAAATTGGTTTTAGGTAAAGTATGACAAAGCAATTTTCAATGGTCTGTATGCTTGATAAAAGGGGGTGCATTCTATGTAATAAACACGTATGGGTTTACCTAACATGCAATTGCTTTGTTGTGCTGGTTCTGTATTCTTTTATTTTAATACAGGTATGGGATTCGTTATCCCGCAGCTGATTATCCAGAAAGCTCCGAATCACAGAAAGGCCGTATCCCATAGACTCCATTTAATCTAAAAATACAAGTGATTTCCCTTTTCTCTGTAATAATAAAACAGTACATTGTACTGGATCCAAACTAAAATATTATTAATCCTTATTGGAAGCAAAACCAGCCTTTTGGGTTTATTTAATGTTTACATGATTTTCTAGTAGACTTACAGTAAGGCATGAAGATCTAAATTACGGAAAGATCTGTTATCTGGAAAACCCCAGGTCCCGAACATTCTTGATAACAAATCACATACCTGTAATAGGCTTCCTAGGCCTATACATAAATACACACTTTAGTTATTTACTAAACTCTGAATGCCAAAAAAACTGAAAAAATCCTGTTTTTTAATTACAAAATCTGAATTTTTAGTGGAAAAAAAACCCCACAAATTTTTCAAGATTTATTATACTCTGAGGATGGAAAAAGTCTGAATCTGAAAATCCGGTATCTCAGACCTGCTGAGGTTGCATATAAGTCAATGGGAGAGGTTTTGGATCTGTGCTGGGTTTCGTGCAATAATCGGTGTTTCAGGGCAAAAATCTGAGCTTTTCAGGTGGAAAATCAAAAAAATTCGTACTTTTCAAGATTTTTTTTGTTTTTTTTTCCCCACAAATAAAATTTTCAGAAAAGTGTATTAATAAATAAGGCAAAAAAAGCCTGTGCGGATTTGGTTTGGTAAATTGAGATAAATTCAAACTTTGATCCATAACCCCCTTCGTAAATTAGAATACGCTTGGTAAAAACATATTCTAGCATGACTCACTCATCTGATCCCCTATTAAAACATGGTTTATCATGAAAGAATCTAAATTTGTATTATTGCTCTGCTTGTGCTTCTCTTTTGCACAAAAATACTTTGAGCCCCCCACCCACTTCTGATTTGTACAGCACCTTCCTTTTCCCTCTTACACTTATCTGTCCTATACTCATTCTTTAGTTGGTGCATTTCCGTCAAAATTCATTGGCAGGAGTCCAGTTCAAAACACAGAAAGTTCTCATGACATTCCCACTGTGGGACAAGCTTAGCGTCACATGGATGCTTTCAAAGTCATTGGCATTCATACCCTTGTGACCCCGAATCTTTTTGAATTGCTCTGAAGCTGCACATATGATGCAAGGTGAATGTGTCCAAAGCGAGCGGCAGTGCATTTTGTGTTTCTTTCAGGGGTTGAACAAAAATAACAAGAATAATAATATGGATGGTTTAAACATGTTAACACTGAATTTGCAAAACAAAACAAAAGGTAATTAAGTGCTTTCAATCTTCTACTTTGACGTTTCAATATTTAAATAATTATGTCTGTGCTTTTTTTTGTTGTTAAGCATTCCTGACATTTTATTTAAAATACAGCAATACCTTGTGGTATGACTTAACCAAAATAAAAGTAAATTACTTCAAGACATTTTAACTTGTTCTCCTAATTCAAGAATGGTGAGAGGACTGAGAGATCCTAGTGCTCCTTTGACATACAGTAGCTTTTTCAAGGAAAGCATTCAGTTCTACTACCTTTTCCTGAGACCTTCGTTGCTAATAGGAACAAGGGTCTTTTTGTTCATAAATTCCTTTTTAACCCTCCTGACACGATCAGTAATAAGTTATGAGCTCTGCAGAAAAGTGATGTCAACAAACGTTCTAAGAACCTCAGTAGTATTTTGTATGAGAGTCTTTTTCTTTAGGGTTAAGGAATTACTATGCACTGTATTTCATCTTTAAAACATTCTGCAGCCCCTTTAGTCCTTTAAGCGGAACAGTATTACATATAAAATGTTCAGTATTTATTACATAACTTTATGAAATTTGGTGGTGTACTAAAACCTTTGTATACTCATATACCAAGTGACTCTCTTTTGATACTATGCAAAATCTTGAATCTTAACTCTTAAATTGAATCTTTAATGTGAAAACTGGTAAATAATTAAATATTTTCTAGTTTAATGGCCTTTTTGGACTGTTTATCTAATTGTAAGCTCAATGGGTCAGGGACCTCCTTTCTCTTGTCTCTCTTACCTTTTACTGTTTTGTTCTACTGTGCAGGTATGGGACCTGTATCCAGAATGCTCAGGACCTGGGGCATTCCAAATAATGGATCTTTCTGTAATTTGGATCTTCATACCTTAAGTCTACTAGTATATTATATAAACATTAAATAAACTCAATAGGCTGGTTTTGCTTCCAGTAAAGATTAATTATATCTTAGTTTGGGTCAAGCTCAAGCTATAAAATAGAGTCTATGGGAGACGGATTTTTCATAATTTGGAGCTTCCTGGATAACGGATCCTACACCTGTACACCACTGTGTGATGTGCAGTACAACAACCACTAATCCGGAAAGGTCCAAATTACAGAAAGGCCATCTCCAGCATTTTAAACAAATAATTGTAATTTTGTAAAAAAAAATTTCACCATAATAATAAAACAGTACCTTGTACTTTGATCCTAAATAAGCTGCTTGAATCTATATTGTTGGGAAAACAATCCTATTGGGTTTATTTAACGTCTAAATGATTTTTAGCAGACCTAAGATATGGTGATCCAAATTATGGAGACATCCTATTCAGAAAAACCTTGTCAACTCTAAGCACCTTGAACGGGCAGTTTAAAAGCAGGAAAGAAATATTATTCGCTAACTGCAAAAGCAGGACAGTGGCCAGGAGATTTCCTTACTGAATATGCAAAGTCAGTTTTTAACTAGGTATAAAACTTGTTTAATACAACGTAGGTATAAACTGAACTTAAATTTTAATGCATATGATATTTCTATTTCAGGGATTGCAGCACAGTACTGGTACCTTGAATAGTCATCCACTAATCCCATTTTGATCATGAAATGGTAAAAAAAAACGCTAAAGTCAATGGGTCAGACAACACTTTTCAAACGCGCAACATTTTTAAACTATTCATGAGGGCAGAGACACACGGTGAGATTTAGTCACCCGCAACTAATCGCCACTTCCTTGGGCAACTAATCTCCCCGAACTGACTTCCCTTTCAGCTAGAATCTAAATCACCAGTGGGATGGCAATCGGAAGTTGCCCGAAGTTATAGGATACTTCGGGTGACTTTGGAAATCAAAGCGATCCTAGTGCCAACCCTCCCGCGATTTGATTCTAGCCAGTGGGAAGGCAGTTAGGGGAGAATAGCCTGAAGAAGAGGTGAATTTATCGCCGGGCGATTAATCTCCCCGAATCTCCACATGTGTCTCTACCCTAAGGGGCCAATTCATTAACTTCGAGTGAAGGATTCAAAGTTTTTTTTGGCTACTTCGACCATCGAATGGGCTACTTCGACCTTCGACTATGACTTCGACTTCGAATCAAATAATTTGAACTAAAATTCGTTCAACTATTCGACCATTCGATAGTCGAAGTACTGTCTCTTTAAGAAAAAACTTCGACCCCCTAGTTCACCACCTAAAAGCTACCGAAACCAATGTTAGCTTATGGGGAAGGTCCCCATAGGCTTGGCTAAGTTTTTTTGGTCGAAGGATAATCCTTCCATCGTTGGATTGAAATCTTTTGAATAGTTTGATTTGAAGGATTTAATTGTTCGATCGAAAGATGAAATGTCGATCGGTCGATCGCAGTATTTGCACAAAATCCTTCGACTTTGATATTCGAAGTCGAAGGATTTTCATTCCCAGTCCCATGATGTATTTGCCCCATAGTGTCTACTGGAGTTTTTTTGCAGTGACAGTGAAATATTTTACTCGCCCCTAACTAGTTCAAGATGACAGAAATAAATTACTGCAAATGACTAGGAATTGTGTTCAGTGTCATCTTAATTCCAATATCAAATCTGACAGATCCATTTTTCCATTTATATAGTCAAGCAATAAAACAGCTGTATAAAGAAAGCTTAATGATGAAAGTGCCAGTAAATTGGCTTCTGTTCGCAGTTAGCAGACTTGTTACTTGGGAGCTGTGAGTCTTACAAACCGACAGGGAAATGATGCACGACCTTCCATAAAAGTTTCACTGGAGGATAAAAGAATCCATTTGTTATTATTTAAGCACCACAGAAACTTTGATAAATGTCCTGTTTATCTAATCAACGAAAGTGAGAACCAGGGCTGAAAACAGATTGTTTTAGCCATTAGGAATAAGGTTATCATGTGAATAAAGGTAAATAGTCCTTAAAAGATGCCAGTTTATAACCTCCATACAACTGGATTTATGAGGAATTTTTCCTCAATTTTCCTTCAAATACCAGTGGAAAACCTCTCAATGTGTCCCCAGTGCTCCTGGAGAAGGAATGTCTTCTCTCCCCCTTTCACAAACTGAAATTTAAGGTGAAGATGGCACTTGTTCTGGCTTATCAGAGGAGGTATTAAATAACAACGTTTTGACATTGGCCATACAGAAAGATTTTGCCTGCACCAATCCAAACACTGGGACAGTGGCAAAATGATCAGACCAGACTAATTTAGATGATAGCAATTCTTCATGAATATAAAAGTTTAAATATTACAGTTTGCACACAGAGTTCTTGGTCTATGTTGAATATATTATCCTTTCCTGCCTTATGGAGCAGCCATTAGACCAATATATAGGTTGGATTTGACTTTATAGCTCTCATTTTAACTCATTTTAACTCGTGTTCTGGTATAAAACCAAAGGGAGCAACTATTAAGATTAAGGCATGTATGGGCCTATAATTACTACTGATTTATTGGACAGCACCTAAGCTTGTTGCATTTAAAAACACCCCTGTGAGCCAGCATGCATCAATAGAGATTCCATAGGTTCTACAACAAATCTGCCTCTGCAACGCTCTTAAATGAGCTCTATCTCCTCACCCAGCTGTTTTCCTTTTGTTATTGACCCTTTTAACTAATTGTTCCTGCTTACCCCCATGTTGGATAACATATTATGGGTTGACAAAGGGGCGTGACTCCGAAACGTTGCTCACTTCCACATTAAACGTGCAAGGGGTTCCTTGTTTGCAGCAGCCTGTGTGCCGTGGATTTTTTCTTTATTGATTCAATTTTGAGGTGGCCGAACCTCTACCATTGAGCACCAGACATCGCATCTTACACTGGGTGTGCGAGAGCCAGCTTTTGTTTCATAACATATTATGCCATTCTATATGCACTATACAATTTTTTGTATGAGTGGAAATTTGGCATAATAATTTGGTATTACAATGCTTGTGGTTTTGTATTTAGTACTTTTTTAGTATTTTTTTCTGCTGTTTTTGTTCATTTTTGTCAATTTTTTTATCACACTTTGTCTAATTGAATGTCGACTCTCAATGGATATCACTTAATAAGATGCATGTCCCTATTGGATAAGGCTCATCATGTTGCAATACAGGCAATATACTTCTATTGGCCCATGTCTCTGTAACAAGGTCTCTCTCGATTGGCCAAGGATCAGAATGATGTATTGCATTTTAATTGGTCAATACCCCTTTATCAGGATTGTGCAAACAGGGGAGACCACTAGCCTATGAGTAATTGCTCACCTCAGGCACAAAACACACGCCATTCATACATTTGTCCTTTACTTTTATAAAAATACCTTGGCTACTGCTTTACTGCTGGAGGACCTCTTACTACATCTGAATGCTTTGTATTATGCCATTGCCTGCATTCAGATTGAATGAGGGTTATACTGTATACATATACAGGTCATTTTTGGTTTAGCTATAGTTTTAATTTACTTAAATAATAAACCCCATGCCTGAGTATGGGGATTGGAAAATGGTTCTTATGGCATCACTTTAATGCAGTTACAAAGACTGAAATGCAAAGGGAATAACCAGTCACATTTGGGAGAAGTTGTCTTTCTTTTAACATTTCTAATCAGAATCTTTAATTTAATCAGTAGCCAATTAGACATTAATTTACTCCTCTGACTCAAAACATTTTCAGACCAACTGTTCCCATATGTTACAAAAAGAAGCGAATTTTGCATGTAATACCAGAAGCTAAATATCCAAAGATGACAGGAAAAAACCTGTACCCCAAACATAGATTCTAGAGTATAAGGTAACATGTCATGCTAATAGAACAGCTGACTGCCAGACCTAACTTCATTTGATTCCATCTGTTTATGATCACTTCTCTCAGTGATATACTGGATGCAGTTTCCATGGATGCCCTGAAATGTATAAAGCGTTCTTAAATATGTATATGCCAAGTGTTAACAAAAATCTTCATATCTGTATTGTAAGTAGGTTTTTTAGAGGTCTTCTGGATTCTGTTTTACAGAAACAAGTGGAGACATATGCAATATTGCACTTAAGGATAACAGAGCGCTACAGTCCCTGCAGATGGTGCAAAATACTAAATTCTATCTGTAAAATATCTGTGCCCATGCTCATCATCATGTTGGCTAGTCCTTTATTAGCATGGTCCAAGCTATTTATGGGTCACCTTTATACATTCAGCTAGAGTCCTGCACGGCCCATTTTTTAAAACCTATACCCACAACCTGAACCTGCACCCGCAACACGCAATTTGACCCACATGTTCCCGCTACTTGACCCGCAATATGCCAACTAACTTTCCGACCCAGGGGACACATAAAACCAGAAGTGACATCACACTTGACTGGAAGTGACGTCACTCCGGTGCCAAATCTTCCCAAAAAAAAAGGAATCTGGCACTTTTTGCCAGAAACACGAACACTTGCGACCTGATGCAGGACTCTACATTCAGCAACACTTGAATCAGCAACAGTTTCCTACCCATACTGGTTCAACAAGGTAAAAAACGAAATGAAGAATAAGTTGTGTTGACATTTCCTTAGGTAGATTAATGAAATTCCCATAGCTTCTGCTTCTTCAGTGAGCTTTGATGTTTCGGAGCCTGTATTTCTATGCAGCATTGATGGTGTTATGTCCACCATGTAAGGACATGGCTGATGTACAAGGGCTGCCGACTAACTTCTTTTAGTATCAGTCTACTAACAATCTCTGGAATTCACCCAGGTGCTTAATAAACTTTGCTCTGCTGCACCAACTCAGTGGAATGCAATGGCCCCAATTAAAACAGCACCTTCAATGGATATTCTTCGTTTCTACAAAGATTCCCAGTCTTTTTAAATGCACCCCATGTACACCCACCTCCCCAGACAAAACTTCTGTCTTTATTGTAAATAAATGTTCATTATTGACCTTCTTTACTACATTCTCTTAAATGTATCTATATTTTAATTTATGCAGTGCCTTTTTGTGCACACAACACTGCACATTAGAAAAATACATCAATCAAAAAATCTAAACAATAATAAAATATAAATAAATACAAAAACAGTGATATTCACCCACATGGCTTTATGCTAGTCTTGACTGTGAAAGGTGTGCATGAATTCCAGGGCTGGTACATTATCAGTCTTAAATGATATTAATTATATGTAGCCTCTCTCACTGGTGCTTCTGGGACAGTATATTCAAATTGTACCACCTCATCATAAGCAATGAAGATGGATCAGACAAAAAAATGTTTAGCTCAGCTAAAATATATATAAGTCAGATCTTGTTGGTACCGGTTATCCAGATAACGGATCTCATAACTTTATAGCAATGCAAAATGTTCTAATTTATGCAATTTGTTGTCCAGTTATGATTTTTACATTCCCATAATAATTTCAGAAGCATTTGGAAATTGCAGTGTGATGCAGTTCGTAACATTTCATAAAGCAAAATTATGAGTTCAGCTAATTATGCCCAGCTTTTCTAGCTATATCTGCAGGGCAAAGCAGCTTATTACCTGCAGAACAGATTGTGTTCTTATTGCCGGAGAAAAAAGCTCTGTGTGGCACCAAGGAAGCAAGTCAATGAGAACTACAAGAACACATTTGACATACACATGTTGAATTCAAGAAATGTCCACAGAGGGCAGAGCAAATGACAAAAATAGGCCGAATGGACAAGGAATGAGCCAGCAGAATGTGCTGTGAAAATGGTCCTGCAACCTGTATGAAATAGAGTACAGCTGGGAGATAAAACTTATCCTTTTGTGGCATTTTATCCTGCATGTTAAAATGTAAAGTGTGTGTATATATTCACTGTTGGAGGTAAAGAATAGGGGATGCCAGGCATGCTTTAAAACCATGCCTTGTCCTATTACTTCTAGCTAACCAGTTCAGATGGTGGAAACCTAACTTTTAATCAATACTGTTTTATAAAATAAAAAATGCGCTACCCTTAATTCGACTCACTGCTGCTCAACAATTATAGCAATCCAGAACCAAGTCCTTAAAAAACACTTATTTAAAACTGCACCAAATTAAACACCTCAAATTAAAGTCCCCCTTGATCATGCCTTCAGCAGCTTAATTCAAAGTCACTACATTTGTTCTCTTTCCTCACCATTCCGTTAGTTCCCCCGCACATTGCCTGCCTATCTATGTAGGGAACCGGTGGGAGCTACTCACACCACCGCCCAACTATGCCCACTGGTTCCCTACGTAGATAAGCAGGCAATGCATGGGGAACTAACGGAAGGGATTGCTGTCTGTGTTTGAAATTGCTTTATTGATAAGGGGTGGGGGTGGCTCATAAGTGTCCCACTCTCCTTCTAATTTGCACTTTATTCATATATGCAAAATATGATTAAATGGGTTATTTATCAAAATCTGAAATGTTCTCACTATTTTCTGAAAACCACTTGGACCAAATCCGCACTGACCTTTCCCCCCTATTTATCAATAAATTTTCATGAAAATTTCTTGTGCTGAATAAGACTCAATAAAACCATTAAAAAATTGGAATCGTACAAATTTTTTCAGATTTGTCACCGAAACCTGTGACTTTTTCGGATTTGACGCCCAGAACCTGAAACTTTTTCAGATTATCTCCTGGAAACCACATAATCTTCAAATTATTGAGTGAAACCCAGCGCAGATCAGGATATCTTCCAATTATAGACGGGACATTTGCCATTAACTTCTACATGAGCTCAACAGGTCTAAGATGGCGTACTTTTTATTTGGACTTTTAACACTATCACAAAAAAATTTTAGTTTTTTTTTTAACAAAAAATTTTGTTTTCCCCTTTAAAAATCCGACCAGTAAAAAATCAGACTTAATAATGTCCTAAATGTGCAACACTATAAATTTCATATTCATTATTTCCTCAGATCAAGGACACACATCACAAGAGCAGAACGGCAGCTGCACTGCTGGGAGTTGTAGACACCACTGAAGACTCCAGTCACTTACTGGCTCATACAATTAAAAACTGCATTTCTAAATATTATTTAGGTCCAATGACTGGTAGAGTAGACTTACATTTGTAGACAGTATTCTAAGCAAGACATGTGTTTTACATTCTGCTGATGGTTACAGACTGAAAAGTAAACACAGCTTTATTTGACACAGCTCTCTTTTTGTGTTTGCATTTTAAATGGCCAACTTGAAGGTATGAGCTGACTTTTCTTGGGAACCTATTTATCAAACAGGGCATTGTTCTTCTATTTAAATCAGATGTGTAACATTAGCACATCTTTCCATCTTGGCTGTCACAGAAAATAGACCCTACTTAAGAAAACGGTGCCCTTTTACCATGAAACATTGTCTTACTGTCTAAATTAGAACCCTCGTAATTCTTCCAAGGCCCCTTTAAAAAAATCATATTGCAATATGTGACATATGAGCCAAATTTATATTGAAGACTCAAGCTTAGGTTTTATTACAAGCAATTTTTACGGTTAAATAAATCAGCATGGTCTTTAACTAAATCTGTCATTAATGTTTGACAGCCATTGCACACCTGCAAAATAACATGTTTAAAGTGGTGAGCGACACACTCATAACAATACAACAAACTGAGAGCAGGATACACAGAATCAGACAAGAGAAGCAAGAGACAAGTGATCATTGGTGGATTCTCTAAAGCTTAAAATAAATAAAACTGCATTCTTTTATAGACAGGTGATAGGTAGACCAAATGAACCTATAAGTTCCTACTTGCTATAACATTCTACTAGGCTGTTGCAGTAGCATGGTGCTAACTTGCCCCTGTCCCATGATTCAAAGCGCCCAATCAAAAATTAGCATTGTAAGTTTTACTTATATGTAGCGGTCCTTAGAGGAATTAGCTTTGTTTTGATGCACATTCGCTTCAGATACCCCAGTCAAATCAAAGGATCAGTACCACACAAAAAAAGTGTTTTAAAGCAATTAAAATATACTGTAATACACTGTTGTCCTGCATTTGGTAAAAGTTGTGTGTTTGCTTTAGAAAGACTACTATAGTTTATATGCTTAGCCTGCTTTGTAGCCACAGGGGCAGCCATTTAAGATGAAAAAGGAGAAAAGGAACAGGTTACTTAGCAGATAACAGATAAACTCTGTAAAGGAATACACTGGTATTCAACTACTCAACTAGTGCTATACTGCTGTATACAGTTATTAAAGGACTTGTCAACCCAGAAAAAATAATCGTTTGCCTAATACAAGAAAACAATGATAAGCAACTATCCAATACACATTTATTAAACACTGTCCATGTTTTAATTCAAATACAAATAACTGAAAAACCTAGATAATTTGAAATTAATTTATATTGCAAAGATGTTTAGAATTATGTTTTCTTTTATTAGGCATATATTTATTTTTGGGGGGGATTGACATGTCCTTTAAGTCAATACAACACTATGTTTTCAGGTCTATGATATATTTGCAATATCAGAAATCCCATCAGTGATAAAAAGGCAATTTCAATATGCTGAAAAAAATAAAAGTTGCGCTGCATGTAAGGATATCTTAGCGGAACAATAACATTGACTTTTGTGAACCAAACCACTAATAACCGGAACAGGACAAAAAAAAGGGATTTATTCTTTGTATATGAACTGACTTATGGCAGCAAGTCCTTTTTTTTGGTAGGCTTTATCCCACTAAACCTTATTAAAATGCATATTGAGCTCATTATAGTTTATCACACTTCTTTACATATACACAGACACTATATAAGAGATAAGCATGAAGGTTATATTTATTAGTATTAGTGATCTGTCCATGGGTCAGAAATATTGCAAAACATACCCCTCAAGTAGTTCCTCTAATAATTGTTTCCCCACATTATCATCTAGTGATTAGCAGTCATTCAAATTCCCTATGCAATGCCCCTAACCACCAACCCACCCACCAGTTCCTACATTAATTTAGAATACCAAGCTTCTCAACCATGTTCAGGGTGCTTCATTTTGGAGAGCTATGGCTTAACCTTCCTATATTTCTCAATGTTTTTACCATTTATAGTGTTTTGTTTCCATAGTGCAGTAGGCCATATGTTCATAAAAGTTGAAGCCCTCCATTACCAGGTAACATGGATAGGTAGAGGATGCTACAACCATGGAAGAGACTGCAGACACTCACAGATCCCAAGAACAGGCAGGTAAATTAACTGTAGACTTTATTTTGGGCAAATGGTATACAAACACAGCATTACGCCTACAGGCACTTAATCATAGGCTTCAAGAGGATTCTACAAACTGAAACAGAATGTTAGTCATATCTTTTAAGACAGCCTTTACTATAATATAAACAGATAGGGTTAGGTGTTAGAGGTTATACTGACACTTTTTATGTAAAAGAATATTCAGGTTACAAAGTTTCTGTCCAAAGTAAGCTGATAATACAAAATAAACTGTTCAGAGATGGGCAAGATCTAAATGACAAAGAATACCAGGAAATATGATGGGGTGATGTAATAAAATACACAAAGTTTGCCCAGGTGCAGTAACATAAATCAACCAGACCTAAAGCAACCAGTCGCAGGTAGCATTTACTGGTCATTTGCTTAAAAATAGATACCTTATTGGTTACTATGGGTTAGTGCACCTGTGAATATGTGTGCCTTTCAGTACATGGGTATATATATATATATGGGCGTAAGATTAACTAGTGATTGGCGAATTAATTCGGCAGACACAAATTCGCAGTGAATTTCCGTGTTTCGGCGCAAGCGAATTCATTTGCAGATGCGACAATATGCAGATGAAATATCCCCGCGTCAAAATTGGCACGTCTAAAAATTGTTGAGCGTCAAAATTATTCAGATGCCCATTGACCAAATAGTCTTGTGTACTTCAATGTGTTATGCAAATTTTTTGCTGTTTTGCAAATTTCGGGGTAAATTTGCAAATTTTTCTGCAAAGCGAAACAGATTCGCCCATCACTAATATTAACATATATAACTTAGATACAAGAAGGGAAAAAGGTGATGTGAACCTGTCTAGAAGCAGGGTCAAGAATATGAAGCTGGTAGAAAGTAAAACTGAATGGGAACATAAGGAAACACTGTATCAGATTTGTTAACACATTGATAGCCTTCCAGCCAATGTGTCGGGGATTAATTCAATAAAGTTACTCAAACATTTATGGGATGAATAAAATGTTGTTTTAAAGAAAAACTTGTATGCTTTGTGATTTCATGTTTCTTTGGTTTGTTGGATAATCAGCTCAAAAAGCAAAAAGTAACATACGCTGTATGGCAAAAGTATCTAACACATGTCCCAAGCTTTAACACTCACTGCTGGTTTTCAAACTGTTTTGGAATTAACTTCAGAACAAAAACTATTTGTTAGGAGCATAGGTTTTATGGGTGAACAACCTAATATGAAAAAGTAGCCACCGGTGGATTTTGGATCAGTGGCAACAGGTTTTCTGGAGTGATGAATGGCACTTCACCATCATTTAATCTGGGTTGGTAGATCCAGGAGAGTGCTACCTGAAAATGTAATGCCTACTGTAAAGTTTGACATGGGATTGAAAAACCATGGTACTGGTTCTAGTGACAGCAAATACAACAGCAGCAATACTGAGGATCCCCATTCCTTTTTAAGCACATCATTGCCTCAATGCACAAGACAAGGTCCATCTAGATTGGTTTGCTAAGATGTTAAAAGAAGAATTTGACCTTAACCCAACTGAAAACCTTTGAAATTAACTATAATGCTGACAGTGAACCAGGCTTGAAGCCTTACCATTATAGTAGCAAAGAAAGGACAACATTTCAAAACCCTTGGTTTCCAAATAAGATGTAAGCCAGGCAGGTGTCTGGATACTTTTAGAAATAAAGCATATTTACTGTACCTACAGGCTAGTTGTAATGACTGCACTTGCCAAGAAACAAATGTATTAACATACAAGGTCCTCTAAAAGTCCAGGGGAAAAAAATCAGCAGCTGACAATGTTTGTCCAATTAAGTCCTTACAAAGTTTTATTTCATGGCTCCTGCACAACAACCTAAACCTCAACTGTAGTCTGAGTAATTCAGTGGGTAAACAAATATTCTGTTCTATAACTTGGCCTGCCTGACACTCTGTTTGCGAACACACATTTAGCTACCACAAACAGTTCTGCCTCAATTCACTCTTCCTTCAGAAACCATAACAATAAAGGTCAATTGGTTAACAGCTACACGTTACTTTCATTGTTACATTTTAGGGCAATGCTGGGTCACTGATATATCCCATCGAATAGATTATTTTTACTTTTCAAATGTTACTTTGTTTTAGATTGCAAATTTAATTCAGGGGTCTTATTAAAGGTACTTGCAAATAAGTATGATCATTTATGTTAAAAATGTAGTTTTTTTGGTCAAATTTCAAGAGGACAATAGTATGATAAAAGTCTGCCTCAAACCAGGGTCATCCTGGCACTTTACACTGCCAGTCTGTTAAAAATCTTCCTATAATGCTGCTTGTATGTTTTGTCATCACTGTCCTTGTGGCTGCTGAAGTTGTATTTGTTAATTTAAACAGTGAGGAATTACAGGGGTCCCCAACATTTTTTTTACCCATGAGCCACATTCAATTGTAAAAAGAGTTGGGGGGCAACACAAGCATGAAGAAATCCACTGGGGGTACCAAATAAATGCTGGGAATGGCTTTTTTGTAACTCCTATGTGGATAGGCAGCATACAGGAGGCTCTGTTTGGCAGTACACCTGGTATTATGCAACCAAAAATTGCCTCCAAGCCAAGAATTCAAAAATAAGCACCTGCTTTGAGGCCACTGGGAGCAACATCCATGGGGCTGGTGAGCAACATGTTCTGGCATAGAGACCTAGGGATGGCTTAAAGGGCATGTAAAGGCAAAAAAATAAAATCCCATTTTACTTTCTTTAATGAAAAAGAAACCTATCTCCAATATACTTTAATTAAAAAATGTGTACAGTTTTTATAAGAAACCTGACTGTATACAATGAAATTCTCTCTTCATTTACTGCTGTGGATAGGAATTGTCAGACGGTCCCTAACTGCTGAGCAGAGAAACAATCATACTTATGAACAGCAGGGGGAGACCCAACTTACTTCCCAGCCATGCAGAACTCAAGCAGCTTTGTTTATGACGATCCCTAAGCAGCCCAGACCACACTGAGCATGTGCACAGTCTTAGTCTTGCAAATATGTTTAACAAAGTTACAAGATGGTGACCCCCTGTAGCCAACTTTGAAAGCATAAATTATTTGTTTGATTAGGCTTGTGGTGCAGTAAGTTCATGTTTATATTTAGTATACAAAATACAGCATTTCTAGCCTTATTCTATTTTAGACTTTACATGCCCTTTAATGGGAGACTAACTATGGAGAGGTGCTGGGGATGTGACTGCACTCAGTCCTGGGTATTTCAGAAGTCCAATGGGAACAAACCATTAACTCTCTTTTCCTAAAGCTAATAATTAGAATATGTTGTCCAAAAGGTGCAATGTAAAGAGGGAGCTGGTAAATTTTGACCCTTTGAAATTCAGACTGTCACCCTTTAAGCATATGCAAATTAGGGGTGGGAAGGGGAAAAACATTTCACTTCCTTGTTTTGTGAACAAAGGTCGATTTTCCGTCCCAAACCTAATTTGCATATGCGAATCCTGCTGAAAAAAGCCGAATCCTAGCCGAATCCCTAACCGAATCCTGGATCCCTAATTTAATGTATATTTTTAGTTTTATAGCGCTACTTGTGTATGCAGCACTCTAAAAATTGGTATGTTCTGGCACAGAGACCTAGGCATGGCTTAATGGGAGACTAACTATGGAGGTGTGCAGGGGATGTGGCTGCACTGGGGCCTGGGTATTTCAGAAGCCCCATGGGAACAAACTAGTGATGGGCGAATCTGTCCTGTTTCTCCAAATAATTAGCGAAATGGCGAAAATTTGCAAAACAAATTTAAGTCAATGGGCGACGCGCGACAATTTTTATGTGTGCGACAATTTTGGCATGCGACTCCATGTCGAATCCATGCCTGGCAAATTTATTTGCTTATCACTAGAACAAACCATTAACTTTTTTTTTTAAAAAAAAGACATTGTTGATGTGCAATACAATTATGCAGGCTCTGGGGAAAAATATGGATAAAGGAGGTGGAATTAAAATCATTATTGTGACTGAAGAAGTGGAGGTTTGGGGTTATAAAGGACCCCTTTAAATGTTCACTTAAAGGCGTGACTCAGTGACTGAGATGGCTCAGTTCTGTGATGGGGTTTTTAGACGTTAGAATCATGTCACAAGTTTTGGGGAATAGGGTATAGCTCAAAGAAGAAAATATATATAATACGCCTATTTATAAATGCAGGTAATGCTCCATTTTGAAATATGCATTGTCATTTTTGATTCCGGCTCAAAAAAGTGCTTTACATCACTAGAGAGTCCATAGGAAAACATCCATATTAATTTAACATTGGGGAAGTGACATTCAAGGAGCATTGATTAATGTATATAAATACATAAAGGGGGCCCTTTAAAATATTGTACCAGGTACTGGCATTGGTTATAAACTTTTAGTAGCATCTTCCAGGGGACCTTCAAATTATACATACACACAACAAACAGTTTCACAAAAAGCCAATTTCATTAACAAATATGTTTGTTGGAAAGTAGAAAACCGAGGAACCCATAAACTTGTGAAGAACATACATTCTTTTTTACCTGGGTTAAAACAAAATCAAAACAGGATGATCCCAGAGGATTTTATATTGTTTTTACTACCAAACTTTACACAAGGGCACATGATAGGGGGAAGGGCAAAGCAGTCTTACACTTGGACTTGCTGATATACCAACTAGCTGCAAGGGTTTCCAACGACAAATAAAATAACATCAACCACGCAGTTTTTTGAATGCCAGACTGGATGGTAATTGTCTGATCTGAAGAACAAGTTATAATCAATAATAACAACAGACAATAATATATTTTGTAGGTGCTAGGAGTCACTGACCCCAGCAACCGGATAGCATTCTCCGCTTCATCTCAAAGAAAGATTACATAGAAAGTAAATCACGCAAGTAACCACAAAGCAGTCAAAAAGCATAATAATTGCAAATGATATGACACATCAGCATCTTCATTACGGTAATTTATTTATAGAATTATCATTCCATTAAAATACTAGCTGTTCTAACTAAACTAGTTAACCTCCTCATTGAAACAGCCACATTGTGCTGGCCATAGTAGCAAAGATAAAGTTGCACAAAAATTAGCTTTGAACGATTTTCTGGGCATGTGTGGATTATCCTAACATTTTTTGTACCATGGCAATCGGTCTTTTAGTCGATCGGACAGGTTTGAAGATTTCTGTCGGCTAACGATAATTAGTGTAAATCTGCATGTCTATTGCCAGCTTTATGCAGACGAGTATGTAATAGAATAAGAACCTAATGCACTGTAACTATTTTATTAAAGAGAGGTGAAATCATTGGGGGATGCCAAAAGGTAGGCACCCCCCCAAAAGGTAAGCACCCCCAACCCCATCCTCCGGGGATTGTATTCACTTATCTGATACCCTTGGACCAGTGCTCCTGTTAGCAGAAAACTATTCTGGCACAGGGTTCATCCAGAGAGCACCACGGAGCAATACTCTTCTTTCTTTCTTTAAGCAGGTGCACATACACAGTAGAGGGAAATTCTGAACATTAACACTAAAGATACCCTTTTCACTTTACTTTGCATGTGTCGGCCCTGGGGTAGGAAAGAAGAACAAAGTGGAAGAAGAGAATGGCTCTGTGGTGCTTGCTGGGCCGGTGCAGTTTTCTGCTAACAGGAGCACTTGTCCAGCCCGAAGGTTGTCTAAAGTTTGGCACTAGCCACTGATTTAACCTTTCCTCCTCCTTTAACATTAGGAAAGTCAAAACAAATGAAAAAAAAATCAAACAGCTACTTGTAAAAAAAAAAAAAGAGAATGGGGAATGCTAATGTGACCCTTGAGTGTGATTTCTATGGACCAGATTGTTTACAGCTGCTAAGTGCTGGCCACAGGCCAGAAACTATGAATCAGTGAATGCTGCAGTAACATGAGATATACAGTAGCAACACAGTTCCTTTTGCATAGTTTCTTCTGAAACACTAGGGTTTTTAACACGTGTCTTTATTAACTTAGCTCAGTACAAAACCAAGCTCAGTAGTCCATGTTCCTATACCCATTTTGCAAAGATTTGGTGAGTAATACAGTGTTATACTATAGTTCGGTAAAAGAAAAAAAAATAGGGGGGTAATATGATCAGTGTCGGACTGGCTCACCGGGATACCAGGAAAGCTCCCGGGGGGCCCAGGTGTCAAGGGGCCCTTGTGCTGCTAAAGATTTGGCCTATTTCATGGCCATTTCCTATTTCTTTGACAACAAAGAGGCTAAATAGATGGAATAATAGATTATAGTATGTAAAGAATAGAGACTATGAGAATAGAGGATGAGTGAGGAGATGAATAATAATAGTACTGAGAGTGGGGCCACTGGTCTAAGGTTTTTGGGTGGGCCCCTGGTGTCCCAGTCCGACACTGAATATGATATAATAAATAACGGCTAATTGAAGTGAATAATGTTACAACTCCAGGGTTTCCAAGAGTATATAGTGAGCAAATAGGCTTTTGCCCATCAACCCCACCAGCTTCTGCACTTACAGAGTCAGTACCCTGGTAAGGGAACTACTTCTCTAGGTCCTTCTGTATCAATAATTGATGCAGAAGGTATTTGTATTACAGGTACATAATCTTATTTTTTTTTATTAAATCGGCCACTTGGCCACCCAGATTGCCAATATGTCTAGATCCACGCCCAGCAATGATGCCACATACTGGATAATGTAATTGTCCAGTTCTGTGTCATTGGCCAAAACCCAGTGGACCCAGAACAGAAACCTGCAACACCAAACAAAAACCTTACTCCACATAGAGAATGTTCCAGTTACAACCACCTTCTGTACACAATCCCTTAGCTCTCTGTCCATGTACACACAGCAAAACCAATACCAACTGTACTACTAAGGTCAATGTTACAATGCTAATGTGTTTTCTGGCCAAAATGCACCGTGATGCTACATATATGAAGTGCTATCAGGTCATTATATAATATATTTTTATGAAGAATAAGTTCATAGAGAACATTATCTAGACATTTTCTATTTTCAAAATTGATGCAGAAAAGGATACTGATAGCATAATTTGGACCCATTTATTTGATTGTTTAGAGGCATTTGGTATTAAGGATCCTTTCTTCAAATTCATTGAGTTTCTTTACTCCTCTCCTTCTTCGCAAGTAGTGGCGGCAGGAGAGAAATCAACGCTGTTTAATATATTCAAGGGAACCAGACAGGGATGCCCTCTCTCCCCTCTCCTTTTTAACCTGTCATTAGAACCATTACTAAGATTTTTGAATGTCTCTGATAGTTTTGAGGGTTTTTACATCAATAAATCCCATATTAAAACTATGGTTTTTGCAGATGACCTATTACTAGTAGTGAAGGATCCCAATCATTCTCTGACTAAAATCTTTGATATTTTGGCTTCTTTTGGTAAAATTTCAGGATACAAGGTCAACTCAGAAAAAACTGAGTTTTTAAATAAATGTGGTTCTGTTTCCAATTTTGGTCTTTAGAAAATTTAATATAGCCTCATTGTTACGTTATGCTATGGAATGGATCTATGATGGGTTCAGATATATTAATCCTGAGATAGAATCTTGGCATCCTTCCTATGGTCATATTTTATCAGTTTTACACAAGAAATTGTGTGATATTCCAAGTTTCTTTAAAGATAATCGTATTTTTAGGGACACTATTTATGCTTGGAGATTCTTGTTTAAGAATCAGGGACATGATCACTGTTTCACACCTTTTACTCCAGTAAAAATGTAAGTACTTTTGTTTATCCATGCCCCACCCTTTTGCTTGGACTCCCATTTTGTTGTTGGAGATTGCATCATTTTAAGCTAATTCGCACACAGGCTTTAGTTTCTGTTATAAAAGAGCTGAGGATTCTAAGAACATTTCTTTCTGCCCAAAATGTAATGCTGAAAATGTGGACATGTTTCACAAATTTTTGGTCATGTCCTTTAATATCTCAATTTTGGGGGAAAATAGAATCGTTTCTCTCTCTTAGTTTAGGGAGAGAAATTAAATTATGCTCTATTTTTGCTCTACTAGATTTAATTGATGATGATTTAGGCTTCATAAATCCCATCAACTTATTTGATGAGTCAAAGAAGAGGGTACTGCTCAATTTGGGGCTACTTAACATTTAACATGTATGGTTAACCTCTTTAACTTAAAATAATTCCAGGATTATTTTTATTTTATTCTTTATATTTTTTGTGTGAGCTCTGAATGTTATTTTCTTTTATGTTAATTTAAGTCATTTTCATTTTTGGAATTTATAATTTATTTTTGAACTTTTTAGTAATTTACAGTTTACTTTGAAGGATGCATATGATGTCATGTGGATTTTTACACTTACTGTATTATATATATACTGTATTATCTCTGACTTGTTTATGAAACTAATAAACATTTTGAAAAAAAAGACATTGCCTTTGGGTAATTTATATTTTCCCAAGGTTTTTTTTAGATCTTTATCCTCCAATGCAGATTTCGCTATTTTCAAATTTCCATTGCTTCATGAAAAACTCCAAAATAAGGGATATAAACACAATCATCATAAATGTAAGAATCTTTTGTACAAAGGAAACCCTTATTTTTTTAGTTTAATCCACTCATGTTCATAGTGGGGGTTATGTATTAAAGTCCAAATGCAACAAACTCAAAATTTTTGGAAAAAGTCAGAATCTGAAAATCCGGCATCTCAGACCTACTGAGGTTGTTTATAAGTCAACGGGAGAGGTCCCTATTCTATTTGGAAGTTTCTGTGGTCTGCGCTGGAAAATCAGACTATCAATTTTATTGAGTTTTTCCCTGATCCGATTAAATTGTGTATTTTTAATCATAAATAAGGTCAAATTGTGGATTCTAGTTTGGTTGATGAGAATGATATTATATTATATAATATAATAACCCCTGGTATGTTAGTAAATGGAAGCACTATATTTCCACTGGAGAAATTAAACAGAGGATATTGAGTGACCTCTGTGCAGTGTAGGAGACAATGTTCAGTCTCATAATGAATAGGTCATGTTGTTTTGTGGAATTGGAGACTTTAGACTATTGGTTGCAAGTAATGTTCAATAGAAGAAAGGTAAAATGCAAATGATTTTCTTCTTCCACCTGGCACTTTATCAGATCAACTCTGCATATTGGTATCCTTCAGCAACAAAGATTTACATGGAAATCCATTGTACGGAATTTCACAAAACAATATTTTTATGCAAAGCAAAAAAAAAAAAAAGCCAAATAGATGTATAAATAAAAATGTTTGTGTATGGGTCTTATTTTAGTCATTTCTGAACATTTTAGAGGTCATTTGATATGTTATTAAGAAAAAAACTTTAATTGCAGGTGCTTGTAGGTTTAGTCTTTGCTAAGTTGCCATTGTGTCATGCAATAACTTTCCTTATATAAATTCCCATTGCTCTCCTATGTAATATACTTTAGTGATTTGTCACCAGCACGTGTTCTAGTAATCAGGTGTCGTTTTTGGGGTATGGCTAGCCTATTGAGGCTGTAAACACAACTCTTCCTAGTAGCGGCCACTCATGAGGACTTTATAGAAAGATCCAAGGAAAACTATACCAGCACAGGTGTTCTCCTACACTAAGCTTATTGTAAGAGAATGTAATGGTATAGTGGTCCTTCCAATCAGTCTTGCTTCAAAGAAGGAGTAAACATACATAAGTAGAATAAAATGTCAGGAACAGAAAGAACCAACCAATAGAAATAGCTGGAAATATATGCAGAAGCCGCACCACTTAAGTATAACCTCAGCAGGAGACCAGTTAACTGTGAGCTATAGGCTATAGACAGTAGAGATGCCTGTAATGTGTGGGAATGTCCTGAATAGGCCTGTATAAGCAGACAATAGGCATAGATGTGACCCCCTGATTCAGGAGGCTTAACCTGCAGTTAGGCAGGAGATCTGCAATAAATATTGGGGTTATGTAATAAATGGCACAAAGCTCGTCACTTATAAAAAACATTTGGCCGGTAGCATTTTTCTGGCCATTAAATAAGATAACATGTTATTGGTACACCAGGGCAAAAGCTAGGCTGACCTGATAGGGAGCTGGAGACTGTTTTTGCTTGTGTGACTACAGGGCTGTGATTAGCTAATTCTCCTAATACTCTGCTTCTGGCAGGGACCATTAGGACATTATTGCCTACAAGGGTAGAGGTTTTTTTTTTACCTACACTTTCTGTGAAATAATCACATGAGAACAAAATCCAATATCAACTGCATTTGTGCTACCATGTTTTGGTTTTCAAATATTCTGTGCACAGATCACCTACTTCCAGACTGAATCAGGAGCCATTGATCACCTTGGGGATATTTTTGAACCCTACACACTTCAATGAAATATATCTCAAGGTGGCACATTACTTTAAGTCCAATTAATGGAATACTAATTCAGTTATGGTTATTATGGAATTATATATCCAGAACCTGTTATCCAAAAAGCTCTGAATTACCATTTTAAGCAAATGATCCAAATTTTAAAAATGTATTTATTTTTCTCTGTACCTTGTTCTTGATCTCAGCTATGTAATAATTAATCTTTATTGAAGGCAAAAATTCTATTTAATGTTTACATGATTTTTAATAAGGCCCCTAAAGGGCCTATTTATCATACTGTATAAAACACTGGAGTAGTGATGGGCAAATTTATTCTCCAGGTGCGAATTCGCGTGATTCGCTGCCGGTGAATAAATTTGCGAAACGGGCGCGAAAATTCACTGACGTCAAAAAAACGGATGCCGGCATCTAAAAAACGGACACCGGCGTCAAAAAATGGATGTAGGCATAAAAACCGAGACACCGGCGCAGTTTCGCAAATTTTTCGCCAGTTCGCAAATTCGCCCATCACTACACTGTAGAAAAACATTACCCATAACAACCAAGTTAGAAAATAAAGCAAATATCTGATTGCTTATCTGGTTGCTATGGGAAACATCACCAGTGATGTTTGTCTCCAATGTTTTACACAGCATGATAATTAGGCCCTTCAGGGGCCTTATTAAAAATCATGTAAACATTAAATAGGATTTACTAATTTACTTGCTTGGATTTTCATGAAACAGCTATTTTTTAACCTAGTGCCCGATTTACTATTTTTCAAAAACATTTTTTTCTGAAAGTCAATTGCAAATTTTTTTTTTGAATAAACTTTTTTTCACAATCACATTTTGCATTCTCATCTGCTACCATATTTTCATGAAAGCTTGAATAGCAAAAACTGTGTTCATGATAATCAATAAAATCACTACAAAATCTTTAAAGAAATCAGATTATTAAATAGCTTGACTGTTGTAAATACACCTCCCATTGACTTCTGTAAAAGTTCGCCAAATTTTAGTTTGCGCACTTTTTCATTTGAATTTTCAAAATGTATTTTGATGAATAAATCTTGAAAACTCAAATTCAAAAACATTTTTACTGTGATTTTATTGAATTGCAGTAAAATGTGAATTTAAATATATAAATGTGTCCCTTGGAGTGTGTGAGTTTGTATATATAATAAAATCAGGAAAATGATTATATTACATACATTAAAGCTAAGCACAACTCCATGTAGGAATAATAAAAAAGGAATATAAAACATTTCAGAAGGTATCGTTCTTGAGCAATCAATAGGAACAACTGGTGTAGAAATCCTAAATAAGATCACAGAGCATGACCAGGAGATCAGGGTAATGTGAGAAGGTTGGCTTCAGTGGATGGGGGCTAAGAACCTTGACATGTAATAGATAGCCAGTGAAATGATAGAAGGTGATGGGAGTCAGAGGGGAATGTTGCACATTCACAAAAGTGTTGTAGATGTTTAATGATCTGTGTCACAGACAGTCTATGGTCTATTTCTTAGAGATATTCAAATAGTCATGGATGATGATTACCCACTGCATCCAGTTTGGCAAACATTATAAGAAATCCATGACAAACAAAAACTTATTAGAGATTTGAAAAAGAGTTACTTGATACTATGGAAAAAGTGTTATCCCGTAGCCACAGCTCATAGACCGTTGCTTCTTCTCTTTAGGAAAGAATACAGAAATGAGTACCCACAACTGTACAGTTCACCTTGTTGATGGTTATTCTTGAAGATTTGCATGAGGGTGAGTCAAACCAGATTCAAACTGCAGCTAACATTTTCAGCTGGGATTGCATTAAAATAGAAACCTGCTGAGTAAACCCTTGATTTGCTGCCTCAATCATGGTAGCGGTTTCCCAGTGTCAGTCGATGTACCTTGACACAAGGGATGCACCGAATCCAGGATTCGGTTCAGGATTTGGCCAGGATTCAGACTTTTTACGCAGGATTCGGATTAGGCCGAATCCTTCTGCCTGGCCGAACCGAATCCTAATTTGCATTTGCAAATTAGGGGTGGGGAGGGAAATCACGTGACTTTTTGTCACAAAACAAGGAAGTACATTTTTTCCCCTTCCCACCCCTAATTTGCATATGCAAATTAGGGTTCAGATTCGGTTTGGGATTCGGGGGTTCGGCCGAATCCAAAATAGTGGATTCGGTGCATCCCTACTTGACACATGATTCAACAAATGAAGGATGCAATGGCATTTATTGCAACTATAAGAAGTACAAGAATTGTGTTTAGACACAAGAATCTTTCATGAATCACATCAGTAAGTGCAACATTTGGTCCATTTTAGTGCAGAATCTACAAAACACAGAGATCTTGTTGTGGCTTATTGGAATTAGTGAAGTCGTGGCTAAATAGTTTTGTGTATCATAATCCTTGGTGCTACTTCAACAGGGGCCCATTTAACAACAATTGAATTGTGATTTTTTTTCGCATGAATCTCAAAAAATTTGTGATTTTCCTTTATTTCTTAAAGTTCTAAAAATTTGAGATATATTAAGGGGCAGATTTGTCAAGGATCGAATTGAAAATTCAAATTTTAAAATTCGAATTTCGAGATTATTTTAGTATAATTCAACTAGGGAATAGTCCAAATTCAATTTGAGTTTTAAAAAAAAAATCGAAAATTAGAATTTCGTAATTTATCATGTACTGTCTCTTTAAGAATTCAAATTCGACTATTCGCCATCTAAAACCTGCTGAATATGGGGGACCTCCTACAATCGATTTGGAGTAATTTGGTGGACTGTTGAAATGAAATTATTTTTGGTGAAAAAACTCAAATCAAATTCGATTCAAGTTTACGGGTCGTTCCTATTCACCCAAACTTGAATTAAACGATTAAAAAAAAAGAAAGACTCAAAAACCTCAAAAAATTTGAGTTTTTAGTTTTGGTCTGAAAACTTGCTATGATTATATTAGATAGCCAATAGAGGTATCACCTTTATACCACCTTTTTGTTATTTTTCGTACGTAGAGATATAGGAAAATCATAGATTTTTACGTGATTCGTGGGAAAATATTGATTTGATTATTACTAAATGGGCCCCTCTGAGTTGTTTGGATTTTTTTTTCTTTAGATAAAATAGACTTTTTAGAGGTATTCGTGTTTTTTAACAAATCGTTCAGCTCTTATATTTTAATGCATTCAATGACAATTGCGGTTTTAGAGAATGTGATTTTAGTTGTGCTTTCAAAAACCTCAAAAACTACTAAAATGAGATTGTTGATAAATTGGTGTAAAAACAACTCTCATGTCCTCCCTTCCTTGTGTGCTATCTACACATTCCTGTTAATTACAAAGTAGCCTAATTGGCTTCAGTTTACATGAAGGAAGAACATCAACGTTATTTATTATTATCATATTATTATTAACATGTATTTATAAAGCTCCAACATATTCCACAAAGCTGTACAATAAATGGGTTTATACACTGAACATACAAGATTACATACAAATCAACCAATAACTGATACAAGAGGTGGCGAGGGTCCTGCCAAAAAGAGCTTAAGGAGAAGGAGTTGAAACACAGGGAGGTCCATTTATTAAAGGTTGAATTTTAGTGGTTTTAGAGCTTTATGAAACTCTGTTGGAGGAATGTAAATAAATCGCAATCATAGTTTCAAATGGCATTTTTGCAAATGTTTAGTGCTGCTCAAAATGTAAAATCATTTGCTGGCAAATATTACATCGCTCGTTATCTCTAAGCAGAGGTTACCGTTAACACCTGCACATATGCTGTGCATGATCGTAAACTTTGTGAGGGAGCCATTGAGGTCTCAAATACAGTCAAAAAGGACGCAACCAAGGAAAATCTTGGTCACATATTACATTTCCCCATACATATCTCTAAAACCTCTGGTTTAGATAAATTTTTCAGATTATTACTGTTCAATAGTGATGGGCGAATTCATTTGGCAGGCGCGAATTCGTTGAGAAACTGCAGTGAAAATTCACCAAGCCCAAAGAATTTTGATGCAGGCGACAAGCGTTGATGCCGCCGCCTATTGACTTTAATGCAATTGGACAAAATAGGCGCGTGTCAAATTGTTGCCGGAATCAATTTTTGCAAATGATTTGCTGTTTCGATAATTTCACCTGTTTAAAAGCAAACATCTTATTGGTTGCACTGTGCTACTGCTCCTGGGCAAACTTAGTGCCTTTTATTACATATGGGGGATTGACTTCTACAGGACCTCGACTACTTTTGCAGTTTTGTATTCGAGTTTTCTGTGGTTTTTACACTTATAGAAAAACTATACCCCCAAAATGAATACCCAAAGGAGAAGTAAAGGCTAAAATTAAGTAAGCTTTATCAGAAAGGTCTATATAAATACACCAGTAAAACCTCAAAGTAATGCTGCTCTGAGTCCCCTGTCAAAAGAAACACAGCATTTCTTTCCTTTCTTGTGTATGCATGGGCTTCTGTATCAGGCTTCTTGTTTTCAGCATAAAACTCTAGGGCTAGGGCTTGAGCATGCTCAGTTTGCTCCTCTCTCCCCCTCCCTTTTCCCTCCTCCCCTTCCAGCTGTAATCTGAGTCCAGAGCTATGAGTGAGCAGGTAGAGGCTCAGGCATGAAGTGATGTCACATCAAGCTAATATGGCAGCTGCTATCCTAAACAAACAGAGAAAGCTTCTAGAACTGTTTACTCAGGCATGGTAAAGCTTTCTACAGAATAAATATAGTGTTATATTGCACTATTGTGGCTAATCTATTGGCAATAAACTGCTTAGGTAGCTTTCCTACTCCTTTGAGTAAGTGGCATATAAATTAAGTGGCATATTAAAGAATCTTACCAAGCTAGCATATATATTTAAGTAAATATTGACATTTTACATCAGAAATAAGTGTGGGAGTAAAAAATAAAATCTAGACATATATAAATGTTCTTAGGTGTTGGTGGTTAATTGAAATATTGATCTATTGCTGCTAGGCAGCTAGAAGATACATTCCAATGACACTGTGGAGCATATGTTATGGGTATATCCTTGATAAAGGCCCTAAGGAGGGGCAGAAACGTTGGACACAAAATTGAATGCAATAATGTGACTTTATTCATCTAAACAATTTGGAATGCGGTTATATTTGAGATCCTATGAATACAAATTATTGATCCAGCACCCACCATTAGACGAACAGATCCGGATCAGAGTGCGGCTGCTGTTGCGAAATTATATATATATATATATATATATATATATATATATATATATATATATATAGTATAATGGATACGTTTATTCTAAACATTCATGCCATAATATTTGACATAATTTGCTTCTCTGTGCTTATTTTTCATGATTCAGTAACATAAGATACATTGACCAATGAAGTCTATGAAATGATTTTATTGTAGGAATTATATTGGAATTGCTACATGGGGCAGGCATATCATTTAGCTAAAAAATGAGGCCTTGAGGGTAAAAAGATAAGAGGTGCTGTAGGTAGTGGTGGTTGGAGTACAGAAGCAACTGAGAAAACAAAAAGTGAGAATGTAAACACACTGAAGTAGAGTAGACATTGAATAGAACATATGTGAACTGAAATCCATTCCAGACATCAGTGTGGGGGAATTAAAGCTAAAATGGCACATGGAAAGACCACCAGAAAAACACACAAAAGCAAGCATATGGTACTTGGTTTGTACTTGTCGAAAGAGTATGCTAATTTAAATATGAACTAACCTCCACAGGCATTTTTAACTGTTAAATCCAGCTGCGTTAATTCCATTTCGCAGGTTTCACACCGGTGAGCAACGACCATGAGCCTGGAAGCTGACTAATGGAACTGGCCCATTATGTATGCTGCCTCTCAATCATTGCCACAGTGGAACTTGGTGCTTGGGTGAGGTGGCCACCATCCTAGCTGCGCAGTTATGCACTTCTGAAGTTTGGCTTTGTGAGGGACGTGTTTGAATGAAATGATTCTAATGCATGCAAATATTACATGAATGCCCCCCCCAAATGGAAGTGCAAGTTTATCTTACAGCATGCATTTATCTGGCAGACTCACCTTTGTCCCCCACCCCCAATCTGCATTTCGGAAGGCTTTAGGTGGCAACGTTTCTATTTCTATTCTGATTTCCTTTTGAAAATATGAGATCGACAAAAAATAAAAAAAATCCTATATTTTATTGCCTTGATTACTACATATACGGCACAAAACTCGATTTTAAAAATAATATTGCCCCTTACTTTCACCCATTGAGGCAAATTTACTAAAGGGCGAAGTGACTAACGTTAGCGAAAATTCGCCAGCGTGACATCATTTCGGTACTTTGCGGATTTACTAACGGGCACTGGCGTAAATTCACTAGTGAAGGAGATAGACTCTAGTGCTACTTCGCACTCTTACGCCAGGTGAAGTTTCGCTCTGGCGAAAGAGCGTTACTTTGCAAATGAACTAAGATGCACATTTTGCTGAATGTTACTTGTTCCACCAGACTTATCTTCACCAGCTCAGACCAGCCGAAGTGCAATGGAATGTATAGGGTTTCTTCAAGTCTTAGTTGAAAAATTTTCCAAGTCCCAAAAAAATGCTGGCGTATTTTAGTTTTTTCAGGGTGATAGGCTGCAAAAGTCCATAAGAATTTTTCTGGGTACCCGGGCTCCCCCATACATTTCCTACCATATGTCACATAAACTATACACTGGGCTCATGTGTAGGGCATTATACAACTTTATTTTATTTTATTAAGGTTCCCTGGGGTTGTGTAGTGAAATGTATTTGCTGCAACATATACGTCCATTCCACTTTAACTTCCCGCCGTATGCAAATTAGCCAACGCCAGTGCAACTTCGATTCGTTTGGCGCAGTAACGCTAGCGCAACTTCGCCAGAGTTCGGCGCCCTGAACGCAACTTCTGATTTTAGTGAATTAGTGTTGTCCTGGCGAATCTATGCCTGAAGAAGTGTTGTGGTTTGACCGAAGCCGTCGCTGGCGAATTTACAGAGGTTAGTGAATTTGCCCCACTATCTCTCCTAAGCTGCATGTGGCTTTCAGGGGGAATGTCCAAGTCACCTTTCAGCCAATTCACACAGCTACTATTCCCAACCAGCAACAGGTTCCTTCTGACAGTTATAATTGATACACTGGATGTACAAACATTTTCATTAAAGTTTTTTTATTTGTTGAAAATCTAGTTTTTTATTTTAATGGCAAAGGGAATATGACAAATATCATCCTAATTAGAGTCCTTTATCTATGAAGCCTTTTGTTTTTAATCACAAAATTTCAAGATATAACGATACGAACGTACGAATGGAAGGAATAGTGCATTCGTTTGAAGTTTTTATCAAAAAAACTTTGATTTTTCAAAGTCCACCAATTGACTCCAAATAGGTTCTAGGAGGTCCCGCATAGGCTAAAACAGCAATTTGGCAGGTTTTAGATGGCCAATGGTCGAAGTAGAATTTTTAAAAGTTTACAGTACATGATAAATTTTGATAATCGAATTTGGACTATTCCAAAGTACACAAAAATAGCTTTTTCTTTCAAAAATTCACCTCGACCTTTGTTAAATCTGCCCCTAAATGTTCACCCATTTAAAACTAATATTTTACTAAAAATAATTAAGACGTAATAAAGCAAAGTGGTAAAGTGCCATTCTTTTTTTGTGTTCCACCCAATAACACAGCGTATGACTTGTGTATACTGCAAGACCCCAGTTCACATAAAGTCCTACATCCTACAGCGAGAAGTTCTTGTGCATAAAGCAACTATGCGACTTCTCTTGTAGCAAACAAGTGGAAGTTTGGGGGGAAGGGAGTGAAGCAAATGTCAATGGCAGAATGATTGGTATAACTCCTGCTGACAAAGTGCAACCCATGACATCAGATGTAGAGGGAGTTATTTTAAAATGAGTAAATGAAAAGCATGCAGTTTCCATTTATTTAAATAGGCAGCAAACCACAATTTCTAGCATTGCTGGCCTTGCAGTACTGGGGTCTTAGGTTTGATTTGGCTCAACTTTTTTACAGAACACTGCAAGAAGATTCTATGGGGTATATTTATCAAAAAAGTGGAGTTAGAGATGGCCACCGTCCTCTAGAGTGAAATTCATTCTCCATTAATTTCTATGTAATTTTTAAAGGCGTTTTTATCAAAGTAGGAACTTTCACTTTCACCCACTGATAAATACTCTTTTAAAAATCCCATAGAAATGAATGGAGAGTGGTGGAATTTCACTCTAGAGGACTGTGGCCAATTCTAATATACCCTTATGTTCTCCCTGTACTTGTGTGGGTTTCCACCAGGTGCTTTGGTTTCTTCCTACATTACTAGGGATGTAGCGAACTGTTCGCCGGCGAACTAGTTCGCGCGAACTTCGACTGTTCGCGTCCGCCGAATGTTCGCGAACGTCGCGCGACGTTCGCCAATTGGTGTTCGCGTTCGATTCGAAGTAAAATTTCGTTCGACCATTCGATCATTCGACCGTTCGATCGCTAAAATCGAACGATTTCCATTCGTTCGAACGATTATAAGCATTCGATTGAATTAAAATCATTCGATCGAATAGCTTCGATCGTTCGATTCGAACGAAAATCCTTCGATCGTACGAATAAAATCCTTCGATCGTTCGATCGAACGATTTTATCGAGCGTTCGAAGTTCGCGAACTGTTCGCGAACTGTTCGCTTTTTTGCCGGTGTTCGCGAACGGCGTTCGCGAACATCAAATCGGCAGTTCGCTACATCACTATACATTACAAAACATACAGGAAGTTTACATTGCGCTTGATAAAACTTAACATAGGCTGTGTATGGGACCTTAGACTGTAAGTTCACTGGGGGAAGGATTATACAGGTATGGGAACCTGTTATCCAGAATGCTTGGGACCTAGGGTTGTCCAAATAATGAATGTTTCTGTAATTTGGACCTTAAGTCTACTAGAAAATCATGTAAACATTAAATAAACCCAATTAGGCTGGTTCTGCTTCCAATAAGGATTAATTAGATCTTAATTTGGATCAAGTACAAGCGACTGTTTTATTATTACAGAAAAAAAGGAAGTCAATTTTAAAAATCTGAATAATTTGATTATAATGGAGTCTATGATAGATGGGCTTTCCATAATTCTGAACTTTCTTAATAACAGATTTTCTGGATAACGAATCTCATACCTGTATGAATGAAACATAATTACTTAAACACATCAGTGTGGCAATGTAGTCCTTGCCCATCCAACACTATTACCAATGTATGATACAACTGTTGACCCCCATATTGGGTAGAGATCGACTTGTTTAGTCCCTACTGACTCTGGAGAAAATTTGGTGGTTATCATTCAGAACTGCAATCCAGCAGAAGAATATGGGATGAAACCACAGTATTCTAACTCACTTTATTTAGAGAAGGTTAAGCAAAGATCCTCCATGGGAAATCCATTTTACCACATTTATTGAATAAGTATGACATAAAAGACAAAAGATTCCTTATGTGTCTCTTACAGTGCCCCCCCCACAAACTCATATATACCCTCTGTGAGATGGACCTTAATACCTTGCGTGGGATAATCCATGTTGTATTCGCTGAACCATGTTGTGATGATGGCATCACAAACATCAGGACAAAAGAGTTCAGATTCACTGTTTCTATTATGAACCCACCAAATGGTGTAAACTTGTTTCCCAGTTTACATGCATTAAATCCAGTCTGTAAATGATGTACCCTTAATGGTGTTAGTATGAAGCAATAAAGGGGTGGTTCAGCTTTAAAGGAGAACTAAAGATTAACTAAAGAAGTAGCTAGGAATGTTGTACATTATGTTTTGGGCTTCTGTACCAGCCCAAGGCAATCACAGTTATGTTTATCAGTAAATATCTGTGTCTCCAAAGATGCCCCAGTAGCTCCCCATCTTCTTTTCTGCTGATTCACTGCACATGCTCTGTGCTGCTGTCACTTACTGAGCTTAGGGACCCACTCATACTATACAGTACACATAGAATATAAATGTCAGAGTATAAGGCTGATCAGTAATTAAAACAGATAATTACTACATGGCAGCACAGAAACCAGTGCAATTAGCATCAGAATTTAATAATCAGCCCTGTAGCATCAGCTTATATTACAGGCCAACCTCATTTTTTGCTTGATAATTTGTGACAACCCCTAAGCTTAGCTTCTCAACAGCTGCTCAGAGCCCACTGAACATGTGAGTGTCACAGACACTTTCCAAGATGGTGACTCCCTGTGACAAGTTTGAAGTCCTGGATCATTGCTGCTATTGACAAGCTGAAACTTTAGGCTGGTTCGGTATGTAAAATGTGGCATTTATAACTATATTAATTTTTAGGGTTTGGTTTTCCTTTACGTTAACTATGAGTATGCTATAGAATGAATAATTCTAAGCAATTTTCCAATTGGTCTTCATTATTTATAGTTTTTTGAAAAATTTGCATTTTTCTTTCAACTCTTTCCAGCTTTTAAATGGGGGGCCCTGACCCCAGCAGCCAATAAACAATTGCTCTGTAAAGCTGCAGTTTTATTTTGTATTCCTTTGCCTTCTATTCATGCCCTCTCTTAATCATATACCAGTCTTCATTTAAACCACTCCCTAGTTGCTAAGGTACGTTGGACCTTAACAACCAGATAGCTGCAGAAACTCCAAACTGGAGAGCTGCTGAACAAAAATCAAAACCATTTAAACAATACAAATAATAAAAACTGAAGACCAATTGCACATTTTCTCAAGATATTCTCTAGATCATACTAAAAGTTAACTCAAAGCTGAACAACCCCTTTATTTAATTTCTTTGGATTAAACGTGATATCTGTTACTGCTCCAATTGTTCCAGCAACGTTTTTTGAGGTTACATCCAAAATAAAAGGGTACTGTGATTATGTTGTTCTCATTGTGAGCAGTGTTACAATGGGAAAACCATTTGACATTTTAGAAAAAGCCTTTCATTGAATAGTTTTCATATAGACACTGGAAAATGAAATAGTCCACCAGTTATTTCATTGCATAAAGGCATAAACACATACAATGACATAACCCGCTGATGTAACACAATGATTTTGCTGTGAAGGTACACAATAAAGTGTATTGTTCATCAAGCAATGACCTGGTGATGGAACTATATGATGGGTACAATGGGCACTAAGCCCCCTGCTAAATATCACAGTCACATAAGGCCTAAGTCAATTAGACTCTTGATAGAGGGATATAGAGAATAAATAATCTTTTTTCATCACAATGCTTTATTAGGCAGGCACATGCGTGGGTGAGAGTTGAACATGACAACAGTAAAATGCCATTTGTGGGAACTCTTTTTTTTTTTACCTTTATTGTCAGATTTAAAGGGGTAGTATTCTTTAATTTGTGTATTGTATCAATGTCTAAATGGCTTCTTAAATGAAGCTTATGAAGTCTACTTACCATTGCAAAAACTCTGGGAACCTACATCAAGTGAATTGATGCCAGAGAAATGGTTAACCTTTCAAGATTCTCTGTTAAGCAGCCAGTAAGGTAATATGAATCTGCCCAGGCTCACATGTTGTAATAAAAGATACCGTGCACACTCACATTTGCATAGTCAGTTTAAATCGTCATAATATATGACTTTACAGTCACGGGCATGTTTTGAATTGAATGAACACAACTGCCAGTCTGACATGTGGTCTCTGTTTAGGAACCAAAAAAAGCAAATGTAATAATATGCATTTATATTTACTTAAAGGAGCTGTTCACCTTTCAGAGGGTCATTTATCAAGTTCCGAATTTATCTCAGTATTTCTAAGATAAAATTCCGAGCAAAGTCAAGTTTTCAGATTTTTTGGCCCAAAATCATTGGTTATCAGTACTGACAGCAACGCAGACACCGGGACCTTCCCCACTGACTATTACAGGACCCCGAGAGCTTTGAGATGCCAGGTTTTCAGATTCTGAGTTTTCATACACCCAGATTTTTTTTAAGGTCCGAAAAAATCAGAATTTTTCAGTTTTCAGGTATTCAGAGCTTAATGAATAACCCCCTTAATATGATACAGAGAGTTATATTCTGATGCAGTCCAGGCAATAAAAAAATATTTATATAAAAATCCATATATTATGTGGCACAGTGACTGGGTGAACTGTAGAGGGTAGGTATGTCTCTCCCAGACTGCTCTATGAGACACAGCAGATGAGAGAATAATGGAGGCTGTGTTAAATCATGTTGGGGAACCAGTGCAGGCAATGTGACCACCTGGGGAAACAGGAGTGGCTGGGGCTCTCTGCCCAGGAAGCAGGAAGTAGGAAATAGTTGGAGAATACAGTTAGTGTTGGGGGAACTGTCGCTGATAATCCACAAAATGGTGGGTTGTTGTTTTTTGCATGACAAAATGACACAACACACAACAATTTTGTTACTATACATTAGAGCCGTGGTCCCCAGCCAGTGGCTCATAAGCGACATGTTGCTCTCCAATCCCTTGGCTGTTGCTCCCAGTGGCCTCAAAGCAGGTTCTTATTTTTCAATTCCTGGCTCGGAGGCAAGTTTTAGTTGCATATGTACTGCCAAACAGAGGCTTCTGAAGGCTGTCAGTCTACACAGGGGCTACCAATGGTCAATCATGGCCCATAATTGGCACCCCCAGGAACTTGTGTTGCTCTTCAACTCTTTTTTACATTTGAATGTGGCTCAAGGGTAAAAAGGGTTGGGGATCCCTGCATTAGAGTCTTTTTTTTACATTTGAATGTGGCTCAAGGGTAAAAAGGGTTGGGGATACATGCATTAGAGTCTTTTTTTACATTTGAATGTGGCTCATGGGTAAAAAATGTTGGGGATGCCAAATGCCTCTAATTATTACAAATGTCCAAGGAAGCATAATAAATACAAAATAGATCCTCTTCTGCCCTAGACATGAGCCCACCCTAAAACAAATGTGGCATGCCCCTCAAATTGTTGGAAAAAAATGTTAGCACAAAAATATTTAATAGTTAGAAATTTTGAAGGAAATCCCACTTTAAAATATGAACAAAATCCAAATCCAAGGTTTTTTTTTTTAGAATGTTTGTGACTTTTCTTCATACAGGATATGATGCCACTTCATCTTATCAGTTTGCCAGATCTAAGCTGGCGAAGAAAACGCTGGCAAAAGAGGTAACTTTCTGTAAATTGGCACTTTAGTGAATTTGTAACGATCACCTGAGCGAAAATTCGCCTGCCAATAGGGCGCAAAACTGCACTATCGATGGTCTCCTTCGATAGCGAATTGTCTTCTACACCTGTTAATAAATTGGTGGATGGGATTTCTGGCAAATTTTCGCTAACAATGGCCACTTAGCCCTTTAGTAAATCTGCCCTTCCTTTTTTTCGCAGCGAAATGCGGCATAATATTTTGTTCATCCTTCAACAGAGTCTCTGTCTTTGCCAAGTCTACAAAATATTAAAAAATGCTGATGCGTATCTTGAGATATTGAGTACCAATATGACAGAAAAAAAGTGTCATGGAGGTGAAAAAAATAGTCCCCCACAATCCCCCCTCGTCAGCTGTTCTGTGCTGTTGCCAAATATTTCCATATCAGGATGACAATGGCTTCACTGCGTAAGCAGTCCTACAGACAGTGGTTTGTTTCTAACAGAGGGGAGCACACTAGCACTTTAAATGTTTCTGTTAAGTGCTAACAGTGACACATTCCATTTCGAGATGTGGCCTTATGCAAACAAAGACGGCTTGCTGGAATGGAGTCTAAAGATGCGTATAGAAATTAAACACTGGAAGCATAGCAGGATTCAAAGATTTTATGTAAAATTCTATTTAGGAACTCTCTCTACCTACCTCACCTCTTCAGATTTTATGTATTTATATATTGCAGTGTTGGCACCTTCTAAATAGTGTGCACCACAACATGCACAGGATTTATCAATGTAGATATAAATGAATTGGTGCCAAACAGAGTCCTGGAATTACTGCCAGCAGGTGTTGTTTTCAGGGTTTCCTTCTGTCCCTTGCTGTACTTAGCTCTTCTCCCCCATTCATCAGACTAGGATTGTGTATGCGAGCAAATAACCCTGTGGGAATTGCATTAAATAAATACAACATATTTCATTCATTATGGCATATTGCATTTCTAAATTAAACTACAGGTCTGCAGGGCTCTGGTTGTTTGACCAGGAAAATGATGCTTCATAAGACAGCCCCCTAACCACAGCCAAACCCTGCCCTTCCTCTACAGTAATAGTAATAGTCATCATAGAATGACTGCCATTCACAGGGGCAGGGTTAAAGTAGGCAAGATCCAGTTTCTCTCTCCGCCATACAAGCTTCATTTGTAGGGGAAATTAGGTTTTGCTTGACAATACAAGATAAACTAGAAATGAAAAAATATATTGTTTTATTTCACCTCTCGTTTGAGAGATCAGTACATGGTCATGTCCATACTCATAACAAAGTAATGGAGAAACTGCAGTCACTATCTCTGTACAGCATGTAGAAGCATGAATATGGGGCAAGCCCAGGTAGATGAATCATCCACTGTGCGGCTGCAGTCACCAGCACCCATGATACAGCATTTACACTGTTGGCCTTATACTTGCACCGCAGAGTGAAAAACTAGATACAATGAGATTATTCATACACTCTAACTGCCTCTCACTATGTGCAAAGTTATGTCCTTGTGCAGAGGTGTGCAATGCTTCAGGAGCTGCATACAAGGGCATTTTCTGTAACATCTGCTATGATTTCCTGATTTCCATGATTCATTACCAGTAGCTAGTTAAAATGAAAACTAATACTTAGTTTTTTGGAATGCTTAAACATTCATAGGACACATTTAACATTTGCTATAGATGCTCAAATTTGTAGCTTTGCAAAAGCTGACGTTTTGCCATTTCTGATGGAAATTGTGCTAAATGAATTTAATTATCTTAATTTATAACAAGATGGCAGATGTGATGGAAAATTTGAATTCAATAAATTCAGGTTTATTAAATCGGATGAAAAATCATCATGACCTCTTTATGCTCCAGTGAATGGCAAAGCAATTATTGTTTCATTTTCATTAAAAAGAAAATATGAAACATCAGTGTTACTAAGTGATGTCTAAAGAACTTCACCAAGAATATCTCAGAATTCGCTTGTATCATGCAGCCTTGTCAAAACAATGGTGCCTCACATGAAAAGTGATTGGCTGAGCAGCTCTTATTTTAATTGGCTAGAACTTGTGACACCCATTAGGTATATTTAACCAATAAACAAGTAAGAGGAAAAGCAACTAAAAGGACAGAACATCAGCATTTTTTGTCCAGCTATGCCACCACCCAAAACTGCTGCTGCTGCTAATAATTCCCCAATTACATGCGAATTGAATTAGAGAATTAAATGTGCCTTGGAATATTGAATAAAAAGAGCTACTCAGAATAAATAATTTATTAACTTTGGTTCAATAGCAAATTCATATTTTTCTGTTTGAAATTATATATACATTATCAAAAGTATTAGTTACTTTAGTCACCAACCATTAAGAAAGATTATTACAAGGTTACCAAGAAGAATAAGGTAAAAAGATAGATTTTTTGGGACTAATAGGATAAATGCAAATAAAACTATGGGCAGAATGACATTTTCTATAGGGAATAAAAAAACAATCTAGCCAAATGCTCTATTCTAACACACAATAATGCACTGGTACTATAGAAAAAAAGATGCCTGTTACTAAATCTTTTATTTGCAAAACCATGAATGAGTTTATGGCGAGAGGACTAATCAAGTAATGCTTTGAAAAGCTTACAGCACAAATGTCTTTGCAAGATCAAATCTGATTTCTGACCCTCCCTTTCAGCATTTAGAGCCCAAAAGAGTAAGTTCCACAGATCCTACTGAATAGGACCACCTGGCCAGACTGACATCAGTCTGAAAACGAATTCCTACTTTAACATATGGTTGTCATAGAAAGATCATTCAGCTCTGCTGAGAAAGAGAAAACAGTTACATATTCTTGTAATTGCATTAATGAAAAAGTCTTTCTGCTTTGTCATGTTACTGTTATTAGCCATCAGTTGTACATGCATCTGCAACAAGACAAGCAATATTAGGTTTGCCACTGAAAAAAAGGATCCTGATTACAGAGAGACTGAAGGCTGACAGAAGCATCAGATCAGATAGGGAAAGCTTAAGCAACCGATAGAAGATAGGTAAGTGGATCGATTGATGGTAGTTTGAAAGACAGATCACAAATAAGTAGCTTGCTAGAGGGAGAGTCAGAAAGGTGGCCACAAACACACAGAGATAGCTGAGATAGATAGATAGATAGATAGATAGATAGATAGATAGATAGATAGATAGATAGATAGATAGATTAGTAGATGAACAGATTGCTAGATTATGTGCTAGAATGGATGCTTGGATGGATAGATAAAGATGATTAAAGAGAGTTATCAGAAGTTAAATTCAGAATAATTATTATAATGTTATAATAAAAAAGTAGACAGGCATGCATACATACCTCTAACAGTGTGAGAGAGAGAGAAAGAGATGGATATAAATAGATAGATAGATAGATAGATAGATAGATAGATAGATAGATAGATAGATAGATAGATAGATAGATAGATAGATAGATAGATAGATAAAGACTGCAGCTATGAGTTAATTTCTGTGTTAATAATTAAATGAATATTCAATGCAAGATTAATATTAGTGCACTTACAGATGCAAAATACAGACAAGTCTACAGTGAAGTAGTTAGAAGAGATGAATCTTACAAAAGTGGTTAAAATGCATCAGGAAAAAAAGCAAAATGGGTTAGAAAACCAAAATCACACATACTGTGCCCTGAGCCTTTTAAATGTGCCATATTCCAAGTGGCACTGGGCGAAAGATGGTTCGATCCACAGCCAGAAAATCACAAGAACCGTATGAACCTGGGAGACCTCCCCAGATCAGCTCTCACATAGCTAAACTTTTCTACATTAGCAGAGCTCCCAAGGAAAACTTTCCTGCAAGCTCACTGTAGAAAAAAGACCTGCTTTAACAAATTGCAGTTTTTTTTCCCTGCCTAAATGGTAGCACTTTTTTTCTTTGACAGAGGAATGAAAGAGTTTAGGGGAAGGGGGGCAGAGGAGGGAAGGGAGAAAGCAGGAGGGTTTGGGACAGTGGGAGGGAGGTAGAAGGGGACAGAAAGTGGCAAGTAAGGGAAAGGGTCCCTGCAAGAAAGGAGGGGTTTGGTGGAATGGGGAGAGGGCAGAGAGGAGTGGAGGGGCTCAGATTTCAGCTCTGCTGGGGGCAGGGGAGGACTAAGATGTGGGCATATACATTGACTTCAACCAACACAGGAGTATAACTTCAGTACCTTGGCCCAGAGCAGTTAGTACTGAGTTTCTGCTGGGGCCTGGTACTGGATTCTCCTTCTTTCCCCAAGAAATCGGCTGCATGAAGACAAGATAACTATTGGAGACAGCCATCCTCCTTCTCCCCTTCTCTTCACATTTTTCCCCACAAAGATTCTGCATGTCTAATATTTAGACATGTTTAGCTTTGTGGATTCAAGGACTCTAGTGCTGTTCGCAGCCACACAAGTCATTTTATTAGCGGTTGTACGATGCCAAGATGAAGAAGATGTCCGTAAGTTGTCATTTCTTTACAAGTTTTTTTTTTGCATTCTTTCTATGCACTTACTAAGAGGAACCTGAAATCAGCTGGGGGAATGGTTTGCAGCATTGCAAGGGTTAAGCTTTTCAGCTAGTTAAAAGGAAAAGAAAGACAGGGAATATAATATCCAAAATGATATAAATATGCATAGGGCAAGTGGTAACAGGTTGAAAGTGTATAAATGCATCGATGATCTCTGTGTTAGGGACTAATTCATTCAAGTCTTCTTCATCCTGGGTAACAAGAGCATCCAGCGCACTGCAGTTTGGGAACTTGGCATCTATGCTGCAGACTTCACTTGGGCTACTGAACTGCTGGTTATTAAAATAATGTTCTGGTCCTTGGCCAAAGTGACTCCAATGCAAATAGCAGCACTCAAATGCTTTGCATGCATGGGCATCTGATTAATAACTTCATTCCAGTTTAGAGTCGGCTTTAAGACTTTAAAATGCCTCTCAGTCTGTAGTTTATTATGGTGCAATGGACAATGTGTGGCATTTCAGCTAAAGCTGAACTACAACTCTAAACCTCCAGTTTTTGGAAGGTGATAGGAGTTGCCATATGGCCTCAATCCAGATATCCCTTGTTTAGACAAGGCTTATCTGGATTGTTTAGAAACGTAACTAAATGTCATGGTTATTATTAAAGTGAGAAAGGCATGCTCGTTACCCTATAAGACTATAAGACACTATAGGGATTTGTGTGCATTGCATATGATTTTGGTACAGTAAGCTCTATTGCTGAGTATTGTTCCAATGCAGAGGTGTAACCTTATCCCCTCTAAGAACAGCTGAAATAACCATAAAAAGGCATTTAATGACACTGATTTGCTTTAGAACGTAAAGTTCCTTCTGTTTAAACACACAGCTTCAAATTGGAGCTCTGAATGATTGTAAAGGAAAAGAAAGTTAAAAATAGTTTTTTGTTGCCCCTTTTAAACAAAACACAGCCCTGCACGTCTGGGGATGGCAAGTAAGGTGCTATTAGTATACGGGGAAAAACAGAAGCCACATTCCTGGGAAACTGATAGCTTTGGAGAAAATGAATTGGAACGTTCCCACGAGGCCACCTGAAGGTTGAAAAACATTCTAGGGGGCTTCCATTTGTTCCAAGCAGCTCTGTTAAATAGGAGCAGAGTGCCCTATTTCCATGGAAACTCAGAAGCAGTTTACTCTATAAGTGAATAATGTGCAATATATTCTTTTGACCCTTTTCTTAATGTTTTATCATTAATTATTCATCATAATCATTGCAATCAGTCTAGATGGTTCTTATGATTGCTTTCCTTATTGTTTCAATTGTATTTAAATGACAGAATAAGGAGAGAAAGTAAAAAGAAAACTGGCAAAAAAGACTGGAATATATGAGAGAACACCTGGCTACAAAGCTGTCTGGGCAATTCTTCTAGTTAAATGCTGGAAGCTTTCTTTCTTTAGAGAAAAATGTGCAACTTGCTTGGGCAGGTCCAAATGGATAAAGAAAAAAACTAAAAATTCCTTTACGAGTCCTTCTAAAGTCTCCACATACTACAGACTGTAAACCCATTGCACTGCTAGTATGGAAAAGGCATCCTTCTCTGAATATTTGCCAGTTTTTTTTTATTGGAATACCTATTCTTTTCCATAAAACGTTCTTAATCTGAAATGCACATCTGTAGAACGGGGAATATGTGTGAAATGCTAAAGTAGCAGCCTGGAATCTTGCTCAGCTGATCTAGTGTTTTCATAGTGTCCAGTCAAATATTGCTTTTCATAGCTTCATTTCTAAGGGTTCTGAGATTTGCAGTTTTAAATAGTTACACTTATACAGCCCCTGCCTTAAATAATATACTTGCTAAACACATACTTTACCATTAATACAATTACTGGAAAATAGACATGCCCACCTATGGCCTTTGAACTGTTGTTGAACTACAGACTCCACCAGTCCTTGGCTGCCGAGGAATGCTGGGAGTTGTAGTTTAACAGCTGGAGGACAGAAGGTTAGACATTTTTGATTCAGAAAATAGATTTTTGGTTGGCACCTGTCAACTGGAGGTTTGGCATACATGATCACTTAACCCTTGAGGAGAAAACAATAATGGTGCAAAAAACAGTAAGAAGGGATTTCTATACTTTCACAGAGGAAACCTTCTAAGTATGTCATTGCTGAAGGCTAGTCTGGGATGTGAGGAATGTTGCAACCTTTATAATGTACTTGTATAAAGTCTAGAGGTCCATCTATTGCATTTCTGGAGGTGATTAAAATGGAAGTCAAGGGCCTTACTTAAAGGCTTCAATTCAGTATTGTGATGGTTTATTTGCACTGGGAGGATTGGCAGCAATGGTTTCCAGATGGAGTTGAAACACTGCCCATGTTTATTTAAACTGGCCCCTGACAGTGAAATGTGAATTGAGACCTGTGTGTATTTTACAAAAAGGCCCATTCATTAAGGGTCCTCTGGGCTACCCAAGCATGAGCGATGGACCCAACGGGAGTGATGCCGAGTCTAATCAAGATCACCACTTGGGAGACAATGGATTAATATTACATCTTTTGTTATCAAATAGTCTTTAGTAACAGAATTTAATCCAACCTTTCAACACATTTGAGAACTAGTTGTACCATTCTTCCCAGTGTTTGATCTTAGCAAACATTCTTGATCAGCAGCACATATTCTTGATCAGTACACATTTTCTCATTAAATAGCTTCATTATATTCAATTATGCTCTTTTTTTTTTTAGCCTTAACCGTTTCATATTAATTTGCTTTATGAGGAACAATGAAGACACCTTGGGGAGTCTAATTTCAAAAGCAGAGTCTCTAGCTTTTTAATGACCTCAGGGAGTATGTTATTAACTATTCACCATAGCTCATGTTGTAATACTATACTACAACTTCCTAAACTCTCAGCCAATATATACTGGATGAATGCCCCCAACCAAATACACACACCCTCCTTACATGACTCCCTTCACTATCTAAACTCAGATCACCTTTGTCTCTTTTATTTAACACTGCCCCCATCTGGTTAAGAATAACACTACAATAAAAACAATTGTATAGTCTTTGTGCAGTATACCATGCAGAGGGATGGACAATTCTTAGTATAGACATTTGATGAATTTTTGATGTTTTTCTTTATTTTTTTGCTTCCCCTTTCTGCTTCCTTATCAATGTTAACCCTCCTCACTCTGATACAGTGGATACAGGCAGCTGCGTACGGGATGGGCAGAGGTATAGTGATAAAGATGTGTGGAAACCCGAGCCCTGCCAAATCTGTGTCTGTGACACTGGGACTGTTCTCTGCGATGAAATAATCTGCGAAGAGTCCAAAGATTGCCCCAATGCTGAGATCCCCTTCGGAGAGTGCTGTCCCATCTGCCCAACTGAGCAATCTTCTACCTCCAGTGGTCGTAATTTATTTATTTATATTCTATAAATAAATTACTTGGGCATACCTATGGATGAAAGGCCTTTCTCTAACAGACTGGGCATCCATAGGTCACTGCTGAACGTTTAAAGGGCACCTCTCGTTCAAACTTCTGCCTCTGATAAAGAACTGCACAAAATCTACCAGCCTATATTATTCTTTAGAAAAAAATACACTATATAAAAATATACATATTTCTCTGTATATATATATATATATATATATATATATATATATATATATATATATATATATATATATATATATATAATTATATACATATATATATAGATCTATATATACGAATGTCTGTATCATAGACCTTTAATTTAAGGCTAACATCACAAGAGTGTTAACTGTATGTGCATATTTGATTTAAGGCTTCATACCACAAAGTATAAGCTTTAAAGAACTCCTTTGGCAGAGATGTTACTAGCACATACCACACAAACCAATCTTAGTGCCTATTCCAAAAAAGAGAGAATCCCCTCTCTCTCTTGGTTTCCAAAATAGAAACAGAGCCCTTAACACAAGAGGCAGAAGATAAAATATTACCTGAGGTTCCCTTTTTACCAGATTACCTACATGGGCTATACTGTAATTCCAAATGTTGTTTATATAAGTTTAATTACAGACCTGTGTAGGTAATGACCTACTGCTGTTTTTGTTTCATACTAACCTTATGTTTAACATAGCATTGTTCCATGGCTTCCTGTTACTAACCATTGCATTCTTCTCTGCATTCTTTCTGAATATGGAGCAACCAATCATGTTTTAATTTATTTATGAACGTATTGGTTTAGTTTCTTTCATGCTTCCATATCCATGTGCTTATTAACTTTTTTCATGCTTGAGTCAAGATGTTCATCATTTCCCTTCATTAGTCCACTAGAACTTCTATTAGAGAAATCAATACCTGATCTACATCACTTCTTTAAACAACCCCATCTTGAATGGAGCAGTTGGATTTTCTTTTTATTTCTGGTGGTTGGGGACAGGTTGCTGTCACTTGAACAAGACTGTGTTCATCCTTCCTGTCACTTTGGTTCTGTTGTGTGTTATTGTCATCGACATTTCATGTTGTTTTGTGTTTAGTTGCTCTGTGTGTGTTAAATTGTCAGTGACAATATTTAACTTTTGTTCTCATTTTTTACAGGGCAAGGAGTGCTCAAGGTAATTTTCTGTTAACTATATTTTACTTTGTTATGTGTCTTGGTGATACATCCTCTACATTAAAGCACCTTCATAGCACAGGATTGGCCTAAAATGTAGAAATATCTAGACAAATCTTTAGGGCAGGGGCACACAAAGTTACTAGTGGAGATTAGTTGCCCAGCGACAAATCACTTCTTCTTTGGGCGACTAATCTCCCCTGAACTGCCTCTCCGCTGGCTAGAGTGTAAATTGCCGGCGGGATGGCACTCGGATTGCTTCAGTTTTCGAAGTCGCCTGAAGTTTCCTCGTGGGTCAACTTCGGGCAACTTCGGAAAACGAAGGACTCCGAGTGCCATCCCGCCGTTGATTTAGATTCCAGCCACTAAAACATAGTGGGGTAGGATGTTTTACATATTTGACATTTGTGTTTTTTCATATGAGTGGAAGCAGCCATTGTTGCTCTGATGATGATATATTTTCCAAAAACCTTAATGATACTGTGTGCTCACCTGTGACAAAATGATAATAAAATGCAGGGTTGATTGCTTGGATTTGACTAAATTTAATCAGCTGTATACGGTAGTTTTCTACATCCATAGTTGGTCAGTATATTTCCCCTTTAAGCTAATCTAAATTATCTTTATACCTATGAGTGATTTGAATACTACTTGAACTCAGAGTAATCATAAAATCTAATAAAACTATTTCTTTACACATCTGTCTATAGATATTAATATATAAAATTAAATAAAAACAAAGCAGTCTTTAGTATCACTGATGGCCTAAAAAATCTGTTATTTTTGTTGTCATTTCCAGGGACAGAAAGGTGAACCTGGTGATATTAAAGATGTAAGTGTCCTTATTTCTGTCAATCTGTCTGCTATGGAAAAATTACAAGAGTAAAAGAATAAACATTTACTTTGTGTGTCTTTTTCAACCAGGTTGTAGGACCAAGAGGACCACCTGGACCACAGGTATGAAATGTGCCATTATCCACATTATCTGGATATTATGCATAATTATTTGTGTTGGGATAAGGCATATCTTCACTCCATAATAAATATTTTATCCTAATTTAGGGACCTTCTGGTGAACAAGGACCTAGAGGAGAACGTGGAGATAAGGGCGAGACTGTAAGTGGATTTAGAACTTTATTACAAAGAAATGAGTGTCACAGCACATTTCTTGAGGTTATAAGTTTAGTATAATAATATGCTACATCCTTGTAGGGTATCATAACATACTGTCCTCTTGTTTTTAGGGTGCTCCCGGACCCCGTGGAAGAGATGGCGAACCCGGTACTCCTGGGAACCCAGGACCTGCTGGCCCGCCTGGACCTCCTGGACCCCCTGGCCTTGGCGGAGTAAGTAGAAATATACACCCAGCATTTGCCATAGCTCTGTGGTGTTCACATCTACTCTAGAACTCAGAACTCAGCTCTCAGTGCTGAAAGGCCTCACTGTTACCTTGTAGCACATAACAGTCATTCATTGTAATCACTCAGTTTGTTTGCATTCCTCTGACACAATATATCTCCTCTGCCCAAGCAGCCCTTTTTTTTCTAAAATCACTGACCTCAATACAAGCGAATAATTTTCTCCCAATCTAGAAACAGTATGCCCTGGGATTTTCTGAAATGTGAAAGCTTCATAATAAGAATTTGGAACCAAACAATGTTTAATATCTTTAAATATTACAGAAATGTTTGCCATCCCATCAGTATAAAACATTTGGAATGAAACCTAACTAGCCAGGGACTCTGGCTGAATAGCAATGCCTCACAAAGCAATTACAAGACCAGTTTCATGGGAAGAAAATAGGGTAGGAGCTATGAAGCATATAATTATTATTTGTAGACATGAGAATGACTTTTTCATTGGCTACAAATTGAGGCAGAATAGGTAATGTTTCTGCCCTTTTATCTGCCTTACCTTTCATTATAGTGGGCAGGTAGTTAAGTCCAGCCTATACAGGCCCTTGTTGTCTTAAACATTTTACAAAAATTACCCTTCAGTTCTAAAAATTACTTTCCAATTAATTTTTTTAATTAATTAAATACATATTTTCAGTCTTACTTAATATCTTAGAATGTTACTTGTAATCATTTATGCCCCTTAGCTCTAATTACAACTTAGGTGTATTCTCCATCATCAAATGGCTAATTATCATTCTTCTAGGACAGCTAACTCTCTAAGCTATATAGGTTTGTCTTATAGACCTTCAATGGACCAATATTATTTCTTGCTTGTTTATGTAAAACCCAATAAAACTTTTAGAACACATTTATGCTCAAACAACTAGCTATACGTTTCTTATTTATTAGGGTAGCAAGGAGCTGCACAAGGCGAAGTGCTGCAGATATCAGTGTCCACATCCCAAAATAGAGGAGTGCATTTAGTAACCTAAAGTATAGAATAAAATGAGCCCCAGTTTAATAAAGAAATGGATGATTTGCCAATATATGAATTTGGCAGGCCAGTAAATTAATTTCTAGAGACACTTATATTGAAAAGATTCTATAAAAATAATCACCAATTCAGGAGTAAAATCTTATAGTACCTGAGTTTAATTAACTAGGGAAACAATGGGGGAAGTGTACCAAAAGGCACAAAATATCTCACAACAACCAATTAGAGACAGTAAATGATACCTGCTAATTGGTTGCTATGTGTTACTGGAACAGGATCAAACTTTACCAACTGTTCATACATTACCCTGTGTCATAGAAATGCAAGCAGTAGAATATATCTCAGATAATTGTGTCCATGGACAATTCTCAGTGACAAGAATATTCAGTGATTGAAGACAACCTACAATACTCCTTCCCACTAGTTTTGACATTAGATACAGGCAATATTTTGCACAGCTTGATGAAACAGACAAAACACTTGATATTTTAAACTGAGGAATTTCCTTCCACTCCTCCAGAGAAATGGTACTACACTACTAAATGTTATACATGTTACAAAATTTCTATACAAGAAACCATGTCTATAAGACATTTGTAGACTAGACTATTGTGTTGTCTATTACATTACCTCTCTGTGGGATAATAATAGTAAGTGGGAAGTTTTCTAGAGCAACTAATCAGCAGGTAGAATACAGTGGTTGTAAAGCAAGTATTTAATTAGGGCTATTGGTTTCTAGTCCAAGAGCTAACTTTGTGTTGAGCAGCAGGGAGCATTTAATGGTGACCAAACATCTTATTTGCTGGTCAAATGTTTAAAGCAAACATCTGATTGGCTGCAATGAGTCACTGCACCTGGGCAAACATTCTGTCCCATATGGGGTTCTGAAATTAAAAACTATTTTTTATTGCTGCAGAATAGGTATACATGTGTCTATTATTTTCTATTATTAAGAGAAAGACATTATGCAAACATATGGGCTATTAGTACTAGTTATAACTATGAAGGCAGTATAATATATAATATAGAAAATCACATTGTGTGCTAATACTAAACCAAGTTTGCAGACCTCTTAGGTTTAATCTTTTAACTGGCAGTTGATAGTGCCATGCCTTACCTTGCAATGTCATTCAGTTGGGTGGAATGCAGAAATGTAAATGCTGGCAGTTAAGGAAGAATGCAATAATGTGTTGCTGGGAGTTAAGGTTCCCTATCCAGTGAAATATAAACACTCTGCTCTTATTTCAGCTCTACTTACTAGTGGCCATGGCCAGATCCTAGCCTACATTTATTTCAATCAACAAAATATACTACTTTGCACCCCATCCCCTTTCCACAAGGAGCCCCTCAATTTTATAACCTCTACAGAAAATTAAGCCAGTATATCTATCATTTAAAATTTAAAACAATCCATGCTTTTTAAATGGTTTAGCTGTGGTCTTTACATAAACAATAAAGCAGGTATTATTATGGCTCTACAATTAGGCATTATTTTGGCTCTACCAATAGGTATTATTCTGGCTTTACAATTACTACACACACAATAAATAAAAAGTACAGGAATCAGTTTGCAGAACAGTTTTTTTTAGATCTTAAAGGGGAACAATTAGAAAAATGAAAATGTTATATAAGCTGCATCATGTCAGATATTCATTGACAGTAAGATCCATATATAATATCTTAATATATCTTAATTTTCATTTTTGCGATAGTTCCCCTTTAATGAAAACAAGTGAGGTGTCCTTAACTTAATCCATGGTTTATCTATGGTCTGTATATAAACAGTAAAACAGGCATAATTCTGGCTCAGCTGATCCACTGGAGAAAATGGGTTTATCATTGGCTAATGTATAAACATTATATAATAAAAGGCATTCAGTTTGTTCAGGTGCAATAACCCATAGCAACCAATAAGATGTTTGCTTTTAATTAAACAGCCAATAAATACTGATTGGTTGTTATGTGTTACTGTTACTGTGTATTTTTTAACCCACTTCTTGTCTATTCCATCACTGCTTTCAAGCTAATATAAGTTCTCTATTAAACTCTACAGCCGCACAAAAATACACATTTGTATTTTATTTGAAAACTTAAACCTAAAGCTATTTATATTTTATGCATAGTAGTGTACCAGTGAACCTTACCTTTTAAAATGCTTCTGAAGTGTACGGTTTTTGCAGTTTTTACTATTTCTCCTTGCCATTGTCCTGTAAAATTCCAAAAGCATGTCAAATCCCTTAGTCTCATATATGATGGGAAAAATATTATCAAACTCATCTATTTGCTCATAAACACATTAGCTAATTGAGTGTGAACAGTGTAAATGTCTGACCAGTTCATTGGAAGATGATAATATCACATGAGGTCAGAATCTTAGAGAGTGGGACCAATATAATCCTCAATGGCATCGAACAACAGAGTGGTAGTGAGTCTTTAATTCTCACTTTTCAGCAGTGATGCACTGGAAATGTATAAAGTGAGAGACTGGCTAGTGCTTGTGTATAAAATTCACCATATGTAAAAATAATACTATTAGATCTTAGATGGGATTAAAGATTACATTACAGAAAAATACCATCAAACACATGCAAGGTTATCTTTTCATTAGATGATCTAATCTGATGAAATTCAGTTTCTGATTTGTTTAAGCAGTGCAACGCTAGCAGGTGCTGTTTATAACTCCAGGCCTCTCTTTCCTTCTTGGATCGGGTCATCATTTTTGGGGTGTGAGCACAGAGCTCATTAATAAGCAAACAGAAATGAAGTGCATCCCCGTGCTTCATCTCAAGTCTTAAAATTGTTTTCACTTTTGTTTCTGCAGAACTTTGCTGCTCAAATGACAGGAGGATTTGATGAAAAAGCTGGCGGTGCACAAATGGGAGTTATGCAAGGACCAATGGTGAGACGCTCTTTTTTGTTTTCATCAGCTCAGACAAATGTACTTCACTGCCACCTAGAGGCCTGGAGCAAGACCATGCCTGAATTCCAATGGCATTCCCTGAGAACAGGCAGCATACTGTACTAAGACAGAATGTAATTATGTAACATAGACGAGACAAATTAACTATAATAGCTTTGATCTTTCCTCCCCTTGCTATTTTGGCTGAAAACCTATGCCACAAACCTCACATATAATATTTCATGGGTAAACACAATGTACAGTTTGTTTTAGAGGCAGCATGCTCGTAGACTGGAAGTTAAAACATTCAGACAGCAGCTACTACTTTGCAAAATCCCCAAAGAATTCCAGCAGGAAATGTCTGTACTGCAGCCTCTCTTGGCACGCAGTAAATGAAACTTAGAATCTTGAAACATGGCTGCCTTCCAGCTAAAAGCTTCTTAGGGCTGCTGTAAATAAATATAGATGTGTTAAGCAGTATAAACAAATAGCACACAGTTACTGGCGCTGTACAGAAGGCTATTGATTTGCTTCTCAGTCATGTTCAGGATGGGATTCTAAAGTCTGTGCATTAATCACGATTTGTTATTATTAAAGGGCCCTATGGGACCAAGAGGACCTCCCGGCCCAACAGGAGCTCCTGTGAGTATTTCTGTTCTATAAAAAAAGCCTCTCCACAAGTTTGTTTCTCTTTCATCAGCACTCAATCCAGAGCTTAACATATATTTATTGTTTTATATTCTAGGGACCTCAAGGTTTCCAAGGGAATCCCGGTGAACCTGGTGAATCTGGTGCTGGTGTAAGTAATCAGAGAAATTTTTAATAACCATACACAGTGGGAACAAATATATACCCATAGGGGCACATACAATTGCTAGAGGGCACAATCAGACTTTATTGCTTGCTCCTATGGTGCTTTGAAAATTGCAGTTGCATGAATATCATTTATAAATAGGGTGTAATGGGATGCTGAGATGTAAAGGAGCTCTGTATTTGATGCCAGCTTTCAGTAACAAGTATACAGATGCACTTAGCATTGGCAACTGACACAGCCAATACAATTCCTAGGCAAACCATAATATATGAAACTTCCAAACTGAACACTATTCTGGTACCATCTACTGTACTTGGGCCTCTATCATCTGCTTTGTGGGGAATCGAACACATCAGTCTTAAAGGAATGCTCCATTTCCACTATAGGACAAAGAATTTTGGCTTTTTAAAAGTGGTTTGTGGGCCAGTTGCACATAATCAGACCCAGACTTTTCATATGGTAGATATCTAGACATGATATGAAGCTCTAAATTGTTTTTATGGAGTTCATCAACCTATGTCCCTGTTGTTGAACTATGATTCTTCCCATGCCCAGCAATTTGCAATTATAATAGATCCACAGGTTAGAAATTCCCTGTTTTAATTAACAGAGTAGCAGGCAGCTCCCATGTGTTAAAAACACACTGAGCTGTGGACCTTGCCATCAGCCATATGGGATCTCTATGCAGACAAACACCCCTCTTTGAACTGTGTAAATAAACACATTATATCATTACACAGCGGATGTCTGCTGGAAGCTGGCACGAAAGGAAGGAAATCAAAGGATAGCAAAGACTTTTATTCCCAGTTTACAGTGTTTATCTGTAGATTGTGGGTGAAGCTGAGCATCCAGTCTGTGTGATCAGCTGTCTAGGATTTGCAGCAACATTTCCTTTCCTTTTATTCCGTTATTGCTTACATATGTAAGCAACACAAATCTGCTTCTGCAACCACAGGACACCTTCATTGTCATCACTTTATTATTATTATTATTATTATTATTCTGTTTATATAGCACAGTTCAATCCACATTCATGAATTTATGCATAGTTATTACAGCACACCATGTATGTATATTTTAGTTCATATAGCACCACCTATATAAGCAGTGCTGTACATTAACCATTGATTTGCATTTATATTCAAAATTATACAAAACTTTTTCCCCCCAGTAAAGAAATTGTACCAATAATCTTCTATTGTAAAGGTTAGTTGGCTGCCCTGTTAGTTAACCAAGAAAAAGGAATCCCATTTTACATTTTTGCAATTAATAAGCACAGCAATCAGACATTTTCTCTTTTACGTCATACTGTCTAGTACTGGCTGAACTGAATTGACTCATCTTGAACTTTATCAGTTAATATACATATGAGTTAGTCTTAATGATTTTTTTCTATTATCATTGTAGGGTCCTATGGGTCCTCGTGGTCCTCCTGGTCCTTCTGGAAAGCCTGGTGATGATGTAAGAATTAAAATTATTTCATATTCTAGCAAACTAAGCCTTTCAGGTATTAACATTCATTTGCAGGTTGCTCTGTGGCTGAAGGTGGGGCCAAGATTTATATCATGGTTATAATGCCATATGTATAAATGGCTGGCAAAACTTCCCTAAAATAAGGGTAAACTTGGCACTCTGCTGTCTACAATTCCCAGAATCCTCAGCCAAGGTACTATAGTTCAGAAGCTGTCCCTGGCCAACCGAGCAATATTGCATAATAGCATTTCTATTTTGTTTTTTAATTTTTTTTTGTATCAGATGATATAATCTTTGTCTCCTTGGTTGTATTTAAAATATACCTTCTCATTATTTATTTCCTAACACTAGGGTGAAGCTGGCAAACCTGGCAAAGCTGGTGAACGTGGACCCCCAGGACCACAGGTAAAATTCAATTGATAAACTTGAAGATTTGAATTAAGCAGAATGTAGTCAATAGAGGGAGCCAGACAGAGCAAATTGGCATTAGGTAAGCCAGGCACCTAAGCTGGAAGTTATACATAAAGAAAAACATTTTCCATAGACAACAGCAACAATATCCATAGTAAATAAATAATGCTGTTCAAGGAAAATGTTCTGGCTTACCCCTGCCAGGTAATATGGCAGCTCCTATTTAGATATAAAAATACAAAACAGAGTTTGGAGGTTCCAAGTACATACTTTAGTATGTTTTAAGGGAAATTAACTAAAATAGGCAGGGTGCATTTCCCCTTTATAGTTGTTATCTTGTCCGATTGATGGAAAAATTACCCAATTACTGCTTAAGAGCATCCTTATAATGTGGGACATTAAAAGCTTTAAACAAAACTGTCTAGCTCAGTAAATGGCATAGTGACCATAATAGCTGGGAGGGGAAAATATAGTTTTCTCTAGATACTGTATATTCAGCTCTTGGGAAAGCAAGTCAACATAATTACCAGCATTGTTAGTTTCTGTATCACAGAGCAGATAATTTATAGAGCAGATAATTTAAGGCATTACTGATATATAAATATTTATATTGTTATAAAGAATTTAAATGTCTCTTCCCATTCCGTATAGTCATATAAATATAACACTTTGAAAAATTGTGTTGAAACCTTATAGAACCAGAAATGTAAAGCAAATTGAAACAGTCCTATAAGTGCTGGGAACTACAGATTTCATCATACCATATAATACTGTATAATTGAACTTTTTTATTAGAGGTTGTGGTTGGGATGCTAACTGGTTATGATAAAGGTTCTAATTTGTGCTTCTTTTTTAGGGTGCTAGAGGTTTCCCAGGAACCCCAGGACTTCCAGGAGTAAAAGGACACAGGGTCTGTATTGACTTACTGCTCTTTAGTTGCCTTCTAGACACAGCTATTCTGCATGCACACAGAGCAGAGAGGTGGCGCAATACACATTTCCTTACATGTTAACTTCAACCCAAGTATTAAGCAAAGATTTGTTTATCTATTCAAAGTGTGTTGGGCTTAACCATGAGCCTAGCTTGGAATAAATATATTGCTATAGACTGAAGTTAACACAGTCACCACACCAGACTCGCCTCTTTTACCATATAGTTATCATAATGTTCCTTAACACCAAATGCATTTATTTAGGCCAGGGGGCTACAAAAAGCACATCAAGGGCCTTGAAGTGTATTGTGCTAAGACACATAAATGGGTTAAAACAAACAGCATTTCCATACATTCTCTTAGAATTCTAGACATATGCATTTTAAACTGTTTGGTTTAAAATACAATATTTTATTCTACTGAGACTCTCCATGTCAGCAATATAAAAATTGCTATGTCTTTTCTGTATCATTAAATAACCATTAACATTTCTCTTCTTATTTAGGGTTACCCAGGTCTTGATGGTGGAAAGGGTGAAGCTGGTGCTGCAGGTGCCAAGGTAAACTCTTTTTTTAATTCTGCTGAGAGAGCAGCCACCCATTGTTGTCCCTTTCTTCCCCAACAAGAGACCAGCTATAGGGGGAATGTATTGCTGTGCTTTATTTCCTATCTTGAGCTGAAGCCTCTAGCTTATGAGCACAAGTTCATTTTATTAAATGGCATATTCTCTGTTAGTGTGTTCTGAAAGAGGTTTGGCGTTGTCAATGCATTCACCTTCCCTTGTCGCTGAAACATCCCTGGGGATTTTGTAGAACTACAACTCCAAGAATCCCACTGACATAGGTTGGGCAGAAAAACAATATATAATATATAATTTGTACATTTAAAACATTTTTGGTGCCAATAGCAAATGGCTGCCATGATCTGCCCCAAAAAAGGCCCTGATTAATAACTCACATTATAAGAAAATGTTAAATACCATTCATTTGTCAGTATTTGTGCCCCACCTTATACCATTTTCCTTTGCAGCAAAGTAATGGTAGACAAATACACATTATATGCATCTTTCTGAGTTGTGTAGAATTTACTCTTGGCTAATGTCTTAATTTGATTTCCTTTTCTCTCTCTAGGGAGAAAGTGGTGCTTCTGGTGAAGCTGGAGCTCCTGGTCCAATGGTATGGAATGTTATAGCAAAAATCTATTTTATTAATAAATAAAAAAACTTCCTAGTAAAAGCAAAGCATTTTAGAGAAAGCTGAAGACAATGAATCTGCCATCTGCAAAAGAAAGTAAGAGTCTAGGACTACATACAGAAAGCTAAAGAACCATCAGAAAACTATAACCATTAAGCAAATACTATCTACCTGGAAGTGAAATGATAGGCCAGGTTCCTGAGCAGTGACATGATAAAGCACAATTTGGACTTATGGATTTCAATGTTGAAAATAAACAGGGCTGCCATTAGCAGGCCATTAAGACCTTGTACAAGTTAGGGCCTTATATTATTAATCCCCCCATAATTTTTTGCAAACTGCCATGGATATGAATTCCAAATATACAAATAAAATTAAGTAATTAGCTTTCATTTGAAACACTTCTAAAATCTACAGATCTATAAAACTCAACATGAAACCTATTTTCATATTTTTATAGGGTCCCCGTGGTCTTCCAGGTGAGAGAGGACGTCCTGGATCTTCTGGTGCTGCTGTAAGTATCAGTTTGGTTCTGTAAAAGATCTAAGCAGATTTGTCTGTTTTCTCCATATTTAATAGAAGCATACTTATGTAAAAGAGTGAGTTTTTTTTTTTACAAGAAGAGGAGATCTAGGAGGTTATTTACTAAATTCCCAGTCAGGCTTTTTGGGGCAAAACTCAAATTTTTCAGTTTTTTTTTAAAAACTAGAATGTTTTGAGATTTATTAAAGCCCAATTCAGCAAAATGCCCAAATCCGAAAATCCGCCATCTCAGACCTGCTGAGGTTGTGTATAAGTCAATGGCAGAGATCCCTATTCTATTTTGAAGTTGTCTGCGCTGGAATTAGCAGGAAACTCTGACTTGTTTGGGCAAAAATCTGAAAAATTCAGGCTTTTTGGGAAAAAGCACCAAAAACATTGAGCGATTCAGGAAAAACTCGTAAAACAAACGATTCGGGTTTTTGCTCGATTTTATCGAGTTTTTACCCAAACCCATTAGATTTTTTAAATAATAAAATAAGGTCAAATTGCGGACTCTAGGTTGGTCGGACTCTTTTTATTTAAGAAAAATCAGTAAAATTCGGATTTTGATAAATAACCCCCTTAATATACAGTATTGTGGTATATCACACTATATTTGACTTAATTTAATCGCTTATTTCTATTTGTCCAACTGTCACCTGTTAAACAGTATTCCAGTGAACAAATATCATTTCCCTTTTAGTGACTGAATGAAAGCCACTCAGCACTGTCTTAAACAGAGACCACATCAAACATCTGATGTTAGCTCAGGGCAGGCTTCTATTTGAAAGAAATTGTTTTTAAAATAAACATCTCTATGGGGAAGCTGACATGCCCTGTGTTTGAAAAGCAGTCAAGGGTGTCAGTAAAGTCTGTGCAGTGTTATTAATGTGCATTGAGCGTGTGCAATCTAGTGGCCTTTGTAGTCTTTGGGAAAACCAGAGTTATTTCACTTACAGTACAGGTATGGGATCCGTTATGCAGAATGCTCCAAATTACGGAATAGCCGTCTCCCATAGACTTCATTTTATCCAAATAATCTGAATTTTTAAACATGATTTCCTTTTTCTCTGTAATAATAAAACAGTAGCTTGTATTTGATCCCAACTAAGATATAATTAATCCTTATTGGAAGCAAAACCAGCCTATTGGGTTTGTTTAATGTTTACATGATTTTCTAGTAGGTATGGAGATCTAAATTATGGAAAGATCCGTTATCCGGAAAACCCTGTGTCCCGAGCATTCCGGATAACAGGTCCCATACCTGTACATACAGGCACCACAGCTTTCTTTTTAATATCATTTTAAGGCTTGATATTTTTATTAGCTGCCTGAAAAAGATAACCATTCTTTAAAGGGAATATACAACAAGCTCACATAGTTATTTTAAGCCAGTGAGTAAAATAAATGAGAAAGATGTTACAGCATGTATAACAACATACACCCTGCAGCTCACATATATGGTATGAGCAGCATATTTTACTGTCCATGAAACATTGGGTTCTAGAACAGTTTTTGTTTAGGCTTGTTTCCAACATTCCACCATAACTCAGCTCTCAGCTGCCCAGCAGGGATCTAGCTGATATGCAATGGAGTATTCCTGCTTCCAGAGTTTAGCAAATCTTCCTATTCCCCTTTACAGTCCACTTCTAATCAAGTTACCCCAACAGCCAAGCGCATGCTGCTGATTTCAATATAAATGTGCAGGATTCCATTAAAAATCTGACAATACAGCAACCAGGCGGCAGTTAGTTTTGATTAGTCTACATGCAGTTACAAAATTACATCAAAGATCTGACTGATATGGGCAACTGCAGTGGTGCATTTTAACACCTCTCCTCACAGTATACAAGGTTATTTAGTGGCTTAAGGAAAACTGTAGCTCAAACACAAGCTGCGCCTTTATTGGAAAGTATTTTGTAACAGAATTTATAGAACTAAAAATATTTCCCCATTGCATTCCTTAATTACAAATTTGCAATTGCAAATATTTCATTTGCAGTAAGGGGCAGTAAGAAATTTTTTAAAAAATTAGATTTTTTTTTAAATTAGGGTGCATAGGATCGACCTGCAAACTCGAATTGAATTCAAATCAAATTCGATTTGAGTTTTTTCACCAAAAAAAAAATTCGATTTTCCAAATGACTCCACCAAATTACTCCAAATTGATTGTAGGAGGTCCCCCATAGGTTAAAACACCAATTCAGCAGGTTTTAGATGGTGAATAGGCGAATTTGAATTCTTAAAGGTACTGTACATGATAAATTTCAAAATGCGAATTTGGACTATTCCCTAATAGTCGAATTACACTAAAATAAACTCGAAATTCGAATTTAAAAATTAGAATTTTCAATTTGACCCTTGATAAATCTGCCCCTAAGTGTACAGCACACAACAATTGCACACAAAAGCCACAATAGAATGTAGAACTTGATATATAAGGTTACAGTATCATTTAAGGAACACTGCACAATAGGATGAATGTATATGTGGCCTTAAAGTGTACTACATTCTCTCTTCTCTTGGAGTTTTAAACCTTTAATCAAAAAGATGCAATGTAACACAAAGCAACCTGATGCTTCCTTTCAAACAGGCAACCAACAAATACTCCATACAAATTGGTTTCTGAGGGTTTTGCATATTTATCAACCTTCACGGTCTTTAAAAAAATTATTTTCCAAAAATGTATGGATATGTATGGCTGTAGTGCTGCATTTTCTCCACTATGCAGCAGTAATGAGATACGGCTATTCACAGACAAACACAGTAGTCTAGCAAAAATTCCAAACACAGGAAACTCAAGTTTCTTACTCTAAGCTGTAGTACATATCACTATGATATTTTCAAGATTTACAGCTTCTGAAGGTGAAGGGTATACGTCATAAATATTTTAGAGGAATGTTAGCACTTTAGAAATGAAGAGAAGATTGGCTGCCTGCCTATGAATGATGCATCACTGTGCTATTTACTACTGGATGTATCAGCTGGAATATAAGGGCTTCCATTCCAAAAAGTTCTCCAGCTATTGCTTTCCCTGAAGTTAGCAAGCCAATCTAAACACTGTAAATGTTTGCCCTGGCAATCAGGATCAACCAATCAGCATTCAGCATTATGTCGTTAGATTAATAAAAACAAACTTCTCATTGGTTACTTTGGGTTACTAGAGCAGGGGGACATTTAATCCTTTGGTTAGTAATGTATAGGCTGCCAATGACTTTCTAAAACGCAGGCTGAATAATACAGCTTCTGATACATTGAGAGTTCTGACGATTTCCTAAATCATTTCAATTTCAAACACTGTACCATCTTAGAGACTTAAATTGTCAATTTTATTCCATCACATTTATGTTTATAGACATGCGCTAAGCTCTATATCTACTACTATTTTTTTTATAGAGAACTCACTTCTAACTGAGCCAATGTCTTATTTTCCCAGGGTGCTCGTGGTAATGATGGTCTCCCTGGTCCCGCTGGTCCACCAGTAAGTAACTTTGGTTTCTTCATCTCTATGTATTTTAAGAGGGTATTTCAGATAATTTTCTATTCCAGCTCTGGCTGAAATGCACCCTGATATTGCCACCAGCATTTAAGGGATGATGGGAGGTACACCCCAGTATAAGCAGAGGTACAACAGCTACCTGTTATAAACAGTTTTGGGTCAGCTCTAGGGACTGAGTTGGCTCTGGGTTTCAGTTCTCCTTGAATTGAAAGCTTAAATAATAGATGTCCAAACTTCAGTAATTCAGTTATGAGCTGCAGAGCCCTTTGGGTGGAATTGGTCTGCTGAAAACATAAATATTTTTAAGAAGGGTATATCATCCTTAATAAGACAATATGAGATTTGTACATTCACCAATGACATTCCCCTTCCAATGATGATTGCTGTCTACAGCTAAAAAACACTTTATTCTCCTACACTAATATCAAAATGTTCTGACTGTATAAGCTTAGCACTGGGCTATACAACAGGCAGTAAGTGAGAGATGTAGCTCTGTGCCTGAGTGAGCAACACAAATTTGTATGTTGGTTTAAACCCATCTCGTCAATGACTTTAAGATTTGAAGCTAGCATTTACTTGCATTTTAAGGTTGAGGTTAGCAGTTACAATATTTATTTAGCACATCTCCCCTATGGAAATATTGTGCATTTTCTTTGTTTTTGCTTCCTGTATCCTTCTGCCAAGAGGGCTACAAATGGTAATATACTTTCCGTTTATGCATCAAAACAGGAAACATATATATATAATGTTGTGTGAGTGCTGCAGATACTTAATTATTTCTGTATATTTTATAGGGACCTGTTGGCCCTGCTGGTGCTCCTGGTTTCCCTGGTGCCCCTGGCTCAAAGGTATGTATAAGTACTAAGCTTGACATCTTTCATATCCTGCTTTAAATTGCCAGTTCTTTAGATGCCCTGTGGCCTATAGGGCTAAACATTAAACAAGTTTAATATTATTTAAGGTCTGAGTCACATCACACAAGGACGCAAATGCGATTTCAGTGCTTTCCTAGGAATGCAAATGGGTAGGAAAAAACATCCATTAGGGATGTGGAACAGGGTACTGACTGGTAGGCTGGCTGTGTTTATGGCTGGAAAAGAACACATCAAAAAGCAATTTACCCAATGCAAACATTAGAACTCAAACATAGTTATAAGTATACAGTTTAGCTTCATTGCTTTTAGCAGCAGTATTTTGGTCTCAAGCTATTTGCAATAACAAAATTGCTACACAAATATGTTTGCATGTTACAGATGTAGCTCCTTATTCCAGACATGAAAGGCTTTATTGAAAGATTTGTAAGAAACAGTGCCTTTTTATATATTTTATATTTTCATTTTAAAATCTCTAGGCTGTATTAAAAAATAAGTAAACTAATAAAACAACGCCCCTCCTGAAAAAAACAGGAACATTTTTTTAAATGTAGTTGAAACAGTGACTAAATCCTGGATATCATGTTAACAATAGCTGCACTGTGCTCAAATTTACTTTTACTATGGAGGTAATGAAATAACAGTAACAAAATTTGCACTGAGTCTAGCAAACAATAGCAATCAGATTTGCTTTCTAGAAGGTGTCCAGTAAATGCTTTTGGTTGCTGAGGGGCATTAGACTTGATGCAAATGTTGTGACTTTTACATTACCCAGGTATCAACCTAGAAGCTATGTGCTCTGCCGCTCATACTAGATCTCAGTGTAGGGGCCTTCTTTGAGATTGCACTGTCAATGATTTGTAACCCAGGATGGTACTCTAGTGATTTAATCTTTAGTGTCTCAAGCAGTTGTGAATTATAATTTCCAACAATCTCAGTCAAACATACACATGTAAGTGAATAGTAGAATAATGGAGCCAGCCACAAGTAGGTGACTGATTGGTAGCCTGAAGCTGGTATTTTAATTTAAATATAGTACAGGCGGCCAGCACTTTAACATTAAAAGCTAAGTTAAAAACGTTAAACATCTGTTTGCTATGCATGCTCCCAGTAGCATAAGCATATCTGACTGTAATATATGACTTGTGTATATTTCAAGAGAGAAAAAATGATGATTAATAATCAGTGAGAAAGTGACATAATAATGTGCAGCAGGCATAAACAGCAATCCGGTTCTCAAACCCAATTTTACTATGTTTACTGTAGACTGAAGAAATACACTGTAACTGTGGGACCTAGATAACTCTTGGAAATAGTATAATCTCTTTATAAATCCCCACAGCTATTCCAAATCTGTGAGCACTTTATTAAATTTAGTAATAGCCTAGTAATAGCCTTAGCTGCATCACTCCAAGAAATGTAGATGTATACAAATCACCTACAATCAAAGCTTTAGAAGAATACTGATATTGCACTATACAGTAGTTAGCACAATCAATTCTCCACGGACTATTATTGTGTTGCAGTATTTTAACTGCAAATAAATCATTATTACAGTTAAAATAAAGAACAACATCCATCTCATTTATTAAAATGGAGGAAATAAATCCCAGTGTAGTGCCTTAATACAGCCTGCCGTATTTTTTAGCAAAGAATCATTGTGTAGCTTCCATCAGTTTAGTGTTGGTACAATAATCAAAATAATATTCTGTTGCATTAGTGTCAGGTTGGATCTCTTAGCAAATGGGTAACAGAAACGTTTCAGTTTTATTTTTAATAAAATAATGGTATGAAAGATTTGATTTTAGAGAATTATATTGCATATGACCATGGAAGGAATGGAAAATATTTTGATTGGTTTATGTAATAATTGAAAACATGTTTTTTTTAATCTTGTGGATCTTCCGGTTGGTGACAATAAAAATAATAAACAGCACAAATCAAGCTAACAAACACATTTCAAAGTCATTTAGTGCTGAAACAAAGTAAAAAAGAGATTTGCATACATACATTTTCATATTTTTTGTAGTATATGTAATATTTGAGGACTTTGCCTAAAATGAAACAACACATAATCCACTAGATGGTGCTACCTCAAGTAGCTGAGCAACCACAGCAACCACAAATTGGATGTATTATATGAAATAAAATAGTTGCGGCTTGGCTTATGTTTTCCCTCTTTTGGTCTAAATTTGGTTTCACTGAATTTAGCTTAGTACAAATTGTCATGAGATATTATAATCGGATAAAATTATGCATGAGATTTTGCAGTTAAGCTAGCATGGATGTTCACATCCGAAAAAGCTTTTCCACTTGTACTTAATAAAACAAGCTAGCAAGCATGTCAAAAGCAATACTCTTCTATGAAGCATTGAAGTATAATTAAATTATTATTTTGTTGTGACCGAAAATGTCCTCTTTCTATTAGGGTGAAGCTGGCCCAACTGGAGCTCGTGGCCCTGAGGGTGCTCAAGGACCCAGAGGAGAATCTGGTACCCCTGGATCCCCTGGACCTTCTGGAGCTTCTGTAAGTGGCCATAAAAATTTTACAAACCGTATATCAAGAAATTATGATTTTCATGAGATCTACATCATGGTCTGGAGATCCCTAATTTTGATACATTGTTTTAATCAGGACATGATTTACCAGCTTCCCTATCATTTCATAAATCTTTGACAATAAAAGGCACCTCATATGCCTTATTCTTCTGGAGTGTTTACAAGCAAGTGAATATGGCTTCAATGCGTAACTAACTGGAAACTGTATCATTAGCCACACTGTGGTCATTGACTGAAGCTCCTACAGATAGCTGAGTCTTAGTCCCCCACCCCTTAGTTGTGTAATTTTTATCATTAATATAGTTAGCCCTTTGCTTCTATGCAATAATATTAATATTAACGCCCATCAGAGTTGAACTCCCATAATACTCTACAATTCTTGATAATGAATGTAAAACAGAAGGGCAAGAGTGAAAAACAAAAAAAATCATAGTAAAAAAAAAAAAATGTAACAAAGCTATCAGGAATGAAACTGTTGTTTGTATTTATCAATGCATCAGCCACATTCTTATAAAGTAGTAGCCATAAGGAGTGTTTGTGACTAAAATGATCTTGTACCTAATGTTTAAGGACAACCCTGTACTGTTTAAGGACAACCCTATACTGTTTATATTAATACTGTTTATATTAATATTTTATTTTTTCCCTTCTACTTTAGGGTAACCCTGGTACTGATGGTATTCCTGGCGCCAAAGGTTCATCTGTAAGTAATATTGCTCATTTATATATTGGAAACAAATATGAAATATTTAGCATAATATTTGCAGAAAATACTTTGTCTATTTAATTATTCAAAAATACATAACTTTCTCCATAATAACTAAATGTCCATATTCTGAATGCAAACATCTATACAGGAAATTAGAAAAATATTAGTGTGTAATGAATTACAACAATAGCAGATATTTTGTTGATTATTTTTAATTTCTTTCATCCTTTCTTACCTTTTAGGGTGCTTCTGGTATTGCTGGTGCCCCTGGTTTCCCTGGACCACGTGGTCCACCAGGACCTCAAGGAGCTACTGGTCCTCTTGGTCCCAAAGGCCAGACTGTAAGTAAATTGCTTATTAACACTCTGATATGGTGTAAATATATGATTAAATATGCTCAATAAACACACAATGTTTAATGGCTAATAAAATGAGTAAACTTGTCAGTCAACAGAAATCTGTATTTATAAGACTTGTTATGCCTGTGCATTACAAATGTAGTATCATATCTTATATGTGAAATGTATTCACACTCTTATTTCTTATTTTAGGGTGACCCTGGTATAGCAGGTTTCAAGGGTGAACATGGTCCCAAAGGTGAAATCGTAAGTATATGCTTATTTGAAAAGTTTTTTTAATGGCTCTACTGTATATTCATGCATACTTGGTAATTCTTTGGCAAATTTTTTTTAACTGATACCTTATAATATATAACCTGTACATGCCTTCATAATTTTTCTTAGGATCTGTCTATAGACATTTGCAATATCATTACTAAATACATTTTCTTTGGGTAAATCAACTGGCACACATAGTTAAACTCTCTACCACTGAAATAATCTGTTTCACTTGTATATTATATCTAAGTATATAATACATAAAGGCCATGAATAGCCTGTAAATTATATCCTAATAATGGCTCTTAGTTATGTCATCAGTTATAAATGGCGCTTAGTGATGTAATTTTTGTCACATGACCGACTAAAACTTGTGTATTATAATAAAGTACCCCTTGTTGGAAAATATGAGGTTATTAAAAGTAACCTCGGAGTTGCACGACCTGTATAAAAGCACTCAGCCTTCGGCCTCATGCTTTTATATGGTCATGGAACTCCTCTGTGACTTTAAGGGGCCGATTCACCAATGGTCGAATATCGAGGGTTAATTAACCCTCGATATTCGACTAGGAATTGAAATCCTTCGAATTCGAATATCGAATTCGAAGGATTTAGCGCAGGAAATTTGATCGATCGAAGGATTATTCCTTCGATCGAACGATTAAATCCTTCGAATCGAACGATTCGAAGGATTTTAATTCAACGATCAAGGAATATCCTTTCGATGAAAAAAACTTAGGCAAGCCTATGGGGACCTTCCCCATAGGCTAACATTGAGTTCGGTAGCTTTTAGCTGCCGAACTAGGGGGTCGAATTTTTTTTTAAAGAGACAGTACTTCGACTATCGAATGGTCGAATAGTCGAACGATTTTTAGTTCGAATCGTTCGATAGTCATAGTCGAAGGTCGAAGTAGCCCATTCGATGGTCGAAGTAGCCCAAAAAACACTTCGAAATTCGAAGTTTTTTAAATTCGAATCCTTCACTCGAATTCACTCGAATTTAGTGAATCAGCAATCAAATATAAAAATTAGCCCATAAAGGTTTACAATAAATGACCGTGCTCAACTTAAGACTTGGTAGGTGCCAGTGCTATTGGGCAGTGTACAGTCTAAAATGACCATTTCAATTTGAAAATGTACTCTTACATTGCAAGTGGTAGCCATTCATTTATATTGTCACTATTAAAGTCAAGGCACAAGTAGTTAATATGCAATAATTTAAAAAATGGTTATAATTAGGTAAAATTATACATTTGCATATTTATCTTGTATCTGTGTTTGTTGACATAGGGGTCTGCAGGTCCTCAGGGTGCTCCTGGTCCAGCTGGAGAAGAAGGCAAAAGAGGAGCTCGTGGTGAACCTGGTGCTGCTGGGCCACTTGGTCCTCCTGGTGAGAGAGTAAGTATTGTTTAGATCACATATATTTTTCAGCCACTAAAACATAGTAATCGTTATATACATCAAGGAGCAGATTTATTAAGGTTTGAATGGTAAATTCAAATTAGAATTTTCAATTTTTTTGTGTGTCAAAACTCACAAATTCTAATTTAAAAGCACCAACTCGGATGTAAATTCAAATTTAAGATTTATCACCTCTCGACCATGGAAATAGTTCTAATTGGAATATTCGATACCTAAAGTCTGCCGATTTCATTTACAAGGTAATGTCAGAGGTCCATTAAACCATTTGAATATGTTAATTGCCTTCCTGACATTCAAGTTTTTTTTTGGAGTAAAACTTGATTTGAATTCAATTCAAATTTTCGGGTTGGGACTAATTTGAATATTATGAATATTTACGAATATTTTCATAAATAACCCCCCATTCGAGTTGCGATTAAAATTAAATTTATTAGAGTAAAAATAAATTCACATAAATTCGAAATTCGACATTTGATAAATAACCCCCTAAATCCTGCAATTAAGGTTGCAATGTAAATACAGATGTGGTCAAGATATTTTTACTGCCCATATAGACGTTTATGCATAGTCCCCATAGGGAGTAATTTGGACAGACAATCCTGTGATTGCAGTTGGTCTGTCCCAACTAAACATCTAATCTGCTGATGTCAATTTGGGTATGACTGCCTATCTATATATGTCATATAAAGCAAGACACTGTTCAGTGTCTTGTTACAAAATTCCTTCTCCTAAACTTCCTTCTAACTAATGACTCTCCTACAAGAATAATGGATACCCCAGTGACCAAGTTGATGGGTGCATCTGAGGACATGGTTAGTCAGAATTGGCTCAATTTGACAAAGATTAGATTTTTTTAAAAATCCATCATAGGTTTTCCACAGCACAAGTGGACAATAAATAAATAAATATGTTTTTCAATTAGTAGTCATTTTTGGGCAGATTTAACAAAATGTGAGAATAGAACTCACCATAGAAAAACTCACTCACTTTCAATTCATTCTTATGAGATTTTTTAGAATCATATTTATCAATGGAGTTCATAATTTGATGAATATGCTTTTAAAAATCCCATAAGAATAAATAGAGAGTGAATGAGTTTTCCTGTAATGAGTTCTATATTCACACTTCTGCTCCCTAGTGTTGCTCTGTAACCAGTGATACAATGCATATGACACCCCATTCTTGTTTAGACACCATCCTATTTCATCATATTACATTCAAATGAATATATATTATGTGTAACTAACGAAGCAGACTAATTAGTATGTCCTGATTGTTAATAATTGCTCCTATCTTAAATATTAATAAAATATTACATAAAAAAATGAATTCTCCTCATTCTCAGGTGACCAGGGTCCTAAACTGGAATATTCTTCATGCTAAATAATAAACATGGCAACAATACGAAAATAGAATGTTAAACATTGAAGACATATTCATGGATTGTTGTCACAATGATAACCAATGTTCTTTTTATTGCCTAGGGTGCTCCTGGTAATCGTGGTTTCCCTGGTCAAGATGGTCTTGCTGGTCCTAAGGTAAGTAAAATACTCGTTATTCTTCATTATACCGATCTTACATGGAAAGTAAGAAAATGTTATACTTTGTCTACTAGAAAATGCAAATACAGTGAATGGAGGTGAATAAGTCAATTAGACTGCTAGGGCTACCATTCCAGTAACTGATGATATATACACCTCCTAAATCAATCACTACACTAGGTGGTCAACATCAAACTCAATTGCCCAAATGATTATATTGTAGAGAATAATAAAGTCTCTACAGTATTGAAAAGCTAATAATATTATTTTAAATACATTGTTAATTAATAACATTTTGCTGTGTAGCAAGTAACCGATGTAGCAAGATCTAGTATATAAAGCTTCAAGAAACATATTGTTACATTATTGTTATAATATTTTGTTATATGAAGTTTAGTTGAAATATATGAAATTATAGTTTTCTACTAAACAACTTGCATTTCTAACATTACTTTTATGATTGCTTTCTTATATTATCTATGCTGGCTATGAACAACTGGATATCCAACTTCTTTCTTTTAGGGTGCTCCTGGTGAACGTGGTGTTCCAGGTCTTGGTGGACCAAAGGGTGGTAATGGTGATCCTGGCCGTCCCGGTGAACCTGGTCTCCCTGGTGCTAGAGTAAGTAAATCTACAATGTAATCTATTGTAAAATAATAGCTACAGGTGAGATGCATTGTATAACATACTAAGCATACTGCCTCACTGGGAGAAATCCACACACATCACTTGGAAAGGCAAATATAATACCTGAAACTTTGGAATTTTCTTCTCATCTTACTTGGAGATTGGGGAACATACACCTCTGCACTGTGTTGCATTTATGCTCTCCTTTCACTTTAAACACACAAGCCTCTGTTTTTTCCCCAAAAGACTTATAATTACATTTCCCCACAATGTCACCCCTAACACCAGAAAGAAAACAGAAAGCTATGGAGCAAGATGACTGGGACAGTAGATGCCAGGGGTGTTACTCTTAGTTCCTCCTCAGTCATTACACTGACTAGAATCACTCCTATACTAAGAGCTGTGCTAATACAAGAATCAAATAGTTCCACCTGCAAATAAATGCCACTTTGAATGAAATTAGTTTTACCTGTTATTTAATAAAACATCTATATGTGTAGCCAAGGATTTTTAAGCAAGCATTTACAATGATAGTATAGTTATTGGGAAACTTATTTTGCATTACATATGTTTTGGAAAACACTAAACACCACAAGTAGGAGCATTATGTAAAGGGACATCAGTTTGTAAAATAAAATCTAAATCTAAAAAAGTGATTTAACGTTCTAATCATTTTTTTTTTACCCCTTCCAGGGTCTTACTGGCCGTCCTGGTGATGCTGGTCCTCAGGGAAAAGTTGGGCCCTCTGTAAGTAAATATGTTTTCATTGTCATTATATTCTAAAAATACATTTAGTCTATATATGTGACTGATTATTTGATTTTATAATTAGCTTAGAATATTGCACTATAAATATGGTTTCATTAATGATACTGATATTTAATAATTCAATTATTTTCTTATTTCTTTGATTACAGGGTGCTGCTGGTGAAGATGGTCGTCCAGGACCTCCTGGGCCACAAGGTGCTCGCGGTCAGCCTGGTGTTATGGGATTCCCTGGACCTAAGGGTGCCAATGTAAGTCATTTCATTTCTTATCATTATTGTTCAGGCATAGGCAATGGATGCTACTTCTGCACTGGGAGTAGTGTTTCTGCGATGGCTCATTTACCATAAGTTATAGCACATTGTCTTTGCAAAGCCTTTTATATAAGACAACTAATTTTGGCTATGCCAAACATTTAATTGTGACCATGAGTTTTCCGAAATCACCATGAAATTGTCTATTTTCATTAACAAAAAATATATAGAACATTTGAAATTGATTGTAAAATTGTAAAAAGCAATCCCCATCAACTTCATTTACATGTAATCAATGTATTATTCTCTTCTTACTCTTCTCCACCACCTCTCCACTTCTATAAGCTTCTTCTACTCAACCTTCTGTTTTTTACAATTTCTGCCATCCACTCTCTCTACCAGACCAATTTTCTTTGTTATCCCCAAATCTATCTTCATCTCTCCCATCATTTTAACTGGCCCTTTTTCTTATTGTTTTTATTTATTTCTTTTCAACTTTTTTAACTTCACTTCACTTTTCTGCTCCCTTCTATATGTTCCAGCATCTATTAGACCTTAAGTCACATCATCATTTTTCAAGTCATCTTACACTCTATATAGTTATCAAAAAGATATCAAATGGATTTTCATTTATCCCTTTTTCTTCATAGGGTGAACCTGGCAAATCTGGTGAGAAAGGACTTGGTGGTGCTCCTGGTCTGAGGGTAAGTTATTATTGGACAGAGTAAGTTATTTAGGACAGAGAGACATCATACCCTAATCCTTTAGCAAGGAGAACAGTTTTCATCCTGAAGGATAACAATCCCGTCATTTTGCTGCTAGCTTGCTGTGGCAACTGAGTTTGCAGTGCTACAACAACTCAAGATTTAATGGTTGACATTTTTACATCTTTACCAATTAGTTAGATGCCTGTTTTCTAATCTTCAACTTCTTCAAGATCACTTTTAGCATATCCAACACCTAATGCAGTATCCACTTAGCATAAGCTACCTCACAAGACATAACAAGTTAACAAATATAGTTTTGTTCTATTCATTACTGACAGGACATCATAAAAAACAACTTCATGAGAAGCCCAAAGCTGTAGAAGTATTTACACACATACTGTATCATTTTAGCTCTAATAATCATATAGCTTTTATTTTCACTTTAGGGTTTGCCAGGAAAAGATGGTGAAACTGGTGCTCAAGGTCCCAATGGTCCAGCTGTAAGTATCCATGACTATATCTATACCATGTTATTGTCATAGTGTAAGTAATATATATTGTATGCCAAAGAGAACCCAAGTACAGACACTTAGGGGCAGATTCACTAAGGGTCGAATTTCGAAGTTAAAAATACTTTGAAATTCGACCCTCGAATTGAAATCCTTCGACTTCGAATATCGAAGTCGAAGGATTTAGCGCTAAACGTTCGATCGAACGATCGAAGGATTTTTCGTTCGATCGAACAATTAAATCCTTCGAATCGAACGATTCGAAGGATTTTAATCAAACGATCGAAGGAAAATCCTTCGATCAAAAAAAGCTTAGCAAGCCTATGGGGACCTTCCCCATAGGCTAACATTGACTTCGGTAGGTTTTATCTGCCGAAGTAGGGGGTCGAAGTTTTTTTTAAAGGGAAAGTACTTCGACTATCGAATGGTCGAATAGTCGAACGATTTTTACTTCGAATCGTTCGATTTCGTTCGACTTCGAACGAATTCGAACGAATTTAACCAATTCGATGGTCGAAGTACCCAAAAAAAGCTTCGAAATTCGAAGTTTTTTTTATTCTAACCCTTCACCCGAATTTAGTGAATCGGCCCCTTAAACATGGGCTGCACTGGGCATAGTAGCAGTCATTCACAACATCAGATGTAGAAAGAAATGCAGAATTGGTTAGTTAAAACCCCAGAAACAGTTTTATGCATAATGAAAGAAAATCTAAGAAACTTAGTACACCACTAGACATTTCATTTAACATTAACTTCTTTAACAACATTACATTGTAAATTGTTGTTGAAAGCAGTATTTTTTTATTCCTTTCTGCACTCTGGTTTTGACTCACAATGCAGTAGAAGTAATTTCTCCTCCACGACTGATAATCAGCCAGTTAGAACTAACTTTTAACTGAACATTGGAAAGTTGCTTAGAATTGCATTTATCTTTAATTAATGTGAAAATGATTGGTTGGAAAGTTGTTGTAATATTATACATTACATTAATATTAACTAGCATTATACATTTCATTGATGTTAGTCTTCAACCTCTCCCTTTATTCTTTCACATTAATCAGTTTGCCAATCATCCTATATGGTATCTTTACTAATCACCTATGATTACAAATGCTGTTTTTAAAATGGCAACTTCAGCACAGAAGATGTTTAAACAAATATTAACATGCAAATACAGATAAATTCAGTAGTAAGTCACAACCTCAGATCTAAAACATTAAAGCTTTAACTTTGGGACATGTTTTCAACAAAATTTTGCAGGGTCGGAACTTAAAACATTTTAATATTTATTGTTTACACTAAATCAAACAAATAATACAAACCATAAAATAATCATATAGACATATACAGTATATTTTGATTTATAGATTATATTGTAATTGTTTATTATTATTATGCTTTAGTTATATTGAGCTGACTCATTTATTCATCACTATCATATTTATATTTTATCCTTTTAGGGACCTGCTGGTGAGAGAGGTGAACAAGGTCCTCCTGGTCCATCTGGCTTCCAGGTAAGTGCATAATACTGAATATGTCATTTTTAGTATCATATTAAAATAAGAGATTATTAATTTTTACATATATGAATTAACATAATATCTAGTTATAATACTTAGTAAGACAAATTAATACTACAGAAGGTATAGTATAAATACTTTTTATATATATAACTGTGCTTATCAGTGAGTGCTTACTTCATAAATATGGAATCCTACAAAAATAAATATGTGTTTTTAGGGACTTCCTGGACCTCCCGGTTCTCCCGGAGAAGGTGGCAAACCAGGAGATCAGGTGAGTAGTAAACTAGATTTCCTTTTTTTAAAAATTGTTGAAATGCAGTTCATTTGTAACATATAACCTGAAAAAATCATTCTAGTATAGCACATTTTATGTTTAATTGTCTTTTTTTGTTTCTTCTGGAATATTATATGCAATAAAATACAATTTTTATTCATTTATAGGGTGTGCCCGGAGAAGCAGGTGCAGCAGGTCTTGTTGGACCAAGAGTAAGTTACATGTATTTATTTTCCTACTATAAAACTGCACTACAGGGTTGTCCGTCTGAAGGTCTGCAGATAGGATGCAGTTGTTCAAAATATTTTTTAAATTCTTGGCTGCCTATGGGCTCCACAAATTTCTTTGTCTTCCATCTTTATTTAAATTCTGACCCACTACATGCAGAAAGTTGGACAGCACTGATGTAGTGTATGTGCTAGTAGATAAGTAATGACTTATCAGGGTACTAAATATGCAATTATTCTTTACCTATTAGGGTGAACGTGGTTTCCCAGGTGAGCGTGGGTCTTCCGGTCCTCAAGGTCTTCAGGGTTCTCGTGGTCTTCCTGGAACTCCTGGTACTGACGGTCCCAAGGTAAGCTTAAAATAATGCATTTGTCATGAACAAAATAATACTCAGAATTATTGTGTCATATATTAATAACAGTGTCTTCGGGTGACATATCATTGATGATAATGCTTTTAAGAATGGCTTGGGTGATTTCTTGGACAGACATAATATCAAAGGCTATTGTGATACTAAACTGTATAGTTAGTATAGATATGGGTATATAGAATTTATGTGAATGTATTGAGGGGTATGTGTATGGATGCTGGGTTTTTATTTGGATGGGTTGAACCTGATGGACTTTGTCTTTTTTCAACCTATGATTCCTTTAGGGTGCAACTGGTCCATCTGGTCCCAATGGTGCCCAAGGTCCTCCTGGTCTTCAAGGTATGCCTGGTGAGAGAGGAGCTGCTGGTATTTCTGGACCCAAGGGTGATAGAGTAAGTACATCAGTTTCATTGCATGTGATTCTATTTGTTAAATTTGCTAAGCATTTGATAATTGCAGTGCAAATCTGATTTGAAATAAAACAGAACATTTCAAATGTACATAATTTGTTCAGTCACCTATGTCACAAACAACCTTTAACATCACATTTAGAAATAAATGGGCCTTAAATGTGGCCTGCCCCCCTGCATAGGCACCTAATAATAGTCAGAATATGGTTTCAATCATAACAAAATAGCAAGTTTCTCAACAGCTTAAAACCATTATCACAAGACTATTTCTTAAAATATAACTATTATCATAAATAGTGAGGCATTCCATTTAATCAGGTAAATGATACCTAAGCTATCATTATTATGCTCTGTAAACCTTGAAGAGTCAGGGCTAAATGAAAAATAATAAACTCTTACAACAGTAGGTATTCTTTTCTTGGATATCAATATGCACATCTTCTTTAAAAAGGTATACCTGATTAGACTTCAATATTTTCTATAAGCAGTTATATAAGGACATAGCATTTATAGTCCAAATTTCACTAGTTATTTGCACATTTACATTATATCAACACTGAGTAAAAACTACCGCACTTCTTACGTGTGAAAGATATTCCTCCTACTCAGCCTTAGACCAGCATCCATTTTGCACATAAATAAATGGTGATAATTTGATAGTGCCTGAAGAGAAAGGTCCTATAAGCAATATGGCAACCAATTCAAGTTCAACTGAAATCTGTAATTTAAAAGAACATTGTTTTTCCCTTCCCACCCCTAATGTGCATATGCAAATGTCACAGTAAATTAGTATCTTGATATTTCAATAAATAAACTAATATTAATATAATGTTATCTTTTTTATAGGGTGATACTGGTGAGAAAGGCCCAGAGGGTGCTCCTGGCAAAGATGGTTCAAGAGTAAGTATAATTACACTATAGCATGTAAAAGTAAATAAAAAAGAATGATTTGGTATGTTGTATATTAAATACAAATCGGTGGCATCTATATTGTTTACAAGTACACAATATGATCATTAATACGCACATACGTATGTATAGATTAAGGTTTACATTTATTCAGTGGCAGATAGCCATATCAGTTATTTTGCAGCATTAAGTCCACAAGCACGTTTAATTTAATATTACACTTTTGCTACCAACCATGGCTTAATGCTATATGCTATGGTTCAGAATAAATGTAGAAAATCAAAGAGGTACATTGAAGATAATTTGAATAAATATCAGTTTGGAGCACAAATTAAAAACTGAACGATAAGTGATATTCTCATTTATTTGACATTAACTTTTTATTTCAGGGTTTGACAGGTCCACTTGGTCCCCCTGGTCCAGCTGGTCCTAATGGTGAGAAGGTAAGAACTATTTTTCCATAAAATCAATTTAGTTTTTCATAATTATGCACTTAAGGCATAATATAGAGGCAATGAACATAAACTGTGCAAAATGGCTGCAGTGAAGATTTTAGAAGACAACCATCTCATTCTCTTCAGACAAACCATTAAATTACCTTCTAAGTGAATGATACGTTTCCTACTATATTGAGGACTTAGAAGTGTCTCAGTATAGTTGTCATCATTGTAAACTCTATATAACAGCAGTAGTGACACCCATGTTATTTCTTTGAGGATAAACCATTGTAACATTACATTTTACACATCATAGGGTTATGTACAATGTACCATTTTAGTATCATCTACATATATGTAAAACTATGTTACAACTGATAAAACAGTAGCATAAATGCATGGACATCTACTAAATTGATCACTAAATGTCAGTAGATAAGAACATTTTAAATCCAATCCTCAAAATGTGTTCAATCAAAATGTATTCTTAATGCGTTATTGCTTAAAAATGGAGTTCATAAAGTGAAAAGTTTAATATTGTCTTTTTTTAGGGTGAATCTGGTCCTTCTGGTCCACCTGGTATTGTTGGTGCCCGTGGTGCCCCTGTAAGTTGTTTGAGCCAAATTAACCTATTCCTTCTGTGACTTTATTCTGTTATTACTTAATTATTTTGTTTTTTCTCTTTCTACATCAATATGACACTTGCTATTGCATTAGTGCCCTCTGATATTGTCATTTTTCTGATAATTAACTGCACTTACAGACCTACATACTGTAGCAGTTGACACTGAAAAAAAAACAACACATATACCTTCAAGTAATGCATATGTTCCTGGAACTGGTTGTAACTGAATGAGAGACAACTATAACAATGCATTTTTAAAGTACAATCAGCTTACACAACTTAAAATGTATTAAGAATTTTTGAAATTACATAACCACTGCCTGTGGCCTTAACCCATTTCCAAGCATATTTTAAAAGTTTTATGTTATTCTTATGACATAGTGGATCTATAGTTAGCAAGAAAGTTTATAACTATCACACCACTAGTTTTGCTTCATTTTTTATACATTTAAAAAGTACTAACGTAATACTTTTGAAACTATTTATTATAATAAATTACAACAACAAACAAATCAAAATGATATTATTTTCTATTACAGGGTGATCGTGGTGAGAATGGCCCTCCAGGTCCTGCTGGCTTTGCTGGTCCTCCTGTGAGTACTGACCTCTCTTAATTACAGAAAATATAAACTCCATTTTTTTTAACTTTAGTAGTTATTTTTTGATAATAATTGTGTGGCTTCTGCCATATTGTTCCACTTAATTTTTTTTACACGGTTTCTATAGAGAAGGCTCTATCCACATGTATGACATTCTTCTCATTAATATGTCCAACATCATAAGAAACTGTAAAAGCAAAATACATCATACCAGGGTGGGTTCATTTTTTTCTAATGTCTAATATGAAATACGGTGAAGTCATTGATTAGTCAGTAGACTATTTATTGTGAGTAAGGAGGTGATATTACAGGTATGGAACCTGTTATCCAGAATGCTTGGGACTTGGATATTTCCGTAATTTGGATCTTCATACCTTAATAACCCAATAAACTGGTTTTGCTTACAATAAGGATTATTTATATCTTAGATGGTATCAAGTACAAGCTACTCTTTTATTATTAAAGAGAAAAAGAAAATCATTTTTATGATCCAATTTGGATTTAATGGATAAAATGGAGTCTATGGGAGACGGCCTTTCCATAATTCGGGGCTTTCTGGATAACGAGTTCCCGGATAATGGATCCTATACCTGTATTTGCATATCTAACACATCTGTAACTGAGACACTGTCTAAATAGAGGACCACCTGATATATAATACCTTTACAATGGAAAAAATGGCCCATTAGAATAAAAATGTTAATTTCTGGGGTGACTGGTCCATTGATGAAGGTGTTGTATTTATTAAGGGTTCATAGATTTAGATACATTTTAAATGAATATACTTTTGTGTTACAGGGTTCTGATGGTCAAGCTGGTCTTAAGGGTGATCAAGGTGAATCTGGCCAGAAGGGTGATGCTGGTGCTCCTGGTCCTCAGGGTCCATCTGGTGCTCCTGGCCCACAGGTTGGTTCTACATTTCTTTAAATACATCATTATGAATTTAAAATATATGCATGAAATTTGCCAGGTGCAGGTCTCTGTTCACATATGAGAGACATTTTGTACCACACCCAAACATCAAACACAATTCTACATTAAAGAAACAGATAATGCAAGATACAGTGTCTGCACACTCCCTCAGAGTGGGAATAATAATTTAATATGTATTTTTTTATTATTTCATAACATTTTCAGTAATCTACATGCAATGCCAGCTTTAAGTTAAAAAAAAGCTTCCATGGCACGCTTGAGTTACCATCTTTCTCATTTTCAAAATGATTCATACAGAGTAACATTACTATAAATACAGAATGTTACCATACATTTTCACTATGGAAACCATTATTTTTATGATTATGTATCTGCCCAAGATACAAGCCCCATTAGTTAACTGGTAAATAAAATAGTGTAACTTTAAAAGGAAACAAATGGAAATCCACTACATTTCATCACAGACTCTATACACGTGATAAAATAGAAAATAAGATCACTCTATTCTTCTTCTTTTCAGGGCCCAACTGGTGTTACTGGTCCTAAAGGAGCTCGTGGTGCTCAAGGTCCTGCTGTAAGTATGATGTTTTATTTTATTTAATAAAACCAACACAAAATGTCTTATATATTCCTTAATTTCACTTAAGATTCATAAAATCTTAACAATACCACAAAGTTGTTTATAACATTCTTAAATATTTGTATTACATGAAAAAACAACTAAAATCTCACATTTGAATTAGGTAATAAATATATATTTGTTTTTATTTAATAGGGTGCTACTGGATTCCCTGGCGCTGCTGGAAGAGTTGGCACCCCAGGTCCCAATGTAAGTGTCATATTTCAAAAGTACTCCCATTATATTTACAGACGATTTTTGTTTTTTACTATTAGATATTATTCACTTAAATGTGGATTATCATTATTTTATACCTCTGCTAGTAATTTAAAAAAAAAAAAAAATAACATATATATATATATATATACTACATGAGAGCCTTGAGCCTTGACTATGCTGTAAATGATATCCTTATAAATGGTGCTTAAAGATGTAATCTGTTATAATTAGTGCTCAATGATGTCATTACTGTCACATGACTCAAAGAACCGTGTGTACAATAATTAATATGTATCCCCTGTTGTAAAATATGAGGATATTAGGACTAAGAATTTGGTCATGTTTCAGCTTCCTTAAAACAGTAAAAAATGTACATGATTATAGAAGGAACGCTGACACTCCCTTATAAAATTATGTTAGGAGGAGTTCAGTCGTCTTATATACAGTGCAGTTCATGTAACTCTGAAGTGTATAGTATCTTTTGTAATACAATTGTTTCACTGAGTAACTTGACCCAAATTTCATTACTAAACACGTTAGGTGTCAAGGCCATATTTGGAGTCAGGCCTAATTTTAGGACAAGGTTTCTGACCATGGATTGTCTTTGCTAAAACTATATAATACATATTACTTCAATATTTACTATGGGTCAGTATTTATATAATTTCTTCTCAAGATAGCAACTCTTTATTCTTCAACTGCCCAGCTCTGATGTGAAGGTGTTTAAAGATGTCTACATGTATTTTATTTTCATCAACAGGGTAACCCTGGACCTCCTGGTCCTCCCGGATCTGCTGGAAAAGAAGGACCAAAGGGTGCCCGTGGTGATGCTGGTCCTACTGGTCGTGCTGGTGATCCAGGTCTTCAGGGTCCTGCTGGTGCTCCTGGAGAGAAGGGAGAGCCTGGTGAAGATGGTCCTGCTGTAAGTAGAATTGCACACAATATACAACAGTAGTAGCTGTAGAAGTCTTTATTAAAAGGGTACATCAGCATAGCAGCACAACCCTCAGAATGTGTAATTGCTAACTTTCCAAAGAAATTGTGGGCATACCTTTAATTAGTGACTGACAAAGGCAACTAATAACTACAGTCTTATAGCTTCTTCATGTTGTGACCTAAAGCTGTCCTTCACCCTTAAATGTAATGTGATGGTTAGAGGAGACACTCTGTCCATAGAAAGCCCTTTCTACACCCCATGCAAACTTGCATTTAAAATCTTCTATTTGCAATATTTCTTTCACAAGTATGGTGGTGAGTCTTATGAACCCAAAAGCACACAGCATATTGGCAATTTCTTAGCACCAAATGGACAAAAGAATGAATGGAAAGACTTCCAAATTATACTGGTGACAACATTGGATATGTGACTACTATTTACAGTCTATTTGATATCTATTAAATATGTTGTCAGTGTTCTATTTAAAAAGAATAAAATGACATTTAAAACAGTGTACATTACAGGAAAATGAAGACCTATATAACTTAAAAGAATTATATGTTTTAGTACTTTACATTTTATGATAGCCATTGGACAGCCAACATAAAGCAATGCATGCATAGATGATCATTAATTTTGTTGTAGGGCACATATAACATTTATATTTTATCTTCCTTAGGGTCCAGATGGTCCCAGTGGTCCTCAAGGTTTGTCTGGAAATCGTGGTATTGTTGGTCTGCCAGGTCAGCGTGGTGAAAGAGGATTCCCTGGACTTCCTGGTCCATCTGTAAGTTTAAAAAAATTATCATTAACACCACTTGTTACATATAAGATTAGAGCTATTACTAGTTACAGATGATTATAGATTCTTTCCATATTTAATGTAAAATGTCATTAAAGGGCATCAAAATACTGGTGGCCTTTAATCAAGCTATTAAGTTTGATTGTGGCATTAAATTGTGACAAGTCTAAACAACATAGTCTATACTGGATTCAGCTGTAACTGTAGCCCAGTGGTTGTCTATTTTTTTCAGCCTCCTTGGAGGTCCTACCTTTGGTCAGACCCCCATCATTTACTCATAACAAGGTTAAAAATGTTGTAAAATATTGGTGTATTGGCGTTATCTGGTTTTTCACATGATAAGGGTTATTTTTTAAACTCCGAATGTTTTAAAATTTACTTTAAAATCGAATTATTAGTAGAAAATAAAAACACAAATTTTTTGTGATTTATTATACTCCGAGGCTGCTAAAAGTCTGAATCCGAAAATACGTCAAGCTGTCGGGGTCCTGTAGAAGGCAGAGGTCCTAGTTCAAATTTGAAGATATGGTCTGCTCTGAGTTTTGGCCAAAAACCTGCAAAATTCTGAGTTTTCGAGAAATTTCATGAAGTTATTTCGCAAAAAAAAGATCAAATCTGATTTTGATAAATAACCCCTATATTTCACCCTAATTAATTGTTAAGCTGGCCTTTTCGATGCATCCACGAGAGCAAATAGGCTCTCTCCAATAACTGGTATTCAGACTGAGTGCCCTATTCCACTGCCTGTAGTGAGGCCATTTCCACACTTCAGAAACCACTGTGAATCCTTTATTTGGGAACAATTAATGCATTTTACTGTTTTGCCCAGTTTGCTATTATCTATTTCAGTTTGCTAACCAAACTATCATATGCATAATATAAAAATTAGATGGATTCTGTTGGTTTTTACTTATCCTTAGTAGAATCCTTACTCCAATGGGACATTTGAGAAGCAAATTTGCTAGAAAAACATAGTAAAGTTATACAATTTTGTGATTTTATTGTAATTGGTTTTGTAAAAAAAGGGTTGTAATAATTGTGAATCCCTTTAGTGATACCATTCATAACACTCCCATGTGATCCTATCATTCTCAGCTCTTTATATTGATTGACTGCTTATTTTGTATGATTTTGATTATATAATGTTTACAAATACTGTATTTCTTAAGGGTGAGCCCGGCAAACAAGGAGGCCCTGGATCTGGAGGAGACCGTGGACCCCCTGGCCCTGTTGGCCCACCTGGCTTGACTGGACCTGCTGGAGAGACTGGACGTGAAGTAAGTAGATATTAATATGATCAAGTTATTGACTAAAGCAATTTAACTATATTGAATTTAATGCCACCATAGAACTTAGGCTAGTCTTAGAAAAAGTTAGTTGTGTTAAAGCATATGACATGTCCGTATATAGTTTACTAATGTATATACATGTAGACAATATTACTGCATTTATAGGCCTAAAGTAAGAATTCATAATACAGGTGCAAGTGTTGCTCTACAGTTTAGGTTTGGAATCACAAGGTGGATGAGTCAAAATAACAGAGATCTTCCTTTAAAATGCATATTTTGCATGCTAGCGATATTTAGGATATTAAATGGAATATTTAACTAATACAATCATACAGACTGTACTGCCCTAGTTAACATTTTCTACATGCCCCCTCTGGCAACTGTCAGCATTTGTATGCAGCAAAGTAAGTTCAGACTCAAACCTGAGAGCTGCATTTCTGAACTTGACAAGGTGAACATGATTGGGTCTGAATCATACACAATCTGAGTTTGTTGATTGCAGCAACGCAGTAGTAAAAGGTTGGGACTGCTTTTCAGAATCATATGGGCTCATGACATTGTGTGCTGACTGTGATAGCTGCACAATGCCACAAATACCACTATAACTTGATTTGTTGCTATAATTTACTAGTTCTTATACCTAAACCATTATATGACTATACTGTGTTTGCCGTTTTGTTATATTTTGTATAGAAAGCAGAATAATCTTACTAATGTTTAAAATCTATTTTAGGGTAATCCCGGATCTGATGGCCCACCTGGTCGAGATGGTGCTACTGGAATTAAGGTAATTTATTACACAGGTATTTTGTTAGTCTTAGACTTGTATGCACTGTTTCCTGTCTCCTAAAGTAGTAACATAACTGGCCTATATATGCCTAAATACAAAATCATCCAATCTTTTGATATATTTGGAGATGAAGTAACATTTTAAAAGCATATGAATCATGGTTATTCACTTTCAGATTTGTTATATTGCATTTCTTTATACTGCTTCGTATGAAACTAGTGAACTACAATTACAATATGAAAAAAAAATCTCTTTTTCAGGGTGATCGTGGTGAGACTGGACCAGTTGGCGCTCCTGGTGCTCCAGGTTCCCCTGGTGCTCCTGGACCTGTTGGCCCAACTGGAAAACAAGGAGACAGAGGAGAATCTGTAAGTATCAATATGTCATATAACAAAAGCTCTCAAAAACATACGTGCATGTGCTATCTTGCATATTGCATATATGTATGCGATTGAAGTCTTCTGGTTTCTATATGCAAAATGACAAATATCAGAAGTTGTATTAAAAAGGTGAAAAGTCCTATATATATTTTGTATTAACTGGCTCCAAAAGTAGTTAAATAATAATTAAGAAAAGCAAGCTTTGAATAGAACATTGTTGTTATTTTTATTTTCCCTTATTTATGTATTCTGTTGATCGAATATCCAAGAAAAACAATACTTTGCTAGTGATGAGGATACCTATTTTTTGATAATCCTTGGTCCAACTGAATAGAATTACAAATGTACAGAAAATACAGTAGTAATAGAATCACTGCCCTAACATATATACTACATAGCAGGATATTTCTTACCGTGAGAAATAAATATGTAATTTGGTTTATCCTTTGAACAGGAACACTTAACCAAACCAACACCATGGTAGGTTTTTACAGAACAAAAGGAAATAACAACAGAAAGAAAACTAGAATACTACAACAAATTGTTACTTAGATGTAAATAGGAAAATCAGCCTTAACCTCCAGCCCTAGATATAGCAAGAATAAAGCAAAATATGCAACCTCCAATGGTATGATCAACCTCCAATGCCATTTAATCATTAAACCATGTGGTAGTGTTATACACCAGTAGTTCAGAAGCAAAGCTTGCTAGTGGAGGCTAAAATTGGAAATATACTAGATTCCATGTATTTTCATGTATTTTCCAGAGAACATTAAGGACCTTCCCCATAGGCTAACATTGAGTTCGGTAGCTTTTAGATGGCGAACTAGGGGGTCGAAGTTTTTTCTTAAAGAGACAGTACTTCGACTATCGAATGGTCGAATAGTTGAACGATTTTTCGTTCGGATCCTTCGATTTGAAGTCGTAGTCGAAGGTCGAAGTAGCCCATTCGATGGTCGAAGTAGCCCAAAAAACACTTTGAAATTCGAAGTTTTTTTACTTCGAATCCTTCACTCGAAGTTAGTGAATCGGCCCCTAAGGGGTGAGTTTGAAATCAAATTTTTTTTTGCACTAAAACTTGCATTCGAAATGTGAAAAAAACTTTGAATGTAAAATTTCAGCATCTAAAAGCTACTGCGTTCATGTTTTTTCATTTTTTCCAATGTAATTTCCTTTAATTATTCAACCTATTGAAATTGATAGAGTAAAATTCTTGCTATTTTAGTTATTATTATGATTTGAGTCAATAAAATATTTTATATTTTTGATTCTTTTTAATACATAAGCAAACTTTTGAATTTTTTTAAAAATAGAGTTTATTCAAAGTAGAAATAAGCCCTTTAACATTACACAAATTCAGATGTTGATATACTGTATAGGTCCTTAACAGCAACTTTATATTAATTAACGCGGTCTTATCATTGTCTTTAAAAAAAAGACACAAAAAAAGCAATCTATAGTAAACGGCCTGTCCCAGTTTGCATTTTAAAAGTGCATATTTCATCAATTCATATTGTTTTTTATTCATTTTCTCTTATGATTTAAATTTAAAGTAACATTTGTAATTCACGTCAATTCACAGCAAGAGAATTGACAATGAAGTTTTAAATGAAATTACCAAAGTTCATCCGTATTTAAACAAATGAACACTGTTTCTTATAAAGTCCATCCATAATATCTAACATAAATATATCTTTTTTTAGGGATCCCAAGGTCCACTTGGTCCTTCTGGTCCTGCTGGTGCTCGTGGTTTGAATGTAAGTATAATTTATTTTTCTTATTAGTATTTTTTTATTACTGTATTGAAACCCTTATGTTTTAATGCAATAAACTGCAACGTGGGTAAATGGAATAATTAAATATTTTAAACATGATATGGTTTACAGAACTACCCTAAGATACGTGTTAAAATAATTATGTAAACTATAAAAATATAGCATCTGTTCTCATGAGCATTCTTAAAGTAAATGGTAGTAATTCATTTTGAATTGATCTTTGGCTTTCTGTTACTAAGACTGAGACTAGTAAAGCCTGCTTCATAGAATGGGGTATAGAAGTGTCATTTATTATATTAACCACACATTTGTATCCGGGATTAAAGAGCTTTATAATCAGATCCTCAGCAGAAAAGTTGGTCAACTAATCCATGCAAAGAATATGAATCATAATATTCTAGCACATTATTTATTTTGTAATCAGACATATACAATATTAAGGTTTTTACTTCATAATATAGTAACAGTAGTCTGGTAGTCCTAGAAGTTTATGTATGCATGCTTTTCAGAATGAATATATTTGATCAAATCAAACAAGGGAAGTAAAATGACAATCTTGTTTTTTTCTTTTACAGGGTCCTCAAGGTCCACGTGGTGATAAGGGTGAAGCTGGTGAGGCAGGAGAGAGAGGACAGAAAGGTCACAGAGGATTCACTGGTCTTCAGGGTCTGCCCGGTCCCCCTGTAAGTGAATACTTAAAAAAAAGTTCAATTATTTGATAAATCATATAATTGATATGGGTGTCATAAATACATGCTGATTATATCTTGACTATTTCACATTTACTTAAATATTTAAGGCAAAACTATCTCAACCATAGTTAATGCTGGTGCCTGCACAATAAGGGGCTGATTCACTATGGGTCGAATATCGAGGGTTAATTAACCCTCGATATTCAACTAGGAATTTAAATCCTTCGACTGCGAATATCGAAGTCGAAGGGTTTAGCGCAGAAAATTCGATCGAACGATCGAAGGATAATTCCTTCGATCGAACGATAAAATCCTTCGAATCGAACGATTCAAAGGATTTTAATCCAACGATCGAAGGAATATCCTTCGATCAAAAAAACTTAGGCAAGCCTATGGGGTCCTTCCCCATAGGCTAACATTGATTTCGGTAGCTTTTATCTGCTGAACTAGTGGGTCGAAGTTTTTTTTAAAGAGACAGTACTTCGACTATCGAATAGTCGAACGATTTTTAGTTCGAATCCTTCGATTCGAAGTCGTAGTCGAAGGTCGAAGTAGCCCATTCGATGGTCGAAGCAGCCCAAAAAAACCTTCGAAATATGAAGTTTTTTTACTTCGAATCCTTCACTCGAAGATAGTGAATCAGCCCCTAAGAGTGTTTAAACATACTGTAGAACAGAATAATACAGGCTCATTATTAATCGTCAAGCAATGGCTATATTTAGATTCTGTCTTTAGTAACTTATTTACTGTATAGCCTTAGCACGCCAAAAGCATAGCAGTCATGGGCGTAACTATAGAGGAAGCAGACCCTGTGGCTGCAGGGGGGCACAGGAGGTAAAAGGGCCCTATAAGGCCCTAATTCCTATACATTTTGAATAAATATTAGTAAAACAAGTCAACCTCTAGACATTTTTGGGGTCTGAAAAATAATTTGCTGTAGGGCCCAGCGACATCTAGTTATGCCACTGAGAGCAGTTCAGCATTTAAGTTTATTTAAGTCTCCAACTACAAGATTTGAGAACTCTGTTAATGGTCCTCAGTTGCTGTTTCAAAACTGTAACTTAAATAAAAGATGAAAAGTAAATTTAGCAATGGTCAAATAAAAACAAACATGTTCTATTTTACAGGGTACTGCTGGTGATCAAGGTGCTACTGGTTCTGCCGGTCCTGCTGGTCCTAGAGTGAGTAATACAAAATTAATGTAATACTTTTTAATGATGTTTATTAATAATAATAATAATAATAATGTATATACCCCATACATTACTAAATGCAATGTCTGCTCTTTTGTAGGGTCCCCCTGGCCCTGTTGGTCCTTCTGGAAAAGATGGCTCTAATGGTATCCCTGGTCCAATTGGTCCACCTGGTCCACGCGGTCGTAGTGGTGAAACTGGCCCAGCTGTAAGTATAACTGAAATACATGTTTAAATGAAAATTTACCGAGATATATCTAAATATTTTATAATTTAATTTGTACTTTTTCTTATAGGGTCCACCTGGTCAATCTGGCCCACCTGGCCCCCCTGGTCCTCCTGGTCCTGGAATTGACATGTCTGCTTTTGCTGGCCTATCTCAACCTGAAAAAGGACCTGACCCAATGCGCTACATGCGTGCTGACCAAGCCTCTAGTTCTGTCCTTCAGACCGCTGATGTTGAAGCCAATTTGAAAACCCTCAATAACCAGATCGAAAGCATCCGCAGCCCAGATGGTACCAAAAAGAACCCAGCCCGCACATGCCGTGACCTGAAACTCTGTCATCCTGAATGGAAGAGTGGTATGTTAAAAATTACATTGCAGCTTCTAATATTGTATTGCACATTGTAAGAACAGGTGCAAAATTAGCTTCAGTAGTCCATTGTAACCAATACATTTTTCCTTTCACCACACTAAACACTAGTTTAGTCAAAGCTGTTCAATAACTAAGTTTTGGAACCTTGAGTCAGCTTTGTTCTAGTTATTATATCCTCACGTAAATTTTAAAAATTGATGGTAATGTAATAAATTGTTCTACATTTGCTACTTGTCTCATAAGCCATAGAAACCCATTATTGGTTAGCATTTGTTAATCAGCTATTTGAAAATAAATGTCTGGTTGTTATGGGTTACGGGTTGTATGACACTAGCCTGCTAGTATTGTATATCTAATTTTAAGTATATATTACTTCTAAAATACGCAACAGAACTTTATCTGAAATATTTCTGTTTTTCCTGGATTCAAACTACTTTTAGCTTCAGAATGTACTATGAATTATAACAGAAATATTGTAAGGAAAATAAGGGTATTTAATAATAAAATTGTCAAAAGGAATCAATAATCAACAGGGTCATGTTAGTACTGCACATAACGATTACCACTGTTCTTTTATTTGTAATGGCATTTATTGTGAATATGTTTGTTTCCTTTTAGGTGAATATTGGATTGATCCCAATGAGGGCTGCACTGTAGATGCTATCAAAGTCTTCTGCAACATGGAGACTGGAGAGTCCTGTGTATACCCCAGCCCATCAAAGATCCCCAAGAAGAACTGGTGGACCGCCAAGGGCAAGGAAAAGAAGCACATTTGGTTTGGAGAGACAATCAATGGTGGTTTCCAAGTAAGTATTCTATGGATATACCCCTTTTTTATGATCACATTTTCTCAATTCATGAATGATTTCTACACTTCTCTATATACATAAGTAATAATGTTAATGTCTCTAGACCTTATTATAAACTGTGTTATGACAATTAGAGTGCGAGCCAACCATCATGTTTTCTATCTTGACCTTTTCAGTTCAGCTATGGAGATGACAGCTCAGCACCCAACACTGCTAACATTCAGTTGACCTTCCTGCGTCTGCTGTCCACTGATGCATCCCAGAACATCACCTATCACTGCAAGAACAGCATTGCATTTATGGATGAAGCTTCAGGCAACCTTAAGAAGGCTGTTCTACTCCAAGGATCCAATGATGTAGAAATCAGAGCTGAAGGCAACAGCAGATTCACTTACAATGCCTTGGAAGATGGCTGCAAGGTAATTTATTATGTTCCTCATTATGAAATACAGAATTTAACATTAAAAACACATTTTTAATGTTTAATCGTGATAAAAATGTTATTTATAATAAGAATTTATTGGCACAGCGTTGGCCTTTTACATGATATACCAAATATTTGAAGGCCAAGCAGTTTTAAAATAAAGCCTATGGAGCTTAAAATGTCCTTAAAGGGATAAATCCAGTTTGTGGGAGCTGAATCTGTAAATAAGACTTTAAATACTATAAATAACAAGGAAAAAAGCTATTATTATTATAGTTGATGGATTGTTTATATTGCATTACTCTAGCCAATAACTTTTTTTTTTTTTTTCAGAAACACACTGGCAAATGGAGCAAGACAGTTATTGAATATAGGACACAGAAAACATCTCGCCTGCCCATCGTAGACATTGCACCTATGGATATTGGTGGCGCTGATCAGGAATTTGGTGTTGACATTGGCCCAGTCTGCTTCTTGTAAAAACCAAAAAAAGCATAATAAAAATAAATAAAACCCTAAGGACCTGAGTACTTTCCAATCACTTTTAGGACTTCTGCACTGAATGGCTGAACCGACCCCAAATTTCCATTCATCCACGCGCTTACATTTTGGACTTTTTTATTTTGAATTGCAAGGCCAGAACTGGGCAGACTGAAAAATAAAATCACGGTATTATTTATTTATTGTCTTCCTGTAAGACCTATGGGTCAGGTGAAGGTTTGAAACTAACTGGCATGTTTGAAGGCCCCCTAACTGTTGTACGAAGTGCAGTTTAAAGCAGCCCTCCCCCTCACAGTGTATATCAACAGGAAAACTGTGTGTAATTGAATGAAATGGTGCTATTGTTGTAAAACAGTTTTGTATTTTAAAATATCAACTGATATAAAAAAATCTTTTTGGAAAGTACAAGTTGATCTGGGCTTTGTTCTTTTATATTTTTATATACTGTAGATAGAAAGAAAAAAATCCAGGATTGTCAGTCCACCTGCCCTATTGTTGGGGTTTTTTCCAATAAGAGATGAAGGAAGTTTAGGGCAATATTAGAACTTCCCAGGTTTAAGCTACCTCACACTAACTAAAAACGAAGACAAAAGTGAAATCTTGAAGCTGAACTAAACATGCAGTACTGTAGGAGTCAAAGAAACAGTGATTGATGGAACAATCTTGGGTTACGTTCTCAAGTTCAGGTGATTATCTTATGCTTCTGGGTTCTGTATCTGGGAGAAGACTGAGAGGAAGATCAAAGATTGAGGATCAATTTGATGGCACAAATGAGTAAATAATGGCGAAAAAAAGAGTTGCTGTTTTTTTGGTGGAACAACTAGACAATGCCAAAGTTTTGCAGCTATAGTCTCAATAAATTCAGTATTGTAGTAGGCAAGTGGTTGATGATGACAATTCAGGTCATAGCCATTCAAAAGAGACAATGTTGTCTTCCAAATATGTATGTGAATTATCTACCCCTAACATCTAATTATCTCTGACCTTATTTTGCTGTGTTTTTGAGGATTAAACAGTTAGACACTTTGGCCAGAGGGAGGGAGGGGGAAGCAAAGAAGGGATAAGAATCAAGAATATGTACTATTTTGTATAGAATTTTTTTTTAAATTTCGCAATACTGATTTTCGGCATAGTAGGTTAGTAAACATGCCCACACCAACACTAATCTTTCTTGTGAAATAATTGTCTTACTGTATCTTTTTCTCGTTTTCCAATCCCTCTTCTTTTCTGCAATAAAGACTAAAAAGCTTTTTCTATTAAAAAAAATAAAAATAAAACACGTTTGTTTGATTTTTTATTTGTATTAAATTCCATCCTATGATGTAATCTTTGTTGAATGATGTTAATCTTATCTGGGGTATTTCATGACAGAACGAAACAACACAAATAAAACTTTTAATTAAAAAAGAAAATCACCAGGCTTTTTATTTTCATTGAACCCCTTTTGTCAAAAATTATCCATTTCATTAATGTAAGGATTGAATTTTTGCATTTACACGAGGTATGATGGAATCAAGATATTTATGCCATAAAATGCTATTTGATTTCACCTTCACATCGAGTTTTCTACAGTTATTCTCTATCAGCCCCATAAATGAAGATTTAAAATGTAAAAAAAAATAATATAATAGGGTGTTTTAATGTTATATGTGTGGTACATTAATTCCACAATATCCACTTAGTGTTAATTAATGTGAGCTTAGCTATCATTTTACTTGAAATCATAAATAATCTGTTAACCAGCAAATGCAATATACATTGTCAATGGTGTTGTCATCAAGTGTATATTGGTTAATGAAGACAACTGTGGTGCCTTATATATGTTACTAATCTACTCTTAGTGGATATTGTGGAATATGTGAAATTAGAGCTCATCCTCCACCAACCTTTGTTCATTCATATGGAGTTTTTAGAGGTATGTTTATCAATGGTGGGAAAGTTAGAGTTCACTATTTGATGCATAAACCTCTAAATCCCATAGAAATGAATAGAGAGTAGCAGAATGTTCCTGTGATGAGCTCTAATTTCACAGTTTCATAAAACTACCCCGGACCCCACCCTTCCCCACAAAACCTTAACCCACATACACCTTAATCTACAAAATGTTGAAACCCGCACCCAGACTGTACCTGCTTCTTCCTGTTCCATACCTTATTTTTGCATGCATCTCTGATTCCGAGAGAGGGAATCTTCGAGAACAGCAGAGGAGTGTACTTCTCTAGTCTGACCTGCACAGAAACTGAACCTGCAATGGTTGCCTGAATTTCAAACCACCCCGCCTAACAGGTTTTGGGTCAGCCCAGCAATCATTAATACTCACTTTAGACTGGGTTGGCCAAATAGATTAGTTATTTTCAGAGTACGGTATTCAATAATATTTTCAACATATTCCATTTTACTAGACTGTGGTGAGCATACATTTATTTACTAATCCTGTGCCCCTGGAAAGTCATAGTGATGGTTTTTACATATTTATAAATAAAAACGAATGTCTTTTCCAAAGACACAAAGGACAGATTATCACACTTACCGTACATCCGGGTATTTATCGATTGGTGAACTTTTAATTTCACCCATTGATAAACTAGCTTCTGATAGGAATGCATCGAAAGTGGGTACGTTTTTATGAGCTGAGCTCTGGTTTCACACTTTGATTAATCTCATGCACTGTAAATAATATTAAATTTGTTTATGGATTATCAGCATATTAACCCCTGACATCGCAGTATAAGCACTCTAATAACCCTAGACAAGCCAGTAAAATCACCAGAATTACTTATTTGGTAGTTTTTACCCAGACAGCCCCTCCAAAAACCAGGCTGTCTGGGTCAAAAAATGGACAGATGGCAACCCTCCCACACAAGGCCAATGAGCACGACATTAACTCCAGAAATGCTAGTCCCGAAACTGAGAGATTGGAAGCATTGCCTTCAATTATATGTATGTGCCATTTGATTATTATGATGCACTTATATCTTTGACTTAGAAATATATTTATTGTCCCCTCGTGGAGAAAATGGTTGTCTAAGGTAGAAGAAGTGAGACAAATGGAGGAAATGACTTGTCTAATTCACAATCAAAGCAATAAATATTTTAAAATATGGTACCCCTGGGTAGAATGTATGAAGTCGATTCATTAACATTTACAAGTCATTACCGCCTCAATAATAGCCAAAACTATTACAATTAATATATCACTTTCAATTTTCAAGTTTGATTAGCGGAGAGTTCTTTAGGATTTGGAATGTAATGCTGATAATATTAGCTCAAGAAGACAAAAAGGCGGCACTCTGGTTAAAAGAAGGTGGTTTATTCCAACAGGTCACTGACCAACAACACCTGACACGTTTCAGGAGTAATTCCCTTAATCATAGCCTATGATTAAGTCAAGTAAAGTGCCTTTAACAATTGGAACATGTTTTTTACCTTCATGATTCTCAATAGTTTTGGGCTGTTTGCACTGGGTTTCTTCAATAATCCGTTAAGTTCGACTTTACGGGCTGCCAATTCGATAAAGTTACGTTTTCGGATCGACAATTCGATAAATTTGCACAATTCAAATTCAATTTTTTGTTGCACCAATTTTTGGAGAAGTTTTATTGGGAAATTAAGAGAATTTGGGTTTGGCAGTTTGGTCAAATTACATATCCTTTTTAGAAGAAGAGAACCTAACCTGGTTAGGGTAAGACTGGCTAAAACTAGACAAAAAGCCCTTTATGTGTAAGACATTATGTAGTGCCATATACATAGCACTGCCTTAATACCCAAAATTAAAGTTTAAAGGGATACTGTCATGGGAATTTTTTTTTTCTAAACACATAAGTTAATAGTACTGCTCCAGTAGAATTCTACACTAAAATCAATTTCTAAAAGTGCAATAAAAAATGTATATTTAATTATATGCACAAAACAAAAACTGTGGTACCGTGTTAGCAGTAGCAAAAATAAATAAAAAAACAAACAAATACAAAAAGTATTGTAAAAGTGATACCTATATTGGCTAACAATAAAGAAAATACATTGCAAGCTTTCAGAGCACCAAGGCCCCTTCGTCAGGCAAAATACAAATGAAAGCTAGAAAGGCACAGCACATATTCTGTTAGATCAGTGAAAGGTATTCATGGGCAATAAATTAGGACGTTACAGATAAATAGAGATCAAATGTAGAAATAATACAATGAATTAGGGTGGGTTGTAAATAGTAAATAGTAGATTCAGTCAGGTCACATAGTGTGACATGAAACCTGACCCTAAATAAAGGCCCTGTCTTAATGTGTTTAATTTCAAATAACTCCAAATATTTGAATTCATAAATCTTCCTTTCCCATTCAGTTTTAAAGTTCCCTTTTAGAATTAAGACCTGCGTGTCCTGAAGACTGTGATTTTGACTGCAGAAATGTTGCCCCACTGGTGTATCACATGATTTGGTGTTGATTTTATGTCTGTGATGGTTCATCCTTGTGCGCAGTTTTTGTCCTGTTTCACCAATGTATATGCCTCCTGTAGGGCACCTAGTACATGTAATCATGAATACCACATTGGATGAAGCACACGAATACTGGTCCAGAATGGTGTAGACTTTTTGTGTATTCGGAATTGCAACTTGATCTTTGCACAGGAGGTATTTGCAGGTTTCACATCTGTTGCTGGGAAATGTACCTGCTTTAGTTGTTTTAGGAAGAGCACTTCTGACAATCATTTTCCTCAGATTAGGTGGTTGTCTATAAGACAAGAGAGGTAGTTCTGGGAATATTGGTTTTAGTCGGGTATCTGTATGGAGCATGTGTTGCAGGGCTATTTTTCTGATAATGTTCAGTTGTGGGTTGTAGGTAACTACAATAGGTACCCTGTTGTTTTCTGTCTTTGGGTATTTGTCTCTGGGTATTTGAGTTGCTCTGTGGATTTGATCATCAATAACCTGCGGATGGTATCCCTGATTAACAAAAGTTTCCCGTAAGGAATGGAGTTGTTTATTTCTGTCATCAAGGCTTGAGCAAATCTGGTTGTATCTCAGAGCCTGGCTAAACACAATTGATTTTTTATGTGATGAGGATGAAAACTGTCCCACATAAGATATGCAGGACGGCCTGTTGGCTTTTGGTATAGGGATGTTTGTATGGTTCCATTTTTGATGTAGATGGTGGTATCCAAGAAGTTGATGTGTGAGTAAGAGTGGTTAAGGGTAAGGTTGATGGTCGGGTGGAATTGGTTGAATCTTTGGTGGAATGCCAATAGTTATGTTTCTGATGCTGTCCATATGATAAGTATGTCATCTATATACCGTAAATGGGTTAAGGGCATTGTGTTGCAGGGAGCCAGGTAATTTTCCTCTAACTGGGCCATAAACAGATTGGCATACTGTGGTGCCATTTTGCTTCCCATCAGTTGGAGGTAAATGGCATCCCCTAAAGAGAAGTAGTTGTGTGTCATTATAAACCTGATCAGTTGTAGAGTTGGTACTGTGGGCATATGATTTATTTCTAGGAAGTGCTGGCAGGCTGCAATACCGTCTTCATGTGGTATGTTGGTATATGGAGACCCCACATCCATGGTAGCTAGGATGGTGCCCTCTGGAAGTGGACCTATATTGGCCAGTTTGTTTAAAAGGTCAAATTCAAATTAAAAGCAGCTGTCCAGCTGTCAAATTCTATAGCCTCCTTGGATTGGAGAAAATCGCGACTCCAAAAGTTTCATCACGCGAGACTGTGACATCACGACCACACGCATGCGCAGTGAAGCGTCACGGACTAGCGGAGACGAAGTAGCTTCGCCGTACGCAATTGGAAGCTGCCAGTTACTAAAATGACTTCTTTCGTTTGGTGGCCACCATTACCTTCACCGCTTCTGCTTCCATTTATTCCACAGAAGTGATTTCATATTTTCCGCTTAAGAGAGATTTGTGCTGAAAAATGTAATTTTGCCTGGTTGCCAACGTGTTAACTCAGTCAGAGCTTCTTCTCCCATTTTGACCGGAGAGGAACATTTTTAAGCGAACTAGGGCTGGCTGAAATTCAATTAGTATCTTTGTATTATTAGGGTCCCAGTTTTTTTTTTTTAATAAGAGCAATATTTTTCACATAATAGATGAAATTATTTAAACGGAGGTTGCCTAGTGGGGACATCTGGATCTGACCAGCCATCTAACTTGGTGTCCTCCATCTTGGATGTGAAGGGGAGGTGTAGAACTGCAACACACAGGCTGTTTTGTATAAAAATAAAATATGGATGCCAGGAGGTTCAAACAGGTTTATTGTCCAAGATAATATGCCCAAGATTAATACTCACAAGATCTACTGAGCCAAGGTAGCACAAGATGTTAAATGTCAGGGCAGTTTTGAGCAGAGTCACTACAATGTACACCACGGGGCAGATTTACCAAGGGTCGAATTCGAAAAAAATTCGACCCCCTAGTTCGGCAGATAAAAGCTACCGAAGTCAATGTTAGCCTATGGGGAAGGTCCCCATAGGCTTGCCTAAGTTTTTTTGATCGAAGGATTATTCATTCGATCAAACGATTTAATCCTTCGAATCGAACGATTCGAAGAATTTTAATCCAACGATCGAAGGAATATCCTTCGATCAAAAAAACTTAGGCAAGCCTATGGGGACCTTCCCCATAGGCTAACATTGACTTCGGTAGCTTTTATCTGCCGAACTAGGGGGTCGAATACCGACAGTACTTCGACTATCGAATGGTCGAATAGTCGAACGATTTTTAGTTCGAATCCTTCGATAGTCGTAGTCGAAGGTCGAAGTAGCCCATTCGATGGTCGAAGTAGTCCAAAAAACACTTCGAAATTCGAAGTTTTTTTACTTCGAATCCTTCACTCGAATTTAGTGAATCGGCCCCCAGGTGTAGACTGCTAGGGAAATTGGGATTTCAATGATCCTTGTGGTCAGGATACTATACAGCGGAAGGGAGAATAATCTAAGGCTGATTCCCTATCCAAACTGTGGCTCCTTCACTTACTCAAAGTACAGCCGCCCTAGGGAAAGACTACTCTCTGCTATCAATCCTAATTGGAGTGCAGGCTACGCTTTCTATCTAGATCTGACTATGACTCACTTTCCAAAAAGTGCTATCAAATGGAATAACCTGTCATTGATTAAAGCCTCAGTCCCTGCTCCCCTACTTTCAATAGAGGTAGAGTCCCATCTAGGGCAGCACAGTTTTACTAGGACCTTGATGATCTCAGGATCCCTGGAACACATCCCTGGGTCAGCAACTGAAGGCAAAGAGAGAGAAGCACCCCTAACCAAACACTGTATTAAAGGCAGGAAGTGGCCATAGGCCTGTAGGCCAATGATAGAACTATGTAAATTAATAAATTGATACATGAGCTTTTGCCCAGTAACAAGGAAAATAAGGAAGTGTAGGGATTTAAAGCCATAGGGAAGGTACAAAACCTATGGGTCCCTAAAGGATAAGATATGAAATCCAAGATTTTAATGGATTCAAATTCAAGTTTAGCACACAGACATAATTCGCAAATTATTTGGTGAACCAAAACTGAACCAATTCGCCCATCACAGTTTATCGCTGGTCCCCTGTCTGTGTAAAACACTCTCATTCTCGCTCCATCCACATTCTCTGTTACTGCTGTGTTCCTTCCCATAATTTGGAGTTTTTTGGATAATAGATCCCATACCTCTACTAATGAGTAAAGCCCACATTTTATTAAGTTTTTCATTGATCCTCTGTCTTTGTAAAACACTCTCATTCTCTCTCCATCCACATTCTCCACTACTGCTGTGTTCCTTCCCATGATTTGGAGCTTTCTGGATAACAGATCCCATACCTGTACTAATGAATAAAACCCACATTTTACAGTTTATTTCGGGTCCCCTGTCTGTGTAAAACACTCTCATTCTCCCTCCAATCACTTTCTCTGCATCTGTTGTTTTCCTTCCCAAAATTTGGAGCTTTCTGGATAACAGATCCCATACCTGTACTAATAAGTAAAACCCACATTTTACAGTTTATCTCTGGTCCCCTGTCTGTGTAAAACACTGTCATTCTCTCTCCATCCATATTCTCTTCTGCTGCTATGTTCCTTCCCATAATTTGGAGCTTTCTGGATAACAGATCCCATACCTGTACTTTTGAGTAAAACCCACATTTTACAGTTTATCTCTGGTTCCCTGTCTGTGTAAAACACTCTCATTCTCTCTCCAATCACTTTCTCTGCATCTGTTGTTTTTCTTCGCAACATTTAGAGCCTTCTGGATAACAGATCCCATACCTGAACTAATAAATAAAACCCACATTTTACAGTTTATCGCTCGTCCCCTGTCTGTGTAAAACACTCTCATTCTCTCTCCATCCATATTCTCTGCTGCTGTGTTCCTTCCCAAAATTTGGAGCGTTCTGGATAACAGATCCCATACCTGTACTAATGAGTAAAACCCACATTTTACATTTATTCCTGGTCCCCTGTCTATGTAAAACACTCACACACTCTCTCCATCCACATTCTCTGCATCTAATGTTTTCCTTCCTAAAATTTGAAGCTGTCTGGATAACAGATCCCATACCTGTGCTAATAAATAAAACCCACATTTTACAGTTTATCGCTGGTCCCCTGTCTGTGTAAAACACTCTCATTCTCTCTCCATCCATATTCTCTGCTGCTGCTGTGTTCCTTCCCATATTTCAGAGCTTTCTGGATAACAGATCCCATACCTGTACTAATGAGTAAAACCCACATTTTACAGTTTATCGCTCGTCCCCTGTCTGTGTAAAACACTCTCGTTCTCTCTCCATTCACATTTTGTGCGGCTCCTCTGTCCCTTCCCATAATTTGGAACTTTCTGAATAACAGATCCCATACCTGTACCAACGACTAAAACCCACAGTTTACAGTGTATAACTGGTACCCTGTCTGTGTAAAACACTCTCATTCTCTCTCCATCCATATTCTCTGCTGCTGTGTTCCTTCCCAAAATTTGGAGCGTTCTGGATAACAGATCCCATACCTGTACTAATGAGTAAAACCCACATTTTACATTTATTCCTGGTCCCCTGTATATGTAAAACACTCACACACTCTCTCCATCCACATTCTCTGCATCTAATGTTTTCCTTCCTAAAATTTGAAGCTGTCTGGATAACAGATCCCATACCTGTGCTAATAAATAAAACCCACATTTTACAGTTTATCGCTGGTCCCCTGTCTGTGTAAAACACTCTCATTCTCTCTCCATCCATATTCTCTGCTGCTGCTGTGTTCCTTCCCATATTTCAGAGCTTTCTGGATAACAGATCCCATACCTGTACTAATGAGTAAAACCCACATTTTACAGTTTATCGCTCGTCCCCTGTCTGTGTAAAACACTCTCGTTCTCTCTCCATTCACATTTTGTGCGGCTCCTCTGTCCCTTCCCATAATTTGGAACTTTCTGAATAACAGATCCCATACCTGTACTAACGACTAAAACCCACAGTTTACAGTGTATAACTGGTACCCTGTCTGTGTAAAACACTCTCATTCTCTCTCCATCCATATTCTCTGCTGCTGTGTTCCTTCCCAAAATTTGGAGCGTTCTGGATAACAGATCCCATACCTGTACTAATGAGTAAAACCCACATTTTACATTTATTCCTGGTCCCCTGTATATGTAAAACACTCACACACTCTCTCCATCCACATTCTCTGCATCTAATGTTTTCCTTCCTAAAATTTGAAGCTGTCTGGATAACAGATCCCATACCTGTGCTAATAAATAAAACCCACATTTTACAGTTTATCGCTGGTCCCCTGTCTGTGTAAAACACTCTCATTCTCTCTCCATCCATATTCTCTGCTGCTGCTGTGTTCCTTCCCATATTTCAGAGCTTTCTGGATAACAGATCCCATACCTGTACTAATGAGTAAAACCCACATTTTACAGTTTATCGCTCGTCCCCTGTCTGTGTAAAACACTCTCGTTCTCTCTCCATTCACATTTTGTGCGGCTCCTCTGTCCCTTCCCATAATTTGGAACTTTCTGAATAACAGATCCCATACCTGTACTAACGACTAAAACCCACAGTTTACAGTGTATAACTGGTACCCTGTCTGTGTAAAACACTCTCATTCTCTCTCCATCCATATTCTCTGCTGCTGTGTTCCTTCCCAAAATTTGGAGCGTTCTGGATAACAGATCCCATACCTGTACTAATGAGTAAAACCCACATTTTACATTTATTCCTGGTCCCCTGTCTATGTAAAACACTCACACACTCTCTCCATCCACATTCTCTGCATCTAATATTTTCCTTCTTAAAATTTGAAGCTTTCTGGATAACAGATCCCATACCTATGCTAATAAATAAAACCCACATTTTACAGTTTATCGCTGGTCCCCTGTCTATGTAAAACACTCTCATTCTCTCTCCATCCATATTCTCTGCTGCTGCTGTGTTCCTTCCCATATTTCAGAGCTTTCTGGATAACAGATCCCATACCTGTACTAATGAGTAAAACCCACATTTTACAGTTTATCGCTCGTCCCCTGTCTGTGTAAAACACTCTCGTTCTCTCTCCATTCACATTTTGTGCGGCTCCTCTGTCCCTTCCCATAATTTGGAACTTTCTGAATAACAGATCCCATACCTGTACTAACGACTAAAACCCACAGTTTACAGTGTATAACTGGTACCCTGTCTGTGTAAAACACTCTCATTCTCTCTCCATCCATATTCTCTGCTGCTGTGTTCCTTCCCAAAATTTGGAGCGTTCTGGATAACAGATCCCATACCTGTACTAATGAGTAAAACCCACATTTTACATTTATTCCTGGTCCCCTGTATATGTAAAACACTCACACACTCTCTCCATCCACATTCTCTGCATCTAATGTTTTCCTTCCTAAAATTTGAAGCTGTCTGGATAACAGATCCCATACCTGTGCTAATAAATAAAACCCACATTTTACAGTTTATCGCTGGTCCCCTGTCTGTGTAAAACACTCTCATTCTCTCTCCATCCATATTCTCTGCTGCTGCTGTGTTCCTTCCCATATTTCAGAGCTTTCTGGATAACAGATCCCATACCTGTACTAATGAGTAAAACCCACATTTTACAGTTTATCGCTCGTCCCCTGTCTGTGTAAAACACTCTCGTTCTCTCTCCATTCACATTTTGTGCGGCTCCTCTGTCCCTTCCCATAATTTGGAACTTTCTGAATAACAGATCCCATACCTGTACTAACGACTAAAACCCACAGTTTACAGTGTATAACTGGTACCCTGTCTGTGTAAAACACTCTCATTCTCTCTCCATCCATATTCTCTGCTGCTGTGTTCCTTCCCAAAATTTGGAGCGTTCTGGATAACAGATCCCATACCTGTACTAATGAGTAAAACCCACATTTTACATTTATTCCTGGTCCCCTGTCTATGTAAAACACTCACACACTCTCTCCATCCACATTCTCTGCATCTAATATTTTCCTTCTTAAAATTTGAAGCTTTCTGGATAACAGATCCCATACCTATGCTAATAAATAAAACCCACATTTTACAGTTTATCGCTGGTCCCCTGTCTATGTAAAACACTCTCATTCTCTCTCCATCCATATTCTCTGCTGCTGCTGTGTTCCTTCCCATATTTCAGAGCTTTCTGGATAACAGATCCCATACCTGTACTAATGAGTAAAACCCACATTTTACAGTTTATCGCTGGTCCCCTGTCTATTTAAAACACTGTCATTCTCTCTACATCTAAATTCTCTGCTGCTGCTGTGTTCCTTCCCATATATCAGAGCTTTCTGAATAACAGATCCCATACCTGTACTAATGAGTAAAACCCACATTTTACAGTTTATCTCTGGTCCCCTGTCTGTGCAAAACACTCTCATCCTCTCTCCATCCACATTCTCTGTGCAGCCAATAAGCTATTTTATTAATATTCGGCTGCAGTCGTGTCTGTTGTTTTTCATACTGTTGATATCTCTGTCGCTGTGTGTACAGGCCCATTGGGAAATATGAGATTGGTTAATGAATGTGTTGCTTCCTAGAAGTGCAATGCACAGCAAATCATCCTGTGAGTATGGGAAGATGTACCCTTAAAGGGGTGGTTCACCATTATACCTTATACAAATAATTATACATGCTGCAGGGCTATCATTCCCTATACTGAGAATGGATACTGAATAAACACACTCTCATCATGGCAACAAAACCCACTGCATTTTACTCTACAACGTATTTGTTATTTTGAACTCAGTAACCGTTATGTAACTTGCTGATATAACTGTCCTGCCTTCAGCTGCACGTGTGATGTCACAATGCTCTGAAGTCACAAAGCAGCTGAAACAGGATTTGCATAACGTCACTGTGATGTCATAATGGAAAAAGTCAAGCTGTACTGCTGCAGCCTGAGATTTCTCATTCTTGATCAGGCGACTGAGGTGAGTAGATCTCTGTATATTTGGGAGAAGATATTATTAAAAATAATCATTTTATACTGGTATCATGTGGTATTACAGACTGCTAACAGTATCGTAAATATGTTAGAATGTATGGAGTTCTAACAAACAGTTTGATAAGGAATCTTTCTGTAATTTGGATCTCCAGGCCTTTAAACTGCAAAAACACAATTTAAACATTAACTTAACCCTGTAGGATTGTTTTGACTCAAATAAGGATTGATTATATTTTAGTTGGGATCCAGTAAAATGTATTGTTTTCTTATTACCCAGAAAAAGGAAATCATTATTAAACATTTTAATTAAATGAGTCTATGGGAGACGGCCTTTCTGTAATATGGAGTTTTCTGCATAACAGGTTTCTGGATAACAGATCCCATAGTTGTATATCTATATATACACAGACACACACATATCTGGATTACTTAAGTGTTTCTTTTTGTCTCTACAGAGAGAATATTTTGCTACCAAACCGAACAAATCATCAAAACAACAATCAGAGAACAACAAAACTACAATCAGAAAACTACAAAACAACTTTTAGAGAACAACAAAACAACGATCAGAGAACAACAAAACAAGATCAGAGATCGAAAAAAACAACGATCGGAAAACTACAAAACAACAAAATGTTGAAATCAATCTGTAAATGCTTTTGCTTTCGAAAGGTAAGGACATCGTTCTTTCTACTGTAACATGACATTTCACAGGAAGTCAATGAGCTTTTTTTTTTGCCCTAATGCATTAAAGTCAATGGGCGTTTTTTCTTATGGCAACTTTTTGTCCTAATGCATTAAAGTCAATGGGCGTTTTTTCTTGGCGATTTTTTTGTCCTAATGCATTAAAGTCAATGGGGTTTTTCTTATGGCAACTTTTTTGTCCTAATGCATTAAAGTCAATGGCCGTTTTTCTTATGGCGACTTTTTTGTCCTAATGCATTAAAGTCAATGGGCGTTTTTTCTTATGGTGACTTTTTTGTCCTAATGCATTAAAATCAATGGGCGTTTTTCTTATGGCGACTTTTTGTCCTAATGCATTAAAGTCAACGGGCGTTTTTCTTAAGGCGACTTTTTGTCCTAATGCATTAAAGTCAATGGGTGTTTTTTCTTATGGTGACTTTTTTGTCCTAATGCATTAAAGTCAATGGGCGTTTTTCTTAAGGCGACTTTTTGTCCTAATGCATTAAAGTCAATGGGTGTTTTTTCTTATGGCAACTTTTTTGTCCTAATGCATTAAAGTCAATGGGCGTTTTTCTTAAGGCGACTTTTTGTCCTAATGCATTAAAGTCAATGGGTGTTTTTTCTTATGGCAACTTTTTTGTCCTAATGCATTAAAGTCAATGGGCGTTTTTCTTAAGGCGACTTTTTGTCCTAATGCATTAAAGTCAATGGGTGTTTTTTCTTATGGTGACTTTTTTGTCCTAATGCATTAAAGTCAATGGGCGTTTTTCTTAAGGCGACTTTTTGTCCTAATGCATTAAAGTCAATGGGTGTTTTTTCTTATGGTGACTTTTTTGTCCTAATGCATTAAAGTCAATGGGCGTTTTTCTTAAGGCGACTTTTTGTCCTAATGCATTAAAGTCAATGGGCTTTTTTTCTTATGGTGACTTTTTTGTCCTAATGCATTAAAGTCAATGGGCGTTTTTCTTATGGCGACTTATTTGTCCTAATGAATTAAAGTCAATGGGCGTTTTTTCTTATGGTGACTTTTTTTGTCCTAATGCATTAAAGTCAATGTTTTTTTTTCTTATGACGATTTTTTTGCCCTAATGCATTAAAGTCAATGGGCGTTTTCTCTTATGGTGACTTTTGTGTCCTAATGCATTAAAGTCAATGGCCGTTTTTTCTGTTGGCGACTTTTTTGTCCTAATGCATTAAAGTCAATGGGTGTTTTTTCTTATGGCGACTTTTTTGTCCAGATGCATTAAAGTCAATGGCCATTTTTTGTGGCAAAGTTTCCCGTGGCAAATTTGCACATGGTGATATTTGGAAATTCACAGCAAATCCATGGCTGGCAAATTAATTTGTACATCACTAATTAAAACCAAATCATTCTATTCAGATAACCAAATATTTCAATTGCTAATAAGTTCCAATACCTTTTCCCAAAATCAGGGAAATGTATTATGCATAATATATAGGTGGCACCACAAAACAATAAATGAGGGAATACTTAAAAAATCAGGGGATGTAAAATGGGGGTTCAACTGTATGTGATTTTTTAAAATCATACTGCTATCTACATATTTACGTTGTTTCTATTAACTAAGAGAAGTTGTATTTATATAATTTATATAATTAAAGTTTTCCTATTTGGTAATTTCTTTTTTTCTCTCTCTCTTCATTAGAAAAAAAGAGTTAAAACCAACAAAAAAGAATCTGTAGTGGTAAGTGATGAAGAATTGGCCACAAGAATATGTGACCCCATTTTCTTACCTATTTGTGCTATCAACTTTAGTTTATTTCCTTGCTTATACATTTATACCTTGATGAAGCTGCACCATATACATATTCAATTCATACTAATGCAAAATAAAACCATGGGGTTCAGTGGAATTAGCAAGTCAATTCACATCCCCCCCCACAATTGCTCACATATATAGTTACATAGTTAAATCAGGTTGGATATAAGACAAAGTCCATCAAGTTCAACCCCTCCAAATGAAACCCAGCATCCATACACACACCCCTCTCTACTTTCACATAAATTCTTAATACCCATACCTATACTAACTATAGAGTTTAGTATCACAATAGCCTTTGATATTATGTCTGTCCAAGAAATCATCCAAGCCATTCTTAAAGGCATTAACTGAATCAGCCATCACAACATCACCCGGCAGTGCATTCCACAACCTCACTGTCCTGATTGTGAAGAACCACCTATGTTGCTTCAAATGAAAGTTCTTTTCTTCTAGTCTGAAGGGGTGGCCTCTTTATGCTTAAAAAGGTCCCCTGCTATTTGTCTATAATGTCCTCTAATGTACTTGTAAAGTGTAATTATGTCCCCTCACAAGTGCCTTTTTTCCAGAGAAAACAATCCCAAACTTGACAGTCAACCCTCATAATTTAAGTCTTCCATCCTTCTAACCAGTTTAGTTGCACTTAGTCTCTGTACTCTCTCCAGCTCATTTATATCCCTCTTAAGCACTGGAGTCCAAAACTACACTGCATACTCCAGATGAGGCCTCACCAGGGACCTATAAAGAGGCATAATTATGTTTTCATCCCTTAAGTTAATGCCCTTTTTATGCAAGAACTTCATTTGCTTTAGTAGCAACAGAATGACACAGCCCAGCATTAGAAAACTTGTTATCTACAAAACCCCCAAAATCCTACGCAATATGTTAGCGCTATATAAATACATGTTAATAATAATAATCCTAATAATAATAATCCTAATAATAATAATCCTTCTAATTTAAGAAAACTCCAAACACACTGCCATTTAGTATGTAACTTGCAAATGATAACCTTTCATTTATCAGCATTGAACCTCATTTTCTAGTTTGCTGCCCAATTTCCTAATTTAAAAAAAATCACTCTGCAAAGTGGCAGCATCCTTCATGGAACCTTTAATTCTGCACAATTTAGTACCATCTGCAAAAATAGAAACAGTATTTTCAATGCCCACCTCCAGGTCATTAATAAACAAGTTGAAAAGCAAGGGACCTAGTACAGAGCCCTGCGGTACTCCACTAACAAAATTGGACCAATTAGAAAATGTTCCATTTACCACCACTCTTTGTAGTCTATCTTTTAGCCAGTTCTCTATGCTGGTACAAACACTATGTTCCAGGCCAACATTCCTTAATTTAACCAGTAACCTTCTGTGTGGCACTGTATCAAATGCTTTAGCAAAGTCTAAGTAAATCACATCCACTGCCATCCCAGAATCAAGGTCTCTGCTTACCTTCTCATAAAAAGAAATTAAGTTAGTCTGGCAAGATCTATTACACATAAATCCATGCTGACACACACTGATCATATTATGATTTGCTATAAAGTCCAGTATCTTATCCTTTATTAACCCTTCAAAAGGCTTTCCTACCACTGACGTTAGACTAACTGGCCTCTAGGTTTGAGGCTGAATACGGGATCCTTTTTTTGAATAGCGGCACTGCATTAGCAATTCACAAGTCTCTCAGTACTATGCCAGACCTCAATGAATCCTGAAACATTAAGTAAAGAGGTTTGGCAATCACAGAGCTAAGCTCGCTAAGCACCCTGGGATGAATACCATCTGGCCCCAGACCTTTGTTTATCTTAACATGTTCTAGTCTTTTTTGAACTTCCTCATGCATGAACCAAGCATCATTAGTTGTATTACTAGAATTAGGACTATTAAGAAGGAAACCTTCATTAACTGGTTCCTCATTTGTGAAGACAGACGAAAAATATGAGTTCAGAATCTGTGCTTTTTTTGTTTTCATCAACTAGCTGACCCCCTTCTGATATTAAAGGTCCCACCCCATGTAGATAATAATCATTTGTCCATGACTTGATAACCATGGGACCTTCCTTACTTACATAGATGACATATTTCATAACAGAATGAACTTTATTAAAACACTTTTCTTTCTTGATGATGAAATCTCATTCTCTAATTTCAAAGGGATAACCCCTTGGCCTTTACATTATTATAATAATAAATCCGTATTCCTTATCCTGTGTTTATTTACTTATTATTATTATAATAACATATTTAAACATTAATTATATCTAATCAAAAGCATACATTTCCAAGACTAACCATACTCCATTAGAATGAATGATAGACCTTTAATTGCATGAAGTAACACCATATTTTTATCATTCAACCAGGAGGAGCACATTGAGGAACCCCACGAGATTATCTGCTTGGTAAGCAATATTTTTTAACTTCCCTTAAATGTTGTGTTGATTACTATTATTACTATTATCATTACCAAATTTCCTTTTTATTTGGCAGTGGTTAGATTAGATTTCTTCTGTTTGAGCCCTCCCCTGCCAGCCAAGTTTTAAGCCAGGGGTGCCCAAAAGGTAGATAGGGATCTACCAGTAGATCTTTAGCTGGTGCTCAGTAGATCTCAAGACAATGTCAACAAACAGCTTGTCTAAATCACCCCCTGTTTCATGCTTTTTATTCAGATATTTATTATGTTAAGGTTATATAAGAAATCATTGTTTCTTAAATAAAATAAATAATTACATTCTTGAATATAGCAATATAACTTTTCCCATGAATACATGTAATATTTAAGTCATATTCTCTATGGAACAGAATGCTAACAATGCTTTTATGGATATAGATCACAATGGGACAACATCACTAGAAGTAGATCTCTCATTGATAAAGTATGGGCACTCCTGTTTTAAGCCTTTTCTAGGGGGCCCAGCTCCACTGGGAAATGTTAGCTCAGTGCTCCCCATTGGAACATCACCATATTCCCAGAGGAGAGATCTGATATAACAGTCTCTTATACCATTGCTCTTAACCATGATAATCTGGTAAAAACAGAAGAAGTAGTATAAAGTGATGGGAATATGATAGAAAGTTGTTTTGGCAAACCGGTTACCCTTAATGGAAACATACACCTTTACCATTTAACAAGTTGGTTTGCAAACAGAAACTTTATCCAATTAACCCAAAAACTTTAATATAAATATGATTTATATCCACACATGGATTTGTACATACAATAGATATATCCCCTGCCTCCCACTCACCAGTGATATGTGACTCTGATCTATTTTCCTTTCTTAACCAGGTACCACCTGCAGAATCTGGCAATACCATCTGCCAAGTAAGTGCCAAATAGTTACAAATAAAACAATCCTAAAATATTCACTATTCAATATTGAACTTTAGCATTATAAGAATTTGAACATATCACTAATTGTATCCCTCTTAGGAGGAAAAACCAGAACAGCAACTGGAGCTGGACACTACCAACTGCCAGGTAAGCATAAGAGAAGGAGAGTAAGGGAAAATAAAATCACCTTATATTTTATGCAAGATTGTATTTTAGCTTCTTTGCAAGGAAATAATACAATGTTTTTCCTTTCTTTTTTAAGCTGGAGATTCTAGAAACCCCTGATGTTAATATCAGTCAGGTAAGATGAAAAAATATGGTCAAACTAATAAAATAGTATTAAACCTAGATTCACATTGGGTGACAATTCGGTACACCCCTGATGAGCCTGTTCCATCTACTTTTCCAAATTGCATGTAAATTCAGTGTGCTCATGGTCTTATGGCTACAAACACAGGAGTCTGGGTGTTGCTTCAAAAACATCAATGATGTACGAGTAAAAAAGGTCTCATTAAACATTTTTTTATTAATTATATTTCCAGAAATGCACATAAATACTTGCAGCAGACTTGTACCTAATTAATCCGGTGAACGCAATATTTTCACACCGAGCTGGAATTGCAGAATAAAAAATCCCACATTGAAAATAATAAACACAGGGAACATATATACTTTGAGCGTTACAATATTGGCTTTTGACCCTTTTTTTTGTCTTAACCAGGAGGAAGAACAACAAGAACAGGAGAAAGCTGATAGCAGCCCCTGCCAGGTAAGCAGGTCTCATTGTACACACTTCAATCAGAGAAATAAAGGGGTTAACAATAATGATACTGACAAACAACAATCATTCATCCCACTCTACAGCTCAGCTTTCTTCCCTTACTTTTGGACATAAATATAGAAAATCGAATGTTGCAGTTCATCTTTAAAATCAAGGGTTCAGTTTAACTAAACATACATTTTCTTTGTCCTAAATAGGAGATACCAGAGGAATCAGGCTCTAACACCTGCCAGCCTGAAAGCTCCAACAGCTCCGAAGAGCAAGTGGAAGCCCTGGAACAACAGGTAGGCCTTAAAGCCTTTAAAATGGTTTGAGCAGAATTATTTAATTAAACCTTCTGTATAATGAGCTGCTCTTATCTCAATATATCTGCTTGTAGTTTGAATTAAGGCATGTCAATGGCTTTTGTATCTTTTTAAAAATAATCACCAATTGACTTAGAAGCCCTCTGTTTAAACAAACTGCTCTCTCTCACAAACCCTGATCATTAAAATACAGTGGAAAAACAAATATAATGTCCATTGAAGCAACTGTTCTCCAGAGTTGATCTCACTTGCTTCTATACAAGGCTTGTTTCAGAATATGTTTTATTAAGCTGAACTGAATAAGGGGGTTATATATCAAAGTCTGAATTTATCTCATTACTTTCTGCTATAAACTCTGATCAAATTTGCTCGGGTTTTTTACGCTTATTTATTATTACATTTTCCTGCAATTTTGTTTTGTGGGAAATAAACGGATTTTCACAATTTTTAAGATTGTTTCAAAATGTTCACCCGAAAACATCGGGATATTGCACGAAACCCAGTGCACATATAAAAATCATTTGGACTTCTCCCATTGAATTATATGCAACCTCGGCAGATCTGAGATGCCGGATTTTCAGATTCTGACTTTTCCATCCTTGGGGTTTTAATAAATTCTGAAAAATTTGTGATTTTTTAAAAGTCAGATTTTAGAAAAAAAATAATGAATTTTTCGTGATTTTTGCATTCTGAGTTTAGTAAATAACCCCTTAATGTCTTTCTCACCACCAAAGAAATTAATCCAACCATACTTTTTTGTACTTAGTCACACTGCAATATATGCTTTAAGCTTCACAATATTGGTTTTTGACCTTTTTTTCTGTCTTAACCAGGAGGAAGAACAACAAGAACAGGAGAAAGCTGATAGCAGCCCCTGCCAGGTAAGCAGATCTCACTGTACACACTTCAATCAGAGAAATAAGGTTTTTAACAATAATGATACTGACAAACAACAATCATTCATCCCGCTCCACAGCTCAGCTTTCTTCCCTTACTTTTGGACATAAATATAGAAAATTGAATGTTGCATGGATTGAATCAAGGGTTCAGTTTAACTAAACATACATTTTCTTTGTCCTAAATAGGAGATACAAGAGGAATCAGGCTCTAACACCTGCCAGCCTGAAAGCTCTAACAGCTCCGAAGAGCAAGTGGAAGCCCTGGAACAACAGGTAGGCCTTAAAGCCTTTAAAATGGTTTGAGCAGAATTATTTAATTAAACCTTCTGTATAATGAGCTGCTCTTATCTTAAAGACTAATATATCTGCTTGTAGTTTGAATGAATGCATGTCTGTGACTTTTGTATCTTTTTAAAAATAATCACCAATTGACTTAGAAGCCCTCTGTTTAAACAAACTGCTCTCTCTCACAAACCCTGATCATTAAAATACAGTGGAAAAACAAATATAATGTCCATTGAAGCACCTGCACTCCAGAGTTGATCTCACTTGCTTCTATACAAGGCTTGTTTCAGAATATGTTTTATTAAGCTGAACTAATACAATAAGGGGGTTATTTATCAAAGTCTGAATTTATCTCATTACTTTCTGCTACAAACGCTGATCAAATGTGCTCAGGTTTTTTACGTTTATTTATTATTACATTTTCCTGAAATTTTGCTTTGTGGGAAATAAACGGATTTTCACAATTTTTAAGATTTTTTCAAAATGTTCACCCGAAAACATCGGGATATTGCACAAAACCCAGTGCACATAAAAAAATCATTTAGACTTCTCCTGATGACTTATATGCAACCTCAGCAGGTCTGAGATGCCGGATTTTCAGATTCTGACTTTTCCACCCTTGGGGTTTAATAAATTCTGAAAAATTTGTGATTTTTTAAAAGTCAGATTTTAGAAAAAAAAATTATGAACTTTTTTGTGATTTTTGCATTCCAAGTTTAATAAATAACCCCTTAATGTCTTTCTTCCCACCAAAGAAATTAACCATGCTTTATCTTTTTTGTATTGTGTTACAGTGCAATATATGCTTTAAGCTTCACAATATTGGTTTTTGACCTTTTTTTCTGTCTTAACCAGGAGGAAGAACAACTGGCTGAGGAGGAAAAAGCTGATAGCAGCCCCTGCCAGGTAATAATAATCATTTGTCCATGACTTTATAACCATGGGATTATAACCATAGGATTATCCATTACCAGCTCCATAAATTAATAAATTTCATGATTTTATGGACTTTAGTAAAACACCACCCCTTGGCCTTTGCATTGTTATCACAATAAAATGTAATTACTTATTATTATAACATATTTACAAATATTAGTTTTATCTAATCAAAAGCATATGTTTCCGGGACTTACCATACTCCTTTAGTGATAACTAATGATAAATCATAGGAGTTGATATCAAACAGTCCTAATATTTTATCTTTCCTTAAATGTTGTGTTGATTACTATTATTACTATTATCATTACCAAAGTTCCTTTTATTTGGCAGTGGTTAGATTAGATTCCTTCAGTCTGAGCCCTCCCCTCCCAGCGACCATATTTTTAACATGAGAGCTGTTGGCTCAGTGCTCCCCATTGGAACATCACCATATTCCCAGAGGAGAGAACTGATATAACAGTCTCTTATAACATTGCTCTTAACCACAATATTCTGGTTATACTCATATGGAATATGTCAGGAAAGCAGAAAAGAAGTGGCACAAAGCCATGGGGCTGACCTCGGCATAGTTCATTGAGCAAAATGATTACTATTAATGGAAACATAAGAATTTACCATTTAATATGATGGTTTGCCAAAAGCTAAATAAAATTAATTAACCCAAATACTGTGATATAAATATGATTTACATTCACATATGGATCTGTACATACAGTGGTTAAACCCCTGCCCACCCTCTCACCAGAGATGTGTGACTCTGGTCTATTTTCCTCTCTTAACCAGGTACAACCTGCTGGATCTGCTCATGCCATCTGCCAAGTAAACACAAAATAATTAAAAATAAAACACAAATACTTAAATATTACACAATTATTTGCACTCTAAAAATCTGAGTTGATTTGATAACTTGACTTTTATCTTTTAAACAGGAACCACCAGCATCCCCTGTTAATACCAACTGCCAGGTAAGTATTTATTATTATTACTATTATAAACATGTATTTATATAGCGTCAACATATTTTGCAGCACTGTAAAGTAGTACAGAAACATTTAGGGTTGGACTACACGGATGATGTTGGAGGGATCCGATGCACTGCACAAAAATACAGGCATCAAATCAGATGCAAGCTGCGTCTGTCGCGTCGGATCAATGCCGCAACTTCAATGCATTCACTTACCTTATTTCTGTCCCATCTGTTTTGACACCTGCGTTTTTGCGCAGCATGTTGGATTGCTCCAAAATTGTCCATGTAGTGCTACACATAATGGTTTGATTTTTGGGAAGTTGAGTGAATTTGCTTTATATAAAAAACATATTAGGTACTGAACTATAGTATTATCAGTATTTGATCATTAACTTTATCCCACTTAGGAGGAAAAACCAGAGCAAAATCTGGAGCTAACCACTACTAACTGCCAGGTAAGAGAGTGAGAGTAGTGAAGAATAAAAAGATCACCTATTTTATGCAAGATTGTAGCTTAGCTTCTTTACAATCGCAATAATACGACGTTTTTCTTTCCTTTTTTTAACCAGGAGACTCCAGAAACACCTGATATTAACACCTATCAGGTAAAAATAAAGGATATGGTGAAAATACAAAAAAATTAAGGGGATCTTAAACCCAGATTCACCTTGGGGTGGCAATTTGTTAGGCACAACCTATCTAACTTTAATGGGCAGATTTATGAAGGGTTGAAGTGAAAATTCAAATTTCTGATTCAAATTTTCAACTATTTTTATGGCCAAAACTGTCAAACTTTAACAACAACAGCCAGGTAATTCTAAGAAAGGGAGTAGGGGCAAATTAATTCACTCTATTTTTATGGAAGATTGTATTTTAGCTAATAAATCAAATACACTTATATAATATATATAAAATATGTGTAAAATCTTTTTCTTCTCCTCTCTTAACCAGGAGACACCAGAACCACCTGACACTAAGATCTGTCAGGTAAGTAGAAATGATATGGTCACAATACAAAAAATATGGAAATATTTTTTCATTTAAGCATCTGCATTCCAGGGTTCAGGTCACATAACATATAATATTATATTCCCTCTTTTAACCAAGATGTACCATTGAAAACTTGCAATCCATAATATGCTTTATATGTGTGACCTATTACTATTTACTTAGGTCTATTTCCAAGAAACCTGGCTATAAACCTTATATGTGTAAACCTTAACCTAACAATCTTAACTAACATATAGACAGCCCCTATCCTTGTCCTTCAAATTATAATTTTCCAGGTTTACAAAAACAGTTGATCTAAAAAAAATGTTTTTGTCTTCCCCAGGTGAATCAACATAAAATTGCAGATAAATACATGGTAAGCAGCTGTTAAACGGTATTTTGGAACACTAAACAACGCAAAAGCTCAACTTTAATGGTTTGAATTAAATAATCCAACCCTCAGCCTTCTCTCAAATACAATTCCCAGTTCCCCCTATACTTCCTGTGCTTCTCTGATTTGCCCAATGTCGTTGTATTTGTCATGTTTTTAATACAATGTTTTTTTTTAGAACCCCAGGAGATATCTGCAGCTCTTAGACCCAGGTTGCGAGGACAACTATGGGATGAACTATAATGTAAGATATGAGTTTTGTCTCTTCTGTGTTTTTCTTGAGCTTCTGAATCTACCAATAAACCTTCCCGTATCAGTAATAATCAGAGTCTCTTTTTCTACTTTTGTTGCAGGGATGGCACCGTAAAGAGCAAAAAGAAGTGGCCATCACCATCGTTAAAGATATCGAGGTAACATGTCTTGATACGATTACTAGAATCAGATACTAATAAGCCTTTTGTTACACGTATATTATGATTGTTAAATAGAAGGAGAACTTGCTAACCAAATATTGGCATGTTCTCATTTCTGCACCAGTCAGTATAATATCCTGACCCCTAATAACTATGTAACTATATAAATAAATCAACAAGTACTTTATGAGATTTAAGAAGTAAAATAATAGAGTCAATCATATTATGCAAGTCTTATGTAGGGGACAAGCTTTTAGTTTTCAGAATTACAAGTTAGGTTGGAGTATTTGAAATGGTTATTTTATTCATTGTATGAACTTTGCTTCTTTTGATTGAAACTAGAACAAAAAAAGAATCCGGCAAGAAGTTGACATCCTAGAAGCAGTTAAGGGCCACAAAAATGTGATCGGCTTTTACGGGGCATTTTACCACCCTGCCTCTGTGAAGATGCCAGAACGTGAAGGACTGTGGGTAAGGAAGTGTTAATTCAGATATGTTACACCTTTATGCATCAACAGCTCTTATACAAGCGAGCATTTGGATGCAAATATGATTCAGTTTGGTAAGGAAGAGTCCAGTGCATGTGGACCACTTTGTTCTTAGTTGAACCAGATATTGTATTTACATCCGGAATGCTCATGTAGATTATTTCTGACTTATACCCTTTCACCAGACATCCCAATAATATTTTAGGTCACACAAATCTATGCATTAACCATTGTTTGTTTGTGTTCTAGATTTCTATGGAGCGTTGGTCTGGTGTATCCGTGCAAGACCTCATCAACACCAGACGCTCCCTGTCAGAGGACTGGATTGCCTATATCTGCAGGGAGGTGCTACAGGTATGTCTCATGTGAATCTCCTCAATACTCTTGTGGATAAATCTAATTAATTAAAGAGCATGACAAATATTTATACTTTTTCTTTATTCATTTCCCAGGGCCTGTGTCATCTTCATAAACAGAATGTCATTCATCACGACCTGAGGCCACAGAATATTATAGTGACATCATCCGCTGATGTAAAGATCAGTAAGTGACGCTTGGAATCTGAACAAAGGGATAGTATCTTCTATCTCCATGGTGTATATTGGTGGGTCACATTTATAAACGGACATTAAAACTCTTGCTTTTGTTCTATAATTTCAGCCGACTTCAGCTCCGCCACCATGGGGACAAGCAGTGTTAGTACTTCTGGGACTATACCATACATGGCCCCAGAAGTACTCATCAACATTAGCACCAAGATCATCCGTTACAACTCGAAGGTATTGTAATGTCTTCTCTCTCCCTTTATATGTAACATCACTCACTTCACATACCCCGCTCATAACAGTGAATCCAAAGCTACAAAATGGCTTCTGTGATGTCTGATGGGGAATCTGAAGTGAAGGAGAGAAATGCATTCTAACTGCAGGGCACAAGAATATTAGAAACCAACTACATTTGACTCTTTATGGGGGTTTCAAACTCCTTGAGACACACTGAGTCTGGGGTCTTTGGGGTCACTCCTTGAAATGTTTTATCAGTACAAAGGTCACGCTTTGTATCATACAGAGAAACCTTAATTTTACACCACTGATTTTATGTTTTTCCCACAGTCTACACATTTTTGTTGTGACCCCAGCATTATAAAATATCTTATAAATCTCCTTGAGTTTATATGTTTACACCATTTTTTTCTGGTCCTTTGAAATACATAAAATATGGGTTCTGCTATATTTTGGTATTGTGCAGAATCACTGTCAGGGTGTGGATAGATACATAGCAAAAGTGCCTGAATTATCTGTAATTGGAATTGGCCTGTGTATATTCTTGTCTAATTGACTTTTCTCCCAAATTTTAATATTTAGGCTGATATATGGTCATTGGGAATATCAGCGCTGGAAATGGCAGAAGGATATTATCGTAAGTAAACCCCAGTGTGTGTGGATTATAGTGCATAAATAACTATTTGTCAAAAGGTTAGAGGGCATTTATATGTATTATTAAATATGAAAAACTAAGGGGCTGGTATATGAAAATTTCAATTTAATAATTTAATATTATGTTTCCAATCCCGGAACACAATTAAGTTGATTTGACTTTTTTAAAGATGTGAAAGAGCTTAAAAGTTAAAATTTCTGTAAATTGCCCCCCAAATGTTTTGATTGTCAGTCATTATATTCTCATTTTTTATTTTCTTACAACCTAGCATTCAGCAGATATCCTGAAAACAAATTAATGAAGAGGGTTATGCACGGTCCCGCACCAACATTACTATGGGACAAATGGTGAGTCATTTGTATTGAATCAGGAAAAGAGAGGGAGTGGTGGGGAAATAAAAAAGAAATTGGGGAGAGGGTGGGGATTGACAGGGGAGTAAAGGGATGTGTAAATGAGAATGAGAGTCAAGAAAACTTGGGAACTGGGGTGAAGTAAGGATGGTGAATGGATAAATGGGAAAGAAGTAAAGGTGAAGGTAAAGTGTAATATGTGTAGCTCTTGAATGCACAGATTCTTAATCTGATGATTAGCTTGAGACCTTGGGGTTATTATCTGGCAGCCAATATAACCCAGGCCAAGACATTGGCACAACATTATGGTCGTATCTGGTGGCTAGGGTCAAATAGACCACCCCTTTTTAAGGCAGATCAGTTGAAGCATTATAAGGAAAGGGGCTCATCCTCTATTGGTTACTTGAACAGTTTCTGACTGTGCTGTGATTGGGTGCAGAGTGACATCATCAATGTTTAACAAAAAGACTGTCAGTAAAATAGAGGCTTATGGGGGATACAGGGCACATGGCTGTGCTGGTTCTTTAACATGTGTGAGCGCTGCAAATTTAGTTATTATATAACAAGAACAATTTAATTTTTCCTCTGTTTTTTATTTTTCCAGGAGTGACAACTTTCGTGCATTCATCAGTGAAATCCTCCAAAAGAATGCAGCATGGAGGCCCTCTGCAGAGCAGCTACTGTTACACCCCTTCATATTAAATATCTCGAATGAGAGGGGTGTGACTGATTCCATCAAGTGGTACCTGCATTAAGGTAAGGAAGCTGCTCATTCTCATTATAATTCACTTCATGTATTGACTAGATCCATCTACTGCTCTTATTCATACAATATTCTCGGCCTTTCCTACATATACTATAATTCTAACTAAAGCCAGGCCCAGATTTGCGGCAAGGCCGCATAGGCCCGGGCCTAGGGCGGCAAAGAAATAGGGGCGGCATGCCGCCCAGCCGCCGTTCAACTGCACCAGCTGCGCTGGCGTTTTTTCGCCGGCGCCCTGGGAAGGCGGGCGCTAGGACCGCGCGGCCGCCTGGTCAGACCGCGCGGCCTAGGGGCGCCCAGAAGTGAAATCCGGCGCTGACTAAAGCCACCCATAATAAAGGCCGAGATTGTATAAGGGCAGATGTCACTGAACTAGGCCAAAACTATGAGAGTAACAAACCTGACAAGATGGGAGAAAATGTTATTATTAAAAAGTTGTAGTTGACATCACCATTAAGGGGATGGGATATAAAAGATGCAGCACATATAAAACATAGACAAAATTACAGAATTATTATACAAACATCTTCTCCATGACTAACACTGATCAATCTTTCCTTAGGAATGAAGAACTGAAAAAATAGCAGCCATCGGGGGAGGGACGGGGGCACAATCGCAGGGCCCTATGTCATCTTTGGGCCCCGCAAAAAAACATGGTCCCGATGGCGGCTTCAGAAGATTAACAACATCAGCCTTAGAAGATTACCATCAATTTGATATTTTACATTATTCAATTTAATAAACATCTTAAAATTACATTGACCTCTGGTGTTTTTTTTAATAGGGAGACATCCCTAAAAACCTCCAAGCCCACTGTTGGCTCATTTCCATCTTCCTTTTAATATTAGTTCTAATGACCTGGACAAAATCTCATAAACACTTACTATGTTGGTTTTATCCATCCTGGTCCTGCTGGGGTTCTCTTAGTGGGTTCCATCAATATCTTCTTTAGCAGCAAGTGAAATAGTCACTAATACCCTTATTAATGCTGCACATACTGGAGACAGGTTAAATGTCTGCAATATTGTATTCCTTCTAGAGCTATAAAAGAGTTGTTCGTTCCAACATAGATCATGAGGCAACTTCGGGCGACTTCAGAATCTGTGCCATGCCGCAAATAATTTTTTATTATAGCCGGCGCAAGACAGGGGGAAAGTGTTTGAGGAGATTAGTCTCTTCAAAGAGGTGAATAAATCTCCCCTAATCACCAGATATGCCCTTACCCTTAATAATAGTTAAAAAAATACTCTGAATGAAACAACTAAAAATATATATATATAAAAATAATTTAACTGAAATATAAATATATACGTAAATATTTACTATATTTATTTATATTTCAGTTAATTTGTATTAATATATATATATTTTATATACTATTAATTATCTTGCATTATGTATAGGATCTGTATTAAAAAAACTCTAATGTGTATGTTGTAACACTTGGCTCTATTTCAAATAGCCTAATAATACAGAATGCTTTTTTATAAATGAACCACTATGGCAATGATATACAGATATTTGTTGATTAATTACAACTCCACCCACAACATCTTCTTTTGGCTCCCTTTCCTTTAAATACAATGTTTGTACCAGAAAAAAGTTAGCCTATGATTGTGTCCTTGGGGGACACAAAACGCGTCAAGGTTTTTTATCTTTTAATACATAATGTAAAATAAAGACTTTTTGTACTATTTAAAATTTGGGCTCCTGGATTCTACTGATTGTTTGAGTTTGGTGTTTTGGAGTGGTGCCTGCCCGTTATTACAGTTTTCTGTAGTGGGAGATGTAGTTTACCGGCAGCGTTCGTTAAAGGGAAAAATGTAATTTATCTACACCGTTAGTTGTAATTTATCAGCAGCTTTAGATGTAGTGGGAGATGTAGTTTATCGGCAGCGTTAGACGTAGTTTATCAGCAGTGTTAGATGTAGTGGGAGCTGTTGTTTATCTGCATCATTAGATGTAGTGAGAGATGTAGTTTATCAGCAGCATTAGATGTGGTGGGAGATGTAGTTTATCGGCAACGTAAGATGTAGTTTAACAGCAGCGTCAGATGTAGCATGAAATGTAGTTATCTGCAGTGTTAGATGTAGTTTATCTGCAGCATTAGATGTAGTTTATTGTTAGTGTTAGATGTAACGAGAGATATAGTTTATCAGCAGATATTAGATTGAAGCCCATAGGATGGCTAACCCTCAATGTATATACTGAACAGAAAGGTGCCTCTGCCCTACAGTGGTGTAACTACTCACTGGCCGGCCCTGGTACAGGATGGGCACTGGGGGCCCCCTGTCAGGCCCTCCCCCTATGAATCACTTAGATTAGAAAATGGAAATAAGACAAAGGGACATCAAAATAAAATTAACAAGAAACCAGCCAAGCTTTTTTATTTTAAGTGACAATTACTTTGTACTTTGTGAGTGAGATTTAATTACCTGTTACAGGTATAGGATCTGTTATCCGGAAACCAGAAAGCTCAGAATTATGGAAAGACCGTATCCACTAGATTCTATTTTAATGATATACAGTGAAACCTCAATTTTCACATTCCAACACTTTTTTCAGTTCAGCTGTTTTCAGATTGTTCACTAGAAATAAAGACTTTTGTCAGTTGCTTTCCATTTTGTTGCAGTCTCTAGTGTTTATTTTCCCCCATTTAGACAGACAGGAGACAGACAGACAGGTGACAGACAAGAGACAGACAGTAGACAAACAGAAGACAGACAGGAGACAGAAAGGAGACAGACAAGAGATGGACAGAAGACAGACAGGAGATGGAAAGAAGACAGAGAGAAGACTGACAGAAGACAGACAGGAGACAAAGAGCAGACAGACAGATGAGAGACAGATAGGAGACAGACTTGAGAGAGAGTGATGAACAGTAGCGTTCCTAGAGGGGGGCAGGCCCTGGTGCGTGACGTGCAGCCGGGCCCCGCACCCTCCGTACGGCTGATTTTACTGGGGATTTCAGTGGCTTGCAGCGCTGCCAGGGGGCCCTGAGGGGGTGCGGGCCTTGGCCCGCTTGCACCCCCTGCTCCCCCGGTAGTTCCGCCACTGGTGATGGAAGAAATGGAATTTGGCCCCTTTATTGGGAGTGAAGAGAGTATTGGGGCCTCCCTGCTGGGCTCACAGGTGACAAGTCTGTTAAAGAAGGGAGTGACGTCACCGGCGGCGCTGGAACTGGCCACAGAGTACCCAGGGGTTCGGATAAACTTTATCTCATCTCCTGGGTTCCAGGCCCTGGTGCAGCTACTCCCCTAGGGTTACCACCCGGCCAGTAAAATTGATGTTGATGGTTGATTCTAATGTTATTAATAGGGAAAAAGATAAATATATAGGAAGGCCGGTATTTTTTTTTACAAAAAAGGTGCAACCCTATGCACCCCCAGTAGTTCTCGATGGGGCAAATTTACTAAAGGGCGAAGTGGCTAACACTGGCGAAAATTCGCCAGCGTGACATAATTTTGGCACTTCGCCACACTCTCCTGTCATGGCTGTAGCTCATATCGCCACCGAGTACATTTTCTCCGACTTCCAGCTAAAACATTCCCCAGAGTCCAAGTACAAGGGGCTGCGGCTTGAGAGGGCGGTGGATAAACTCAGGTCCTGCATTGCTGTGGGGCTGCCCTTGCTTCTCATATCTCTGGCCTTCGCTCAGGAGATCACTCTGGGTGAGTGGCACCACGTGCTGGGGGACTCTGGCTGCATCCTCTGGTGTTGGGCTTTACAGGGGATGCATTTAATTGGTTATTGGTTGAAAGAACAGTGTGCCCTGGCTATTGTACCAATCTGAAAATACATTCACTTTGTACCCTTTATGTTCTGCATGACAAACGGGTTAAGTGTCAGCTCCGCAGCCTTTAACAGGGCACCTATTATACTCTGTCTGGTACTTGTGTCAGGCTGAGATCCTTTATAATGTTAAAAGGTTTCTACACCTTTGACTTAACTAGTATAATGTAGTGAGTGATATTCTGAGACAATTTTCTAATTGGTTTTCATTTTTTATTATTTGTGGTTTTTGAGTTATTTAGTTTTTTTATTCAGCAGCTCTCCAGTTTGCAACTTCAGCCATCTGGTTGCCAGAGTCCAAATTACCCTAGCAACTATGAATTGATCTGAATAAGAGACTGGAATATGAATAGGAGAGGCCTAAATAGAAAGATGAGTAATAAAAACTATCAATAACAATACATTTGTAGCCTTACAGTGTGTTGGTTTTTTAGATGGGGTCAGTGACCCAAATCTGAACTCTATAAAGAATCAGAAGAAGGGGGCAAATAATACAAAAACTATACAATGAATAAAAGTATCCATAACAATACAATATATAGCCTTATACGGTATATTTCGATGGGGTTACCAAAAAGAGTGAGAAGAAAAAAGGCACATTTTTAAGAAAACTATAAAACAGAACAAATGAAGGCAGATTCAAAGTTGCTTAGAATTAGCCATTATATAACCTACTAAAAGTCAACCGAAAGGTGAACCACCCCTTTAATGAGCTGTTTCTTATCTCCAAACCTAACCGGCTGGGTTGCTGAGCTGCCAGATTGAAATACCAGAAGAGGCAGGATAGTTGAAACTTCAATACTTCCGTTTTGGAAAACTGATAAAAATAGAAAACAACTGAAAAAATGCATTTTTTTGTGATAAACAGTCTGAAAACAACTGAACTGAAAGTATTTGGAAGGTGGAAAACCTCTGTAAAGGAACAGTAACACCAAAAAATGAAAGTGTTTTAAATAAAAGACAATATCATATAGTGTTGCCCTGCACTGGTAAAACTGGTCTGTTTGCTACAGAAACACTACTATAGTTTATATAAACAAGCTGTTTAGTCATGGGGGCAGCCATTCAAGCACAGGACACACAGTAGATAACAGATAAGTACTACTATAGTGTATGGAATTTGTGCAAACTCCTTGCTCTTATGATAAGTTGTAGAAGGAAGATCCATGCTTGGAGAGAAAACACTTTATTGGCTGAAGCAGACATTTAAACTGACTCTCAAAGCCAAGGTGAATACAACCCCAACACCATTAGAAACACTTTGTGGGTGACAAGACCGTATTTTGAAATAGGTATAACAATATGTTGAGGAGCAGTAAAAATGGTCTCCAAGAGGAAATACACTGTTGGTAACTGAATAATTATCATACAAATGTTTGATCTTGGATGGTATTGTGCAGGGTCAGACTGGGGGGCATGGGGCCCACCAGGTCTACTGCCCCATAGCCCCCCCTCCAGCCTCCCCTGCACCGGGTCTGTGCGCACACGTGTAGCCTCGGTTTTTTTACTCGCCGGCATTAAGAAACAAATCTGGGCTGCGTTTTTTCCCGGTGTCCCGCCAGCCCAGTCCGACACTGGTATTGTGTTAGCTGTTACACGTGTGACTTTTCGTTCCCTCTCTTACAAAACCACTTACCACCAGTAGTGACTAGGGATGCACCAATCCACTATTTTGGATTCGGCCGAAACCCTCGAATCTTTTGCGAAAGATTCGGCTGAATACCAAACCGAATCTGAATCCTAATTAGGGGCAGGAAGGGAAATTGCATGACTTTTTGTCACAAAACCAGGAGGTAAAATTTTTTTCCCCTTCCCACCACTAATCTGCATATGTAAATTAGTGGTGGGGAGGGGAAAATATTATTTACCTCCTTGTTTTGTGACAAAAAGTCACGCAATTTCCCTTCCCATTCCTAATTTGCATATGAAAATTGGTTCATCCAGGCCAAAGTAGTTTCCTATTCTTTTTTTTCGAATAGGGAACTACTTGCACTCTGTAGTGGCACTTGAGGGTTTATACATCATTGTAAATATAGCTGTGACTTTGCTCCAAAAGTCAGATATGGAAATGGAGTGTTGCATAACAAACACTCTTTAAATCAGAAGGAAACCCCAGTAACTGGAGTAACCTCAGGCCGGTGCAGTTTTCTCCTGATAGGAGCACTGGCCCTAGGTGTCAGGTAAGTAGATAGAATCACCTTCGGGGTGCCTAACTTTGTCCCAGGGCCCCCCTGCACCGATGCACGCACATGCGTTATGTATATAATATATTATGTATATTTTTTGGGGGGTCACGGCAGAAATATGTGTGTGGATCTGGGCAAGCTAAGTCTGACCCTGCCCCCAAGTGCCAAATGACTTTTCTTCTCCTTTAAAAGCAGTTCTTCTTCTACCGATATGACTGACAAAGAAACAAACGAAGTGCAGTGTCATGGAATTTTTGAGGCAAATTCCCAATACATAGTTGCTAGAGGTGTAGCACCTTTTGTACGCAGTGGTTACAGCATAGTGGCGGCAGGAGGACTCTTTATAGTACTCAAATGGGAGACTGAACACCCATCAAAAAATCTAATTCTAAGGCTTTACATTTATTGTTATTACTCCTCTTTCTATTCAGGCCTCTCCTATTCATATTCCAGTCTTATGTTCAAATCAATGCATGGTTGCTAGGGGAATTTGGACCCTAGCAACCAGATGGCTGAAATTGCAAACTGCAGAGTTGCTGAATAAAAAGTTAAATAACTGAAAAACCACAAATAATAAAAATGAAAACCAATTGCAAATTGTCTCAGAATATCACTCTCTACATGATACTAAAAGTTAAATGTGAACAACCTCTTTAATTATCACTATTTACTTTTGCATTTCTGTAGTATATAATGGCATGTTATTGTCATATTATTGTTATAGTCCCCCAACCTTTTTTTTCTTTAACCCCGAGCAAAATTCAAATGTAAAAATATTTGGGGAGCAGCACAAGCATGAAAAATGTTCCTGGTTGGTGCCAAATAGGGGCTATGATTACCTATTGGTAGCCCCTATATGGACTGGCAGCCTACATGAGACTCTGTTGTGAGCACCTGGTTTTTATACAACCAAAACTTACCTCCAAGCCTGGAATTAAAAATAATCACCTGCTTTGAGGCCACTGGGAGCAACATCCAAGGGGTTGGGGAGCAACATGTTACTCATTAGCCACTAGTTGGGGATCACTGGTTAGCTGAACGGAGCAGTCCAAGTCTTGTATATGGGGTTATATAACTTATGTTGCTCAGAACTGGGAGTGCCATAGAGATACTGGGTTTGGTGAGTATGTGGCCAGATCTGCCTGTGTATATCAGTTTTATACAATTTTAGTTGTCATATTGTACTTTGTGGCTGACTCCAATGAGTTGTACAGGGCTCTATAAATAAATGATCTTATAACTAAGTGTTAGTAAAACACGTAAGGCTTGGACACAATGAATCCTTTTTACTCTGCTTCAACAACCTGGTGGAAGATTGCCTTTATTTGATTGCCTGCTCCATTGAATTTTTAGGGCTCTATAAATAGGCCTGAATGTAAATCATGTCTGCCCGTGGCTACAGGGCAATTGCTAGTAAACAAGCACAGACTTCTAGTGACTTACAGTTCTACTTTGTGCTGTCTGCATGCACCAACCAACATCTAAATGCTATACATATTAAAGTGGTGGTTCACCTTTAAGTTAGCATTTACTATGTTATAGAACGGCCAATTCTAAGCAACTTTTCAAATGGTTTCATTATTTATTCTTTTATCGTTTAATTATTTGCCTTCATCTTCAGGTCCTTTCTGGCTTTCAAATTCACTGACCCCGTCTTAAAACAAATACTCTGTAAGGCTAAACATTTATTGTTATTGCTACTTTTTAATACTCCTCTTTCTATTTAGACCCTCCCCTTATTACATTATAGTCACCTGTTCATACAATTAGGGTAATTTAGACCCTAGCGAACAGATGGCTGAAATTTGCAAACTGGAGAGCTGCTGAATAGAAAGCTAAATTACACAAAAACCACAAATAATAAAAAATGAAAACCAGTTCCAAATTTTCTCAGAATATCACTTTCTATACCATACTAAAAGTTAATTTAAAGATAGACACGGGGTTGTTCTGTGCCTGCTGCATCTCCACTGTGTGTGAGCACATACAAGCTGATCAGATTTGAATCAATGGAGCAGGAGCACAAAGCAGATGACAATAGACAGAGCTGTGTTTAAATTCGAATGGTTCTGGTGTCTACTTTCTTAAAATAAAAACCTATAACCCTTCGATGACAAGCTCTCATACCAAAACACTGATACACCCGTACCTGGGAGAGGTTCATCTTTATTGTACAGGTATGAGATCCATTATCCAAAAACCCTTTATCTAGAAAGATCCAAATTATAGAAAGGCTGTCTCCAATAGAATCTATGTTATAAAATAATCCAGATTTTTAAAAATGATTTCATTTTCTCTGTAATAATAAAAACAGTATCTTGATCCCAACTAAGATATAATTAATCCTTATTGGAAGCAGAGGGGAGACAAGTGGCACAAAGGGAAGGGAATGGAGAAGAGCAGCACAAAAGGAAGAGAGGGAAGACGAGCGGCAGAAAGGGAAGGGAGAAGAGTGGCACAAAGGGAAAGGAGAAGAGCGTCACAAAGGGAAGAGAGGGGAGACAAGCAGCATAAAGGGAAGGGAGAAGAGTGGCACAAAGAGAAGGGAAGGGTGAAGTGAGGCACAAAGGGAAGAGATGTAATGAAAGTAAGTAGGTGGCAACGAAATCCATTTGTTTCCAAGACAACCTTGATCTATTTTCATTTGTGTGCTTTTACGCAGTAAACATGCAATAAGAAAAGAATAACAAGTTGAATTCCATCAATAGGTCAAAATAAGTTACTTTGTCTATCCAGCTTATGAGAATGTTCCAATGTGGAAAACATTTTAGATTGTATAAAAAAAAAAACGAATTCCATTTCAAGAGGGAATGTAGTTTGTTGTCAAGGCTACCTTTCAGTAAGTTCCATGTATTCTTTTTATGACCATTAATTGATGCCCTCAACGGAGATGGGATTTTTATGGCAGAAGAAGCAGATTCATTCCAGAGAATAAAACTTTTTTTTTAAAGGTACTAATCGGGAGGAAAGGTAAAACTTTTGCATTCTGAAGAGTGGTACATAAGTATTTTGGCCAGCATTGTTAGCTACCTCAGTGGATTGAAAATTTAAGCAAGGCGGGGGCGTGGCCAACCATGATCTGAGCAAGACGCACACCTGAGCTCCGGTTCAACAGGCTCCTAGGCGACCGAAAAATCAGCTTTTCTACTTAGCTACTGTGGCTTCGGGTCCCGGAATCACTCATTATCCATGGGTAAACGCAAGCAGAAGGAACAGACAGGCACGCTGACTCCATTTCTGCATAAGTCTGCATATGCGTCACGGACTCGGGCGTTCCAAGATGGCGCTGGGATGGAACGAGATTGCACCTCGCCCTCATCTCCCTCCTCGCTCAGTGGACAAGAACCTGCAACTTCCTCAGGTCAGTCACTACTAGCAGCTACATCTTCCCCAGACTTATCGACTTCTCCCAACACGGCAGTTATGGCGCAAATACTGTCTGACCAACTTTTGGGCCTACAACAGACTCTGACTAATTCCATCAACAAGGCTGTCGCAACAGCTATCCAGGCCTTGAGGGCTGACATAGATGATCTGGGTGAGCGGACCGATCGTGTAGAAACGGTCGCGGATGATCTGACTCAACGCTATGCCTTTATTGAAGATGATAATGCGGCCTTGCGTGAGGAGTTAGCCATGTTGAAAGCCCAATGTGAAGACATGGAAAATCGATCGCGAAGGCAGAATTTGAGGTTCAGGGGTATTCCAGAGGAGATAGAACCGCAAGCTTTGCAACTTTTTCTGAAGGGCCTATTTCTGCAGTTATGCCCTACCTTGACGGAAGATGATTGCCGACTAGATAGAGCACATCGTTCCCTAACAGCTAAGCCACCGGACTCTAAACCTCCGCGTGACTGGCGGTACTGGCAAAAAGTTGCCAACTTCCAGAGGTACTTTATCAAAATACGAAGCTTACTATATTCACCGATCTCTCACCTGCAACTCTGCAAAGGCGAAGAGAACTGCGACCAGTTACTCAAGTTCTGCGGGACAATCGTGTCCCATATAGATGGGGATTCCCATTTCGTTTAATTGTCAACAGAGCAGGTAAACAACATGTTCTTCGTGATCCTAGTGACAACAAGAACTTTCTCCGATCTCTCGGCCTACATCGACCATCAGAGGTCTCGGCAATGGACCCCGTGCCAGCCAGGTCAGATCCCAACCCGATTTGGTCTACGGTTCGATCTCCATCCCATACTCCATCATCTTCAGCTCAGAGCCCGCGTGTTCGCCCATCATCAGAGGAATGCCCTTCTGGCGCACCGACTTGCAGTTCAGGTGTCATATTGCAGATAAGTTTCTCTGTTTTCCCATGATATTGACCCAGCTGGGCCTTTTTGGATCGTCTCCTTTTTTTTTGGTGAGTTAACTTTTGTTGATTGTTGCTTGGACCTGTTCCCCACCCCCCCAACGAAGCCTGGAGGCATCCATTTCCTTCTTGAGTATACTGTAGACAAGAGGGGTATCTCAACACAAGTGTAGTGTTGATACAGTGACTCAAGCAGGTTGGACTGAATATTTTTTTTCTTTTTTCCCTTTTTTATGTACGTATACTTTTTGCAACTTTTTTGCTGTTTATTCGGTTTGAATATGTTTTTGTCTACCTTTGAAATGATTCTCATCACATGTGTTGTAGTTCATGCGATGTTTACACTAACCTATAGAGTTACTCTTGGTCCTGTAAGAATTGTACATTTTACTTTCAATGATGTTTTTTGTTTCGCATCTAATGCTTGGTTTAAGGTATTATACAAATGGTGAGGATTCTCTCGCTTAATGCCAAAGGGCTTAATACTATTGCTAAAAGATGTCTGTTGCTTAAAGAGCTAAGGGCACAGTCTACGGACATAGCCTTAATTCAGGAGACTCATTTCCCCAATTTTAAACCATACCATATCATGTCTAGGCACTATACTACGGTTTTATATGCTTAAGTTCCGCATAGGAAAGCTGGGGTGGCAGTGTTGATACACAAACAATGCCCTTTTCAGGTTCTGGATTCCTATAAAGATCCTAAGGGCCACTTTCTAATAGTTAAGGGCTCCCTTGCGGGCACTCCTCTCACCATTCTCAATATATACTCCCCAAACAAAAATCAAATTGAGTTTCTAAAACAAATCCTTGAGAAATACCAACATTTGCTATCCCATTCTACGATTATTGGGGGAGATTTTAATTTAACATTCTCTCAAGACAAGGATAGATCTCATTCTTCACCTGATAAGAATTCTAGTCTTCTCTCTAAAAGATTCCGGCAATTAATGAGACAACATATCCTGCAGGATGCATGGAGAATTAACCACCCTAGAGATAGGCAATTCACATTTTATTCAAACCCACACCAGGTTTATTTGCGGCTGGATTACTTTTTCTTATCGCATTCATGTCTTAGATCTGATTTTACGACTACCATTTTGCCTATATCTTGGTCGGACCATGCACCATTGGTCTTAGATATTACAATTGGCCCCCCTCACTGTAGAATTTCACATTGGCGTATGAATGAGCTAGTGCTTTCTGACCTGCAAACAAAGGAGCAACTTGCAAAGGCTATAGAGGAATATTTTTCCATAAATACGCCAACTGCTCCTTCTACGCCAATTCTGTGGGAAGTCCATAAGGCAACAAAAAGAGTGACTATAATTGCTATCACTACTGCTAGGAAAAAACACTGCTTATCCACCTTGACTGAATTAACAGATTCCCTTAACCTCCTCCAAGGCCGACACCAATTGTTAGGCACACCTGAGTCCTGGCAAAAACTCCTCCAGGCCCGGCAGGATCTACGAAACTATAGATTACGTGAGATAGATAAGACTTTAAAATGGTCTAGACAAACTTATTACGAACAAGGGGATCTCTAACCCTTTTGGCAAACAAATTACGTGATAGAAGGGCTCAGTCATCGATAATCAAAATCAAACTTCCAAATGGAACGTATACCCATAACCCAGAGGAAATAGCAGAGCAGTTTTGCCAATACTATAATAATCTTTATAATCTCAAGGAATGCTCCCCTACTTCCCCCCCACATTAGCAATTCCACTCCAAGAATTTCTAGTAGCAGCAAATATGAATAAATTGAACCCAGACGATACAGATCTCCTAAATGCTGTAATCACATCGGAAGAGATTCTAGCCACGTTAAAATCTCTCCCAAATGGAAAGGCGCCTGGCCCGGATGGGTTCCCCTATATCTATTTAAAAACCTTCCAAGGTATTTTAGTACCTCAACTTACAGCCTTATTTAATCAATTCCTAACAGGCACCCCTATTCCATCCACAATGCTTACTTCCTACCTAACGTTACTACCTAAAGCTGGTAAGGATCTGACTCTTTGCAGTAGCTACAGACCAATAGCATTACTAAACTCAGATTTGAAACTTTTCACTAAAATTTTAGCTAACAGATTAGCTGCCTTAACCCCAACTTTAATACATGCAGACCAGGTGGGCTTTATTCCGGGAAGACAAGCCGGGGACAACACTAGGCATACGGTGGCACTACTCGAAACTATCCAACAAAAAAACAAGCCTGTAGTCCTGTTGAGTCTAGATGCCGAAAAGGCGTTTGATCGGCTGAGCTGGCCTTTTCTGTTCTCCCTGCTAAATCATATGAGATTCTCTGGCCCCTTTATGACAGCTTTAAAGGCCTTATATAGCCTCCCTACAGCACAACTTAAACTGCCTGGTGCAAAGGGGAAGTCAATTAAGATCGGAAATGGGACGCGGCAGGGGTGCCCCTTATCACCTTTATTGTATGCTTTGAGTATTGAACCCTTAGCAGCTTTCATCAGACAGCAAAGAGATGTTATGGGTGTTGAGATAGACAATATTGAATTCAAAATAGCATTATTTGCGGATGATGTCTTATTGTCTCTCTCAAATCCCCATATATCCCTTCCATCTCTCCATAAGACACTTAATACTTATAGCTCACTCTCCGGTTATAAAATTAATTGGGACAAGTCTGAGGCTCTACCCCTTTGTATGCAGGCCCCACTATTGAACACTTTGAGATCTAACTTTGGTTACAAATGGAAGATGGACTCACTGACTTATCTTGGGGTTCATATCTCTCCGTTATATAAGGACCTGTTTAAACTGAACCTTCTCCCACTTATTCAGCAAACTAAATTGTTATTTCATAAATGGTCTGACTACCCCCTATCATGGTTTGGTCGTATCGCAGCACTCAAAATGAGTATTTTGCCGAAATTTTTATATTTTTTCGAGACACTTTCAATCTTGGTTCCCATGTCCACTCTAACTGAAATTCAAAGGTCTTTCCATAAATTTATATGGGGTAATAAACGGCATAGACTATCTAAGTCAGTACTGACAACCAACAAACTGCAAGGGGGATTGGGAGTACCTTCCATACAAAATTATCATGATGCAGCTCATTTGAGATGGATTGCAGCATGGTCTCAAATTAAGGTAACCCCAATATGGGCTAAAATTGAAAGTTCATTTGTAGCGCCACTACATCTGGGCGCCTTCCTTTGGGATATGGGTATACGTCCGACTATCCCTAAAACCATACTGGATTCCACCAAAACAATGTTTACCGTATGGCATAGATGGAAAGATAAGCGTTGCTTAAGTTCTTCTCACTCATTGCTGACCCCTTTTCTTCTGAATCCTAAATTCATCCCAGGGACTCAGGTTTCTTTTTATCGCAATTGGGGAACTAAGGGTCTATTTCAAATTTATGATGTAATGACGCATGATACCTATAAGATCCTCCAATTTACAGACCTTCAAGCCAAGCTACCTGAAGTTCCTTTAAAATTCTATGAATATCTTCAAGTCAGACATTTTGTACAACCATTTCTCCATGCTCAGTGTAATTTGGCTCTCTCGCCTTTTGAGAAAATAATCAAGGCAGGCTGGCCCCAAAAAGCTCTGCTGTCAAGAATCTATACACTTCTCTCAACGTTGCCACCTCTAGATTTCGTAAAACATAAATATATGACTCTCTGGGAACAGGAACTTAAGGTCTCTTTGCCACTGGATGACTGGGAAGCTATTTGGTTTAATGCTAAGAAGGGAGTCACATGTGTCAAACAGAAGGAGAACGTATATAAAGTAATGATGCAATGGTACATGATACCACTGAGGCTTAATAAGATCTTTCCACAGTTCCTGAATCAATGCTGGAGGGGATGCCAATATTCAGGTTCCCTGTATCACCTGTTTTGGTCATGCCCAATTATTACTGCTTATTGGACCGAAATCCATAGTATAATTTCGAAGGTCATCTGCACAGATGTGGTGAAAAACCCTATAACCTTCCTAGAAAAGAAAAATAAAGCATTCCAAGCTTGCGATATCACATGTAAACATTACAGAAGTAAGTGCCAGACAATACATTAGAATTAGACATTGCCGCAAGTCTGTATTACAAGCAGAGATCGTTCTGGATATTCTCATACATGTTAAAACATTAACATATAAACAGAAAACAAAAGGAAAAAGAAAAAATAGAAGTCTACCTTGCACGAAATAATCTCTATATTGATTAGCATAAAATTGTACAATACATTGCATAGTAACTCAGATACCAGAGCAAATTCCACATCTTAAGAAAGCATCGTGAGTTAACTAAAAATCAAGAATCTATACTACTTGTATCTCAACATTTGCCACCTAGTCAAATGTAAAAGTAATTTTGTGGCTTTGCTAACATCTCGTAAGGTGCCCAAATAGCTAGAAACTTATGTGTCCTGTTTTGAGTATAGGCAATCATATTTTCGAAAGCCATATTCGAAATAAGTCTTCTATGGACCTCCTGAATAGATGGGGATTCAACCGATTTACATTTAGCCGCTAACGTAATATGAGCCACTGTTAATATATGGTTAACCAGAACCTGTGACGAACTAGAAATCTCCTTAATAGGTTTTATTCTTAATAAAAAAATTTAAGTTACAAAAAAGAAAATTTAAGCAAGGCATTCTTTTTTTTCAGAGCCTTTTACAAAACATGTATAAACTATATAAAACAAAGCTTTCTGTGAAGACCGGTGCTTGTCAAAATAGCATTAAGTAATCTAAAATGGACATGTTTTTGTCCTTTTTAAATTGTAATTGCGCTACACTATTCACTAGTTTGTATGCTATGAATGACTATTTTCCAAAATAGGTAGGGTTCAGAAAGGAATCTAAATAGGAATCTAAATATAATAGAATTTTCAAGAATATTAAAAACAGAATAAACAGGTTCGTGTTTGGTTTGTTAGGTCTTCTTTTAAATTTGCTTTACAGTTATTGCTTTATTCTTTAAAAATGTTTTTTTTCAAAATGAATCAGTTAATAGTGCTGCCTGCTCCAGCAGAATTCTGCACTGAAATCCATTTCTCAAAAGAGCAAACAGATTTTTTTATATTCAATTTTGAAATCTGACATGGGGCTAGGAAAAACAGCAGCCTGCCAGAAAGCATTTCTCTCCTAAAGTGCAGGCACAAGTCACATGACCAGGGGCAGCTGGGAAATTGACAAAATGTCTAAACCTCTTAAATATCAATCAACTGGATTAAAAGAGAATCCACTGTACAGAGATACTTTTGCAGTTTGGAAACTTATGCACAAAAAATGTAAACACGACTATAATTTGACTCCATGTTTACCTGTAATAAAGAATTCATCACTGCCTACATCATTTTTCTCTCTTTTCACTACCAGCTGGAAACAAAAAGGAGTTCATTATATAAAGAATATTACTTTTCCATCTACAAGAAAGATTTTGGATTGGTATGACTTCAGAGATACATTTTAAATTCCAGATAAGGTAAAAATACATTATTTTTAATTGTCACATTGGTTTAAAAAAAAAGAATCAAACTGATTTCATAACTTGGCCAGCTTAAATATATTGCAATATATGGACAAACAATCCCTGTTTTGTTTAAAGGGTAAGGCATTTTTCAGTAGCAGTATGCACAAAATGTCTCTGTCTTAAATATATTGATAATGGGTTGAGTGCAGAGGACCCTTGTTTGTTATAGTTATACAGGAGCAGTGACCAGCTCCATGTTGTAGCTCCCACCCTTCCCAGCTATAGTCAGGTGATCCCACTGGTGTCTAATAAAAGGGCAGTCAAGTTTGGGAGTTTTACTTTGAAAGCAGCAAGTAAGTTGCAGGTAAAACTAGTCCCTTTTGTAAAATGTATAATGAAGCAATAGAATTCTTAATGAATCAGATGAAAATTGAGTATAGGACTGGCCAGATTTGGGATGACTTTGACATAGTTGGCCAGCTTAAATATATTGCAATATATGGACAAACAATCCCTGTTTAAAGGGTAAGGCATTTTTCAGTAGCAGTATGCACAAAATGTCTCTGTCTTAAATATATTAATAATGGGTTGAGTGCAGAGGACTCTTGTATGTGTCTATATTTATTTTGTGGTCACAGCCTCATTGCACCCCCACCTAATGGTTTTAAAAAATAGTGGTGAGCACAACTTTCCCTTGTTTGTTATAGTTTCGAAAGAAAAACATTTTGTAAAATGCAATTTTTGCCTTTTAAATTTAGAGGAATATTTTTCCATTTGTTACATAGGGAAATTATTTTTTTTATCATAGGAGAATAATTTAAAGAGTAAAGCTTATAGAGATCTGCCGGAACATAAATACCTAGGTATAAAAAGAGACTTTTGTTTAATCTCATTTGTTGTAACATATTTAATGACATTTTTCAATAAACATCCATGAGTTCCGATTTATTTAAATTGATTTTAAATTAATAATGGGTTGAGTGCAGAGGACTCTTGTATGTGTCTATATTTATTTTGTGGTCACAGCCTCATTGCACCCCCACCTAATGGTTTTAAAAAATAGTGGTGAGCACAACTTTCCCTTGTTTGTTATAGTTATACAGGAGCAGTGACAAGCTCCATGTTGTAGCTCCCACCCTTCCCAGCTATAGTCAGGTGATCCCACTGGTGTCTAATAAGAGGGCAGCCAAGTTTGGGAGTTTTACTTTGAAAGCAGCAAGTTAGTTGCAGGTAAAACTAGTCCCTTTTGTAAAATGTATAATGAAGCAATAGAATTCTTAATGAATCAGATGAAAATTGAGCATAGGACTGGCCAGATATGGGATGACTTTGACGTAGTTGGCCAGAGGTTTATTTATTAGTTCCAGAATGTTTTCATAAGCGTTTGTTGTGTGTTCCAGAGCCTGTTTTGTAAATTTCCCAATTTCTGCCATCCGTTCCACTTAGTATCAGGTTAAGGTCCTCCAAATTGTTTAGGGTATATAAGTTTCTTCAGAGCTATTTTTGGGGGTTTTCCTTTCCATGGGAATTCAATAAATGCTGACCTTAACTTCTAAATGTCCTTATGTTTAATTAACAAGGGTAGGTTTATGATATTGTAGATACTTTTCGAAAGAAAAACATTTTGTAAAATGCAATTTTTGCCTTTTAAATTTAGAGGAATATTTTTCCATTTGTTACATAGGGAAATTATTTTTTTTATCATAGGAGAATAATTTAAAGAGTAAAGCTTATAGAGATCTGCCGGAACATAAATACCTAGGTATTTAATAAAAAGAGACTTTTGTTTAATCTCATTTGTTGTAACATATTTAATGACATTTTTCAATAAACATCCATGAGTTCCGATTTATTTAAATTGATTTTAAATCCAGAAACGGATGATGGAGACTATCTCGGTTAAATTTTTATTTGAATCTTTGACACATAGAAGTAGATCATCTGTAAAGGCTGTTAATTGAACTTTTGAATTGTTTATGTATAGGCTAGGTAAACCATCTGCATATTTTAATGTTCTAATTAATGGTTCCAATGATAAATTGAACAATGAGGGAGAAAGAGGACAACCCTGTCTGGTTCCTCTCTTTAGATGTTTACACAAAAGATGATGTGAAATAAATATGTAATCATAATGCTCTGCTGTTGTTCCCCAGCTTACAATACATATTTTGTAATATATTACAAATATGTGTAGATTAAAGTTGAACTTTATAACCTTATTTGCAGTAGAAGGAAAGGTACCAATCTTACATGTATGAAAGGTACCAATCTTACATTTGTAAACTGGCCTCATCCTGCTCGCCGAAACCTCTATAGAGTTGTTACCATACACAATACAACTGCCCAAAGTTCCTGTGTTCTGAAATTTGCAGCTGGAAATGGAGTAGGAAGCACCTAATTCCTATTGGAGTGAAGACTGTCCTTTGAGGTTTAGTGATGACATGTAGGCATCATCCTAAGGCAAAAATCATTGGGAGAATGAAATGTAATGGCAGATAAATAAATATCTGTATGTTGATAAAAAGATCCGTATTAAAACCAAAGCATTTTTTAAATTCATGATTATATGAGTGAATACTTGATTGTGGGGATTTAATATTCATCTACTCGTGGTTGAAATAATACATCTTACATCCATACAGCATTAAAAGATGTAATGAAAGTAAGTAGGTGGCAACGAAATCCATTTGTTTCCAAGACAACCTTGATCTATTTTCATTTGTGTGCTTTTACGCAGTAAACATGCAATAAGAAAAGAATAACAAGTTGAATTCCATCAATAGGTCAAAATAAATAACTTTGTCTATTTAGCTTATGAGAATGTTCCAATGTGGAAAACATTTTAGATTGTATAAAAAAAAAACAATTCCATTTCAATAGGGAATGTAGTTTGTTGTCAAGGCTACCTTTCAGTAAGTTCCATGTATTCTTTTTATGACCATTAATTGATGCCCTCAACGGAGATGGGATTTTGATGGCAGAAGAAGCAGATTCATTCCAGAGAATAAAACTTTTTTTTAAAGGTACTAATCGGGAGGAAAGGTAAAACTTTTGCATTCTGAAGAGTGGTACATAAGTATTTTGGCCAGCATTGTTAGCTACCTCAGTGGATTGAAAATTTAAGCAAGGCATTCTTTTTTTTCAGAGCCTTTTACAAAACATGTATAAACTATATAAAACAAAGCTTTCTGTGAAGACCGGTGCTTGTCAAAATAGCATTAAGTAATCTAAAATGGACATGTTTTTGTCCTTTTTAAATTGTAATTGCGCTACACTATTCACTAGTTTGTATGCTATGAATGACTATTTTCCAAAATAGGCAGGGTTCAGAAAGGAATCTAAATAGGAATCTAAGTAAAATAGAATTTTCAAGAATATTAAAAACAGAATAAACAGGTTTGTGTTTGGTTTATTAGGTCTTCTTTTAAATTTGCTTTACAGTTATTGCTTTATTCTTTAAAAATGTTTAAAAGAATAAAGCAATCAAACTGATTTCATAACTTGGCCAGCTTAAATATATTGCAATATATGGACAAACAATCCCTGTTTTGTTTAAAGGGTAAGGCATTTTTCAGTAGCAGTATGCACAAAATGTCTCTGTCTTAAATATATTGATAATGGGTTGAGTGCAGAGGACCCTTGTTTGTTATAGTTATACAGGAGCAGTGACCAGCTCCATGTTGTAGCTCCCACCCTTCCCAGCTATAGTCAGGTGATCCTACTGCTGTCTAATAAAAGGGCAGTCAAGTTTGGGAGTTTTACTTTGAAAGCAGCAAGTAAGTTGCAGGTAAAACTAGTCCCTTTTGTAAAATGTATAATGAAGCAATAGAATTCTTAATGAATCAGATGAAAATTGAGCATAGGACTAACCAGATATGGGATGACTTTGACGTAGTTGGCCAGAGGTTTATTTATTAGTTCCAGAATGTTTTCATAAGCGTTTGTTGTGTGTTCCAGAGCCTGTTTTGTAAATTTCCCAATATCTGCCATCCATTCCACTTAGAATCAGGTTAAGGTCCTCCAAATTGTTTAGGGTATATAAGTTTCTTCAGAGCTATTTTTGGGGGTTTTCCTTTCCATGGGAATTCAATAAATGCTGACCTTAACTTCTTAATGTCCTTATGTTTAATTAACAAGGGTAGGTTTATGATATTGTAGATACTTTTCGAAAAAAAAACATTTTGTAAAATGCAATTTTTGCCTTTTAAATTTAGAGGAATATTTTTCCATTTGTTACATAGGGAAATTATATTTTTTATCATAGGAGAATAATTTAAAGAGTAAAGCTTACAGAGATCTGCCGGAACATAAATACCTAGGTATTTAATAAAAAGAGACTTTTGTTTAATCTCATTTGTTGTAACATATTTAATGAGATTTTTCAATAAACATCCACGAGTTCTGATTTATTTAAATTGATTTTAAATCCAGAAACGGATGATGGAGACTTTCTCGGTTAAATTTTTATTTGAATCTTTGACACATAGAAGTAGATCATCTGTAAAGGCTGTTAATTGAACTTTTGAATTGTTTATGTATAGGCTAGGTCAGGGGTGTCCAAACTTTTTACAACGAGGGCCAGATTTGGTGAGATGAAAATGTGTGGGGGCCGACCAATCAGCCTGACATTGTTTGATTTGAACCATTAAGTATATATTCATGAAGCTGCTGGATCCAGGCAAAATTAAATGCGAAGCCATTATGGTATGTTAGTGCCCTACTGCACTGATCTTCTTCTGTCCCAATAGCCAGCCCTTACCCACCCCCACATCCAGCCTCTATAGTCTATAATAACTTTTATTTCAATTGTTTATTCTCTCTCCATTAGACACTCACCTTCTGTAACTCCCCCTCCCTCTCAGAAACAGGCATGAAAAAAAAGCTTAAAACTCTGTTTCCTCCTTTACACACAAGCACTCACTCTGGAGCTCCCCCTCCCTGCCAGAAACTAAAGGTGGACTCCGACTGTGACTTACTTCCCTGCTGCCGCACATTCATTTCTATGTGATCGCTGATACAGGCGTTAGATAAGCAGGATCAAGCTGCAGCACATTCAACACTCGCGTCTCTCAGTGATCACATAGAAATGAATGTGCGGCAGCAGGGAAGTAAATCATAGTCGGAGTCCACCTTTAGCTTGGAGCTGCAGAAGGAGAGTTGGTATGTAACAGAGACCTTGGTTGTAAATCTATCGAAGGGGGAGTTGAGCCAGAGGATAGAACGGGTTTTTTTTTAGCACTGTAGCTTTTTTTCATGCCTGGTTTCTGGGAGGGAGGGGGAGTGACAGAAGGTTTAAAAAATCACTGCGAGGTGCTACTGTGACTTCGGCTCCTCTTCTGCTCTTTGCTGCGGGCCAATTAAAATTGGATCACGGGCCGCATTTGGCCCGCGGGCCGTAGTTTGGACACCCCTGGGCTAGGTAAACCATCTGAATATTTTAATGTTCTAATTAATGGTTCCAATGATAAATTGAACAATGAGGGAGAAAGAGGACAACCCTGTCTGGTTCCTCTCTTTAGATGTATTGTTCTTGAAAGTTTACCTGCAGCCAAAGTCGGGGTTGGATATAGTAATTGAATTAGATCAGTAAAGAGGCCTTTGAAACCAAATGCTTTAAGAACATCTGCAAGATGTTGCCAGCAACTGTTGTTGAATGCTTTCTCTGTGTCGATTCCTATTAATGTGGTTGGGATATTACTTGTTTTTACTAAGTAGATAACTTTAATCATTATACTAATATTCTTAGTTCCTGATCTTCTCTTGAAGAATCTGCTTTGTTCAGGTGAGATGAGATGAATTTTGGTTAGTCAGTTCGCTATTATTTTTGTAAGTATTATCATATCTTGATTGATTAGAGCAATAAAGGTCCCCATAGATGCGACGATTCTTCTTTGGTGAACGACCAATTTCAGTGCAGTCCGACCAATCCGTCAAATTATCATGCGGTTAGTGGGATTCGAACGATCATACATCTTACGATTTTCAGCTGACATCGGTCAGAAAATTGATCAGCCAGGTTTAAAAATCTTTATCAGCCCCAGTGCAATCTAGCTATGTTTGCAGGGTCACGCAGGCAGCTACTCTTCAGTTTTGCTTGCAATATCGCCTGAAATGGTCTTTTTAGTTAATGGACACATTGTACATTTAAACGATCATTTCAAGATAATCGTGGTCTCACGATAACGATTGGATCTTTTAAAAATCTTTACATCTATGGCCAGCTGTAAGTCTGTAAGAACATGTAAGAGCTGGATCTTTACCTTGTTTTAGTAGTACTGAAGTATATGAGTTGAAACCGGAAGGTAGAAACTTTTTGTGGGTAATCATAAAATAGAATAAATGTGTTAATTCTTCTATTAAGCATTTATAAAAAGGGCCTGTTAGTCCATCTGGTCCACCTGCTCTTTATTTCTTCAAAGATTAAATTGTAGATCTCACTTCTTCCTTGGAAATTGCAGAATTATTTCCGGCCATTCTTGGACGCCGGCGAATATTCTTGGAGACTATTCTTGGACGCCGGCGACTATTCTTGGATGCCGGCATCCAAGAATAGTCTCCAAGAATATTCGCCTGCGTCCAAGAATGGTCGCCGGCATCCAAAAACGAGACGCCAGCACCTCCAATAGGAGCAGAAACCCTAAATTTTTTGATTGAAAAGCCAGAAGCTGCTGCATTTCTCACCCTAGGCTTATACTCAAGTCAATAAGCTTTCCCAGTTTTTGGAGGTAAAATTAGGTACCTCGGCTTATGCTCGGGACAGCTTATACTCGAGTATATAACTCGAGTATATATACGGTAACTCTGGTTAATGTCATCCTTAATGGATAGCCAAGATTTCAATTCCTTTATGAAATTTTCAAATTCTACCCGAGATACTTGTGTTGGGTTTGTTCTTTTGCTTACAAGTTAGTTCCAAAATTTGTGATGGCATTTTCTTGGTAAATTGAGATCTGAAAGAGGCGATTTCTCCCTTAATGTATGCTTTCTAAGTATCTCAGAGAAGTATCGGCTTGTTAACGCGAAGTATGTTGTCAACTAAGAATCTTTTCGATTTATCTTTGCGCATTTGTTGAAAATCAGGTCTAGATGACAAAAATATTGGAAATTTCCAAGGGACATAAGACTTAGAAATAATTCATTGTTAGCGTAATGCATATAGGGGTGTGATCCGAAAAATAAAATCTCCTATCTTTGCAGCAGAAACATGACTGAGTAGGTTAATGGACATGAGTAAATAGTCTATTATTGTCTCTGATCCATGTGAATGAGAATAGAAAGTGAATTCTTTGCTTGAAGGTTTTGAAGTTCTTAACATCTTTAAGATTAGTGTGATCCAAAAATTCAGTGAAAAATTTGACTTGTACACATTTCTTCCAGTCGCCACAAGATGCAGACCACTGGATAAACACGCGCAGGTGACAGGCAAGCCCGCATAATAGCTCACACTGCCAAGAATAGCTCTGCCGACGTAATAGTGAGTATGATGGCCAATATAATACCTAAAATGTAACTACTCTGTTTGGAACTACTAGATTGTACCTGCCCTCATTCAGACATGTGCTTGGCATCTCCGTATTTTCTCGGACTCTCTTCGTGTGGATGTCCGTAGTAAGCGTGACTATTACCTGCTATGGGTGGGACATTATCCTCCGTACGCGACACCATTGGATTACAAAAAGGCCCAGAATATGCAGAGAACGAAACTATGCACCTAAGCTGCAATCACAATACCTGGGAACTAGTAACTTGCACTTGCGCTCTGTCTGAGCCCTCATTGTCACATGGGTTAGCCATGTACCATCAATCCCTCTTCCTTTGGACATCTGCATTATATGACTAAGTTTGCTCGGCATAGTTACACACCTCAATATCTGTGCCTCTCCCCAGCCAGAGGCGGGTGTCCTACTACCTCTAGCATGCAACACTATTGAATTGGACTCAGCGTACACTTATGAAATGGTCATGGACGCAGCAGTAACTCAGGGACCACTCAACAGCAATATGAGACACTAAACTGCAGCACTGACCGAAGATCAAGTCCCTGCCCCTTCAGTTCCCCGTTATAACTGATAACTTCAATGACTTATGCCGCAGCTAAATATATTAATTGCCCACTGTTAAAAGATACAGTTTGTCTTAATTGTTATTCTGCCTATCATGGTGCGAGCACCGAGGTTTTCACGAGGACTGTGAGTATACACATCACATAACCTTTGTCACCTCTCCTGTTATAATAGTTCTGGGTTTAGTTCATCTATGTTATCTAGATGTGCAAGGAGGGAAGGGGAAACAATCAAGATGGGATTTTGTTGGGTATGTAATATGGTATTGTCCTTCAAGGTATATAGGCAGGTAACTAAGAGTCACTCCATAGCAGAATGCAATACATGGACCAAGGGGTCACAAATATCAAAACGCTACATCATTAGCCAGCACACGAAATGGAAGGGGAAAATGTGAAAATAATCTTGTGGAATGTCCGAGCTGAGGTTTAAACTCGAAATTCAAACGGGCTTTAGTGTATGATTACATAAACAGATACAAGCCCAACCTCCTCCTACTGCAGGAGACCCACCTAGTTGGCCAAAAACTCTTGTCCCTTAGGAAACAATGGGTTGGGCACACATACCACTCCTCCTACTCTACTCACTCGAGGGGAGTGTCTATCCTGGTCCATAAGAGCTTGTGTTTTGAGCCCCTTAAATTATCCACTGACCATTACGGGCACTACATAGTCCTCCACTGCAGGATAGACAATCAAGACATGGTAATAGTCAATCTGTATGTCCTGCCATACCGATTGGCTATTCCCTATCCTGGATTGATATGGCTATTGCCTCCCCAGATTTCACACAAGGGATCCATAACATTATTTTTCTTCCCAGAGGCCTCTCTGAACCTTTTCCCCTATTACTTGAACTCCATATCACCCCAAGCAAAGACATTCTACTTGGAGACTATCTTCTATATGACTTGATAATGCAGAGGTGGCAGAGGCATGTAGCTCAGAATATAACCTTTACTGGGATGTCAACGCAGGCACTAGTAACTCTAACGTAGTCTGGGAAGCATCTAAGGGTTCAGCCAGAGGCACTTACCCGAGAGACTAAACAAGACTGCCCACTCTCCCTGCTATTGTGCGCCTTAGTTATAGAACCATATGCTCTAATGATTCAGCAAACCGATGAGATCATAGGCCTTAAGTATGGGAAAGTGGAAGAAAAGATTGCGTTAGATGTGGGTGACCTCCTCTTGTTTCTGGCTGACCCACATGACTCTCTTAGTCATGCACTTGATCTGGCAGACTGATTTGGTGTTTACAGTGGCCTGGTCATAAACAAGAGCAAGTCTATCCTCTTCACATTGGAGACCGACCAGAGAGAGGGTACAATCCAGGGACTATGTTGGGTGTCCAAGCTCAAGTATTTGGGTATACAGATTTCCAAGAATACACAAAAACTATGTAGTTAAGAATATTGACCCGGTAATGCAAAAGTTTAAAAGTGCAGTCACTCAATGGGTAAAACTGCCATTAACAGTGTGGGGAAGGGTGAATCTCTTCAAAATGATATATTTGCTGTAATTTCTTTCCGGCAGAACGCCCCGGTGTGGGTCCGTCAACAGGTTTTTAAACAAATTGACACCATTCTCCTCCCCTTTATCTGGGCAAATAAGCCTCCCAGGATTAATAGGCTCACTCTTATGGCCCCGATAGATAAGGGTGGACTGGCCCACCCCCACATGCAGATGTAATACTTTGCGAGCCAACTAGCTTTCATACATAATTGGTTCAACCCTGATCCTGAAAACCCATTGACTACTCTTCATGCCACCCTGGCAGGCTCACTTGAGGCAATCCGAAACACTCCATATAGGAAAGCCAAAGACACTGCGGAACTGCCACCCACACTAAATTGTCCACAAAGAGTATGGGAACTCGCTACTAGGATGTTGGCAAAGCCCACCTCTCTACCTTCCCCATGCGCTCCTTTATGGAGAAACTCTAATTTTCCACACCTGCGACAACTCCAAGATTTTGTCTACTGGCCCAAATTAGGAGTGAGGCATCTATCTGACCTCTTAGCAGACGACACCCTCCTGACTCAGGCACAACTGGCCACCAACTTTGGGCATCACAATATTGCTTGGCACAGATACTTCCAACTTTGGCACACTACTACAGCCCAGTTTGGCTCCCTAATTATTCACACTGCTACTCTCTCACATGAAGAAGGTTATGGAGTCTGAACTCCCAGAAACTAGTATGTAATTTATATCAAATATTAATAACTTCCCTTGGAAGCCCATTTGCAAAAGCCAGAGTTAAATGGAACACTCTCATCCCCAATTTGGAGGATGAAGCATTGGAGGAGGCAACAAGTGAGGTCTATAACTGTTTAATTTCCACTAAAGACAAAATGGTGCAATGTAGGATAATACTCTGCACATATATTGCGCCGCTAAAGCTTAAAGCCATGGGTAGGAACCGTGATGCTAACCGTCCCAAATGTGGGCGACCAGACACAGGGTCTTGCCCCTTGAAAAACAGGTTCTGGCCTAAGGTATATCTCACCTCACTAATGAGGTCCTGCTTCCTGGGGTACTTACACCAGAAGAGCGTCTTTTGGGAATAGTAGAGGAACTAGAACCCCTCATAAAAATAATTAATGCGTACCCTCCTATTCTATGCCAAAAAACATATTGCTATCAAATGGATGAGCCCCCAGCCCCCGACAGTCAAGCAATGGCAAAAATTGGTTAATGATCGGCTCCCAGTAATAAAGCTAACATATTTAGCCACACACTGCCCCCTAAAATTTGAAACAATTTGGGGACCATGGTTAGAGGCTCACGCTGAAGAGAATCTAAGGGTGTAACTCAGTAATGATGCCTTTCATAACATAGGACTCATTATGATCTACTATAATGTTAAACTTGACGGGAATGTGCTCTGGCCCTGCGTGACCGAATAGAGCCTGCGTTGGTCATATGTACAATTGTTTAATCATCATCATCATCATTTATTTATATAGCGCTGTCAAGATACGCAGTGCTTTTAATACAGAAGGTGAAGCTGCCTAATAAATGGAGACTCTCTTTGTTATGATATGCTGATGTGGTCCCGTGAGACCGATATATACTGTGATAACTGCCTATTTTACTTGATATATGATGTTTTGTTTTATGTTATGTTTAAAATGCAAAATAAAAACTTAAAAAAAAAATGGACTTGTATGGTTTGTATGAAGTATTACATGTATCTAAAGTCCAAATATGTGATACATTAAAGTCTCCTCCCACTATCACATTGAGGGAGTTTAGTGAATTTGTTCTATGAATAATTTACTTATAAAGTTCAGGTTTATTATTATTAGGGGCATATATAGAGCAAATGTTCCATAACTGGTTTTGAATAAAGATTTCCGCATGACTAAACCTACCACTATTATCTAGATGTTTTTACTAGATGGAAATTTAACTTTTTGCTAAATAAAATTGCTACACCTATTTTTTTGTTTATTGCATGGGAATAAATATTATCAGCAACCCAAGAAAAACATAACTTTCGGTTTTCCTCATAGTTCAGGTGTATTTCCTGAAGGAGAACAATATCAGCTTTGTGATGTTTTAGTTCTTGTAAAATTCTTTTCCTTTTGATTGGGGAATTAGTACCATTTATGTTCCATGAAATAATTGAAATATTATCCAAACAGTTTTTTTTATACAAAATGAAGGCCAAAGGAATTGCAAATTGTTTTGGAATATCACTGTCAACATTATAAATGGTATTGTAAAAGTGAACTATTCACTAACTTCGAGTGAAGGATTCAAAGTAAAAAAACTTCGAAGTTCGAAGTGTTTTTTGGCCTACTTCGACCATCGAATGGGCTCCTACGACCTTCGACTACGACTTCGAATCGAACTATTCAAACTAAAAATCGTTCGACTATTCGACCATTCGATAGTCGAAGTACTGTCTCTTTTAGAAAAAACTTCGACCCCCTAGTTCGCCATCGAAAAGCTACCGAACTCAATGTTAGCCTATGGGGAAGGTCCCCGTAGGCTTGGCTAACTTTTTTTGATCGAAGGATTTTATCGTTCAATCGAAGGAATAATCCTTCAACCGTTCGATCGCACTATTTGCGCTAAAATCCTTCGACTTCGATATTCGAAGTTGAAGGATTTTAATTCCCAGTCGAATATCGAGGGTTAATTAACCCTCGATATTCGACCCTTTGTGAATTGGCCCCGTACTGTTAAGGAAAGCTTCTGATAGTAGTTTGTTTGTTTTTTATTTCTTTCTTTGTTATTTTTATTTTATTTACAGAATAGTTGATATCAGGCGCTGTGGTAGGTCTGACGAATTAATAGCCTCCCCTATGCCTCTTACTGGAACTTAGAGCCCGAATGGAGACAGGAATAAGTCCAGGTAGAGAGTAACAGAGGTGCCGGTAATAGATGTTCAGCAGCACTTGTGTAGAAACCGAGTCGAAGTAGCCAAACAGGGTAAACTGAAAACGTAGTCAAGCCAGGCAGGGTCAGGAAACAGAATCTGCAGTACCGAGGGAGAATCCGAAAGAAGAGTCGATAAACAGGCCAAAATATTCAGGAAACCAATAGATCAGGCAGTCAGAAGTTCAGGAACGCTTAGTGTCAAGGCAAGATCACTTCGCAGTGATTTGCAGGCCTCGGCGTCCATTTACGCGCTGTGCGCATGCGTCAAAAACGTCCGCGCGCGCCCGCGTCAAAACGTGCGCGCGCCCGCGAACCTTCGCCCGCGCGCGCCCAACTCGACGCGGACGCGCCGATGCGCGAAAACGACGCGACCTCTCGCGAGGACAAATATCAGCACCAGAGGACTGACAGTTGATTTTGTCCAACAACTACTGTATCTGAGGTCAGCTTAATGAGGTCTACTTATCAACATCGAAATTGGAAGTCCCAAGCTAAAAAATGGTGCTCTGTACAAAACAATGAAAGGTACAGTATATGTCCAATTACTTCAAGTTGCTTAGCATCTCAGTTGAATAAACAAAACATCACAGATTGAAAGGAAAAGAAAATCCAGCAGACTGACTGCAAAACATTTATTCCACGTAGTGGCAACACGACATGTTTGGGTCAGAACTAGTGATTAGAGATGGCGCGAACTGTTCGCCGGCGAACTTGTTCGCGCGAACATCGGGTGTTCGCGCTCGCCGGAAGTTCGCGAACGTCGCGCGACGTTCGCCATTTTGGGTTCGCCATTGTTGGCGCTTTTTTTTGCCCTCTCACCCCAGACCAGCAGGTACATGGCAGCCAATCAGGAAGCCCTCCCCTGGACCACTCCCCTTCCCTATAAAAACCGAAGCCCTGCAGCGTTTTTTCACTCTGCCTGTGTGTGCTGAAGAGATAGTGTAGGGAGAGAGCTGCTGCCTGTTAGTGATTTCAGGGACAGTTGAAAGTTTGCTGGCTAGTAATCGTGTTGATACTGCTCTGTTATTGGAGGGACAGAAGTCTGCAGGGGTTTGAGGGACATTTAAGCTTAGGTAGCTTTGCTGGCTAGTAATCTACCTTCTACTGCAGTGCTCTGTATGTAGCTGCAGTGGGCAGCTGTCCTGCTTCTGATCTCATCTGCTGACTGCTGCAATAACAGTAGTCCTTGTAAGGACTGCTTTTATTTATTTTTTTGTTGTTTTACTACTACTACTACTACTACTACTACTATAAGAGCCCAGTGCTATTAGTCTAGCAGTGTTGGGGAGTGGGACTGGTGTGCTAATCTGCTGCTCCTAGTAGTTCAGCAGCACCAACTGTAATTTTTTTTTTTTAATATTCATTTTTTTTTTATTTTACTTTTTTTTATTTTACTACCGCTGTAGTAGTGTATAAGTTGACCTTTTAGGCATTATTTGCCCTGTAGGCATTTTTTGCCCAGTGTGTTATTCAACCAACTGCCATCTAGCTGTGTGACCTTGTTCACATTCTGTCTAAATATCCATAATATTACCGTCTCCAGAAAAAACACCGGAGTGACTTTTTTCAAGCAGCCATAATAAATTTTACGTAATCCGTATCCATCGCTGTAGTAGTGTATAAGTTGACCTTTTAGGCATTATTTGCCCTGTAGGCATTTTTTGCCCAGTGTGTTATTCAACCAACTGCCATCTAGCTGTGTGACCTTGTTCACATTCTGTCTAAATATCCATAATATTACCGTCTCCAGAAAAAACACCGGAGTGACTTTTTTCAAGCAGTCATAATATATTTTACGTAATCCGTATCCATCGCTGTAGTAGTGTATAAGTTGACCTTTTAGGCATTATTTGCCCTGTAGGCATTTTTTGCCCAGTGTGTTATTCAACCAACTGCCATCTAGCTGTGTGACCTTGTTCACATTCTGTCTACAAGGTCAACGTATGGCGAAAAATGACTATTTTCAGCATTTATATGGCATATTTTTTCTGGCAACTGTGCTTCAGTGGCTGCGTCCAAAAAAACTGGGCAAACAATGCCTACAAGGTCAACGTATGGCAGTTGTTTAAAGAGAACAGTAGATTACTAGCCAGCAAAGCTACCTAAGCTAAAATGTCCCTCAAATCCCTGCAGACTTCTGTCCCTCCAATACAGAGCAGTATCAAGCAGATTACTAGCCAGCAAACTTACTATCATCTGTCCCTGAAATCACTAACAGCTCTCCCCCTACACTATCTCTTCCAAGCACACACAGGCAGATTTTTCAGATACATTTTTGCCCTTGATCCCCCTCTGGCATGCCACTGTCCAGGTCGTTGCACCCTTTAAACAACTTTAAAATCATTTTTCTGGCCAGAAATGTCTTTTTTAGATGTTAAAGTTCGCCTTCCCATTGAAGTCTATGGGGTTCGCGAACCGTTCGCGAACCGCTCGCATTTTTGCGCAAGTTCGCGAATATGTTCGCGAACTTTTTTTCCGACGTTCGCTACATCCCTACTAGTGATGGGTGAATTTGCTCTGAAAACTACGGCGTCTCGTTTTTTACTCCGGCGTCCTTTGTTGATGCCGGCTTTCGCTTTTTGACGTCCAAAAATGTTTTGACTCAGAACCTTTTATCACACTTGAGAAAGGGTTCCAACCAGAAACATGTTGTGTTGCTAATACATGGAATAAATGTTTTTTTAGGAATCTGCTGTATTTTATTGGCAGCATGGTTTGAGTCGGGACATGAATATTTGGAAGTTGTATATGGGAGACAACCTTTTCAGTAATTAAGCTTTCTGGATAATGACCTCATTCACCATAAGTAAGAAGACAAGACATTTGTGATCATATTTTGATAACATGGGTTAGGGACAATTAACTCACATATCCTATCTGAGTTCAGTTAGTCGTCTGCTACCCCTCCACAGACCTCTTCACCTACGACTTGCTGAAGGCGGTACTCATAAGGTCAGGTGATGGCCCTCCACCCACCTTCTGCATCCTCACCACAAACTTGCTGCAAATACCCCTCTTCAAATCACGGAAGCACTTGTACACTGCATTAGTGATGTGGCATACAGCACTTACACCACTCACAGAACTACCTGCTACCAGATCCGTCTAGCAGCACTGATCTGACACGCGTTGGCACCAAACAAAATATCCCATCGTTGGATAACCTCCACCATTGCTGCATTCTCTTCACTGGAATATCGGGGGCCAATTATGGAGCTTTGCACCTCCTCCTCCCTTCTTCTGCTGTGTTTGGGGTGGTAGTGAGTTCCTCTTCCTACTCATCACCCGACTACCTGAGGGCTGCTGCCCATCTTCCTCCTCCTCCCTCCCCCTACTCCTACCCTGGGTTCCCCTACCTATACCTCCTCCCCCTGGGTCCCCCTCCCCTCATTAAATTTTCTTTTTTTTTTTTTGCTCTGTTAGGGCTTGCCACCACCAGGAGGAATTAGAATTGCTGGCAAATAGTAAAAAAATAGTTTGTATATACAGTCACCGATGACATCATGGGCAGTGCACTGATGTCAACGTGAATTTTTTAGGCTATAATCAGAACTGAGACCAAGTTGGAAAATAGCGTGTTTGCTGTAATATTATGTTTTAATATATGTATTTATCATATCAAATATCCCCCTTGAAGCAAATTTACATTTAGAAAGTTGTATTTTATTACAAAAGATGCAGTATCATTTTGTCACAAATATAATTTTCACAGGTTAATGTATAGACAAGGTGCATAGTAATGGGCCAACTAATGAATTTAAAGAGGATATTCACCTTTGAATTAACTTTTAATATGATGTAGAGAGTGATCTTCTGAGACAATTTACCATTGGTTTTCATTTTTTATTATTTGTAGTTTTTGAGTTATTTCGTTTTTTAATCAGCAGTTCTCCAGTTTGCAATTTCCAAATTTCCCTAGCAACCGTGCATTGAGTTTAATAAGAGACTGGAATATGAATAAGAGAGACCTGAATAGAAAGATGAGTGATGAAAAGTTTGTTTTAAATGGGGGTCAGTGGCAAAACAAAAATACTAGAATCTTTTTTCTTAGAAAGAAATAGCTGACTAGTGATATATAGAGGTTAATGGGAATTTGGAACATTAATTAAAAACCTTAATACGTTTATAAAAGTATTCAAAATCTTCAGCCTTATTGAAGTAGAGAAACATTCTCACTTATGTGTAAACTTTTCTACCATGAAAAGTGTGACCATGAATACTCTGGCTCACTTTTTCTCAAATATAATAGTGCTTGAGGGGGAAATACATGGCTACTCAACCTTGAAATATGATAAATCAGCCTTCCTATGTTCATTTCCCACACAGTAGCCCACACTTAACTTTAAAGTTATTATTACTAATTTCCTGGAAAAAGCTCTTGCTCATGGGTGGATTGATAACAATACAAACAATTCCTCACTGTTGAGTTTTCTAAGATACCAATCATATACACAATATCTAAAATTCATAAGTCTTTATCTGCCCCTCCTTGTTGTCCCATTGTCTCGTTGGTAGGTTCCTTATTAAACCCTTTGTCTGCATTTCTCCAACCCCTAACCCAAAGTGATAGTAGTCTTTTGATCCAACTCATTAAAAATCTGACTTGATTACCAGACAAGTGGTTGTTGGCCACAGTAGATGTTAAAAGTCTTTATACGGTTATTCCCCCACATTTGGGGTATTGCAGTCTGTAAGAAAGCTTTACACAAATGAGGTCAGACAGCACCACCTACTGAATTTTTGACAGAATAACTTATATTGACTCTGGAATGTAATTAATTCAGATTTTTTAATCAATTTAATTTACAGTACTCAGGTACGGCAGTGGGGGCCTCAATAGCACCATTATATGCCAACCTGTTCATGGCTAGATTTGAGCAACAATATTTTTCCAATCATCTACTGGTATTGTTTTTCAAATGCTTTATTGATGATCTGTTTTTGATCTGAGAGGGTATTAGTGACTCCCTTATTGAGTTTGTGAAACACTTTAATAATTCACAATCACATGTAATGTTATCCCTTGAATACAGCACTCTTCAGGTAAATTTTTAGATCTCACTATTTTTGTTGATAACCATCAGATTGGCACTACATTATACATGAAAGATAACGATTGCAACCGTATATTGCATGCTTCCAGCTTCCATCCCAAGTCTTTGGTGAACAGTATTTCTTAATTTTTGAGAGTTTTTCAAAACAACACTTCAGTATCTTCTGCTGTAACGCAATGCAATGATATGGCACCCAGATTCCAGACCAGAGGTTATGACTGGGCTTTCTTACCACATGAATTGAACAGAGCTAGAGACAATTGTGATTGTGACAAGGTTAGAACACAAGCTAAGGAGAATCAAAACTTGTTTTTTAATTTCCCACTATGACACGGCCAGTTATGTCCTCTGAAAATCTGTCAAAAACCTTTTGCCATCTGATGAGAAATTACTTTTCAAGGTTATTAAGACCCTGACATTGGGGTGCCAGTCTTTTAGACCTTTTGGTCTGCACGGACATTATACCTTCTGATACTAAGATTAAATCCTGGCTCCCAAAGGCCAAGCCAGGGTCTTACAGATGCAACAATTTTGTTTAATGTAACTCTTTACTGACAGGGGACAGCTTTGCCCACCAACATTCTAGCAAAAGGATTAAAATAAAACACAGACTTACCTGCACTTCAGATTTTTTGTATATATTTTACTTTTCTCTTGTGGACTGATGTAGGTGGGCATCACCACATTACGGGAGAGATTGGGAAACCGTAGGACTGCAATTAAAAAAGATTTTTCCAATAAGGACTCTTATGGCTGGGAACAACCGGTTGCTAGACATTTTGCTAAAATGGCACAACCTTTACCAACCCACCGCATGGCTATTAACTGTATTCCATCCCCCAGGAGAGGAGGAGACAGACATAAACTTTTATTACAGCATGAACCACGCTGATTTACTCATTACAGACTGTGTCTCCGAGAGGACTGAATGAAACTTTACCCATTAATTGTTTTGTGTGATTTTTCACTTTGAATTTCACTTTTTATGTGGAAATAGTGTATGTTTTTATCCTTGTGACATAATAGCAGAGTTATTGGACGTGTTTTTTCTTTTTGAGTAGGAGTCCTCTCCCATATAGAGGGCGTTCCATGTGCTAAGAAAGCCCCATTTACCAGTAGGTTTTTTTGATTTTTTTGTCAGCCAACTCTATGAGGGAGTGTAAATTGGGAATGCAGTCCTTTTCATTGGGATGCATTTCTCTCAATTCCCTACTGTTTACTTGCTGACTTTGCACTAAGGTAGTGCACCATGTTGATGGGTGCAGACCCACAATTTTGTGCCATTCCCAGTTGGGGACCAAGTTCTCCTGAGTGCACACACCATGGGCCTGAATGTGGGTGAGACATATAGACGGTATTGCTCCAGTATATATGGCAAGCGGCACATTGCCATGGTAACCTGCCTATCCTCACAGAGGTATTTTAACCTATATTACCACATATCGTGGACCTGGTTATGTTGCATAGATTAGCCCAGGCTGTCACGATTAAAGGGAAGGTCTTAGGGTAGAACTACATGTGAGATTTTGATGCTCAGATTTTATCTGATCATGCCGTGCAACAGCACAATATTTTGCAGGATCCTACAAAATCTGATGGACTGAAAAAAAACTACATGTTGCTGAATGCTTTTTAGTTCCAATAATTTCACATTTCTTGTCATGTGTTCCTGAAGTCCCTGAAATGCATTGTAACTCATGATTCTACTTTCTGCAATTACATAGTGAAAGTTTGTGAGTTCTAGTCACCATTATGATTCATCCATTTTCATCTAAAAAAAATGCAGGGGAAGCAGACTTCTAACCAGACAACTTATGTGGGTGCATCCAGCAGTTTCATCTTCTAAATGGATGGACAATAACCTGATAAATTCTTCAGCTACTTACGGATGTCTCAGGCTTCCTTTGATGAGTTGTTAACTTTAACAGAACCTTTTCTACATCGTATGGACACTAACGTGTCAAACTAGCAGGAGTACAGTATCCAGGATGTTGGTGTTTTGATGAAGATGGCGGTTGGGAAGAAAAAGGGTTGTTTTTTGCATATTTTTTAAGTACCATAAATATATACATTTTTGCATCTAGCTTACACTGAGGATCAAGTTTTTAAAATATGGTAACAAAGAAATTACAAAATGGTAATCCTCATCTTGTTTTAGGGCCTCCTTCTGTCATGTTTTGGAATAGATTAAGTCTCTAAATCAGTTTTTTTTTTTGGTTTGACATGTTTCGTTTTATTTAAAACTTTACATGGCTCTTCTTCCAAAAAGAACCATTATCCAGAAAACTCAGCATTACTTTAAGGCCATCTGCCATCGAGTCAAATATTAATCAGATATTTACAGAGCTTTTCAATGACTTCACTTTTTTCTGTAAAAAATAAAACAGTGCCTTGTACATGATCATAAATTGGATATAAGTAATCGTTATTAGTAGCAAAACAATTGTGTTGGGTGTAGTTAATGTTTCAATTATCTATGTAGTAGATAAAAGATGGTGATCTAAATTACAGAAAACTCTAGACCCATAGCATATAATATATAAAATGTACCTTCTGGCTTTAATAGTTGGTTTCAGAAACTGAAGATGTTTAAAAAGCACATACACTATTCTTTTGAATGGTGATGATCCACTCATTTCCTCCTTTGTATGCTGTGCTAACTCCCTTCGAAAGCAGTCACGCAAAGATCTCCTCATTTTGATGTCTTTCACTAGATACAAAGTATAGGCAATTAAAATAAGAAAATATAGCAAAAGAGACATATAGTGACCAGTTATATAGTAACATACTATATACTATAGACATACCTACATTTCTCATTCTTTTCATTGCTGGAATATTTATCCCACACATCAAATAGGGCCTGGCAGACGTTCTCTCAATTTTGCCTGCGTTTGTCAATATACCCAATGTACTGCCCTCACGGCACTGTACTATGTGTTTGCAGCTAGTCAGCTAAACAATAGCTCGAATCTTCAATAAACAGAAGAAGTCACTGTAACTTTTACTGGTAGATTCCAACTTTCTTATATGTTGTGAAACTGAAATACAATACAGATAACAGCAAATCAATATACACACATGCAGAACAAATGTAAACACACGTATACATATAAGCATCTTAGTGTAATAATGAGATTACAGACAATTGATGTCCCAGGATTGAGGAAGAAACACCCAGAATCATGAGAAGAAAACATCCAAAGTGAAAGCAACTATAGAACTTCCTGATATAGGTCACTTCCTGCATATTTAATACCTGTTTTTTTATAGCCACTAGAAGGCAGTGCAGCTATCAATAATGTAATTCTGCCAGGATTACTATGAGGGCAGCACACCCAGAAACTGTAGGATCAAATAATTTGGGCCTTTTTTGCACCCCAAAAGAATTTGCTCCGCATCCACATACATCCTTGACGCAGACATCGTCACACGCCCAAAGGAAATGAAGTAGCAGGGGGAAGTGATGTATGAAGTGCCGAAAACGCAGGAAGTTTAATCAGAGACACTCAAAGCAAGAAGTGAGGACTGTCGGATGCACAAAAAACTGATGTAAGTGCACCACCATGCGACTACAATATACGGCAATCAATGTAATGCAATGTAAAAGTTCTTCCAACTCAATCCGACTTTATCATGTCGGATGAAGATGCAGCATGCAGCGTTCACATCCGACAGTGGTGTTGTGTCAGATGGAAAATTTTACATGTAGTTTATGCATCAAATTTTTCAGTCCCATTATATTTTGACCCACGCAACTACATCTGACTTGTAGGATGCGTAATGTACATCCGACACCATCCTACAAAAGCGCTTGTGGAGTTTAGACCTTAGTTACTTCCTGCTCTGCTTTTAATGTCTTTTGTGATTACATGTTTGCTCACTTTAGACGTTTTTTGTTATATTCGGGTTGTTCCACTTGCTATATGGATAAACCTGAATGTATCACTTCACTTAGTATGTTGGTTTCATTATCATGTATGATTAGGAGGCTCATTCGTTTGTATGAGTAGGGGGGCGGTGATGATATGCTGAGGTAACTTGCACTGGGTATTTAGACGGTTGTTTATACACCATGAGGCATCTTGATAAAGGTCTGAATATGTGACCAAAACGTTGATTTTTTCACAATAAAAAGGATTTTTTATTTTTTTAAGCTAGTCCTGTGAGTATCACCTTTGGCTTCAGGAGGAGCCCTCTGCTACTCAGATGCAGCCAGGACCAAGGGGGAAGCTCTGGACAGGCAAAGGATATATGGAAAGGATGGAGAACAAGAAGCATGGCCACAGGACAGGAAGGGTCAAACCAAACAAACAATATAGTACTGAATCAGGAACAGAAGTGTAGTCGAGGTCACAGGCCAAGGTCAAACACAGATCAGAAGCGCAGCATCAAATCAGGATCTGAAGAATAGTCAAATACAGGCAAAGGGTCAGTTTGGCAGAAGGGGCGGAGCCCTGAAACGTTGCACCACCACAGTAAAAACTTTTGCAAGGGTTTGCCCTGCAGATATAAGTCTCGTGTGCTGGTGTGTTTTTTTGTTTCAGCTATGGTCAAGGTCAGGCAGTAGTCAATAACAAAATCAGACAAGATATCACACCCAGGAACTATGGAACACAGATCTATAATGGGCCAATCAATTGGCTTACACAAATCACCTGTGGCCAAATTGGCAACAGGTGAACCAAGCCATGCTTACTAGCAATTACCAAGCATAGGCATAGGAGTGAACCAGTGTTTTAGCTATCTGCTTGCATAGAGCAGTGGCAATGTAGACAGCACAGGAACACCAGGTCCCTGGTTCAACTCCAGGCAGGTTATCACATTACCATTGCTAGTGAAACTTGGCATCTTCCTACTCTTAAAATGATTTATGTATTTTAATAAAAACACATGGTGTCATTTCCAAACACTCTATAGTATGTTATATCGCCTCTAAGAATGGCAAAGTTAAGCTACAGTATGCTACATACTGTACTTAAAAAATTATAATAAGAGCATGGTTTGTCTTATGACTGAGCCTTGTCAAAAGCTGAATTTTTTTAGCTATGGTTAGTAGATGCATTTTGTTACTAGTCAGATAAGGAACAAGATCTAGTTCTGTACCCATATGCTTGGCATGCTTATTTTGTGTGGTGTTTCTGAAAGCAGCTCACTCTCAAGCACTATAACTATGGTATAGATGAGTTAATCTGACAAATACAGTACTTATTTGTGCTGCTTTTAAATTAATTATATCCCCACACTTGTGAGAACTTTTATATTGCTATATTCATGGACAATTATCAGTTTTTATACAAGCAGTGTATTATTCCTGTAAAGATGATTTCAGTTTTTACGTTTCTATATTTAGCCTTTTTATTGTTAAAGGTCCTTACATTTCCCTACCTGTATGAAAACATCCTTTATTTCCTTCCTCCAAGTTATATTCACTATACCACAATATTATCTTTAAAGTATGTACTTTCCGCCCAATGCTTATGAAACGTATCAAACACATCCACTTTACTTAATTTAGAAATACTCAGTGAGAAAACACTTTTTTTGTTTTCATTGTATGTTGCCAAGGCCCATTGTATTTCCATCTAGAAAAAACATTCTATGCAAAGCTATATATATAAGACATAAACAGACATCTATTGATTTCTGCTTAATTCATTATAGTATAAAAGGAGGCTTTAAAAATATTCAATTTGTAAGCATCAGTTAGCAGCTGGGACTCAATGTCCGATAGACATGACTAGTTTTCCAGGAGTCCTGGGACAAGTGCCTAACCTCTAAGTTAATTATATAGATGGCTGCCAGCTAAAAATTATATTATTTTTAAATAGTTTTTCTGTAGATAGAGAAAGTCTTTGTTACTTGTGAAAATTATGACTAGAATTTTAAAAAGACAATACAAACGATTAGGGGCTGAAATATATATTTATGATGTAGCTGAGGTTCTTGCAGTATTCCCTACTGCTTTAGTAGTAAAATCTGATAAACAATTAACATGTAGGGGTCCATTTACTAACAATCCAATTCCTATTTTTCACCATGAATCTCAAAAAATTTGTATGTTGCCTTTATTTTTTAAAAGTTTTGAAAATTTGAAATGTATTAAAGGGGTGGTTCACCTTTAAAGGAGAACTAAATTCTAAAAATGAATGTGGCTAAAAATGCCATATTTTACATACTGAACTTATTGCACCAGTCTAAAGTTTCAGCTTGTCAATTCTTCAAACTTGTCACAGGGGGTCACCATCTTGGAAAGTGTCTGTGACACTCACATGCTCAGTGGGCTCTGAGCAACTGTTGAGAAGCTAATCTTAGGGGTCGTCACTAATTATCCTGCAGAAAATGAGGTTGGCCTGTAATATAAGCCGATGCTTATTATTAAAGGCTGATTATTAAATTCTGATGCTAGTTGCACTGGTTTTTGTGCTGCCATGTAGTAATTATCTGTATTAATTGCCAATCAGCCTTATATTGTGACATTTCTATTGTGACATTTTTATTCTATAATATTTCTATATTGTGACATTTCTATGCTATTGTAGCATATTGTGAGTAGGTCCCTAAGCTCAGTAAGTGACAGCAGCACAGAGCATGTGCAGTGAATGAGCAGAAAAGAAGACGGGGAGCTACTGGGGCATCTTTGGAGACACAGATCTTTACTGCGAAAGGGCTGCGGTTGCCTTGGGCTGGTACAGAAGCCCAAAACATAATGTACAATATTTCTAGCTACTTCTTTAGTTAGGCTTTACTTCTCCTTTAAGTTAATGTTTAGTATTTTATAGAATGGCCACTTCTAAGCAATTTTTCATTTGGTCATCATTATTTATTTTTATTTTTATATATTTTTTTAATTATCTGCCTTCTTTTGACTCTTTCAAATGGGTGTCTCTGACCCCATCTAAAAAAAAACAAGAGACTGGAATTTGAATAGGAGGAGCCTGAATAGGAAGATGAGTAATAAAAAGCTATAGTAAAAGTACAAATATATTGCTATAGCTTTTTATTACCCATCTTCCTATGCAGGCTCCTCCTATTCAAATTCCAGTCTCTTATTTCAATCAATGTGGGGGCGCTAGGATAATTTGGACACTAGCAAATAGATTTGCTTAAATTGGAAATTGTAAAATTGTACAGTAATATGATGTATTATCTGGACACTGGTTATCATGTAAGCTCTGAATTATGAGAAGGCCATCTCCCCTATACTAGTCTAGCCTATTGGGTTTATTTGATGTTTGCATGATTTTATATTAGACTTAAGGTATGAAGATCCAAATTATGGAAAGATCCCTTATCAGGAAAGCCCCAGGTCCCAAGTATTTTGGATAACAAGTCCCTTACATGTACCTTGTATTTGCTAACTTAGCAAATATTAATGGCAAAATAATCCTATTGTGTTTATTTTTACATAATTTTTTAGGCAATATATAGTATCTCTTATAAAACCCCTTATTCAGAAAACCCCAGGTCCCCCTATAGCTCTATAGACCTGTGATGCTTACTACTTTATTTAAAGGGATACTGTCATGGGAAAAATTTTTTTTCAAAATGAATCAGTTAATAGTGCTGATCCAGCAGAATTCTGCACTGAAATCCATTTCTCAAAAGAGCAAACAGATTTTTTTATATTCTATTTTGAAATCTGACATGGGGCTAGACATATTGTCAATTTCCCAGCTGCCCCAAGTCAAAAATCTGTTTGCTCTTTTGAGAAATGGATTTCAGTGCTGGAGTAGCACTATTAACTGGTGCGTTTTGAAAAAAAAACATGTTTTCTGATGACAGGATCCCTTTAAGTTAATTAGTTCCTTAAATCCACATGCTAGCAGTATTCCAAGTAATGAATCATTTATTTTTAAATGCAGTCAGGCTGTGGAATAAAAATGAAACACAACCCAGTAAATGGGAAGCTTGTAAGAAAATCATCCTCAGAGTCTGAATAGATGTGTCATGGAATGTAATAGCTGATGTAGCACATCTTGAAGAGTAAAGAATGTAGACAAAAAACAAAATGTAGTGATATTTAAGAGTGGTTATGTGAGTAAAGGTAGTTATCACTGTGTGAGAGCTGCACTGTTAGGGGCCGATTCACGAAGGGTCGAATATATAGGGTTAATTAACCCTCGATATTCGACTGGGAACTAAAATCGTTCGACTTCAAATATCGATTTTGCGCAAATCCTGCGATCGATCGATCGAAGGATTTTTCGTTCGATCGAACGATTAAATCCTTAGAATCGAACGATTCGAAGGATTTTAATTAAACGATCGAAGGAAAATCCTTCGATCAAAAAATCACAGGCAAGCCTATGGGGACCTTCCCCATAGGCTAACATTGACTTCGGTAGCTTTTAGCTGCCGAAGTAGGGGGTCGAAGTTTTTCTTAAAGGGACAGTACTTCGACTATCGAATGGTCGAATAGTCGAACGATTTTTACTTCTAATCGTTCGAATCGTTCGAATTCGATCGAATTTAACCAATTCGATGGTCGAAGTACCCAAAAAATACTTCGAAATTTGAATTTTTTTTTATTCTAACCCTTCACCCGAATTTCGTGAATCGGCCCCTTAATGTTTGGAGAAGCAGAAGAAGGTCATTGAAATATTTTTGGGAGGATTCAGCAAACTGAAATTGTAGCATTTCAATTAGAAATAGTTTATTACTTCATTCTCCATGTGTTGCCTAAAGTATTTCAATATCTTGTATTGCAGAGATTTGAATGTTGGACTCTCGTTAAGATTGCAACCTCTTGTGAGCAGAGCTCTCCTGATTTTTTAATGCTTGTATTGTAAAGTAACAAGTAACCTGCCAGTGCTATATGCATAACTGATGACAATTAATATATTGTATTATATTTCTTTTTCTAATGCCTTTGGTGGATGACTATTAGTAGAAAACCAAGTGAGGTGATATGGCTGTTGTGAATATTGCTGAGAATCATAAATTTATGCAGGATTTTAGACATTTAATTATATACATTTACAAATAATATTTTCTGAAATGCTTTTTTTTGTCATACTGTGAATATTGTGTGTATCTCATTTATCTCTAAGCAGACACTTTTTAAAAAATACCTTTACAGTCAAACACATTGATCTCAGTCACCCACCTTCACTCATTGGGGCAAATTTACTTAAGGGTGAATTTTCGCCCATTTTGCCAGGTGCAAATTCGCTACCACTATGCAAATTCACTAACATTTTTGGGATTTGTCACAGTAAAATGTAACTTTTTGGATTTAATGCCCAAAACCTGAAACTTTTTTCGGATTTGATGAAATCTTTGGATTATTGAACGAAACCCAGCGCAGATCAAGATATCAATTTGGACATCTACATAAACTCGGCAGGTCTGCGTAAGAGTACTTTTTTGCTTTACGACGTTTTAACGTTTAATACATTACGAAGAAGTCAAGTTTTTTTTTTCTACAAAACATTGTTTTTCTCCTTTAAAAGTCCGACCAGAAAAAAACGGGCTTTAATAAATAACCCACTTTATTATAGTTATTGATGAGCGAAATATTTTACTGAGTTTCACCTCGAAAATGTCGGCCATAGACTTCAATGAGTAAAAAAATTGTTGCGTGTCAAAAAAAATTTTTTGGGCTTTAAAAAGATTTAAAAAATGTGTTGCATCATGGTGAATTTTCACCGTTCCACAAATTGGTGAAGCAAAACGGGTCATATTTTCAATATTAATGGTATATTAAGAAGTTAAAGGAAAACTATACCCACAAAATAAACACCTGAGTTTTACATATGAGCTGTTTTATGCAATATCTTTTTATAGAGACCTACATTGTTTGAGGGGTATAAGTTTCCTTTAAGTTAGTATAAAATTAAATAAAGTGTTACTTGAGCACTTATAGATACTAACCTACGCATATGCATCTTGTATTCAACTGTAGGTTGATGTTTAAATGATAACATTTACTTATGAGTTGGATGTTTCCAGCTGATGCCAATGTTCTGCATAGATGACTTAAAATAAAAATATGTTTGTGTCTGAGAGATGCATAAGAAAATAGCCACCAGTTTTAAATGGTGCCACATTACAGTTAATTGAAGGCTTTTAAAGTTTGTTTATCAGGTTAGGGCTTTTAGCACACCTACACCGTTATTACTGTTTCTGCAGATGTTCAGTATAGAATCATATGTCTAGAAATTCATTATAACTGAATAAAAGCTTTTGCTTTTTAACAATTTAAGTGCCCAATAATAATAATAGTTTCCCTCCTTCCAGTAGAAAATGCAAGCGGAGGAAAGGGAATAAATTGCTGAATCTCTGAATTACTGTTTATTATTAGTGAAGATTTAGAAAATAAGTGGCAGAAATATAAAAATAAAAACAACAAATTGCAATAAAATAAGTGACACAATTGGAAATGGTTTCAAATTTATAACCAACGTTTCCAATGTTGACAGAATTCATTGTGTGATCTGCGTGATAGAATGCCATTATTAGATTCTTATTTCTATGAGCATTAGTTCATAGCATGGTGCGTTTTTATTAAATGCACCTTTCAAATGTGTGAATTGTAGAGTTTATTTTCAAACAAACTCCACATTTTAACAAACTGCTTATTTATGAAAAAACTTGAATCTAAACTGCTCAATTGAAAGAAAAATAAGAAACACTGTAGCTTTTGCTAGTGGTGCACAGAACCTCAGATTTGGTTCAGGATTGGACTGAATCTGAACTAGTTTTAGCAATATTCAGATTCAGCCAAATCTAAAAGCTTGGCTGAACCGAATCCAAACCCTTTCTAATTGAAAAAAATTGTGCATCGGGTAGTTCCACTGGCTTTACTGGTGCTGATACAGGAACTATGTCTTTGGCACGCAAGAGTTAAAGGGAGAAGGAAGCCATGGTTATAGGGAAAAGGTAAAACTACTGACCCTATCAATAAAATCATTGTAGTATTAATTCATAATACTTCAATATATGTTTCTATAGTTTCCACTTGCACAAAATCTTCCTTTTTAAACGTTTGTTACATTGATATAGTTATATCTCAGCGTTCTAGGCATGTATTCCCAAAATGTATGATAATAATGAGGCAGTGGGAGGAAAATTATGCAAAAATGAAACTATGAGACAGCGGGCATGCAGAAAATAAATTCATACACCTTATGCAGACAATGTGGTTTACACTGTCTTGCTACCGGCAAGGCATTTCATTTGTACTCTCAGAGCATCTTGAAGAATTGCCATGGTGATACACAATTGGGCATATTTGGCACAGGGTTTTGAATGCTGCTAAAGATGAACACTGTTAAAGCTACGCCCAGTACTTGTATCCCTGTAATGAAAAAGACTATAAGTTATCAGAACTGGAGAAAAAATCCTTCTGTTCTCAGTATGGGAAATGTTGTTTTTGTTGTTTCACGCTCTATAACCTAAATTTACAAGATTAGTTATATTCCTTGTAAAATGTAACTTTAAATTTTATTCTGTGACGTACAATGTAATATATTTACAAGACTGATGTTCTGGAAAGCTTAGCCAAAGTGATGATTTCACAGTTAAATGTGGTCCCAGTTGTGTTCAGAATAATAGCAGTCCAACATCACTAACCTGATCAAGAACTGTTTTTGGAAGTAATTATATTTCTATATGGCAAATAATTTACATGTAGGTGTAGTAGAGTAATAGAAAACTAATATGACATGCATGCTGCTGATTCTGTGAACTGAATCATTCATTGAGTTGTTCAAAATAATAGTAGTGTTCAAAATAATAATAGTTTGTTCCAAATAATAGCAGTATGGAGTTCAATTACTGAGGTGTCAATTAAGGCAGCAGATGTTTTGCATTTCTCTCTGAAAAATTAGTAAAATGGCTTGTTCCAGACATTGTTCATAAGAACAGCGTACTTTGATTAAAGTGGAGAAAAGAATTGCCAAAATGGCAAAGGCTCAGCCAATGATCAGTCCCAAGTAGATCAAAGAAGGTATAACGTTACCTGTGAGTATCGTTACAATTAGAAGATGCCTATGTGAAGCCAAGCTATCTGCAAGAAGAGGTTACAATTTGCCAAAGAACACATTGACTGGCCTAAAGAGAAATTGTGCAACATTTTGTGGAATGATGAAGGCAAGATTGTTCTTTTTGGGTTTAGGTGACACAGACAGTTTGTCAGACGATCCCCAAATTCAAGTCACAGTACATTGTGAAGACAGTAAAGCATGGTGGCGCACGCATCATGATATGATGGCTGATGGCTAATGGCTGATTCAGTTAATGCCTTTAAGAATGGCTTGGATGATTTTTTGGACAGACATAATATCAAAGGCTATTGTGATACTAAGCTCTATAGTTAGTATAGGTATGGGTATATAGAATTTAATTAAAAGTAGGGAGGAGTGTATGTATGGATGCTGGGTTTTCATTTGGATGGACTTTGTCTTTTTTCAACCCAATTTAACTATGTAACTATGTAACTATGATATGGGGATGTTTCCCATACTATGGTATTTGGCCTATTTATCACATACCAGGGATCATGGATCAGATTCAATACATCAAAATACTTGAAGAGGTCATGTTGCCTTATGCTGAAGAGGAAATTGGTTTTTCAACAGGGCAACAACCTGTAAACACACCAGTAAATGAGCAACAACTTGGTTCCAGACCAACAAGATTGACATTATGGAGTGACCAGCCCAATCCCTGGACCTTAATCTAATAAAAAAAACTTGTAGGGTGACGTAAAAAATGCTGTTTCTGAGGCAAAAACAAGAAAGGCAGAATAATTGTGGAACGTAACAGGTGCCAGAAGTTGGTGGACTCCATATAACACAGATGTGCAGCAGTTCTCAGAAACACTGATTATACAATTAAATATTAGTTCAGTGATTCAAAGGAAAGAAAAATCTTGAAACATTTTTCAGTTTATACAGGGCATGTTTGAGTTTGTGAAGAAGAATGTTGAAACCACTATTTTAACAGCCTAATATTCTCTTTTCTTCATTTTCTGTAAAGAAATAACACAGATTTTATAAATTTTTCTTCATAAGGAACCGTATTCCTGGTGTTAGGAACTCACTCCAGTGAAGCAGGAGTTAAATGAGAGGTTGCAACTGACCAATCAGCGGCTGTGGAAGGTTACTTAGAGCCCATGCACATGCGTGCCAGTACAAGTGGTAATTCACAGGGGAAATGTGGTCAGTTGTATTAATACAACTACATGTTACTGTATATGGGTTTACAAAATTCTCCCAGAATAATTTCAATATAAAACTGCTCTGCGCCTCTGTAACAGGTGCCGTTTGAGGGAAATTTAGACTATCTCAGATAATACAGGGTCATGTAGGTGACCCCAAGAACCTGTCCAACTAAGGAGAACTCTGATACACACATAGAAATGCATTATGGTCTCTTCCACATTTTACACCAATGAAATCTATTTTTAGTTAGCTGCATAATGCAATGACTATAGTATCATCATGTGCTCACTCTACCCATATGATTTATATAATATTGCCAAAGCAGATCTGATTATCTAAGTACATAACAATACATTGTGTTTTTTAGAGTGATGCTACAGGGACTGGTCTAACCAGAAAAACAGTGAAGATACAAGAAGCGTAATTACAGTTTTTTACATACTGTAGGTGGCGATCCAGCCTGAAAGACATTATGATGGAGCAATTGATACTTTTCCATTTGACAAAACTTTATTGATTAATGTTTTACTAAACCACAGCTATCATTATCACATTTTTAACAGACAAATTAGCTGCCTGATTTTTTGGTAAAAACAAACAGCGTACATCGTATGTTCCCTTTAATAGGGGTACCAGAAATGAGAAAAATTAGAATTATACTTTTATTCAGCACCATGAGTCAATTCTGAGTCAATTTGCTGTCAGAATTCAATGTTTTATTTGTGTTTTTTTAAATTTCTGTTTTTATTTAGCAGCTCTCCAGATTGTCACCAATCTGGTTGCTAGGGTCCAAATTATGTTAGCAACCATGCATTGATTTGAATAAGAGACTGTAATATTAATGGACGAGAGCCTTCATAGAAAGATGAGAGGTAAAACGTAGCAATAGCAATATATTTGTAACCTTGCAGAGCTTTTATTTTTAGATGGGGACAGTGACCATGATTTGAAAACTGGAAAGAGTCAGAACAAAAAGGCTGATTGAAAAGTTGTTTGAATTAACCATTCTATTAGATACTTAGGGGCAAATTAACTAAAGGGCGAAATAACTTACGGGGGCAAAATTCGCCATTTCGGTACTTTACCGAATGGTCGCTGGCATAATTTCGCTAGTGAAGGAGATAGACTCTAGTGGTACTTCTCTCCCTAACGTCTGGCGAATTTGCACTCTGGCGAATGGACAAAACTATGCAAATTCACTAAGATGCGGATTTTACTGAACATTACCTCTTGCGCCAGACTTGCCTTCACCACCTCAGACCAGGCAAAGTGCAATAGATTAGAGAGGAGTTCCTAAAAAATTTTTGGAAGATTTTTCTAAGTCCCAAAAAAAAGCTAGCATCTTTTCCTTTTTCAGGGTGATAGGCTGAAAAAGAGTGTAAATGTTTTCTGGGGTAACCGGCTTCCCCCTACATTTCCTAACATATGGCACATAAACTATACACTGGGCTCATGTGTAGGGCAATATAACAACTCTATTTTATTGTCCCGGGCTTGTATAGTGTAATGTATTTGCTGCAACATATACGTCCATTCAACTTTAACTTCCCGCCATATGCAAATTAGGCAACGCTAGTGCAACTTTGCCAGCGTTCGGCACCCTGGACCCAACTTTGCATTTTAGTGAATTAGCGTTGTCCTGGCGAATCTACGCCTGCTGAAGTGTTGCGCTGTTAGCAAAGCCGTCGCTGGCGAATTTTCGGAGGTAAGTGAATTTGCCCCTAAAAGTTAACCTAATGGTGGACTACCCCTTTAATACAGTAGATGGGATCCCAATAACCAGATGTACTGTAAATAGAAATGTGGATTATGGAGTGGATTTCTATGCTGCATTGTAAAGTATCATTCAAAGAATTGGAGCTTTTACTTTTAAAATGGGTAATTTAATCTACTGTTCATGCATCTCTGTTCATCACTGTGGAATGCAGGGACATTGTGACAAATTTTAATTCCATACTAGGAGCAGCCCTACCTGTGTGTTGAAAAAATGTTGCATTTTAAAAACACGTGTAGATTTAAGCTCTTTGCTAATATTTGAGAGACACTTAAATGCACAGGGTAAGGATTGGAGTTATAAATAACACACAAGATTGTTCCTCTTCTCTGCTTAATGGGGTTTTTCCCTTTTAAATGAACTTTTAGTATGATGTAGAGAGTGATATTCTGAGACAATTTGCAATTGGTTTTATGTGTGGCTTTTGAGTTATTTAATTTTTTATTCAGCAGATCTCCAGTTTGCATTTTGGTTTCTATGGCTTAATTTACCTTAGCAACCATGTATTGATTTGAACAAGAGATTGGAATATGAATAGTAGAGGGTTTGAATAGAAAGATGAGCAATAAAAAGCAGTACCTCTGTAGCCTTACACAGCATTCTTTTTTAGATGGGGTCAGTGACCCCCATTTGAAATCCGGAAAGAGGCAGAAAGAGGAAGGTACATAATTAAAAAACTATAAAATGGAAAAGTGAAGGCCAATTGAAAAGTTGCTTAGAATTATCCATTCTACAACATACTAAAAGTTAACTTAAAGGTGAACCATTCCTTTTAAATCTGTTTCATGAAAAGCCAAGCCGGCCTACGCAACCATTCCACAATCTGCATATATTGGAGCTTTTTTATGCTAAAAGTTTAATTGAAAGGGGAACCTCCCCTTTAGTCCAAATCATTGCTGTTAATATCTATATTGCCATTATTCTTTCCATTTAACAGGGGAAGAATGTGGTCAAATGTATTTATACAACTACATGTTACTGAATATGGGTTCACAAAATTCTCCCAGAATAAGTTCAATTTAAAACTGCTCAGACTATCTCAGATAATACAGGGTCATGTAGGTGACCCCAAGAACCTGTCCAACTAAGGAGAACTCTGATACACACATAGAAATGCATTATGGTCTCTTCCACATTTTACACCACTGAAATCTATTTTTAGTTAGCTGCATAATGCAATGACTATAGTATCATCATGTGCTCACTCTACCCATATGATTTATATAATATTGCCAAAGCAGTCCTGATTATGTAAGTAAATAAAGCTACATTGTGTTTTTTAGAGTGATGCTACAGGGACTGGTCTAACCAGAAAAACAGTGAAGATACAAGAAGCATAATTACAAAGTGTTTTTTACATACTGTAGGTGGAGATCCAGCCTGAAAGACATTATGATGGAGCATTCTGCCACTAGCATTAATTGTATGTTGCTGCTAAAACTATAGGACTGTTTATACAACCGCAGATTATTGTGTAGCAGCAGTTTCTTCCAAGAGTTTTTTTTATTTTTTTCTATTTTTGTTCCATTTTCCATTTGCAGTTTTATTAAATAGTGTATGTTATTGTAGTAGCCATGAGATCCATGGATCATAGATACTTATATAACCATCTCTATGCCATTTTAATTGCAGTTATGCCTATGGGACGTTTGGTAGTGGGAAATAAATGCAATTTAAGGGATCTAAGTGTGGTTTTATGACTACAGCCATCCTGTAAATAAATATTTTAGGGTTATGTTAGGGGTCCCTTGATTGTAGACAACCAATTTGCTCTAGCTGGAAAGTATTACCTTATTGACAATAGGGATGATTTATAAAATAGGCAACTCAGGAATCCTGAAGAATTCCAAGCAATTTGATACTTTTCAACAAACTTTTGACAAAACTTTATTGATTAATGTTTTACTAAACCATAGCTTTCATTACCACATTTTTAACAGGCAAATTAGCTGCCTAATTTTTTTGATAAAAACAAACAGCGTACATTGTATGTTCACTTTAATGGGGGTACCAGAAATGAGAAAAATTAGAATTATACTTTTATTCAGCACCATGGATAGGAATACATTACATATACGGTTTGTAGAACGGTAAATCAAGCTTCTACTACATTTTCCTCACTGATCCACTTGAATAGTGTAGAAAATTTACTGCAGCATTCACTTTTGCATTTTTGTTCTTATGGATAACTGATTTTATGTTATATGACACTCCAATAAAGGAGCACAATACAAACTTGTGACAACATCTTACAGGTCATTTAAGAACTCCTGGGCAGCATAAGGCACTGAGTCCTCTATAAAGTGGGCATGAGGGAGGCAGGCAAAGTTATAATATTGCATTGTGGGGATTATCAGTAGTACAGTTAAATATGTGAAATAAATGGAATGAAAAGAGTTGCCAAAAAAAGAAGTTTGGAACCCTAAAAGGTTCCCTGTAGGTTCACTTTCATTAAAACAGTCCTCATACTGAGAGATCACCCAACAAACAACCATGCTGAAACATAATATTAAGAAATATACACTAAGAAATAAATAGTGAGCAAAATTGTATTGGAGGTCACTTTGCTATTTAACAAACACTGGGGTTTGGACTGGGGTTTCCAAAGAGGGGCTACCACAATAGACATGGCAGACCCAACAATGCAATCATGATCTTAGATCATCGGCATTTATCATAATTTATTTATATAGCGCTGTCAAGATACGCAGTGCTTTGATGGCTTCCTTCTTTGGAATCCTCTGCATTATTTCTCCACTAAAAAGAGAAAGGGTTCTCAAATTTAAAAAAAACTTGGACATGTCCTCTCTGTAGACTACAGAATAAACATAGAACTATTGCTGGTGTTCTGCCACCCATCAAGATCACCCCACTGTATGAATGTGTTGCTGACCATTGTGGGCAAAGCCCAACATGTACAGACATTCATTTGCGTCAATTTCAATGAAATATTTTTCTTTGGGGTCGCTCAACAACCTACAAAATGTCCTCTTCACTTTTTGCCCACCATCAGAAAATCATCCAAGTTATCATTCACAGATTTGCTTCGGATTGTAAAGGTGCTAAATTAGCTTTCCCTGCTCTTTCTTGGGTACCACTAATTTCTATACACTTTCTTTTAAAGGGTCCTGCTATCCTCCCCATGTTGATCTTTTTTGAACTTCTAAGTATCCATTTCAGGGAACTCATTTACCCATTTTAGATTATTATTATGTATTTATAAACGTGTCAATTTTTTAAGTGTTGAATTGTAATACCTTGACTAAAACCACACTTTAAAAACATTGCTGACTTATATTTAGGATACCAACTAAACCAAATACACATGCTTTCTAGTTGGCATTTCCACCTTTTCCCATACCTCATGAAAGGAACTTTGCTGCAATATGTTTTTTATTGCAGTTTACTGCAAGGTGATTACTCCCACTGCAAATGCATCCATGATTGGATTTACCAGTCACCCCGGTGGTACATCTTTTTTCATTAAATGCCCAACATTGTTTTATGTAGATACCTTACACACCCCAGCGCTTTACAGTTTTTTCTTATTTGTCCATACAATCAATCCATCTATGTTTCCATATCCTTTTGACCACAGGAGTATGTACTGTTTTTCTATAAGTTGCTCAATCATAATCATATTGTGCTCATTTACCGCCCCAATAAGTTAGAAACATTTCTAACACTGATTACACAGGCTTAACCACATTTGCTCACAGTTTTGGATGCTCTTCCAAATAACAACTTTCATTAGATCCTCCAACTATTTATAACCTTTTCCCTCCTCACACTTATCTTTTTTGCCGTGGGCCTCCTTAGTTATTTCCAAATATTATTTTTCTCCAGCTACTCCTTCTGTAGCCTTTGGTCACATTAAAAAACTGTATATCATATTTTACCTAAAGAACAATACTGATTTGCTTGTTGTTATTTGTGTATGGATAATGATTGTACCATGTTAACTTATACCCCGGGACATCCTGGCAAGTACATTTAAATATTGTCATATGTTTTGAAACACAAATAAAAATATTTGAAAGAAAAAATAAGACACCTCCAACGATATACACGTGGAGAGGGTCCAAGGATCCTATAAGTCTACAGTTTTTATATTAAACTCTTGCAAGCTTGCGGGCGTCTCCATTCATCACTGTTTTCTGTTCATTTGCTGTAAGTGTCCTGTTTGTTATTATGTTGCTGTAAAGTGATGTGTAACCTAGTGCCAGTATGTAAGTATTGTATTGTTGAGTATAGGATCAGAAGCATTAAAAAATTGATTGTAAAAAAACAAACAAACTGTATATCGTAAACTGTATGTCAGAATTTCATTTTTATCACTAACCTCTACTAAATTATCTTCCAATCTTGTTTTTCCTTTAAGATATTACCCTTGAAGTATGTGATGTACTTACTAAGCTATGCAGTCCTTCAATATGATGGGTTGTTGCAGCTGCTGATTTAGAGGCAATATAGTTGTTTGTGTTTGTGGCGGCACTGAGTGCATCTAATGCATGGGTAAAGTAAGCTGAATACAGTAGGAGATTTTTGGCTTGATCATGCTTTCTTCAGAAACGTAGCACTTTTTTATGGGTTGATGGAATTTCATATTTGTCACTTTAAAGAGTCATTGCTTTGAAACATATGTGGGCCATGTGCTCTTGTTCGCCATAAGAATATTCATCATCATCATCATCATTTATTTATATAGCGCCGACAAGATACGCAGTGCTTTACCTTAGTTATAACAAAAAGGGAATAAATGGTGGATAAAAAACAAGGGTTACAGAGTACAATAGGATTAGAGGGCCCTACAAATAACAGTTTACTTTTCACAGTGCTTCTTGAGTCTGTAATACCACAATAACATCTAATGAATTAACTTCTTGTTAATTTGAAGACATTTAGGGCCATATTTATCAAGGGTCAAATTTAGAATTGAAAAAAACTTCGAAATTCGAATTCAAAAAGACCAACCGAAATTAAGTCAAAGTTGGTTTTTTTTTGGTGAATATGCACATTTTCGATCGAATAGGTCTATGTTCGGCCAAATTTGAATCGTACGAATCAAGAAATAACGCATTCGATCAAGTTTGATTAGACGTTTTTCCCCAAAAAAACTTAGATTTTTCAAAGTCCACCAAGTGACTCCAGATATGTTCTAGGAGGTCCCCCATAGGCTAAAACAGCAATTCTGCAGGTTTTAGATAGCAAATGGTTGAAGTTGAATTTTTAAAGAGACAGTACATGATACATTTTGATATCCGAATTTTCATATTTTTTTCTTATAATAAATTTGATTTAAGTCCAAACTCAGCAAGTTCGTTATTGATCAGAGTTGTAAATTTGGGTTGAACTGTAAAATTCAGATGTGGTGATAACGCTTAACTTTTCACATCCTGGCATCAACCACATCCACAAGTCATAAGCCAGTGTAAAGTCTTTTATGACAATCATCAGCCGACCTATTAGTAGTAATTGCTATGCCAGTATTTTCTACAGCTGTTAATGCATTTTTTAGAAAGTGTGGTAGAATTATGTTTGCATTTCAGCCATATCAAAAGGCCATGGCGTAAATGATCACATGCCTTTCTCAACTAACATTTGACAGGAACTGGAATTTTTAATGCAGTTTTCACAAATAGGGTAATCTGAGAACGAGCGGCGGCACATACGCAGTTGGAGCAATTTCCGAAAATTGCCGAAGCGCCGGAAGAAGACAGAAAGACTTAGAAGATGGCTGCAGTGAAATACGATCCCTAAATCTGCACCGAGGGGTAAGTAAAAAGTTAGGGGCATTTGCCTGGGTAGCAGCTAGGCTGGGGAGGTGGAGGAAGGAGGGCCTATGTGGGGTAGGGTAGGGGGGTAGGGTTTTTCTAATAAAGAGTTTGTTTCTCCTTTAAAGAGGGGATCCTGGTGTTCTGTAGCCACTTCTGGGTTCTGGGACCTCTACTTTCATATACTCTAGGTAATAAAGAATGACTAATTATATTAATGCAAAAAAGGTATTCTGTCAGCAAATGCAGCTGTTCTGTCCAAATGTATGCCTGTTCTGCCCTAAATGAGGATAACAAACCATACACTTAACTAATTATGTGTTGCACTTTCTTCTCATATGGCCGCCAGGAGGGTTATAAAAATGCTCTAGTAAAGGTTATATGTCAAATTCACATTTTTCAACTTTGGGGCTAGACGTGACTGGGGTGAGATTGTTAATAAAGAAGCAATCTGAATATTTAAGGCTACAGAATTGTAGAGAATTTTGGACTTTCCAATACACACTCATAGATACAGTAATACATTGCAGGCTTTTGGCTCTCAGTAGGAATTATGGAAGTTGTGTTTTTTGCTCTTAGGGCAAATTTCCTTGGCCCTTTAGGCTGAACTACATTACACTGGAGATTTTGTTGGATGACTTTGCAACAAAATCTGATCTGTAGACATGAATGATTTGTTCCCCATCACATTATCACTGACAGAAGAAAGCTGGATACACTTTTAATTCTCATTGTAATATTCGGACTGTGCCTGATCTAGGATCAGATTTTACATTACAGCATGAAGTATCAGAGAGGGCTCATTTATGTCTGTTTTTCCGACAATGCAGCTTTTTCAGTGTATTGCCATATTCTTTTGTTGCAACAGTGCTTTGGTGATTGCCACAGGGATCTATGGGAACACTGGAGCTACTGCCTGGTGATTGTCAATAGATGCATGAAGGACTGGGTAGCTCTAAACTATATGAAAGTGCAGAGAGCACATTTTGATGCAAGAAGTGGTTTGACTGAGGTAGGAATGTAAGTTGCCCATTGCACTTGCAGTCGTAAATGAGCCCCCAGATTTTGTAGCATTCTATAAACAGGAATGAGATGATGTTGTGGGACAGATACATTTCTCTGACAAAAGTTTCTCATGTATTTCAGACATTAGGCTGATCCAGAAATGGCACCATTTCTATATTATAGCACTTTTTTATAGAATTATTTTATAATATAAAATATCTTTATTTTTAATTGATAAAATATTATTCACCTGTACTTGGCTTCTATTTTATTGTCCCTTCTGCCTCATACAGACAGCAGATTTATTTCAGTGGAAGTATATTTACAGTTATGAAATGCACCAAGGTCACAATCTAATTACAATGTAATACAGATCACATTAAATTGATAGCATTCTTAGAAACAGCACGCAGAGTCAGACAACCTTGGCAAGAACCAATACATTCTTAGCTTGGATCAAAAGGGTAATGAATCCAAATGAAACAAACATTATTCTGTTGTGTAAGCCATAGATTAGAGCACACTTTAAATAAGGGTTGTAGAATTGATTCACATTGGATCCTGATAATGTCTAGAAACAGCCTGCCAAATGGATTAAGTGAATTAAAATGAAAAATAAAATAAGCTTGTATAGTGTGCGGGGAGAAAGAATTTGGACAGTTATTTTCCTGGTGGAGTGAATGTTTCCAGAGCAGAAAATAACTTCTTAAATCTAAGAGGCTCAGAAAGGTGTACAGCTCTTTGATTTATGTTCCTCTTAGTTTTGGAAAAAAAAGATTTGCTTCTATTTTGCTGGTATTTTTGTTCTGTTTTGTATAGGGAAGTGTAATAAAACCGCTAAATCTACTTCCTTTATCCCTCAATGGATTAGGGTTGTCATGGATTATGGCTTTATAATGAACATTTTGGAACAAAATGGACAGCGATGATAGTGCTTATATATGACTGCTAGGCTTATATATATGTAAGAATATATAACACATTAAGGTACTATAACATGCAGCTATCCTGTATGTACAGAGATAGCTACGTCTCCTTCCAAATGATATGCTAGTGGGTCCCTCAACTTTGTTGTAAGAGTTAATTTCAGCAACTTTGTATTTTCCCACTTTCTAAAAAGGCTTCCAATTTGCTTTTGACGCTATCTTAATATATATGCCATTACAGTAGCTCCAGAGAGGGAATTCCAAATCTGTTTCCCATCTTAAGATAGAGCCTCCTTTCTATTCTCAGTGGTTGTTTTTTATGTCTATTGGAAATATTTACTAGTGAATAAAGCATTAGAGAGTTCATTACACGGGTTCTCTTGTACTTTTTTACATAATTATCATATCTCCCCAATGTCAACTTGGCCAGTCTTTCCACATAACGTTCCATATTTTTCATACATTTAATACTTTATAATGGATGTCCCTCTTCTCCTATGAATACACCCAGGCCTCTAAAACAATGCTTCCGCCTGGTGCACAGATCCCTAAGGAGATGGCACTCCCACCATTCTATGCAAAGAATAATTGGCCAGCGGCACTCAAAGGCAATGCAAAAAAGAGGCAGTGTTTATTAGATTCGCAGGGTCAGGAACAGTCAGAGAGTCAAAACCATAAATATTTAACACGAGAAGGGCTTGAGCAAGGTACGGATAACACTCAGCTAGTTTGAGTAGTGATGGGCGAATTTGCGTCGTTTCGCTTCACTGGAAAATTTGCTAATTTCCCGCGAAATTCGTGAAACATCGAAAAATTTGCGGGCGTTTCATGAATTTATTCGCTGGCGGCAAATTGCGCAAATTCACGCCTGGCGAATAAATTCGCTCATCACTAAGTTTGAGGACTAAATGGTGCTAAATGGCTACTCGTCTAGTGGGCTGGCGGGGACGCCCCCGCCACGCTCTCGGTGGGGATGCCCGCCACGCCGGTCTTCCTCTTCTCAAGCGCCGGTTTCCTAGTGCGTGCGCGGCGCGCCTCTGCTAGGTTTAAAGGTGCAGTCGCGCTGGCGTGATGACACAAAACTCAAACACTATAAAAGGAATTTCCTGTGTGTAATTCTTTGCCCATTATAGGTTTTCTCCTAGTGAGTTCCTGGTGCTTCTGCTCTATTTAGCTTCTGTTTCCTGATATCTGATTACCTGTTGTGACCCCTGCCTGGTAACCGACTCTTCTGTATCCGTATCCCTCCTGATTGATCTCCTGGTTTGACCCTAGCCTGTCTGACTCCGCTTGTACTCTGCCTGCCTCAACCCAGCCTGATCGACTAAGCCTTTTGTCTACTGTACTGGGACCTTCTGCCCAAAGACTTTGCTTTACCGTCGTGCCCCTTTGCTTTTCCAGAACCCTTTGCTTGGCACCTCTCTTAATAGGACCTGGCGGTATCCGATTAGCCGATGGCTCCTCCCGAGGTGAAAGGCGGCTGTTAAAGGCGGAAGCAAGAGCCGAGAACAGGGTGCATAGCATTGGTTCTGGATTTAGGGTGCCGACCGTGACACTAAAACTCTACTGAAACAGCTATCTATTTAACATTTTTGTGTAAAAGTCATGGTGCAGTGTAAACAACAAACTATGGCTTCTACATGTGGATTCTGTTGGGTTGGGTCTGAATTAGATAAATGGGGTTACTTGTCATGTAAAGGTTACCCCTGTGCTAGACTGCGCATGTACCAGGGCAGTGTTAATATAAGCATCAATAGCGTTTTTTACTCCATTCATTACGTGGAATAATTGTGTACAATTGCTTTGGATTCCACAGTAGCTCGACAGGGTTGGCAACCTGAAAGGAAACAGGAGATAGAGTGGAGAGAGCTGAAGTGTTAACATCTCTGTGAAGTACCTTGGCACTGACAGCATCTGCTCTGCTTTCAAAATGTGGTTTCTTTGTTTTCTCTGGACGGAGCCAGAGATGTAGCAGGCCATTTGCACTTCTACCAAGTTATAGCAGAAGAGGTGATGACTTGCTCAGTTGTGGCAAGCTGGGATACTGGCAATATATTGGTACATGGGGTGAAATGGAAGGCTAAGTATGTTTATGCTTATTGCAGATCACACTGCATTTAGGGATGGAAAGACTACAAAACCTGTAGCGAAACATTTTTTGGAACACGGCCATAGGCTTCCGACTTTTAAATACATTGCGATTGATCACATCCCACCACTCCGAAGGGGTGGTGATCGCTCAAACATTCTTCTCCAACGTGACGTATATTGGATAAAAAAGTTAAATACCCTGGCCCCCTTAGGTCTTAATGAAAATTGTCCTTTAACATGTTTTTTGCAACAGAGGTGAGATAGTAAGTTTATTATAACAAGTTATAACATTTTTGTAACATGTTTTGCAACATTATGTAACCACTTCTGCCAAGGAGTAATAGATTTCTGTTATCTTTCTATTCCCTTAAATAGTGATACATTTTATACTATATTATTTGTGTTCTGCCTGCCTAAACCAGTCTCTATAGTTAAGTATTTACCGTCTCTGCAGTCTGGTACTTTATCTTGTAATTTGTGTATTATACACTATAAGGTTTTAAAGTGTTTTTATACTGTTGTGTTTCTTTCACAGTGTTCTAACACCTACACGGTTAATAATATATATGCTGGTGATTGGGCTTTTCCTTATGTTCACGACCTTTACTGGTGCACACGACTGGGTGTCCTCTAGTTTGTCTATTTAAGATATTGATTTTTAAACAATCATGGTCTTGATAAAGGTCCTAGAAGGGGACCGAAACGTCGGCCTGTTTTTTAATTAACTTAAATAAAGTGCATTCACCAGGTCCGGACTGAGAATTATAATAGGCCCTGGCATTTCAGTAGGGATGGCGCGAACTGTTCGCCGGCGAACTTGTTCGCGCGAACATCGGGTGTTCGCGCTCGCCGGAAGTTCGCGAACGTCGCGCGACGTTCGCCATTTTGGGTTCGCCATTGTTGGCGCTTTTTTTTGCCCTCTCACCCCAGACCAGCAGGTACATGGCAGCCAATCAGGAAGCTCTCCCCTGGACCACTCCCCTTCCCTATAAAAACCGAAGCCCTGCAGCGTTTTTTCACTCTGCCTGTGTGTGCTGAAGAGATAGTGTAGGGAGAGAGCTGCTGCCTGTTAGTGATTTCAGGGACAGTTGAAAGTTTGCTGGCTAGTAATCATTTTGATACTGCTCTGTTATTGGAGGGACAGAAGTCTGCAGGGGTTTGAGGGACATTTAAGCTTAGGTAGCTTTGCTGGCTAGTAATCTACCTTCTGCTGCAGTGCTCTGTATGTAGCTGCAGTGGGCAGCTGTCCTGCTTCTGATCTCATCTGCTGACTGCTGCAATAACAGTAGTCCTTGTAAGGACTGCTTTTATTTATTTTTTTGTTCCAATACAGAGCAGTATCAAGCAGATTACTAGCCAGCAAACTTACTATCATCTGTCCCTGAAATCACTAACAGCTCTCCCCCTACACTATCTCTTCCAAGCACACACAGGCAGATTTTTCAGATACATTTTTGCCCTTGATCCCCCTCTGGCATGCCACTGTCCAGGTCGTTGCACCCTTTAAACAACTTTAAAATCATTTTTCTGGCCAGAAATGTCTTTTTTAGATGTTAAAGTTCGCCTTCCCATTGAAGTCTATGGGGTTCGCGAACCGTTCGCGAACCGCTCGCATTTTTGCGCAAGTTCGCGAATATGTTCGCGAACTTTTTTTCCGACGTTCGCTACATCCCTACATTTCAGGAACATAGAGGCCCAGTCAGCCCACACAGAGACCCAAACAGCCCAATAAATACTGACTTTCTATGGCACCTTACAGCAGCCCCTCTGGCATTTGCCAGAACTCACACATTGCCAGTCCGGGCCTGGCACTCACTACTTGTGGACTGCTATTGATAACATTGGAGTAGCACCTGGGTATTTTGTCAATTTCAGTGGAGTGCAGATATACCAAGGTGCTATGTATATATATATATATATATATATATATATATATATATATATATATCCATATCCATATAGAAAGCTGAAGCACACTGGGATTTATCAAAATAAAACTTATTTTATTGTATTGACGTTTCGGTCCACACAGGGACCTTTATAAAGTTTCACAAATTTATTCCCTGGCATGAATCACGGGAATCCCCCGCTAATTCGCCCATCAATAGTCTTAAATATATTGTTAATGGGCAGTGCAGAGGACCTCTTGTATTTATCTATATGTATTTTGTGGTCACAGCCTCACTGCACCCCCGCTTAATGGTTTAAAAAACTATTGGTGAGCACAACTTTCCCTTGTTATGGGATAAAGGCATCTTTGGACTGTAGGGAAATAACTTTTGGATTCATGACTGCATGAACTACAGTCCCATCATTCACTATTAAGATCTTACTTTAAATCACACAACTATGATTGCAATATCATCTACTGTCGTGAAATGCGCATGGGTAAAAACATGAATTCTATAAGGATAGGCAAACATAATATTGTTTTAACAAAAATGATTCTGGGCATGGGAAATGATGCTGAGCTGCGCCTTGTTGTTTTATGAGAGAACATGTTGTAACATGTGAATGCATAGTAAAGGATCACCGACAAACATCTAAATCAGGGGTGTCCAAACTTTTTACAACAAGGGCTAGATTTGGTACGGTGAAAATGTGTGGAGGCCGAAAATTGACCCTGACATCAATTCCAAGGTAGCTAGCTTTTGATCAGGATCATTCACTCCTGGAGATGGACGTGTACACGGCGTTTAGGAAGTGGAGTCTGTTTAGACTTATTCCCTGAGCCTCATTTTATTCCACGAGCCTGCATGTACTGGCACGTAGTGATACGCCGCTCTCGCATACTTTATTTTTTTACTGTACTTGCACGTCAGTACGTCTATTGCACCTTCAGTGAGAGCGGCGCATCTCTACGTGCCAGTACGTGTCTATTGCTAATACCTTCAGCACACAGGCAACAGTATAGACCCAGTGGCAGATCATTTCACTAATGTGCCCAGATATTAGGGCAACGCGATTCCTGATTGCACTGTTCTGGCGGACCACATTAATATTAATTTCATGACAGAGGGCCGGTGTAAATTATAAAATGGGCCGGACTTGGCCATGCCTGATCTAAATGATGTGATAGCATACTCTCGGCATCAAATAGACTTTAGATAGTACAGAACTGCCTGCAACTACTATCTGTCCAATATTTTGGATGCCGTCAGTGAAGAAGAACATTGTATAGAAAATAATCTAAAATCCAATACTCCACTAATTAACCCTTCTTCTGCCAGCAGCCATAAATTGGCTAACAAATAATTTTTACTATTCATTTGAATGTAATTCTGCAATGTGGCAACACAATGGTTAACTCTACTGTCTTGCAGAGGCTGGGGTCATAGGTTTGATTCCAGCCAGGGCACTATCTTCAAGGACTGTGTATGTTCTCCCTGTGTCTGTGTGGGTTTCTTCCAGGTAGACTGGTTTCCTTCCACACTCCAAAAACAAACAAAAAAAAGTTGGCTCCAGATAAAATTGTAAAGAGCGTGTGTTTTTGTGTGTGTGTGTGTGTAGTAAAGGACGTTATATTGTAAGCTCCGCTGTGACAGGGAATGATGTAAATGATGTTTGATTTCTGTGATATGAATATGGCAGCACTTTATAAATGAATAAAATTAATTAGTTCCCCAGGCTTCTGGAACAATAGTGACAGTCCATCAATGGGAAATTAGCCACATACATTGTTGAATGGTACAACATACTTTGTATTTCAGCTACAGTGCCTCTTTAAGAGTGGTGAATCAGATAGCAGAACACTGTGCAGATCATGACTAGCGCTCAGGATATGGGTGATTTTGCCTTTTTGGAGAAAACTCCCCTCCCAGTCTGAGCCGTCTCTTGTAGAGAAGCCAAGCACAACCACTTTCTTACAGCTCCACTCCTACACTCTACCGCAATGTGCACATACGTTCCTAATAGCTTCAGCTGACGATGTCGAAATGCTCTTGAAATCACGTGATCTTCGGGATGTTACTTTTATAAATAAATTGTGTGAGATATTTAGTTTCTTCTTCTCCCCCAGCATATTAATGTGTGTTTTTATATAATGGAAAAACAAAGCATACATGGTTGAAACATACTCACTCTATAATCTAACTTTATATAGCTAGGTGGCTGCTTTATAAATAATCTAGGTTAGAATTACTCAGTTGTCATAGTCATTGTCACAGTGCAACTCCTACTATCAGTTGTACAATATCTTTCCCGGGTTCTATACATCTATATATACAGGTATGGCATCCGTTATCCTGAAACCCTTTATCCAGAAAGCTCCAAATTACGGAAAGGTTGTCTCCGTCTCCCATAGACTCCATTTTATCCAAATAATCAACGGATTTCCTTTTTCTCTGTAATAATAAAACAGTACCTTGTACTTGATCCTAACTAAGATATAATTAATCCTTATTGGAAGCAGAACCAGCCTACTGGGTTTATTTAATGTTTACATCATTTTCTAGTAGACTTACGTTATGAAGATCCAAATTACGGAAAGATCCATTATCTTGAAAGCCCCAGGTCCCAAGCATTCTGGATAACAGGTCCCATACCTGTATATATATATATATATATATATATATAATAAATCCAGTCTGCAACTTGTCCGATATTAGTAAATTACATATTCCAATGTCACATGTCTAAGTATGATGTAAGATGTAGTTCACTAGGACCAAATAGAGATCTAAGGAGCAAAACAACATGTGTAATTACAGCAAATGAGCTCGTATTACTTTGCCATAAGGAGTGTGTAGTAATGCCACCAGGGTTTTATATAAAAATAACCTCCAAATCCCACATGACAAAAGAGAACGGTGATTATTAGTTGTATAGGTATGGGATCCGTTATCCGGAAACCTGTTATCCAGAAAGTTCAGAAATACGGAAAGGCTGTCTCCCATAGACTTTTTCCTTTTTCTCTGTATTTTCTCTGTATTAATAAATAAATACCTTGTATTTGATCCAAGCTAAGATATAATTAATCCTTATTGGAGGCAAAACCAGCCAATTGGCTTTATTTAATGTTTACAAGATTCTCTAGTAGACTGGTATGAAGATCCAAATTACAGAAAGATCCATTATCTGGAAAGCCCCAGAGCATCCTGGATAACAGGTCCCATACTTGTAGTAGTATTATCAATAATAATTCTGACCACAGTCGATAATAAATGTTGCTTTTTTGAGTCTGGTGAAAAAAAAGGTCTTAGGCATATAAATGGTAATGGAACTATTTAGTGACTTGTAATACCCTTGTTATTTAATGGGGCACACATTAACTGCATATTCCTATATATATTCCAATACTGTATGTCATGACTATATATTCCTATGTGTATTTTCCTGTATATAATAGCTGCTAAGGCTTTGCATCCAAACAGTCATTTTTGGAAACCAACCCTTTCACTCTCAAGGTCACGCCAGGACCTACTGACCTTAGTGTCAGACTAAATCTAATTTGTAAATTAATTAAGATTAGCAAACCCTGTATTGATACACTTGTGATTCCATATCTTTTGTGTCCTGCACCATGAAAATGGGAGAGAGAATGCTGCTGTGCCATGACATGCCCCATTTTTTAAGTGACAATTGCCTCTCAAGAAAGTGCACCAGCACTTACAAATAATTTCCTTTTAAATGAATATGGTGGCATATAGGATGGCAAGCATTTTGCCCCGGCCCATGGAGCTACTTAACACCTGGTTCACCTTCCAGCTACAATTAAATGTTAATTTAAAGGAGAACTAAACCCCAGTAACAAAAGCCTTCTTTAATTGTCTGCCATCAACCCCCTCCCCGCACTGTGCATTATGGTCCCCATAGACGCGACGATTCTTCTTGCCGAACGACCGATTTTAGGGAAGCCCGACCGATCCTTCGAAATTATCGTGCGGTTAGTGGTATTCGAACGATCGTACATCTTACGATTTTTCGGCCGACATCTGTCGGGAAATTGATCGGCCAGGTCTAAAAATCTTTGTCGGTCCCAGTGCAATCTCTCTATGTTTGCAGGGCCAAGCAGGCAGCTCCCCTTTGTTTTCCTGGTAAATTGGTCTTTTTAGTTGATGGTAGATTCGTACGATCGTACGATCGTTCTGAGAAGATCGTGGTCTCACGATCAGGATCTGATCTTTTAAAAATCTCAACATCTATGGCCAGCTTTAGTCAAAAAGAAGCCCCTCTTCTGCCTGTTTGCATTTTGGGCCATGTATTAAACTGATGGCAGAGTTTTACTATTAAGTCAACATGAGGAACAGTTTATATTCCTGGAATTAAAAATGGCATGCTGAGCGCGAACAAATGCATAAGCACAATAAAATGCAACATGCTGCATCTAAACAAGCACTCTTGATACTCCCATGTGTTAGGGCTCTTTAGACTCCAACTTAGCACATTTTTTCTGTTACAAACAACCCTCTACACTTTGATAGCTGAATGCATGTCAAGCACAAGAAAATGCAGCATGCTGTATCTAAACAAATAACTGCAACTGGAACGCAAATAGAGTAAAACACAACTCAGAATGCTCATGAGTACAACCAGGCAGAATATAATGGAATCAATTAGAATCAAAACACAGAAAAAGAATGCCTTTGTTTAAGAGCCCTTATACATGACACATTTAGGCCTTGTTTGTGCAGCAATTTACATATTCATTCATTCATTCATGCTGTGAAACTACAACACTCATTATCCCTCAGTCCTCTCTGCCAAGTGCAGAAACTTGTAGTTTTACAAGAGCTCATTGGTTAGAATTGTAAATCACACAGTATAGAACTTATCACATCTTTTTTATTCTGTGTTTTTCCCAAAAAAATATACTGTATCATGCAGTCCCTGCAACCACCTCCTGCTTTAGTTCATACTAACTGATGATTCGCCGCACATTCTACTTCATGCCGAACTGTTATATTTTAACTTACTCTACCTGGAAATACTATATAGTGAAATAAAGTGCAGCATGAAGGTACAAGATATGTAGAAGCAGCTCTTAAGGTATAGCAGAAAGGACAATTGTCTTGGACCCCCAGCATTCAGAGGGTGAACTCATGGGATATATTGTATTTGTGTAGCAGCAATACACTTGAGAGATCTACAACTATTTCCCCTCCAGCTGTTCCCAGCTGTCAATGTGGTATCTGGGAGTTGTAGTTCACCAACAGATGAAGGATTGCAGTTTGGACATTCCTGATCTCCATTCCTGATCTCCATTCCTTTGATTTGGCCCCCATCCTTACTTTCAATAATCTCTAAAAAGATATTGACACTAATACAGGCAGTAACCCTGTACTCCAGACAGCATGCCATTATGCACTGGTGAAATAACTGGTTCACATTATATTTTGTGGGGGGATTGTAAATGAACTTACATGTATAGAATAAGAGATCTGCTATAATACTATGGGCTATATATAGCCTGGTCCATGGGGTCTGCTGTATTGTAGTCCCTTCAGTACTGTAAAAGTTGCTGCCTGTCTGTGACGGGGGTGCAGTAAGCATGGGGCTAAGCTGGGACCCCTGAAGATAATTTTGCAGGGGGCTTGGCCGGCTTTATTTATGTCACTGGATTAGTGTTTGGTATAAGAATAAAAAGTTTGGGAGGATCATGTACCTTGAAATGAAGAGTGGGTCCTTATAGTTTAGGAAGTCTGAGGCCCCCATCAGGAGGTTGGGGAAAGTGTCTATATCAGGAATGTCCACCCTGCAGATTGAACTACAACTCTCACAGCACTTCTGACAGACGCTATGTGGCAGCTGTTGCTCAATATAACATACTTTCAGCAAGTGTAAACAACTTGTGCCATCAGACACTCCACTTCATCATCCTAAAGCCAGATAGCCGGCAATGTGGGGAAACTACAGGCAAGTCCCCAGGAGTGGGCAGCTGTTATTAACCATTTCCTACCACATAACCCTATCAACGTGTGTGAGCAAAGAGTTAATGTCAGCAGCAGCAACTGCTTCAGTTGTGGTTCCACAGTCCCGCCCAAAGGTCAGGGTGACGGTGCAGTCAGTGAATGGGGCACAGGAAGGACGTACCCAGCTCGTCAGCCGCCCCTTCCCCTCCTACTACTGGGGCATTCCCACCTCCAGGAGGGACTTGTCACGTCCTTTTTTCAGTGTGTTTTTCCCCCCTCCTCACGTTCTGACTGGAAGCTGCTGTGAAACCAAATAGACAAGAAGAAGAAGAGTTGGGGCTGTTGTGTCAGGTGTCTGTCCCAAGGTTCCTGATCCAGGGGCTTCAGTTACAAGGTAAGAGTGTGGCAGGGAACATGACAGCTCCTGTCAGACACTCTCTTGTCTGCTCATTGGACAGCAGGGGGGGGGGGACATTAGTACATTCCACTTCATGTCAAACTCTGTTACACTGTAACCAGCGTATCCGACTGTATGTATTGTACTCACTACATGCTGGACAGACACAGAGAGAGGCTAATGGCAGCCTGTATGGCACACAAGACATGTAGTAACAGGGTTTATGGTATTTGCAGAGATGGCATTTTACCTCCCCCCCAGTGTGTATCTGTGTAAGAGGTGTTAGTTGTGTTTACGTTACACATCAAGCTGTAACCTCTAGCTGTTATTGGACTGCAACTCCCAGCACCTGACTGCCAGCGAGAATTCTAGAGAGTTGTAGTTTAATAACAGAACAAAGTTGTAGGTTGGACATTAGGGATGGGCGAAATTGACCCGTTTCGTTTCGCCAAAGATTTGCCGCCGGTGAAATGTCGCCCATTAAAGTCTATCGGCGTTTTTTATTTTTTTTGACGCACGCCGCGATACAAGTCTATGGGCGTAATTTTTTAGTCGAAACGAGATTCACCCATCCCTATTGGACATCCCTGATCTTCATGAAGCGCCCTGTGGCCCTCTCTAGCTCTGGTCCTATGGAGCAGATTCACTTATTATTGGTTGTACGTATACAGCTATTGAGTTTTGTGTGTTTGGAGTTCATTAACAACAACTAGGCACATACAGTATTTAAAGGGGATCTACAGTATCATAAAAAATGTAATATAAGCTTCATCATACTGAAATAAGAAACAATATCTTCACTATCCCTCTTTCAGCATCTGTTTCTCTTAATTCTGTCTTCATGCAGCAGTCAGATATTTATTGACAGTTAGATCCAATATATCTTATGGGGGGGCTTCCTTTCCTAGCAGATGTACTAGTGCTCACTCAAGTAACTGATTTCAGTACAAACAAAATCTAACAAAATAACTGCCTTTTGCCTTTTGTAGAGAGACATAGGGGCAAATTCACTAAAGTGCGAAGCGCCTAACACTAGCGCAAATTCTCCAGCGTGACGTCATTTCATTACTTCGCCGATTTACTAATGGGTGCTGGCGTAAATTGGCTAGCGAAGTGGACCTACTCTAGCGCTATTTCGCACCCTTATGCCAGGCGAAGTTGCGCTATGGCGAAGGGACGTAACTACGCTAATTCACTAACTTGCGCATTTTACTGAACTTGCACCAGACTTGCCTGCGCCACCTCAGACCAGGCAAAGTGCAATATAGTAGATAGGGATTGCTTCAAAAAAAGTTGAAATTTTTTCTATGTCCCAAAAAACGCTGGCGTCTTTTCCTTTTTCAAGGGTGATAGGCTGAAAAAGATCATAAATTTTTTTGGGGTACCCTCCTTCCCCCCTACATTTCCTAACACATGGCACCTTAACTATACAGTGGGCACATGTATAGGGCAATATAACAACTCTATTTTATCTTATGAAGCTTTCCCAGGATTGTGTAGTGTAATGTATTTGTTGCTACATATACAGTACATCCATTGTACTTTAACTTGGTGCCGTATGCAAATTAGGCATCGCTAGCGTAACTTTGCTTTCCTTGATGAATTAACGCTAGCACAACTTCGCTACCATTCACCTCCCTGAACGCAACTTCGGATTTTAGTGAATTAGCGATGCCATGGCGAAACTTTGCCTGGCGAAGTGCGGCAAAGTGTGGTGAAGCCTGCGCTAGCACAACTCCGCTGGTTAGTGAATTTGCCCCTAGATGTCTGGTGATTTTTATAGAGTGAGCTCTAATATATCTTCTAGGCAAAAGGAGTCCTTCTAAAAGATACATTGGATCTAACTGTCAATGAATAGCTGACACCCAACTCCTGCATGAAGACAGAATGAAGAGAAACAGATGCTGAGAGAGGAATAGTGAAGATACATTTTTAATTGATTGGATTTAGAACGTTTCTTATTTCAGTACAATGAAGCATATATTCAATTTTCATTTTCACGATAGTTCCCCTATAAGCTGCCTGGCGTGTGTATACATACAGCACATATTCTTCCTAGATATTGAACAGCCATAGGTGATAGTGATACTGGTAAATCAGCAATCTCTAGCCCAGGGCTACTGAGCCATGTCTGGACTAGAACTGAAACAGTATAATGGAAGTTGTAGTTCAGCTACATCTGATGAGTGGAAGGAGTAGAAAATATCAACTTTAAAGATTTACCATTTTTTCAGAACTACCAGCTGCCCACCCACCAACCTATCCCTCCCCCACCAACTTATCCCCCCCCACCAACTTATCCCCCCAGACTGGGGAAGGTGTACTGTTTTGTCATGGATTACAGGAGTCCCCAAACTTTTTTTTACCCATGAGCCAAATTCAGATCTAAAAAGAATTGGGGAGCAACAAAACATTAAAAAATGTTCCTGGAATGACAAATAAGTGCTGTTATTGGCTATTTGGTAGCCCCTATTTGGACTGGAAGCCTACAGTAGACTCTGTTTGGCAGTGCCCCTGTTTTCTTGAAACCAAAACGCGCCTCAAAGCCAAGAATTCAAAAATAAGCACCTGTTTTGAGGCCGCTGGGAGCAGCATCCAACGGGTTGGTGAGAAACAAGTTGCTCGCGAGCCACTGGTTGGGGATCGCTGGATTAGTCAATAGACTGTGTTCTTTATACTGTGTGCTTTGTAATGTTATCTGACCAGCTGTTGATAAACTACCAGTTTTAGCACCTACATGAGAGGATTTCCCCCCCAATATACTCACCTTGGCTAACCTGTACTCTGCACTGACACCACGGAAAGAAAGAAAGAAACAAGTAACTTCACCAGATAAATCCGATCATCGGCCTTAGGGCAAAACAATCGAATTACAATGATGGCAATACAAGCTTTCGAATCAAGGATTGTATCAACTAGCCAATGTGGTCCTTGATCTGATGGGATCTGACATCTGTCAATTTTCTGCCAGATATTGGTCGAAAGGCCCCATACACAGGCAGATAAGCTGCCGAATTGGTCTAAAGGACTAAATGGCAGCTTAAATATGCCCATGTATGGCTATTTTCGGGGGAAGATGGGCATTTTAGTTTGACAATTTAGGGAAGGTAATATCTTGCTGTGTAGATATAGACAACTGTCTGCTGCCCAGATGTTCAACCAAAGCTGAATGGCTTCAGGTCTCCCATCACTGATGTGTAGAGAAGCTCCTGTGTGTGTCCTAGTCATTAAAGTATGCTTCTTACATTTCTGTTCTACATGTAAATGATTATCTTTGTAAAGTGCTGCCCAAATGTGTCTGTATAAATTAAGGATAATAATAATCCTCTTTTATTGTCAGCATCCATCAGATGAGGTTATTATATTTATATAATTGGCCTATGTGCTAAGTACCATAGGTTCTCCCTGTGCACTTTCGGTTGAGCTGTCATGCCTGATTAGCTCTTCTTTACTCAGGTGGGGTAAAGAACTGCTCTGAATAACAATGGACTTTTTTTCTTAGCCTATGGCGCAATGGCTGTATTCTCTACCAGCATTTTCTAACTAGTAGAGAAGCTAATCATAGCGGTTCAGCCTTTCATTTTGTTTAGTGAAATCCATCTGTCTCTAACAATGACAGGTAGTTTTGTCCAGAAATCTCACAAGTAAGTTTGTTTTTGTCTTAATATATTCTCAACACGTGTTAAAAACTGTAATGTGTTGCTATTGTGAGTCTTAATGCTGGAGGGTACAACCAGGCATAATAAAGTGGAATCAGTTGGCTGATAATGTATCAAACACATAAATAAGGGACCCCTGTGTAAGGACCATTGTGTATGGGTTTGTCAGTGCATTAATCAGTATACCGTTTTGGGTTCTGCAGTTTTTCCCTGAATAAACACTGGCTGCTTGTGTTCCCTCTGTTGTGTCTCCTTGGAATTTATTTTGTGAACTAATATATCCTTACATTGCTAAAATGTACCCCCCAACCACACTGCTTGTCTCTCCATGTGTGTATTCACAAAGGCGGTGCAAACTAACACTGAAATTAATACGATTAATTAACAGCATTTATTTTAAAGTACTGTCATGGGTCCTACTTGGTATATTTCAATGTTGGTGTACCATGGTTTGGAATTTTTGAGCTCCAGGTTGCTTGTGATTATTGATTATAATTATGTTTTATAAAGAATGGGCTGCATTTGTAGAAATACTAGTGCCGGGATATACAAAAGTGGTGTTAAAGTAAATTTGGAGTTAGGAAATTGGAGTAAAATAATTGTATGTCCTGGGGAAACATTAAACAACAAAGTCACCTGAGCGCAACGTTTTTTATTCCACACCAAAAAGTTGAAGTTAAGCAGTTTTGCCATTTTAACTCTGTCTTTTTGAATGTGACATCATTAATTTCAGCAAAGTGTTGTCAATAATGGCAAAAAATGTATACCAACTTCAGCTTGGAGTATGTTGTGCTCCAGATTGGTAGGGAGAAATTTGGTAGCAAAAGAACTAAAGTGGTGTTCACTCTCAAAACTGCAATATTCCTGAAATGAAGTATGACTTTTGTTAATTTGACGTTCCAATTTAACTCCAATAATATTTTATTTAGGTGGTCCTAGATTGAAAGATCACTCATTTGGTGAGGTTGCCAAACCAGTAGATTATACCCCTATATGACCACCTTGAGGTTGTCCGTTTGGGATTAAGCCCACATCAGGACCTATTTGATCCTTGCCTTGGTTTTCCATTAGATATCAGTCAAGTAGGCTTGTCATTGGGTCTTATATATGAGCACATTAGCTACTGACCTGAAGGGACCGAATTGTCAGCTTAAGGCTGTGGGCCCACGGGTTGAAGACTCCACTGCTCTTAGCCTGCATATTTTTGCATGTATGGAGAAGTGCTCTGTGCCTCTACTCCATTGATATAAAGGATATCCTCCTGTGTGCAGTCAGACGTAGCAGAACAGAAGGAGAGGTCAGCCAAATAGGCAAAAGGAGGCATGTTTGGGTCGGCCTCTACTCCGCTGCATGTGTGCGTATGCAGGCAGAGGGCATGGAGTGTATCTGCTTCTCTGAGCCTGCAAAAATACACAGGATAAGGGAATGGAGGCTTCAGGCCATGTGCCCGCAGCCTTAATCTGTCTGTGTATGTTACTCAATTTTTAGTTTACTCTGAGAAATGATTACATTGCATCAGAAGGGGTCATTTATAAACACAGCTAATTTCTACCTAGACAGTAAACCATAACAATCAATGAGATATTCGCTTTCATCGCTCTACTTGCAGCTGGCTGAAAAAGGTAACCACAACTTGTTGCTATCAGGGCTGGATTTCTGTTTAGGCCGCCTCAAGGCCAGAGAAAAACACCCACCCCCTCGCGAGCGTTCCCTCCCCCCACAATCGCTTCCTTCCCTCCTGCAATTGCATGCATGCACATTCTCCCTCCAGAGCACCGGGGAATACGTTGGCGGGCTATTTAACAGTGTGTCCCCACCGCTTCTAATTAAATAGAAATGCGGCTGAGTGGCATGCTGCCCCATAAATCATGCCACCCTAGGCCCGGACTTTTGTGGCCATTTGGGGTTATTGCCAGACCCGGACTGGCAATCTGTGGGTTCTGGCAAATGCCAGAGGGGCTGCTATAAGGTCCGATAGAAAGTCAGTATTTAGTGGGCTGGTGGGGGCTGTTTGGGCCTCTATGTGGGCTGATTGGGCCCTCTGTGTACCTGAAATGCCAGGGCCTGTTTAAATTCTCAGTCCGGACGTGGTTATTAAAAAAAATTTTTACTACTCAACTGCTGCAGTCTATACAGGCCTGTCAAAAAGGGCCAAAAAGTGCTGGAATATAGCCCCCAACTCCAAAGGGCACTCAAATCAAAAATTCAAAAATATATTCCCAGTCCATTCTCAAAGTTAAAAAATCACTTTTTATTCATCATAAATATTAAAAAAGGCATACAGACCAATTGATGCTCCGCCTTACGCGTTTCGCACCCAAAGGCACTTATTCATAGCATTACTGTTGTTACATTTGGTCACAAAATTTATACCCCAGGAAATCCCTCCCCAAACGTTAAAACCAATCACGTGTTGCCACCTCACGTTTCTTTTCTTAAAACAACATACATATCAAATTGGTCCTATTAGCAATATTTTCTGCCTATACTCTGTTTCATCTCACAAACATTTTATTAGGATACCCATATTTCAACTAGTATTTGAGAATGGACTGGGAATATATTTTTGAATTTTTGATCGGACGTGGTTATTGCCCAGATACAAATTTTTCCCAATGTTTATAAATGAGCCCCTCCCCATGTCAAGCACTTTTTTGCAGAAAAGTTCCCACATTGTAGTTAAGGATACTGATCAGATAACAAACTAAGCTCCATAAATATGGACAGCAATTTCAATTACTGTCTATTCTTCTCTCTTCAGACTTGTTAATAAATCCACCATAGGGTTATAAATATCAGAAAAAATCCTCTTCTATTGCTTCTGTCCCTGATAGCTGTTATGTATTACACCATACGTAATCTACTGAATATTTTTTCCATTTGTGGTTGGGCATAACCCACCTGGACAAAATGAAAGTGCCACATTTCTTATAGCACATCATTTTTGTTCTATAATTGTGCATGAAGGGACATTCATAGCAGCCATAGACAACTGTTGCCTGTTTACTGTCTGGCAGAAGAAAATCATTTTCCCTTCAGCTATTTCTGACTTTTTAAAATGGCCCCTATATGGTTTTGGGCTGGTCTGTTACATTTTTCTTTGGAAAAAGAAAACTGTAAGGAAGTTATCTGCATTATTTCAAGATGTGTAAGGTTTACATGATTTCTCTTTAATTCCAGTATTTTAAGAAAAGGTGAGGTGGATGCTGGAAATAATAAGATAACCATGCTTGTAGTCTGACTGCAGTTTGAATAGCACTGTAGTGTCAGTTAATGGCTCAGACCGGTTATCGTGACATATGAATCCATTTACCCCTATTGGACACAACCATATTTGACCAGATTGTTTTAACCAGTGAGCCAGTAAGAGCAGTGCAATGATGCCAGGAGACGATCCTCTTCCATTATGTAGCCATGGCAGAGGTTATTGACATTGGGAGATGCCGAGGTGTATCTTATGTCTTTTTGTCAGAATGTTCTCCCTAAAATTGTGGGACACTTTTGTGTATGCAAAGTATATATATGATTTTTCTTTTCAGTCATACCCTCAATGTTACTTTTCTTTTAAAAGAGCTATGACACTCAGATTTAGCACACATTTCTTGCACTAAAGACTAAAATACTTTTATGAGAGAATCTCTCCATGTGCTGTGCTGGCTTATTATTTTAATTGAGGAAACCAAGAATCATCATGGGCTCAGAGTGTTTTATTGTTGTGATTTTTCTCCAAAGGGTTTTGGGGTGGGGTGGGGGGGGTAATACAGTTCTGAAATGCTATATGTGCTATTGCCTTTAACAGGTGTCAAAGTTTATGGCAAACCTGTACTCTTGGACCCTGACACCAAGGAAAGAAAAGAAACAAGTCACTTCACCAGATAAAAGCTGCAACTTCCGGCTGTATGACAGAAGTGACTGACCTTAGACTGTTTACTTTAAAGTGAACTTTGTCAGCACCATAAACAGACGAGTGATAATACCCAAGTTTTTCAAAAGGATCAAAAATGTTGTCCTGATACAAATAAATATACCTGTTTTTTTTAGACATAATGGACTATTTAAAGAAATGTTTAAAATTGGTCATTGTTAAAATTCCTATCATGACTTTGTTTTAACTTTTTTAGGCTTTGGTAAGTCATGATCTATTCTAAAGTGTTACAAGCTTATCACATTGATGGCTCACTGCATGGATTGATTGGGAGGTTTTGCGCTGTGTTTTTCAAAATTCTCCAAATATCTAACAGTCATACCAATTGATGCCTACAGAAATTAGACAGAAATGCCAACATGGATGATTTGGCCTGAAAACTGGAATCATATTTGATATGTGCTGTGCTTGCGTATTCACACAGTAAATTTGAGGAGTAGGAGGACAAGTGCCTAAGTCTGAATTGGTGGGGGGGGTCAGTTTGGATACAGGGAGTACAAAGAGATTTGCTCATAGTATAAGTTGATCCAGGGACTAGTCCGATTGCCATTTTGGAGTCAGGAAGGAATTTTTCCCCCTCTGAGGCTTCAGATGGGTTTTTTTTGCCTTCCCCTGGATCAACTAGCAGTTTATTGTAAACCTTGCTAGGGGGACCTGAACAGAAAAAAGAAGGCCCTAAATAAGCGTAATTTAGCCTTCCAAATAGCTAACCAAATGTAGTTAATGTTCTGTTTCTGTGTATTGTGCTACAAATGGTATGCCATTTTGCTTGCCATATGCATGGACATCCAAAAGTCTAAGCTACTTGCCACTATATCAGAAGACTTTGGTGGCTAGCAACATGCCATTTCCCACATGTTTTACTGATGCATGAGAAATAAAGGAATCCTCTGTGTATGCAAGAGGCCCTTTTCTGGAATTATTGGGACCCAAGATGGAACAGTTTTTTTTCTAAAATTCTGAACACTGCTCTGAAATTCCAATCAGATCCTGAAAAGTGAAAGTGGTATGGTTGGACAGGAAAAGTATTGGACATTCAAAGGATTCATAAATAGGCAAACAATATTGTATCAAAAAGTTGAAAAATCTTTATTTATACCATCATCTATCCAGCCTTAAGTGTATTGTGTCCAAGAGAGATGATGGTATAAATAAAGATTTTTCTACATTTTGATAATTTTTTGTTGTCCTGTTTGTGGTGTGCCCAACAACTACTTTTTCCTACTTACAGTTTGTCCGCTCCCCAGAGCTGAGGATCTGAGGCTGAAGCACCTGGGCCACTATTATATTGAATATTGGTTAGTTTTCAACTTTGGATTGTGCTTTTGTTGTCCAAATATATATTTTCCATTATTGGTGGGGGCAAGGTTGCCCACAATTTGCTTTGAAATCTATCAAAATTCAGGAGTGCACTGCAGCTCCATATAAGTAGAACAATACTTGTGACTGGCTTTTGCGGAATCATAAATGTAGTATATATTTTCATTTAAAGGAAAACTATACCCCCAAAATGAATACTTAAGCAACAGATAGTTGATATCAAATTGAATGACATATTAAAGAATCTTACCAAACTGGAATATATATTTACATAAATATTGCCCTTTTACATCTCTTGCCTTGAACCACCATTTCGTGACTCTATCTGTGCTGCCTCAGAGATCACCTGACCAGAAATACTACAACACTAACTGTAACAGGAAGAAGTGAGGAAGCAAAAGGCAGAACTCTGTCTGTTAATTGGCTCATGTGACCTTACATGTGGTTTGTATGTGTGCACAGTGAATCTTACGATATCAGGGGGCGGCCCTTATTTTTTAAAATGGCAATTTTCTATTTATGATTACCCAATGGCACATACTACTAAAAAAGTATATTATTATGATAATGGTTCATTTACATGAAGCAGGGTTTTACACATGAGCTGTTTTACTCAGTATCTTTTAATAGAGACCTACATTGTTTGGGGGTATAGTTTTCCTTTAATAAGAACAATATATATTTATATATATTGTATGCAAATTTTTCATTAATAAGACGTTCTGTGCTCCAAGCTCTTTTTTAAAATATGCTGGTAAAACCAAAATGGAGAATATTCCTATCATTAAGCATATTCGATTTTGAGCTTTCCAAATGCTAGGAACTCTAGCCCCAAGCTTGGCTGGGAACTGTAAATTGTAATAGTTTGAGTAATGCATTTCCTTATTACCTTTACAATCTATTGATTTACAAAGATAATAGCGCACCCAATATTTTCCATAAAATAGAGGCGGAATTTTGGTTTAGTGAAAAATATATTTTAATATAAATACCCTTGGTTTTTTAAAGAATATGCACATTGGTCCATGGCATAAGGTTAGTGTTTTGACTGACTGGCAGAGCGCTTTCCTTGTCCTTTGGGGGTTAGAAAAAAATGTGACTTAGAAAATTTTAAAAAAAAGGAGAACTTACACTCGCACTCCCTGGCTGTCCGAAATATCACGAACTCCAGGTGCTAGATGTTAGAGGAATTGGACCTCAAATTCAGCGTAGACACAGGACACAACAGCACAACATGGATACTTCTAGCAGGATTTAACCTTGCTCGTTTATTTGCTGATGCATCCGCAAATAAACGAGCAAGGTTAAATCCTGCTAGAAGTATCCATGTTGTGCTGGTGTGTCCTGTGTCTACTTAGAAAATGTTGACATGGCACCAATTCAAACAAGGGTTTAAGAAACCACACAATTTATGCCTGATAAACTGGTACAAACAGTACACACAGGCCCAATTCCAGGGACAAGTGGTGATCGGTATTCTTATTGCTTGGTAATGCCTAAGCACTTGCATGTTGTTGGAAAATGGGATGTAATCTCTCACCTGTCAAAATATTCAGTCTATTCAAATGTTTTTTCTTTTGCTCATTTATTTGCATTAAAATTGAAAAAGCAAAAAATATTAGAAACAAAAGCATATGGTCTAGTTGTATTAGCTTTTGTGACATGAGGATGCTACTCTACTTACTATTCGGTATTTTAGGCAGAGCCCTCCTTCACCGAATCATAGAGCATCTCTTTAGGGAATATTAGACTCTGTATTAGTGATGTGTGGGCCAGCCCGTTTACCCGCGGGTCGGGCAGGTTCACGCCGACCTCGCACCCCTCTTTCCGACCTTACAAATGCTGGCTTCTGGGTTGAACTTCTATAGACGCACGCCTGCGTGGCAGGTCGACGCGGGTGTGACGAAAATTCACCCTGGTGGGGTGGCGGGGACGCCGGCCGTGTGATGCTGCTGTTTTTGCCGGCCGCAATTCACAAAATTAGGGGCACGTGCGGCACACTTCCTGAGTGTGCGCATTGATGCTGGAGTGAAGTTTGAACAGTATTTAAAGGGACCTTTGTCCTGTTTTCATTGCCCGTTGTTAGGTGCTTTTCTTACAGTTCCTGGGTGCTATTTTGTCTGCTCTTGTCATATCATTCCTGTTTTGACCCCTGCCTGCCTGACTAATCTGAATTCTGTGATCCTGACCTTGGCCTGTTACCCGACTATTCTGAAATCCGTAATCCGACCCATGCCTGTTTGACTCTTCTGATTGATCTTCTGGATTTGACCCTTGCCTGTCCGACTTCGCTTGTTTTCTGCCTGCACTGACCCGGCCTGATTAGATTACGCTTTTTTCTGTGACCTTCTGCCCAAAAAGACTTTGTTAATGATCGTGCCCCTCTGCAGAACCCTTAGCTTGGCTCATCTCTTAATAAGACCTGGCGGCATCCAATTAGCTGAGGGCTCCCCCCAAGGTGAAAGGCGGCTGTTAAAGGCGGAGCCTAGCATTGGTTCTGGATTCTGGGTGCCGATCGTGACAGCGGTTCTATAAGAGGAACCTGGAAGTCGGGCTCGGGTGGGCATGGGTGGCGACCCGCACATCACTACTCTGTATCTCTTTAGAATAGAGCTGAGGCCTGTTGCATTGTAAGTTCAATAAAAAGCTGACCTTATTGTAAATATTTACATGGTCATTGTTCATACATCAATTTTTTAAATGCAAAATGCTGAGGTTTATATTGACACCTTGCATTTACAGAAATTGCTGTATCATTAAATACACAGAGTTGTCACGAGCCACGTTTCCTGGAAGCCAAAGCAAAACACTGTATTCACATACCTGTGCTGAAATCTGAGAAAGCAAACAGATCACGTAAACTGTAAAGGTCCAGTTGGAAATATCTACAGCTGCTCGTTTTTGCAGAAATGCATTGTTTTATTTAGACTTAAATGAATCATTCACAGTGACTGAAGTATAAATTAAGCAAAATTATTGTTCAATCAGGACTCATTGTGAAAGTGTGGGGCTGGAAGCAAAATGCCTGCCTTTCAGGTTGCATACCTACATGCAGGTATTTGCAATGTTCTCAGGAATGCAGAGCTACCTGCATTCAGCAGCTTTGTATTCCTGAGTGGGAGTCTGGATGTTGTATGTGAGCAATCCTTTAGCACCAGTGGTGGTGCAAGATGCAGGCGAGACTACTTTAGATATAGGATTTATTATCTGGAGTGATTTTGGCTTTACAGTGGAAAGGGCTTTACAGGGAAGGGGTTATTCCATAAATTTGATCGCCCTACCTTAAGGGCTTGTACTGATGAGTACTCAAACTTGTGCTCCCCTGCTTCTGTTTTAAAGCGTCACAGGGGAGCACAGGATGTAATGCAAAAAGCTCTTTTAAATGGCCCTGTACTGACAGAGGTGCATGTAAGCACCAAACTAGGGTTGCCATCTGTCGGAATTTCACCCAGACAGCCTGGTATTTGGTATTAGGAAATCTGGACAGGACATTTAAAATAATGACATTGGATCATCCAATCACTGATTGCCACGTTATTAGCCCCACCCCTGACGTCACCAGTCCCACCTCAGACTTCGCCGGTCTATACCTAATGCAGGTGAAATGCAACATGCTGCAGTGTCATTATGGGCCCCTTTAAATGAATTACATGTGTTTCTTCCTGCGCTCCCCTGCGGCTGAGCATTTTAAAACGGAAAGCAGGGGAGCACAAGTTTAAGAATTCATCAGTACAAGCCCAAAGTCTACTAAAAAAAAATTAAATATTAAATTAATGCCACCAATATGAATGTATCCAGTCTAGTTACCATCAAAGACAAGTTGCTATATTATTACAGAGTAATAGGTAAGCAATTATAACCATTGGAGGTACCTTTTCTTATGTTTTAAGTGATTCCACTGTCTTGCCTTCCTTTGCTTGGTGTCAGGATTAGAAACTGGTGAAACCAGTTTTCACGCCTAAATTCATTTAATTATAGTGGAGAAAACAGACCTAGAAAACTGAGCAGAACAGAAAAATGCCAAGATTGCCATTGGCATACATCAACTTGTTTTGTATTTTGGCAGTTTAGTCCTACCTTTCAAGAAAGACAATATGTTGTACTTTGGCTCAAGCAATGGGATTGCCAACAATGTACTGTGTTGTACAATTAAATAAAAGCTTGTAATGTGAATATTCATTGTGCTTGTGAAAAAGTCGAAGCAAGTCTGGCTTATTCTTTACATTAGTTCAATTTACTTGTTACTGATAGCTATTACTCTCACTTTAGTTTATTTGTAAACTCAATTACTTTCCTCCCTTTTGCTGTTCCTGCAAAAGGTAAGACTTTATAAAAAAAATCCTACAAGTTGGTGCTCCTTTGCCTTTCACCTATTTCTTCTGCAGTTTAATAACCCAATGCTTCTTTGTAATGTACTTTAGCCACTGACATGGCTGGGCATAAGCTCAGAGATTTTCCCTAAAGATACCATGACAATTACCTTTGTCGCCTGTTTTTAAAAAAGTGAGCCCGGGTTCCAAAGATTACAGTTTCCTAGAGAGCAAACCCAGAAATCAAACATTCCTTTGCCTTTTTCCACCTTTTTTGTTTTTGGTGGATACAATAATTACAGATGTTATTTTAACTTATGTACTTGCAGGATGCTATAACTGAAATAATTCTCTAGTGTTTGAATCACTGATCATCAATAAAGTTTCATGTGTATGAATAAAGATCCTGAAAGAACTGGCCAGTCTGTGCAGTCTTGGCAGGCCTGAGCACCATGGTGAGCACCTAATGTTGAGCTTGTGGGAATAAGTCTAAATCAGTCTCTACATCTAATGGCATATATATCCTGTTCATTCCTATCTAAATTAATTTTGCTGCACAATTCACCCCAGTTTCAATATTAAAGTGGGCAAACAACAGATCACAAAAAATTCTAGTTTTTTCCCCTCAGAAAAAATTGTGTTAAAACTCCAAACAGAAAAAATCTGACTTTAATAACCCCCTAACTGTAGATTTTAGTATCACAATAGCCTTAGCTATTATGCTTGTCCAAGAAATCATCCAAGCCACTCTTAAAGACATTAACAGGATCAGCCATCATAATATCACCCGGCAGTGCATTCTACAACCTCACTGTCTTTACTTTGAAGAACCCCCTACATATATATACATGTAAAGCGTAATCATGTCCCTCTCAAGTGTCTTTTTTCCAGAGAAAACAACCCCAACCTTGACAGTCTTCCCTCATAATTTGTCTTCCATCCCTCTAACCAGTTTAGTTGCACATCTCTGCACTCTCTCCAGCTCATTTTCATCCCTCTTAATGACTGAAACCCAAAACTGCACTGCATACTCCAGGTGTGGACTCACCAGGGACCTATAAAGAGGCACAATTATGTTTTCAATTTCAAATGCCCACTTCTAGGTCATCAATAAACAAGTTGAAAAGTAAATGACCAAGTGCAGAGCCCTGCGGTATTACACTAACAACACTAGTCCAGTTAGAAAATGTTCCATTTTCAACCTCTCTTTGTAGTCTATCTTTTAGCCAATTCTCTATCCAAATACAAAGACTATGTTCCCAGCCAACATTCCTTAATTTAGCCAATAACCTTCTGTGTGGCACTGTATCAAATGCAAAGTCTAAGTAAATCACATCCTATGCCATTCCAGGGTCGAGGTCCCTGCTCACCTTCTCATAAAAATAAATTAAATTAGTCTGGCAAGATCTATTACACATAAACCATGCTGGCCTGAACTCACCACTGAACAATTCGCCAGTATCTCGGCACCGTGCCAGACCTCAATGAATCCTAAAAAATTAAGTAAAGAGGTTTGGCAACCACAGAACTAAGCTTGCTTAGTAACCTGGGATGAATACCATTTGGTCCCAGACCTTTGTTTATATGAACATGTTCTATTCTCTTTTAGTAGGTATTGCACAAAGTTTGGATGACTGAAATTCAAAACATTTCTTGAAGTCCATCTATTTTAACATTTTCACCTACAAAGCACATTTTCACTTTCTTCCTTTTTACACGCTTGTAATTTGCCCTCCTCTTCCACCCCACCCAGATTTTATTTCCTTTTTCTTTTCCCGCTTTTTATCTAACATCCTACTACCTATCTTGCTCAGCAGTAGAACTGTGTGCCACAGCTCAAGCAAAGTCATTTTGAAAAAGATAAATGAATTCAAACTTACATAAACTGAAAAACTTTGCCCTTGCACTTTATTGCCTGTTCAAGGAAAAATCAGTGAAAGATAAACATTACTTATTAACATTATATGAAGTAAATCATTCCTAATATTTTTTTTTCTGCCTTCTTGCCCATTGTGCAGCAGTGCAGAATAAGTTTTGGCCAGGAATATCAGTTTGGGATAACCTATAGCTTTGGTCACACATGCCATATTGCCTGACTTTTTTCTGGCAAAGTTGTTAGTGATAAAGGTTTTCCTTGGATTCACTGAGTAAGACACAAATGCACAACTGTTGTGAGTGGGAGAAGGACATTCTGAGGTGACATATTGGTACCAAATAACCCAATCATAATAAGGTTAAGGACACACAGGCAGATTCGGGGAGATTAGTCACCCCGGCGACAAATTGCCTCTTCTTCGGGATGACAATCTCCCTGAACTGCCTTCCCCTACATTCCTGCTGGCGATTTTTCATTATAGCCAGCGGTAAGGTAGGGGAAGGCAGTTCAGGGAAATTTTCGCCCGTAGAAGAGGGGATTTATCGTTAGGGCGAATAATCTCTCCAACACGCAGCCACGCAACAAATGTTGAGATGGCATAAATCTCTTTCTTTTCCTTTGGTACTCTATGAGAACTTATTCTGGAAAGTATTGGGTTCTGCATTTCCATGTATTTTACTCAGTTTTTAAATGTTTATTCAGCAAAACAGAGTCACATGCACACCAGGGAAATTTGCTGGCTCCCGCATGTTTACGTTTCACCTTGTCATGCTTGGCTTTTAACTTGGTATCTTATTATTATTTTACAACAGATAAGGTGTTTGAGAGGTTGTTTATGGTATCCACTTTTTTTTTTACTTAAAGGAGAACTAAAGCTTTACTATAGAAGTATGCTAAAAAATGTTGTACATTATGTTTTGGGCATCTTTACTAACCCAAGGCAACAACAGCCCTTTAGCAATAAAGTGTCTGTGTCTCCAAAGATGCCCCAGTAGCTCCCCGTCTTCTTTTCTGCTGATTCACTGCACATGCTCTGGGCATCTGTCAGTTACTGAGCTTAGGGACCCACTCACAATATACAGTACACAGAATAGAAATGTCACAATATAAGGCTGATTAGTAATTAATACAGATTATGTCAGCACAGAAACCAGTGCAACTAGCATCAGAATTTAATAAGCAGCCTTGTAATATCAACTTATATTACAGACAAACCTCATTTTCAGCTTGTAAATTTGTGATGGCCCACTAAGCTTAGCTTCTCAACAGCTGCTCAGAGCCCACTGAGATGGTGACCCCCTGTGACAAGTTTGAAGTCCTGGATCATTGCTGCTATTGAGAATCTGAAACTTTAGGCTGGTGCAATAAGTTCAGTGATATACTGTATAAAATATGTCATTTTTAGCCATATTCATTTTTAGGGTTTAGGTCTCCTTTAAGAGCCATTTTATTGGTCTTTTATGAATTAAAATTGTTAATATATAGGCTTTGCATATTATTAAATGCCAAAAGTAATTTCACCAGATTCACTTTGGCAAACGTGGATAACGAGCACCTAGTTCATTTTAAAGTTCAAGTTTTACAAATGCTCCGTTCCATTCTTCTCAGGAACGAAGGGGGGATCAATACACATTGCAGCTCTGGTGTAGTATATTTAGAAGAAGACTTCAGAGGAACCTCTCAGAAACATTATTCACTAGCATTTCTGCTGAAATAAAACTTGGAACTAATTCTATTACTATTATTACTATAACTATATTTATGCCAGCTTGGAGTGCGTCCAAACATTTGCAAACATTCACACGAGTTGGGTTTCCCTCTAAATACAACAGAGTGTTCTCATTTATTCAAATATATTTATCTGAACATTGACACACAAGCCCAATCGATTCAAGGAGGCATTCTACTTATTTTTTAATAAAATGGCCTTTTGGTGCATTATTGTTTTTATGTTGACAGATGCTTTGTACTGTAATTTTCCTACAGTTATTATAATATTTTATGTATATGTAAAAAAAAAAAATACTCTGCACTCAATAACCTTGCCACACTCAATCTAATGAATATTTATAGGAAAATGAAAGCAGAGAAAACCCTGCATATCAATTGTGTATATATGGCATGCTGAATCTCCTGATTCCTGCTTGATGAAAAATGGGAAGGGTGTGTGTCTATAGACAAGGATGCTATATTTAGTTTGCTAATTGATACTTTGTTGATTCATTTATGTTGTTGACAAATGTCTTTAGATTTATTGACAAGCACAGTAACAATCTGGAAACTGCAGACCTGTTTCAGTACTGGGTTGTATGGTATGGTCGAGACATAAAGTAGGCTATATAAATATGTGTCTACAAGGATCACTGGATAAAACATTCTAATAAACCTGTGACCTCCCTTCACTCACAAGTCATTCATTGGGTATCATGTTTGGTCTGCAGTCCAAACATGCAGTCATTACACGCATAGGATGACAGCAACATGCGTGTTTTTATGAAAGATGTACACAGGTGACCTGGGCCACAAAGCTAGCAGTCTTTTATTATTTTAACCTTTTTTTTTTCTTTTTTATCAGCTTCAGTATCAAACCCTCAGCTATTAATTTTGGCATTTGTGATTCCTGGAACTTAAAGGCTGCAGGTTTTTTCTGTGCATAGTGAAGACATGTCAGGACTGCAGGTGGCTCTGTATCTGGACCCATAGTTCTCCCTTTCTTCTTCTTGCCCCCTTCTTGGTGCGAGGCTATCTTCTAGGAAGGAGGGCTGTTTCCACCCTCGCCTCGCATATGACTACTGTTCACAACAAAAAATCTAAAAACTGTAATGTTGTATTCTGTTTTTGCTAATGTGTACATTGTTTTATGTTTAAATGTTATCTCTTTCATATAATTTCTTTATATTGGCAATTTTTGATCCTTGACTTCTCTTGATGTGGTTAAATACTTAGGGGCATATTTATCAAAGAGTGAAGTTACAGATCACCACAGGTCACTAGAGTGAAATTCTGCCATTTATTTGTATGGCATTTTTAAAAGAGTATTTATCAATGGGCGAAAGTGAAAGTTTACCCTTTGATAAATACACCTTGGATTGTGGTGATCTCTAACTTAACTCTTTGATAAATATACCCCATACTGTATATTACATGCCCAAGGTTCTAGCACTCTTGGTAAAAAAATGATCTATATGCATAACAATACCTGACTTTGATTTTGGTCAAATATCCTAATAAAGCTGTGGCCAACCACCACCCACACTTGGGCTTTGACTTCTTCATATGACTATAGTTTTAACTTGGGGAGGGGAGAGTTGGGCTTTATATCTCTGCAGTTCCACATCTTTCTACACACAATGGGGCAGATTCACTAACAGGGGAATTGTCACCAGCGACCTATTCGCACACTTCGCCAGCCGCAAATTCGTTACCATTACGCTAATTCACTAAAATGCGAGGTTGTGTCCTTGGCGCTGACCGCTGGCGACTTTACGCTAGTGATACTTCTTCAGTGCAAGCATTTTATAGCGAAGATTCGCTAGCGATCGTTTGTGCCTAGCGAAACTTCGCTAGTAATCTTACACTTAGGTCAGTTTGAATAGGGGAGGCGCATAAAAGTCGTATACACGTATTTTTTTTAGAGATGTTGGTGTAAATGCTTGAAGTGGCCACTTTTTATTACAAATGCCCAAGGGAGTTTAATAAAGACATAAAAGCGCCTCTAATGCCCTAGACTTGAGCCCAACCTAAAATATATGTGGCTGGCCCATCAAATGTTGATTTTGCCAAAGCGTTTGATACCGTGCCCCACAAAGTACTGCTTTCTAAACTGAGGTCTGTTGGGCTTAAAAGTCGTTTGCACATGGATAGGAAACTGGCTACAGGATCCGGTACAGAGAGTGGTTGTAATGGGACATTCTCTACTTGGAGTAAGGTTCTTAATGGGGTCCTTCAGGGCTTGGTATTGGGTCCACTTTTATTTAACTTGTTCATTAATGACTATGGGGAGGGTGTTGTAAGTAATGTATCAGTGTTTGCAGATGACACAAAACTATCCAGCCCAATTAATTCCATCCAGGATGTGGCATCCTTGCAACATGATCTTGACAAACTGGCAATCTGGGCAGCTAAGTGGCAAATGAGATTCAATGTTGATAAATGTAAAGTCATGCACCTGGGATGTAAAAATATCCAAGCCACTTATTCCCTTAATGGGACTGCACTAGGCAAATCCATTATGGAGAAGGACCTTGGAGTCCTTGTAGATGATGACTAGGCTGTAGCAAGCAATGCCAGTCAGCAGCATCAAGGACAAATAAGGTCTTGAGCTGTTTTAAAAGGGGCATAGAGTCATAATAGGAGGGGGTCATTCTTCCACTGTATAGAGCACTGGTAAGGCCCCATCTAGAATATGCCATAAAGTTTGGTCTCCATCACTCAAACAGGACATTATTGTATTAGAGAGGGTACAGAGAAGGGCAACTAAGCTGGTAAAAGGTATGGAAAATCTTAGCTATGAGGAAAGACTGGCCAAATTGGGGATGTTCATGCTGTAAAAGAGGCGCTTAAGGGGAGATATGATAACTATGTATAAATATATAAGGGGATCATATAATAATCTCTCTAATGCTTTATTTACCAGTAGGTATTTCCAGCTGACACAAGGTCACTCATTCCCATTAGAAGAAAAGAGGTTCTGCCTAAATATTCAGAAGGGGTTTTTTACAGTGAGAGCTGTGAAGATGTGGAATTCTCTCCCTGAATCAGTTGTACAGGCTGATACATTAGATAGCTTTAAGAAGGGGTTGGATGGCTTTTTAGCAAGTGAGGGAATACAGGGTTATGGGAGATAGCTCATAGTCCAAGTTGATCCAGGGACTAGTCTGATTGCCATTTTGGAGTCAGGAAGGATTTTTTTCCCCCTCTGAGGCAAATTGGAGAGGCTTCAGATGGGGGTTTTTTTTTTGCCTTAAAATCCGCAATTTAGTGAATTTGCAGAGCAACGATCATTCACCAGAGCAAAAAGTCACCTAGCAATAGAGTGCGACCGAATGCTAGCGACGGTCTCTTTCACTAGCGAATTGTCATCTGCGCCTGTTAGTGAATTGGTGATGTCATTGTGAGCGGTATTTCTGGCTAAAAGTCATTAGCGTTAGCCACTTCACCCTTTAGTAAATCTGCCCCAATGTTTCCAGAAAAGATTGCAGTAACCAATATTTCAGAGCTGATAATGACTTTGCATTGTTGGCTTTAGCACATATGAAAACTGACAGGGGTGATAATTGTGTTGCCACCTGTTGATTTTGGCCTGGACACAGGCCCGGATTTGTGGCGAGGCCACAAAGGCCCGGGCCTAGGGCGGCAAAATTTGAGGGGCGGCTTGCCGCGCAGCTAGAGTAGCACTGGGAGCCACACACTCGCATGGGCGGATGTGACCACATTCGCGCACCAGCAGGCACTAGGACCTGGTGCGCAATGACTCTGACGCGACTGCGCCTAATATAGCTGGAATTGGCAGAGGAAGTGGCGCACATGCTAGGAATGTGACGGAGGAAGATTTCAGTAGCTTCCTACTCGCTCGAAGGGGGAGGATGTGAGTGTGTTCACCGCCAGGCACTAGGACCCGGTGCCCGGCACATGCACTCACAGGGGGGGGTGGGCGGGCGCTAGGAACCGGGCGGCCTATGGGCGGCAAAAAGGTAAATCCGGCCCTGCCTGGACAGACTGGTTTTCCAAATTAGGAAAACCGGGCAGGATTCCCCTAGATTGAAGTGAAGACCAGCCTATCCGATCGTCAAATCATCACCCGACCAGCGACTTCATAGCCTAGCAACGCCATAACCTCGCCCCCTCTGACTTAAGCTTCCGCCTCCTGTCCAGAATTGGGGCTAGAAAAGTTGGCAACCCTAGGCATTAACTATGGCTATAACAATTGATGAAATGCTTGACTGTGGATGTGAAAGATCAATGTGTTGTTTAGTCAGACAAACAGTTGCTTTTTATGTTTAATGTAGAAAATAAAATGAAAGTTTGATCCACATTGTTTGTCAAAAGGGTGAATACACAGCCATTAAAGGGAAACTCTCCCTGGGGAGAGTAGTACCGAAGCTGTAATTGCTTTTATTACATAAACAGTACAGAATTTTTATTGCAAGTTAATAGGCTAGGATTTTTTGAGAGGGGAACCTATACTTCACTTTTTTATGTGTGCGGTCATCACATTTACGGCTCCCTTTCTTTATTCTAATGGAATATTGGGGTCTGCTATTAATTCTTTTTAGACTGTTAGGAAATATTGCCATTAATGATGAATGGATCACTTCATTACAGTTCAACTCAATTCTTTCTCTCTTAGAGCTCAGAGTCAACACTTGGTTCTCCTCTGCCAAATTGTCAAGCACCAGCAGTAAATCCAAATGAACACAGAAATTAATGGAAACTTAATGATCTGGTAACAAAGACAGTCACATGAGCTAGAGTCCTGCAGCGGGTTGGGTACCCGCGGGTTACGCACAAAAAAGTGGGTACCTTGCGGAATGGGGGTAGGATTTTCAGGTGCGGGTATAGATGTGGGTTGCCGGTCTCATCTCAATTTCTTATCTTATAATATATTGTCTATATTTTGGTCCTTTTTTTTTTTTTTTTACAAAGTTTGTTGCTGTCCCCACCCACTTTTGATGATGTCACTTCCTCAAATGCACCTGACCAATGCAAGTATTGTAATTTACTTGTGGTGATTCTAAAGCTAGTGAATGGGAAGGCATTTCTGTTGGAGATTTGTCATCTGTAGTAGTGATTTTTTAACACAAGCAACAAATCTCCCATGTGTAATTGCCCTTAGGCTGAATCCTGCCAGGGAGGTTGTCATTCGTTGGCTGTATATTCGTTTTATATAGGTATATATATGCACGGTGAATCATTTTTAATGATTGACCTTAATGGACTGATATCTTTTTCAATCTAAATTTTCTATTTATCTATGAAGGCATCAAATAGCATACTGACAATCTAGTGAGTGGTGTTCTTGCAGTTTTCATATTTTGTGTTCCAAGGCTATGTAGCAGCAGAAATATTTCACTAATTTCACTAATTGTATTAAAGTAACACTCAATGAAAAAAGGGCCTGATTGTGTGAATATATTGTATTGAATTTAATAATTCCGGTTTCCAGTTCAGCCTTCCGAGTTAATTATCCTATTCATTTATGATCGTATTATACAGTTAAAGGATAAAGAAAACTATAGAAGAATAATTATGCTTGGTCTTCCTCAATGTAATTCTGTAATTCCTGCTTGTATTGTCTGTGGCACTATAGCTGGCTTCATTTATTTTGAGAATTTGAAACATTCTCTGCTTTAGAGAATCAGAAATGTGACTTTGCCCTCCAAATGGTGGTGTATCTGATATTATGGGACTGCAATAAAATAAAGAATGTGTTTAATGGACAAATGGTTTCCTACTGAAATTCTACAAATTCTATGATCCTCTAAGGCTGCAACAAACAGTTCATATCCATAATGCAAAGAACAATGTGTCCTGGTCTACAGTCTGACACCTGATATTGGCAAGCTCCTCCAATCAGTAGGGAGGAGTGTCAGGGACAGGTGTACAGTGTTATTGAGTGCTATTGAAGGTTACTGTTCACCAAAAGAGAACAGTTCTGATTTACGAAAATGTTTTCCTTGTTAGTGCTGATTCATGGTAAATGTGGAAAATGCAATGCTCCTTTTTTGGGGGGAAGGATTGCTAAGGGTCTGGCCACACGGGCAGATTCGGGGAGATTAGTCGACAGGCGACAAATCTCCTCTTCTTCGCGGAGACTAATCTCCCCGGTCTGACTTCCGCCGGCTGAAATGAAAATCGCCTGGGGGCAGGCACACAGAGCGATTTGTTTTCCAAAATCGCCTGTAACTGCCTCAAAAGGAAACTTCGGGCGCCTTCGGAAAATGAAGCGCTTTGTGTGCCTGCCCCAAAACGATTTTCATTTTAGCCGGCGGAAGGCAAATCGTCTGGCGACTAATCTCCCGAATCTGCCCGTGTGGCCAGACCCTAACACCCCATAAATTTGTGAACAAATGACATCACTTCTGGCATCCAACATTAGCATCTATTTCATTAGGCATTGCATGCAAGTTGCAAAGACACAGGTGAGGACAGAATTAAAACTTGGCATCCAGGACTCCCCTTTGCATTTTGCACCTAAAGGCACAACTGATTTGCAACTATATCTGGTGATGTGAGAATTGGTGAATTGGAAGTGATGGCATTTGTATACACAACTTGCCCATGGATTATCAATGCAATGATAGTTTTAAATTCACTGGAATTATGTGGAAAAAACCCATGCATTGTGGGGAAAAATATCTAGACATGCATTTTAGCATTTTTTTTTGTAAATGTACCATTGTGCCTTGTGATTGCATTCTAACTAATGCTGGAATAGATTTCCAATTAACATACATAGCATTTCTTGGAAACACCCTGACCTGCAGAAACTGCTTTCATATCTACCCTAAAGTCTCTTCTCTTGGGAGATCTACTGATTTTTAATTGGAGAAATAAAATTTGTCCTTAAAAACTGGGGCAGTTGGCAGGTATAGAACTTTGGAGTTTCCCAGAACATGGTTAAATTCCATATATCACTTTTTATTTTTATTTTAAATGTGCTGCACTGAAATGGTGTGTGTCACACCATTAAGCATATCCTTTCAATTACTGATCTTTAATTGGGGTAGCTTTGAATGTGGGTTTGCACAGAACAATAATGCTTGTTTTGTTTAAGGTTTGGTGGAGTTATCTCAGTTATAAAGACATCCATGTATCTTGTATGATGCAGTCAGCACCTATCACAGACAGAATCAAACACATGTTAACAATCTGACCAGTACAACCTAAACACTAGTGATGTGCGGGCTGACCCGATACCCGCGGGTTGGGCGGGTTCGGGTCGACCTTGCAGTGCTCCTCGCAGGTGGCGGGCGCAGGTTGAGCTCTTCTCCTGCTTTCCCCACCTGCCACCTTCAAATGCCGGCATCTGACTTCCGGGTTCTGGGTTTATAGTCTTGTGTCTGCTTGCCCCGCCCCTTGTGTGACGTCATTGGCGGGTCGGGTCAGTGCGGGTCTATAAAAGGACCCTGGCTGGCACGGGTTGTAGCAGGGCGGGTTAGGGTCGGGTGCGGGTCAGGGAAACCCTGACCCGCACATCATTACTAAACACATTTAATCAAATTACATATGTAGTTTTTTGAAAAAAAAACTGCAGGTTTTAAAAAATCCCTTACTTTGTCAAATGGGTTATTTCACTGAGGGAGTCCAAACTGAGACTATAACAGAGACTATAACATGCAAATTTCAGGAACATGCTCAGATTGTAACAGTACCTTGATTATTCTACCCAGAATGCCTAGCTTTAGTAAACTCCTCCACTAGAAGTATCACGAGATTTCCCTATCTTGTCCCCTGCTGGCAGGGCCAGATTTATATTGCGGGCACCCCTAGGCCCACTGTCGTTCGTCGCCCCATCCCCACCATTTTATTTAATCAAATTTTCATCATTGGGACCAGAGCAATGGGGATTGGCGTACAGGAAATTTTAAAAACGATTGTATCTCCTGCGCCTCCCCAGTGTTTCTGAACAAATGTGGGTGTTATTGCACAGCATGCCGCCCCCTAAAATCCTGCCACCCGAGGCCTGGGCCTTGGTGGCCTCTCCACAAATCCGGGCCCTCCTGCTGGTGATGTTATTATGCAAATTAAGGGCACACACTAACTTCCAATTTTTCTAGTCCCATGAAAAACAAAGAATGGGGGGTTCCACAAGGCTGCTTCTTAAGTATTTAAAAATACATTCTCACCCCTCACAGACAGTACTGGCCAGCTTTTAAATGCCATATGCTATACATACGGTTTTCGCATTATAATCTTTGCACCTTGAACTTGAACAGTATGTTCAAGATAAGAACAAAAAGCAGTAGAAGTGTGACGTCAAGCGAAACCATAGGTGCAAGGTACTGTACACTAACAAACACTTTGCACAAGAGAAGCAATCGACTAGGTGCAAATAGAAATGCCTGCTGATCAGTTTATTACTTTGTTTTCTTTAAAAAGAACGTTCAGCTTTTTGTGCCCAGTGATTATACATTTATATTCAGTTGCCAAGAACTGTTTTTATAATATAAAAATTATTTATAAGGGAATATTGTAACAACAATATTGGTTCTGGTTCTATTTTATTACAGTTGTATATTTGTAAAATACTATCATATTTTAAATATTATTGTATTAAAATCACTAAAGACTGCAGTGCTCACGTAGATTATCAGAAGACACCGTGGACTGCAGTGTGGAAGGAGCATATCAATAAGCAATGAAGGCTCCAAAGGGTTCTGGATGCATGCCTAGATTGTAAGCTCTACAGGGCAGGGACCTCTTGTGTGTGTGTGTATGCTATGCTGCATATTCATGTAGCACTTTATAAATAAGTTTTGGTTGAGATTTAAAGGTGAACTAAACCCCCCAATAATACAACTACTCTACATAGTCCACCATCCCTGCTTCACCATCATTGATGATTACCCCTAAAAGTACCCCTAATTCATTACTCATGTATAAGTACAGAGTAAGCGCAGCAGAGCTCATGGGCGCCATCTTTCGGCTCTTCTGTATTCTTTGGGTCCTCTTCCTTTCTTTTGGCAATTTCTGGCATTTTTGACGCATGTGCAGTTGCAATGAACTAGTAGACTGCTCCAACTGCACATGCGCCAATACTACATTCACTGTGTCTGCACAGGTTTCCTCTGGGTACTCTAGTTTCCTCCCATACTCCAGAAACATACAGTACTAATAGGCAGGCTGGGCCAGGGACCCATGTGAATGATGTAGAGCATTGTTGACTATATTGGTCATATATAAAGAAGAATGAATGGTAGTTAAAAAATATTCTCTCTCATTGTTTGTATAAAGTTGTGAAGAGGCAATTGGAGTGTGCATACTGGCCTATCCCTTGTATTTGAAAAGGATCTATGCAGTTCAGTAACAGGTACTGTTGGAGCACACTAGCCTCCATATGAATGACTCAGACTGGTTACATGATTGATTTTTGTTCTGCTTTGCTTCTATTATCACCTTTGGGTTCTGGCTGGGCCTATCACTCCATGCAAGTGAAAACACTCTGGCTTTAGGAAGTCTCTGGCCAGTGTTTACAGCAATCTTTCATTTGAGCCAGAAATAGTTGGGTTGATGTTGAGGTTACATATTTCCTTGTAAAGCAGCTTTTGCTAAATAAGCGTTGTACATCATACATCTATTTCTTTCATCTAGATCATATGTATTACTGAAACTTCTTTGGGTGTGAGATTGTGATCATCTCATAAACACAGTAATTAAGTGGTGACACACTATGACCTGTGTGATACATTCTGTCAAATGGTGTCACTCTGTCCAGGCCCTTTGTCTTGTAATTGTTCAAGGAAGACTAATTGCACAGGTATGGGATCTGTTATGTAAAAACCTGTTATCCAGAAAGCTCTGCATTACAGGAATGATGCCTCCCATGGACTCAAATTTAATGAAATAGTTAATGAAATAGTTCAATGTTTAAAAGTGATTCTCTCTGTAATAATACAAAATTACCTTATACTTGATCCTAACTAAGATATAATTAATCCTTATACAGAAAACTCCAGTGGGCAGATTTACTAAAGGGTGAAGTGAATAACGCATTTTCTAACATATGGAACATTAACTATACAGTGGGCTCATGTGTAAGGCATTATAAAAACTCTATTTTCTTTATTAAGGTTCCCTGGACTTGTGTTATGTATATTTGCTGCAACAACGTCCATTCAACTTTATAATTTCCCGGCCGTATGCAAATTAGCCTGATCGAAGACCTCTAACGAAGTTGCGCTAGGCATAATTGAGCGCTAGCACATCTTCGATTTGATTGTCGAAGTAGCGGTAGCGAAAATTTGCCAGCGTTCTCCTTATTGGTTTACAAAATCAGCATTGGTGAGTTTTGATACTGCAGTTCCTTTAGGCTATGGAGACATGTAGATAAATATGAATAAAAACTGTGTCTCTCCATTGAATCTTAATTTAGCAGTACATTTGTGTGAAATTCCCTGTGGTAAGAACTGCAGGCTAATGTAGTCATTCAAATGTGGTAATTTCTGTTTGCAACAGAGAGAATTTCACAATGACTGTGAAGTATCAAAGTGCTTATCCTCTGCGTCATTGATATTTGTTGTCATGACTTAGATCATTGTGATTTATAATCTGACCTACAAATTATCGTAGGAAGAATTGACAGTGAAATAATCCCCATCTTTAATCAACTGTGCTGATTTTTTCATGTTTCATTCATTGAATCAGAATGTTATTACAAGGTCTGGAATTTTTCCCACATTCACTAACTCAGTGTTGTCCAACTTTTTCATGTAGCTGGGTTTTTTTTTTTTGTGGACTGCATACTGGTTTAAATTAAAATAAGAAAGGCATGCAAATATATGTATGGAAAATGCAGTGTTTTGCACCTTCGCCCGCATGCTGCGCCCAGAAGCAAGACTCTCCTGCTGCTAGAGTGCAATGTAAAGAGTTGTGCATCTGCAGTATTGATGGGTGAATTTATCCCGTTTCACCAAAAAATTTTATAATTCCCCTTGATTTTTGTGTTTCACACAATAAAAACCCATGAAACACCAATGGGCGTCTGAATAATGTTGACGCGCGTCAGGTTTTGGCGCAAACGACTTTTCCGGCGTGCGTCCAACATTTTTTTAAGGTCTACGAATTCTCTTCGCAGTTTTCCTCAGGCATGAACCGGCGGCGAAACACGGAAATTCACAGCAAATTTGCGACTGGCGGATTTATTCGCCCATCACTAATCTGCAGCTGTGCTGCCTACATTCAATGTTGCATACCTGGAGGAGTGGGGGAGAGTTAATGGGTGTCACTTGGAATGTCCCCAGCTTGTGTGCTATTAAGACAGAAAGCTAGGAAGGCATGCATATGTACCTCCTGCACTACTCCTTGCACCAAATATTTTCACAGACCAATGTACAAATTATTCTTGTATGGGCCTTAAGGGGCAATATTTTTGCCCCTTAGTGCTCTGCAATTTGCACCCGTGTCATTAGTAAATGGACCTTTAAATGCATTTTTTCATTACAAATAGCTCCGCTCTCTATTTCCCCCTTTCCTAAATATCTGTTATTATGTTGATCATAATAATAAGCTGACATTTTAATACAGCTATCCTGATTTTTAATTGCCATTTTTCTTGTGCTTAACTACTGTAGATTTGCACCACATTGGAGCTGCATTTCCATGTACTCACATATAATGCTATGACCCACGGCTTTGTTTATAATATGGAGATGGAATGCACCATGAATTCTCCATGAAAAACATGACGGTTTGCAATTAACACCCTTCCCTGTAGTGATGTGCGGGCCAGCCCGAAATCCGTAGGCCGACTCCTGCACAAAATCTGTGGGTCTGGGTCTAGCTCTTCTCCTACTCTCCCTGCCCGCGACCTAGCAGTTCCGGCTTCCGGCACCGGAATTTATAGACTTGCACCCACCCCTTTTGTGACGTCACTGCGGGGTGGATCGGGCTCGAGTCTATAAATAGAGGGAGCCTTTATGTTTATAAGTGCTCTGGGCATTTATAATCAGTGGTATTACTTCTAAATACTTTCTCAAGGTTGTACATTAATTTGTCCCCAGCAGGGACGTTGCTGCCATGAAGCAAGTTGAGAATTTTGACTCAGGCAGCAAATAGTCGCTTCTGGTATATTTAAGAATCAAAATTCCAGTCTGTGCTCTCTGCACTAGTGATGCAGCACCCCCTCTACCTGCTCAGAAGCTAAAATAGTAATCGGGGGGCGATTCGGAAAGGTCATCTTAGGGCAGCACACAGTCCCGAATCACCCCAGTGTACCAGATGCACTCTTTATTAACCTTTCAATAGCATTGCTACAATTATTGTGGCAATGGGCGTGTGGAACATGTGAAACAGAATGATTTTTGTAAGGTGGGTTGCTCTGTGAATAGATTTACAAGTTAAAGTATATTTAAAACTCAATGACTTTGTCCAAACAAAGTACATGCATTGTCAGGCTTCTGAACGCACAGCCAAAAGCCCTGTTAAGAAAATACATTTCTCTTTTTTCCATAGTGCTACTTCAAGCTCTTTTATAATATGCCTTAGTGTTCTTAGTTGTGCTTCTATTCTCACAGTCTAAGGGCAGAGGCACAAGGACAGATTCGGGAAGAATTAGTCGCCTCTTCTTCGGGGAGGCAATCTCCCCAAACTGCTTCCGCCTGCTAAAATGAAAAATCACTGGCTTCTGATTAAATTGGTGAGAATTTTTGATCTTAACGTTGGCCAAACATTCACAGATTTTTCTTTACTGAATCACCTGAACCCCAATGCTAACACAGTAGATTTTGGTACTGATTGGATAAAACAGCAAACTAGACTAAATCATGCTATGAGTAAGTGCCCCATTAGGCATGAAACGTGTTAGGCAGTGTTTGTTCTAATAAATGATTTTTTAATTTAATATACTTCCGCTACTGTTTCTTTTATTAATGGCTCTCACACTTTAGTGGTCAAATTGGTTATTACCAGAACCCACAGCCTGGGGTCTATGTAGTGAGACCATCATCTACTTGCCCATTAAGGCTTTTTCACTGAACATTTTTTATTGTAATTTTACCCAGGAGCCTAGTTTATACACCCTAATTATATTTAACTGTAGTGAAGACTAAACAGGAGAGAAAAAAAATCAGTTTCATTTACGTCATTTAAACACAGGCACACAGTTACCGTTACTATTTACATAACAGTACAAATTCCAAATTTTAAAATAAAAATATACCCCTTCCTTATACCTCTGAACTTCCAATAGCAGGAATCTTCATATGTTGTTCTTTAGGAAGGGAAGGCCTCTTTTCCAAGTTTATTGCAATAAAAAGGTTAGCATTAATATAATCCATTAATTTGGTGCACATTCCCAAAATCATGGCACAGGTACAGTATATATTCCTCTGTGAGTTGTAATATCCTTAAAGGAAAAGGAAAGGGTAAAATTTAGTAAGCTTTATCAGAAAGATCTATATAAAAACAACAGTAAACCCTCAAAGTAATGCTGTTCTGAGTCCTCTGTCAAAAGAAACACAGCATTTCTTTCCTTCTACTGTGTACACATGGACTTCTGTATCAGACTTCCTGTTTTCAGAATAAACAGCTAGGGCTTGGGCTTGAGTATGCTCAGTTTGCTCCTCTCTCCCTCTTCCCCTTCCTTTTCCCTCCTCCCTCCTCCCCTTCCAGCTGTAATCTGAGCCCAGATCTATGAATTAGCAGGGAGAGACTCAGGCAGGAAGTGATGTCACACCAAGATAATATGGCAGCTGCTATCCTAAACAAACAGAGAGAGCTTCTAGAGCTGTTTACTCAGGTATGGTAAAGCTTTCTATAGAATAAATATAGTGTTATAGCTTGCACTATTGTGGCTAATCTATAGGCAATGAACTGCTTCGGTAGCTTTCCTTCTCCTTTAAAGGGTAACTGTAGTGTAGTGACCATCGTATAGGCTACTTCGACCTTCGACTACGACTTCGAATCAAACGATTCAAACTAAAAATCGTTCGACTATTCGACCATTCAATAGTCGAAGTACTGTCTCTTTAAAAAAAACTTCGACTACCTAGTTCGCCACTTGAAACCTACCGATCACCAATGTTAGCCTATGGGGACTTTCCCCATAAGTTTTGCAAGCTATTTCTGATCAAAGTAAAATCGTTCGACCAATGGATTAAAATCCTTTGAATCGTTCGATTCGTAGGATTTAATCGTTTTGCAAGTATTTGCGGTATATCCTTTGACTTCGATGGTCGAATATCGAGGGTAATTAACCCTCGATATTCGACCCTTAGTAAATGTGCTCCTTCATGTGCTCATAGCCTGCAGAATGAATGGTCTTGCCGTGAAGAAAGATGAACGTCAAACAGGAAGGAAAGATTGGAGTTGGTGTGGAATAGATATAGTAGTATCAAGGAACAGAAAAAGGACAGGAAAGAAAATTGGTAACAAAAATAATTTTTTGCTTCTCTCAGTATTGACTTCTGAGTTTTTTTGGTCAAGACTCTCAAATTTGACTAGGTAGTTATTCAAATTTGATTCAAGTTTTTTTTAAAAAATCCGAATTTGATTTTCGAGATTTGTCATACTCTGGCCCTTTAAGAGCTCAAATTTGACTATTCGCCACAAAATTGGCATTTAAGTTAATAGGAGATGTCCAGGGATCAATTTTTGCAACATTTTTTCTGCCCCCACCCACTTCTGATGATGTTACTTGCACTTAACAGTAACAGCACCTGTTTCTCGGTGGGCAGCAGGTCGTAAATCGGGTTGCAGAAAAGGCAGTTGTGGATCAGTCGAGTAGTAAGTTCAAGCAGGTAAAAATGCAGGTTCGGATACAAGTTGGGGATTGGGTCCGGGTTTCAGAAATCGGTTCCACGCAGGACTCTAGTGTGCATTGGTGTCAATTTATGTGATCAGCAACTTGCAGTTGAAATTGTACGTAAGCCTTAGCATGTTTTAATGGGTGCTCAGAATAATAACCTACCTGGCTTTGATAACATGATAACTGAAGACTCTTGAAGAATGCATACATAAACAAAAGACACAGACCAAACCATTACACACTACTCAGAACATCTGCTGCCATATATTTAATCTATTTACATGCTAGGTTTTTTATTTATCTTTTTTTGTCTCAGTAACTTTTTACCCATACGCTAAAACAAGCTTTACGAGAATAGTGGCATTCTTTTTACTCACTCTAGGAACAAAACAAGTTTGTTCTTGTGACAGACGTCTGTCTAAAGTTGGTAATCACCCAACAGAAACTTTTATAAAAGGCATGGGACATAATTTATCACTGCATTACGGTATAGAAAATGTTCGTTTGTAATGGCCTTGGAGCTGGTATCTCTATATGTGAAACATTCAGGTGTAAACGTGCTTCATTTAATGTTGTGTGGACTAAACCACTTTGGCAGAATACCAGCTTGTAAACCCTAAGTTATATCTTTTTAGGACACAAATGTTTTGCACGCCTGTTCTGGCCAAGAATGCCCAAATGAACATTCTTCTTCTCTTACAGAAGTTCCCAAACTGTGGGGCTTGCACAGCTTCAGGGCCCAGTCGGAAGGTTATTTAGAATTAGATTTTGAGAACTGCTCCCCTAGATACTCCTGGAAACTCATTAATGGTGAGGTTTGTGGCTGACATCTATTTGCCTTAATAAATTTTCTTTTAACTTTGGTTGACAGTGGGAGTAAGTTAGGGATACTGTCATGGGAATTTTTTTTTTTCAAAATTAATCAGTTAATAGTGATGCTCCAGCAGAATTCTGCACTGAAATCCATTTCTCAAAAGAGCAAACAGATTTTTTTATATTCAATTTTGAAATCTGACATGGGGCTAGACATATTGTCAATTTCCCAGCTGCCCCAAGTCATGTGACTTGTGCTCTGATAAACTTCAATCACTCTTTACTGCTGTACTGCAAGTTGGGGTGATATCATACCCCTCCCTTCCCCCCCCCCAGCAGCCAAACAAAAGAACAATGGGAAGGTAACCAGATAACAGCTCCCTAACACAAGATAACAGCTGCCTGGCTGATCTAAGAACAACACTCAATAGTAAAAACCCATGTCCCACTGAGACACAATCAGTTACATTGAGAAGGAAAAACAGCAGCCTGCCAGAAAGCAGGCACAAGTCACATGACTGGGGCAGATGGGAAATTGACAAAATGTCTAGCCCCATGTCAGATTTCAAAATTGAATATAAAAAAATCTGTTTGCTCTTTTGAGAAATGGATTTCAGTGCAGAATTCTGCTGGAGCATCACTATTAAATGATTAATTTTGAAAAAAATATTTTCCCATGACAATATCCCTTTAAGTAACTGAGACCCAGATGGCTATGGGTGAATGTGGCTGTGTATTTGAATAGCCTCTATTCCTGTATAAAACATGAATAAATAATGAAATTATAAAGACTAACAAAATGCATTTAATGGACAATGGAATTCTGTGCAAAGCACAGCAGTGTGAGCCCTGTGCTTAAAGGGCACCTATTGCCCAAAAATATTATCCCCAATCAAAGGTGCGGCTAAATAGACCCCGCACTCCGTTGGGGGTAACAGTTATTTTTTTTTACCTACCCCCAAATGGAGTGTGGGGTTTATTAGCCTGCACCTTTGGTTGGGGATAATATGTTTTGGCAACAGGTGCTCTTTAATGCCTACAGTAGACAGATGGCAAGTACAGGGCCTCACAGACCCTGTGGCTGCAATGGGGCCCAGGAGTTATAGGTGTCCCCAAGAGGCCCAAATTAATGAGCCATTTCAAAATATACTGTTAGCGTTTTTAGGGAGTCGTAAAATGAATTTGCTGTGGGGCCTAATAACACCTAGTTACTCTGGCAATGCAGTATTGATTGTAATTGCGCCAATTAGAAGCACAAAGACCTGTGGCCATATATGGAGCAGGATGCAAAGTGCAAGAGATGTGATGTTTGCTATTTTCTTTTTATTTAGTAAATGAAGCTTCCTGACTCAGGGAAGTCTGAACTGGATGGGAAGATTTTATATTTTGTCAATACTGAAGTATATGCAGGTTTTCTAATTGTTGGGAGATGCCCACCATGTTTTTTTGGACACGGTGGAATTTAGCCTAAGGCGACTCCTGCAGGGAATTGTTTTTCCACAGCCCTTTTAATAGCACAGCTGTAGTAAAGTGAAAGCAACTTGGTTATATAATAAATAATTCATCATGTCTAATTACAATAGCATGTATGCAAGAAGCAAATTTTACCAAGCCCAAGACTCAAAACTGCAGGCATAAACCTAGGAGAAAGTGTCAGGGAGGAGATGTTCCGCCGTTGCTGTCATTACGCTGAAGTCGAGAAACTCATCTCAGGCGGAAGCAGCTTCTGAGTTACCAATGCTGCTCCTGGTAACTTTAAAAGCCCATTTTCCATTTTTTGCATTAGATACACCCCTTGGAGCCGCTTCTGTGCAAAAAAGTTAAGCGCTGGACAGCAAGGGGGGGGGGGGTGGCATGACAGGAGGCAAGAGGCAAATATTCGCCCCTGGCTAACATACAAGCTACAGTATCTACAGTTAATTAGGTTTAAGATGGCTTTAAATGCCCAGATTTGGTAGGGCAGTTTAGATGATTAGGATCATACTGCTTGACCATCTGGTTATGTATAGTCCATTGCCTGTTTCTACAGATAATCCTGCGATCTTGTGGCTGAAGGACTATCTATCCTGATGCTCTTCTTCACTTTCTGCTGCCACAGTCACTACAGGGATCCTTTTAGGGGCAGATTTATTACATTAAATAGTTGGGATTTAAGAAAAAGAAATAATATGAAAGTCCCCAGAAAAAAACTCGGCAAGTATATATATATTTCGGATCAAGTACAAGGAAAAAAGAAGCATTTTTAAAAATTTGGATTATTTGATTATTATGAAGTCTATGGGAGATGGGCTTTCTGTAATCTGGAGATTTCTGGATAATGGGTTTCTGGACAATGGATCTGTACTTAAATCAGAGATGTTAATGGCAACAAGAAGAATTTAATGATGCTTATAATTACACATGTATGGCTTCCATTATCTAGAAAGCTCCGAATTAGAAAGTCCATCTCCCATAGAGGCACATTTACTAAAGAGTGAATTTTCTCATCACTTCACCAGCTGTATTTCCATCTCCATATTTACTAAAAATCGTATGTTCACTTTTGCAAGAGAAATGTGGTGAATTTTCTCCTGGAGTAAATGCTCTGTGAAAATTCACCAGTATATTTCCCCATACAATACTAATTTTAAAATTCTCTAGCATGGAAAGGGAGATGTTGGTTGTTATTTTAAAAGTGGCTGTCTTTATAATGGGAGTTTGCCAACCTGAACCTGACGAACTAGACTTTGATGAAAAGGGTAACGAATAGAAACTTTTGCATTTTGATGAATTACCAGATCTTTGCTACTTCGCCAGAGTGAGAATTCTCCTGGTGAAACAGTGCAAAAGCTGAGGGTTTTCACTAGCAAATTGTCTTACTTAGTAAATAGGCACTGTCACTGTGAATTGTCTTTTTAGTAAATGTGCCCCATAGATTCAATTTTCATCAAATAATTCATAATTATTTTGAATTATTGATTTTTTCTCTGTAATATTAAAACAGTGCCTTGTACTTGATCCCAACTCAGATATAATGAATCCCCATTGGAGGCAAAACAATCTTTGGGTGTATTTAAATGATTTTAAGGTATGGAAATCCAAATTATTGAAAAGACCCCTTATTGGGAAAACTCTAGGTCCTGAGCATTTTGGATAATAGGTCCCATACCTGTATATATTTATATTTTTGTTGAGCATAAAGATAAGTTAAGCAGCTGGTTCTGCTCTTTGAACCCTATTCACTTGTTTTCCGTTATTGAGAGCTATGCAGTTGATACCATTACATTTAAAAGGGTTAAAGGATGCTTTTATAGCAAAGTGGCATTTTTCCTGGTCATAAAAACACTATATGATTTATTTGTTCCATTTATTTGTAGTGCAGCCAACTCCCTGCCATGGAAGCCTGCCTGAGATACATTGGGAAACAGAATGCCTCTGAAAGTGACTTCTCAATAGGACCCAGATTCTATAAATGACTTGTTTGATGTTAAGGAGCTGCACTATGCAAGATCTGAGTCCCATTCATAAAGCAAATGTTCTAAATGAAGTTAAGTGCTGTGCCAGGGTCATTATTTCTATTGCACATTTAGTTGCTCTGCTTTGATTCCAATTTTTGCAATTCCTTAGTGTCTGGCTACAGACATATTGGAGAATTTAATGAACATGGGTAACCTAGAACATTGTGTTTCAAGTGTTTTCTACATTTTCATTTGGAAATCAGAGCTAATAAAACTCTGTGAGAGCTGCACAGAGGTACACAAAGCCTCATTTATATCCTTTATATATAACTGTACATAGTGCAATATGTGGATGCAGTCGTCTTGTTATTTACTCACAATGCAGGGGTTTTCTTTTCAGAATTCCACAGTTATTGCTGAAATCCATTTAAGCTTTGTTCTGTTTCCAAAACAAAGTATTCTTCAGTATTCGCCTCTCATCAGGTTATCTATAAATGAAGGATTTTGATGCACAGGTACATGACTAGACAATGTATAAGAGTTACAGTGATTATCTTTCAAAATAAATTACTTTTTTTTTGTACCGTATTTTTGATTTCTTATATTGAAAACGTTTGTAGTCGCAAGTACAGCTCAATGTGCACCTAATTTTGCTTACAAAACAGCACTTGATATAGTGATCATAATCAAGGTTTACAGAGAATGTAATATCTACACAGTGTCTTGTATTGCAGCTTCGACAGCACAGACTTTGAAAGGCACAGTAATCTTTGGATGGACTTTGTCAGTTTTTTTGAACTCTCAACAGGCTTGTTATTTGATGGGTGGGGTGCTTGCTGACTTTGTGGAATTACTAGAACGCGCACAGCTCATATATAAAGTTAGTCACAGAATTATTTCTCTGGCAGGTAAGCTGTAAAACATTATTCTCTAAGAAAACACTTTGTTAGATTTCCCCTGGAGGAAGCAATCCAATTTTTCTATGCAGTGTGATGGTGTATATACACCTTTGTGTGGCCCTCCTAATGATCTGTAATCAATGTAGCACCTCAGAGCAGGCAAAACATTTTGTGCCTGGGACCTGCATTAATATCTGGCTGACTGGAACAATGTACAGAACAATGACAACTATAATTCCTTATCCTGTGCTTTTCAATTGTGGTTTTCAAGTTTTGAAAAAATGTTCAGTTGTGCACTGTATGTATTCCGAAAATGAAGTGCAAACGTGCAAAGTGCTGTCCATTTCTTTGATTCTAGCACTGCCTTATTCATTAGCACTTTATTCACGAGGGGCAGGCTGGGCGCAGAAAATAGGCACTCCCTTGGATACCATTCAATAGGCTTAATAAGCCTATGATTAAGCAGTGTTCCCGAAACATGTTAGGTGCTTTTTCCACAGCAGCCAATTGTGTTTTTAATTAATCAATAATTGGTGGTTTTACTGTATGAGAAGGTGTGCTCTACATTTTTCCTTTTGTCCATATTGAATGGTGTTGCAGTTTGAGGAGTCCTGCATGGATGAAAGCACACCTTTATACTATTCCGTTTTATGATACTTTACAGTAGAGTCAAGGGTGAGTCTCAATTTTTATTTTTTTGCTGGATTCCCTTGGATACCCCGTATTTAGCACGTCGTTCAGATGCCAGGCTAAGGAGCACCAGTGTGTCCAGGAACAATGGAACCTTGTATTTAACACCTGCCTATTGCTCTGTTGTGCCAAGAGTGCTGCACTGATACAGTGAAATTAGCACGTTTTTGACTTGCCCTAGGTCTAAATGCTACATTATAACTCTAAAGTGCAGCCAGCCGTTACCTTTTTCATACAGTAAGTGCAGCTGACTGTAGCCTTTTGCTTGAAGTTCTGTTCAAAACCATTGCCTTGTTTGCTCACTTGTACGTCAGTGTATGATTCATGCCTGGCCTTTATAGCCTGCCTGTTCGTGGTATTCACCAGACATATCACTTACCAGTAGAACTGGTTGCTCAGGACTGTTTCATGTGACTGCTTTCATGGTTACAGGTGCAGACAAGCAATAACATGGACCTGCTGTCAGAACTGCTAAGGAGGTTGTGTGCTTGTGTTTATAAACTAGAAACATTATGACTTAATATAGATTCAAGCAGATCATGTGTCCCCTGTTGTAACATATAAGGATATTAAAAATAACCAGGTCAAGTGACTTCTAAAAGTCTCATATATTGAATAAAGGGGGTACATTATTTTTTAGAATTCATATTTTGTATGTGATATACTGTGCACAGGGTCAGTGCCAACAGCTTCCTAGTTACAAAATAAAGATTTTATTGTACAACCAGTGTTGTCGAATGACAGGTACAGGATCCGTTATCTGGAAAACCGTTATCCAGTCATCTCCCATAGACTCCATTTTAAAGGGGAACTATCATGAAAATTTAAATTTAAGATAAGCTTCAGCATACTGAAGAAACTTCCTGAATCCTAAATACAATCTGCATTGTTTCTGAAATAATCAAGTTTATGTTCACTATTCCTCTCTCAGCATCTGTTTCTCTTCATTCTGTCTTCATGCAGCAATTGGGTGTCAGATAATTATTGACAGTTAGATCCAATATATCTTATAGGTGGACTTCCTTTTCTAGCAGATGTATTAGAGCTAATTTAAATAATGGATTCCAGTACAAACAAAATCTAACAAAATAATTGCCTTTTGCACAAATCCTACATGTAGAGAGACATAATGTCTGGTGATTTTAATAGAATGAGCTCTGATATATCTTCTAGGCAAAATGAGCCCCCCTATAAGATATATTGGATCTTGCAGTCAATGACTATCAGACACCCAATGAAGAGAAACAGATGCTGAGAGAGGAATCGTGAAGATGAACTTGATTATTTCTGAAACAGTACAGAATATTTAATTGATTGTATTTAGAAAGTTTCTATTGGTGGCAAAACAATCCTGTTGGGTTTATTTAATGTTTGAATGATTTTTTAACAGAATTAAGGTATGAAGATCCAAATTACAGAAATATCCTTTATCCAGAATACCCCAGGTCCCAAGCATTCTGTATAATAGATCCTATACTTATATTACAATACCAAGTTACAATTTAAAAGGAAAACAAGACTAGAAACACTAGACTGGCTGGAAGGTTTTATGCTTTGTTTTTATCTTATGTGATTTCCATTATATACTATACAAGTGAGTCATGTCATAAAAGTGAAAACATTAGGCATCAATTATAAATAATGACATCACTGAGCCCACTTATATAGTGGAAGGATGTATTTTACAGGTTGTTCATGACTCTTGTGTATTATTAGGATTTATTTGAGAATGCCAGCTTACTGCAAATTGGTTTCCTTTGATTCATTTTCAAGAACCATCAGTGACCATGGTTATTTACAGCGGGGGATGATCTGGACTCAAGTGCATTAAAGAGTTATTGTAGTACTGGATAACAGTAAATTAAATCTGAGCACTAAACACAAAAATAATGTCTCCTTTCCATATTAGCAAACTGAAGTTTTCCGTGTTAGTAATGTTACAATCAACAATGACAAGGCTTTTTTATTTATCCCTCTTGCTGCTTCACAAGTCAGTGCAGTTCCTTCTGGTCCTGCGTCTGTCAGGAGGGGTTAACAAATCCTCTCGAAACTCCTAGGCAGTGGCGGAACTACCGGGTGAGCAGGGGGTGCGAGTGGGCCAGGGCCAGCACCCCCTCAGGGCCCCCCCAGCCCATGCGCCGCTGAAAATGCGGCCGTACAGAGGGGGGCGTGGCCCGGCTGCGCGTCACGCACCAGGGTCCGCCCCCCTCTAGTGACGCTACTGCTCTTAGACCTATGAATTAAGGTGGACATAGACTCACTGATAGATCTTTGGTAAGATAATCTGTGTTTGTTTTTGAAAACAAGGCGACCGATATTGGTAAAAACCTTGGATATTGGTGGTCTCGTTGATCGGGGAGGACTGAACGTTTTGATGGTGCCCGAACATTATAACAGGAATGACGAATCATCTGATATAAAGAATTATTTTTTATTGCATATCTGACAATTTAGCTTCTAACGTTAGTAGAGTAGAAGAAAGATCTTTCCCATGAAGATCATAAATGTAGCATGTATGGCCACCTTAAGTCCCCCAAAGGTACGAATTGCGTTTGGCTGTCTATGTCCAAATAAATACTTTTTAGTCTTTCAATTAGCAGTACTACTGTGTTCTCTTTGGATGGTCCTCACACCATAGCTATTCATACTAGGAAACAGCCTTCCTAGTGAAGAAAATTAAATAGTAAAGGGAAGAAAAATAAAGAATGGCTGAAGGATTGGATTGAATTCCTCATATAAAATAAGGAAAATAGAGAGAGGGAAGTAAGGAAGATGTATTTTCCAGAATGGATCACATGCTGACTCTAAGCAGTCTGTCTCCTGTTTACCTGGAAAATATTTATGTAGAAATATTTTATTTCTCTTTATACTGAGTTGTAAGGGAAATAATGTGTGATGCAAAGGATTGTGGATTATAGTTTAATTGCTGTTCTAAACTATTCTATTTGAAATATGCCACACCCAGAAATTATAAGCCAGCATTCCAGGAAAATTTTGGGTTGGGACTGCCCATCCTTTCATCATAACAGACCACGCCTCACTTATTTTGGCACGTTTATTGCGTGATTTCTGATGTTGTTATACCACAATTAATACCACACCTATTAATTATACCAAACAACAGAACTTAAAACAGAACAAAAACTACCCTCAACTCTGACCCAAGAGACTGAAGATCCCAATAACCCACTGACTTCTCTTTGGGTTCATGACTGATGATTAAAGGCTACAGCACAAAGCAACTGCTACCAGAATCTAGATCTCTAGATTATTAGCGTCACTGAGCCTACATTATAAATTATTGATTTAAAGAAAAACTAAAAAAACATTTTCTATTCATGCTTGTTGACCCTTTTTGGCTGGCATTAACAATACTACCTTAATAGGGGCTTCTTATTGGTATCAGCACAGACACATCCATGACTAGTAACACAAAATTGCTGCACTTAAGCAAAATGATTACTTCTTATGATTTAGGATGGCCTATCCACCTTAATATGCAAATATGTACATTTACACTAGAAATGTAACAAGTTAAGTCTGGGCATTTCTTCATCCATCACTGACCAGAGCGTCTTGTTTTGGCCACATCTCTTTGACATGGTGGGTATATTTATATTGAAACATTATTTAACTGTTTATTTGTTGTTGATGTCTTTTTTCAGTTATGGAATTCATGGCGGCCACAACATCCATCGCTGACACTGATATGGAGTTTGATAAAAACGTCCCTCGCATATGTGGAGTCTGTGGGGACAAAGCTACCGGTTTCCACTTCAATGCCATGACTTGTGAAGGCTGCAAAGGATTTTTCAGGTGAGCTAGATATTAAGGAAATTTGTATAATGCTATGTTTCCTTTAGTATTGTAATATACAAGGTACAATGTCCCACCTCCCCACTGGCTACAGGTGGAGTTTTATTATAGAGGTTATAAAAACATTGTATAGAAACGTGAGTTGTCACCTACTCTCCTTGTTGTTCTCTTAGTTCCCTGTGTATTCATTCTTATAATGCCCACTTTTTGATTCAGAGGGAAATCCCAGTTTTATTTGTAACAGTTCAAATGTTTAAATAGATAAAGAATTCTAAATAAAATGGTTTGCTATTTGATCATAATACTTCCTACAATATATATTAGGTAGAATATGGAGCTGTGCTTTGAAGTAGATGTTTTTCTGCTTCTTATAATCAGCATTCAGGTCTTACCCATATAGAACCTCACTACTAATATTATAACATACTATTACATGTATGGGATACATTATCCAGAAACCCGTTATCCAGAAAGATCCAAATTATGGGAAGGCCATCTCCCATAGACTCCATGTTATCCAAATAATCCAAATTTTAAATAAAAAAAATTCCCTTTTCTCTATAATAATAAAACAGTACCTTGTACTTAATTCAAACTAAAAAATAACAAATCCTTATTGAAAGCATCCTTATTGGGTTTTTTAATGATTTTCGAGTAGCCTTAATGTATGAAAATCCAAATTACAGAAAGATCCTTTATCCGGAAAGAACCAGGTCCCAAGCATTCTGGTTAACAGGTTCCCTACCTGTATTAACATTATCTTCTAGTAATGAGCAAACTGAATGCAATATTTTGATAAATTAAGACAGGCTTTGTGTAGATTTAGCAGTAGCTACTGCCAAATATGGGAAGCAAGTTCTCTCATCAGCTTTTAAAATAATGTCCAAAATAAAAATCAGATAGAGCATGATTGCTTTTTAAATGAGTATGTCTTCTTTTATTTCTCACTACATGCTTTAGAATAATTTTTTTTATATATACATTTGTAAAATGTAAACATATACAGTATATGTGAGTTCAGGAATGTGCAGTAACATCCCCGAAGTATCCATCATAGCTAACAATTGCCCTTAGGGGCAAATTTACTAAAGGGTGAAGTGGCTAACGCTAGTGAAAAAAAAAGTGTGACGTCATTTTGCCACTTTGCCAATCTGCTGGTGTCCCTGGCGAAAATTGCTAGCGAAGTAGATAGACTAGTGCAATTCGCACCCTAACGCCTGGCAAAATTGCACTCTGGCAAAGGGGCGGAACTACGCAAATTGACTACATTTTTTTTTTCTGAACGTTACCTCTTTCGCAAAGTTTACTTCGCCAGGTCAGACCAGGCGAAGTGCAACATTTGTCGCAAATTCAGAGGTAAGTAAATTTGCCCCTTAGATACCTATTTGCTAAAATCTTAATTTAACTAATTGAATGTTTCTTTATTTTATTTTAATTTTTAAATTTCTCTTACAAATTTAATAAGTGTAATAACCACAAAAAAACTCTAATTCACCAAGTAATCACAGTCAAGGTCCTATAGAAGTCAATGGGAGCTGCTCTGATCCTTCTGGACCATTTTTTTAGCCATTCAGGCTCAGACTGTGCGAGACTCAGGGCAGTGCCTGCTCTCTGAATACCCTTGACAGCTTGACAGTTGGATTGAGAAAGTGTATATTATTCCTGATGCGTTCAATGTTATAATTTCATTGCTTGGAACACTGTCAAATGGAAGAACCACAACTGGCTGATGCTATAAGTAGTAATACTTTTCCGACTCCTCTGGCAGCACATGGAGTTCAGAGGTTTCACAGAAAAGAATCTCAAGTGTGTTATTTTTCATTTCTAAACCCTGTTCGCCTGTGCATTATAAAGCATAGCTTATAGAGAGTAGAAGGTACAGTACTTGTTGATTTCTGATTTCTAAATTGATAGGTAATTATTTGGGTGGAAAACAGGAAATGAGAAAAATAATGAGTAGGTATCATCGTTGGAAGCATGTTCCATTTGCTTTCTTAATGCTGTGTTTATATTTCAAATTAAATTAAAATGTACTGATGCAATAAGTATAGTTGTAATATCAACTGGGAAACACTGTCTGCATGAGTTAAAGCTACAGTACATTACTTCCCTGTGATTAGTTAATTGGCTAAAATTAATTTTCAAAATGGTTTAACAGAGGAATTACTTGTACAAGATTATTATTTTGTATTATGTTGCTTACAATTTACTCTTAGTAATCTTTTTTTCCCCTAAATCCATTGCCCTGATTTAATTTTCTTTCCTAATCTGCAAGTTAGTCTGCACTTAAATCAACGGACTGATATGGGTCCATGCTTTCTGTGCATGTTCCATCCTTATTTATTTAATATGTAAAGTACACAATAGGACAACATTAATTATGTGGAAAGGAATAACACACTCACAAGGACTGATTTATGTAGGTGCAAAAAATGCCTTTGCCAGTAGCAACTGATAAGGTCTTTGCTTTTATTTTCTAACTTGTTTAAACAAAATGCTGATCACTACTGAAACTGAGTTTGTAAACTGGTTCCAAAGTTTATGAGAGAATCTGAGAGATGTCCCCTCTCCTAATTATATGTTTTTATACTAAAGGATATTAGCTGTTTTCAGAATAATCCATCTGACCTCTGTTCAAATATAAAATATTTATGTATGCTATTTATAAGTAGTGTTTACTTTTTCTTGCAATAGTAGCATGCTGTGTGGTTCTCTACTGTAAGGAGCTAAGAGAGAATTTTTTTTCTCCTGTTGAGTGGAAAGTTCTTGTTACAATATAGCAGTTCACAAACTCTGGCCTCCTGGCTAGGGGAAGGGGTTGCAGTGGCAGGGGAGGCTCAGTCTGGAGGTCAAATAGGGTGATATTTGGGTAGAATGTATATTTGGTCTCCTAGATATACCTGAAATATCAGCTTGAAGGTCAGTTTGATACACCAATGTTTTCCTATGTCTGTACATGAGCTAAGTGGGACCTAGGCCTAGGCTAAGTATCTAAGACCTTTATGTGTGTGCCTTGAATTGAAAAAGTGTGACAGCCATTACTATATAACAAGAAGCTGTCTCCATTAATTTTTTTAAAGCTTCAGACAGTAGTTTGATGCAGAGGGCTTGGCCATTGGTAAAGAGAAATACAGTTAGACAGTGGTTACATTGGAGAATGCTTCATCTGAACATGTTGGGTGTGCATTTACCTCAACCACTGTGTACCATTTGGTAATGCAAATGGGGTTCCTTCCATGGTTTGCTGTGTAAAGACCTGAATAATTATAAGCCATATCATTATTTTAGGCAGTTATGATTTTAGGGAAATGTGTAGCCAAGAGGTATTCTTGCACCATTTGGAGGTCTCAAGTAGCTGCAGTTCTTTAGTGATTCATCATCATCAGTTATTGATATAGCGACAGCAACTTACACAGCACTTTACATTCATTTTTAACAAATGGGTCTAACAATAATTTAACAAAAAAGGCTTATGGAATAAAAATAGCACCAGAGGGCCCGGCTCATAAGTGCCTAAAATCTAAAGGTGCTTGTGAGTTGCCAAATAACACAATACAATGGGACCTAGGGCTAAACAGTCTTGCCACATGTCACGAGTCTCTTTTGAATTGGTTTCTATTATCCAACAGGTTTCTGATAGCTGGGATGAAGCATGCATAGAGGCTGCACTGTATGTTTTGGCCAGAGTGAGAGATGCCCATTGGTGCCAAATGTTGAATCATGTAACGTATACTGTAGTGTCTCTTAAAGCTACATAGGGGTCACAACTGCCTTTGTCCTTTGTATGTATGGCCAGCACACAAAGTTATAGGAACTCATATACTAGGGATTGTTGCTTCTCGTATTGTCCTTAGTTCCCTATATTCTGGCACAAAAAGCAAAGGTTCTAATATACACTTTTAAACTAGTGATTAAGGGCTCTGTGGCTCCTCAGGAATGTTCTGATGCAATGCCAGAGAAATTATGATAGTATGTGCTTTCAGCAGTCAATAGTCCTCTTTAGCATTGCGGTGACTCCTCTACAAACACACAAGTAGCTATTTTCAATCAAGTTGAAACTTTTGGAGATGAACATGTAGAAATAGCAATTGCCTAGCCAACGCTTGTCCTCATTTTGGGTTGAACATGTTTTTCCAACAGACAGATGGCAAAGCCATTCCATTATCTCTTGTGTACAGGAATAGCACCACACCATCCTTGCACTGTACTATATTGTTGTGTGGTTGCAGCTTTCCTGTTTACTTTTTATACTATTTTTATTTCTTCCTCTGTTAAGATATTACTATTACTCTCTTTCCATACATAAGTGTTTTTTTTCTTTAGTACTTCTATTATTTTTGTCTTTCCATTTATCGCCATGTATCCAAACACCATATCTGTCATTTGGCCTCCTTTATCTTCTTGCATTTAGATGCATCACTTTAGGGCATGTATGGAAAGATGGCTAGTTACTGCTGTGTACATCTTTCATTTCCATTTCTAAAATAGTATGTGGGAGCTCTATTTGTTGGTGCTGCTTGAGTGATACTTTATCTTGTATACATTTATACAAGCCATTGGGATTTAACATTTTGTTGTTTCCAGAAACCATTTTTAGTGCTAAGTCCTGCCTCTAGATGGCACTAGAGTGCAGTACATTGCTTCTAATGAACTAAGCCAGTTGCACTCTAGCAGTATCTAGAGCAGGGGTCCCCAACCTTTTTAAGTGTGATCCACATTTAAATGTAAAAAGAGTTGGGGAGCAACACAAGCATGAAAAAAGTCCATGAGAATGTCAAAAAAGGGCCATGATTGGCAATTTGGTAGCCCCTATGAGGACTGACAGCCTACAGGAAGTTGTTTTCTGGCATTACACCTGGGGGCACATTTACTTAGCTCGAGTGAAGGATTAGAATGAAAAATACTTCGAATTTCAAAGTATTATTTTGGCTACTTCGGCCATCGAATTGGTGACTTCGACCTTCGACTACGACTTCGACTTCTTGTACTGGGTACAAGGCACTTTTTCATTCTTAGAAAAAAAAATAATTAACTTTTTAAGTACTTGCTTAAAATGGAGTCTATGGGATATAGGCTTCCTGTAATTCAAAACGTTCTGGATAATGGTTTTCAAGGTTGGGGATCCCACACCTGTACTTTTACACTACACCATTTTTGTAGTACCAGTCAATTTTAGTTCTTTACAGTGTGAGTCAATTTACTTTGCATATTCAGTAGCAACAGCTATAAGGACTTCAAGCAATCATGACATGTAATGCTATGTCATTTTAATGTGACAGATATATGATATTTGCATAAAAACAGCTTTGAGATATTTTTTACATTATTCAGGAAGGATTTATTAAGATTGTTCATGTTGGTTGGATGACACACCTCAAACCTTTCAAACAGTGCCACAGATTCCTAATTGGTTTCATATCAGAGCTTTGACTGGGCCATTGCAGAATATTCATATTCCTCTTTATCTGCCTCTGTGTTTTTTTAAGTGATATATATGTTATTATCAATTGTTTCCATCAGGAGAAGCATGAAAAGGAAGGCTATGTTCACGTGCCCATTTAATGGTGACTGCAGGATAACTAAAGACAACAGGCGACACTGCCAATCATGCCGGCTGAAGCGTTGCGTGGATATTGGCATGATGAAGGAGTGTAAGTAAATTAATGCAACTAAATCAAATTCATTTAAAGCTTGGGTTTCTGTAAACACAGAATGTAGGGGAAGGTCAACTTTGCTGTTAAGAAGGTGATGAATGGGAGTAAGGGTTAACAAGAAACATAAAGGAGGCAGGTACACCAAAAGCAGATGAAGAAAAGGGAACAGTACATTGGGATGGAGATGATGAAATGTGATGTAGAGGATTTGTGTAGGTAGCTACTTCTATATAAAAAAAAATTTGGTGGATGAAAGAAATATAATCTTTACCAGGCATACTGAGTCACATCCCTGTACGTATTTATGCACATAAAACATACTTTCCACTTCATAAAAAAAAACCATTATCCTCCAGCACCAATTTTCCATTTATACCACCCTCTTGCGGTAATGTAGTATAATTTACACCAGGTCTAAAAAGCCCATAGAAACCAATCTTTCAAGCAAGTGATCAGTAAATTCTAGCCTCTGATATGTTGCTACTAGATCTAAAACCGTGTGATCTATTCCTGTACAGTTGTTTTTCTGCTATCTAGTTCATTTGATGGGCCAGTGTTCTGAAATGGAGCAGGAATGTGCCTACATTACATTAACAGTACTGTGGAAGACAATAGTGGCAGATACAGTATAAGTAAATACAAGAATAGTGGACCATTGGTGTGTTTTGTGGGCACAAATTGAATCTGCCTAGTAAAATACTGTACAGACTTTCTCCAGTAAAAATGCCTTAAAGAAGAAGGAAAAAAAGAGAACAGAGGGCACATGTCCTTGAGCCCATATTTAATGCCACCACTAAACCTTCTTATCTTATCTAAATCTGCCAACACAGGAATATTTCTAGTTGATCTACTATGGCCCAGTGACTGCATAATATGTTTGTCCACATTTGATGGTCATGTGGATTCCAAGATAGATGAGGCTGCATTTGTTTCCTTTTTGACTGCAATTGTTCCAAAAGATATTGAACAGATCACATGGTTACTCTTCCAGAGTGGTGATTGTGCAGTTCAGCAAAACTGGTCCACTTTGTTTGCAATCAGTTTCATTCAGAGTTTAGTAAGCCAAATGATTTATGTGCGTCTTCCTGTGAAATAAGTACTGCATAGAACAGTCATAGAACAGCAAAGCATCAGATCTTTACAAAAAATTATTTATGCTTTGATATACGTATAAATAGACTGGCTCTGGAATTAACTGGCAACTTTTAGCATCAGTAATGGTTGTGGAAATGATCATTGGTCAATTATTAATCTGAAGCTGAAAATTAACCTTTTAGTTATCAAGTATCCAGTCTGTAATTCACTCTGTAATTAAAGGAACAGTAACGTCAAAAAATAAAAGTGTTTTAAGGTAATGAAAATATAATGCAGTTTTGCCCTGCACTGGTAAAACTGATGGGTTTGCTTCAGAAACCCTAATATATTTGATATAAATAAGCTGCTGTGTAGCAATGGGGGCAGCCATTCAAAGGAGAAAAGGCTCAAGTTACACAGCAGATAGCAGATAAGCTCTGTCTGTCTAATGGTGTTATCTGTTATCCATTAGTTATCCTGTGCCATATAGCCGTTTTTCAATTTCCGCCATTGCTCCACAGCAGCTTGTTTATATGAACTATAGTAGTGTTTCTGAAGCAAACAGATTAGTTTTACCAGTGCAGGGAAACAGTACACAATATTCTCATTACTTTAAAACACTTAAATTTTTTGGTGTTACTGTTCCTTTAACGGAGGTGCACTCAAAACATTTAAAATCACTTGCTTATCTTTGGGACTAATTCTAGAGGAAGCAACTATTAAATCAGACAAACCCACAGACAGCTTTACCTTCAAACTGGAAAATAAAATAAAAAATGTCAGTGCATTTTAATGACTAATATCACAAAGACTAAGGGCGGAGACACATGCTGCTATTTCAGAAAATTAGTTGCCCAGCGACAAATCACTTCTTCTTCGGGCGACTAACTGCCTTCCCGCCGGCTAGAATGTAAATCGCAGGTGGGATGGCACTCGGAATGATTTGTTTTTCAAAGTGATCCGAGTGCTATCTCCTCAGTGATTTACATTCTACCCCACGGGAAGGCAGTTTAGGGAGATTAGTTGCCTGAAGAAGAAGTGATTTTCGCTGGGTGACTAATCTCCCGAAATAGCAGTGTGTGTCTCTGCCCTAAACAGGAAAGTTTGTCATTAAGTTTCCATGTTCACATTCAACTGGTCCACACAGAAAAAAGTTGGCACTGAGATCATAGCTGAAAACCAACAAAATAATGATTATTTCTTTCCAAAATAACTATTAATAGACTGGTACAATTGACAAGTGGCACTTCAGCTTTGAAAACAATGATTTGTAGCTGCAGCAACATAGGTGCCCAATACTTATATGCCTATTCCATTCTGCACAATTCTATGTCTGTGCCACAAATTTATCATTTTTTCTTTACCAGTAAAGGTAGAACAATCATACTCCCAACAGTTACTTTACATGTTGTCTTAAGAACTTGTAGAGATGTGGGGTCACAACTAACTGTGTCACATCACTTCCATGTGTGTATTCATCTCCTGGTACAACAGTGCAAGACTGATTATCACATCTCAAGCATATGAAGTTTTATAAATAACCATGCACATGAACTATAAGAATTTGTGTTCTAGAAAATAAAGACATTCTTTTATCTTTTTATCTAAAAAGCCCATAATTACCTGAACTCTGCTGGTGCACAAGGTATGCACATGATTCTTCTGTTTGTTTTAGAGTATAAATACATTTCTAAATTAGTAGGGAATACATATCATGTTAGGCACTCATATTATATGTTGAATTGTTCTGAAAATCTTAAAAACAATGGTTTTATTGCAGAAAAACGACATGATTGTCTACCTGAAAGAGTCTGATGGCAGAATAAATGTCTTTAATACAATATCCCATTACCTTACATTTTATGCTTTCATATTTGTCAAAGGCTGTAGCATAGCAATCATTTTAATGGCACCTTTCTGCTAAAGGGATGTCAAGGAAGCCTGAATCTTTTAACAAACATTTACCATTATAGTGTGTTGACGCAAGTTGCCAAGTGCACACTGTAGTGAATTTTGCAGAGAATATGGCTGTTGTTATATTATTACTTATCACTTGCTACAGGCTGTGTGCTTCCTACACACTATTACCTGGAATATCTGTCATTGCAGTCATTAAAAGTCATTGTCCTCCCCCCTTTTCCTGGGCTTAAGTAAATAATGAATAAACAGAAATATTCTAACATAATGTAGGGTTACTTTACTATTGCCTGTTAGCAAGTGCAAAAGCTCAAAGGGGAGCATAATTCTAAATCACACACAAGGTAGGGAACACTCTATTTTAGGAGTGGAACAAGCTTTCATCTTTGGCTGCAACCTGCAGAGCAAGGTGCATACTCCCTGTATGTCAAAGCTCCAGTAAGGGTAAACACGCCATCAATAAGATGATGAGCAGAGTCATCTTTATGTTTATGGAGGATTAAAGACATGAATGAGAGAATGGAAGATAATTATGGAGAGTGGTGACAGAACAAGATAATGGAAGGATTGCATAGTCATGCAAGTTATACAATGGCAATAAAATGCTGAAACTCATCTGATTATTTATTATCTTTATAAACTGAAATGCATATTAATGTAAGCTTACAGACCTTTGATAAACTTTTCAGTGTTAATCTAGTATTGTATTATAATTATGGCCTGATAATGACCGTGGCACATTCAAAACATTAATGCTTTCAAATGCAACAAGCAGAGGCCAATAAAAATTGAACAGGTCAAAGGCAAAGAATATGTTGCATGGTCTAAATAACTCAACATGGTTTACATACTTTATAAGCTGTGCAAACAAGGGAGAGAGGTGATACAATAAAGATATTCAGCTACATCTAGAATGTTAACAGTGTGAAAGGGGAAAACCAGTTGTGTAAGCAGCACAATGTGAGGCTGGAAAAAGGGGAACTGTAACTACACAAGGTCACATCTTTATATAGATATGTGAAATAGAATTCCCTACATATTAAACCGAATAAGCCGATGAATAAGTGGTGATGCTTTCTACATTATTCAGAATGTCCATTTGCTTTAGATTTAGACACTACTAGATAATGTATATAATGACCTGAATAAATGAAATCCATCATAGGCACCATTCTGTCAGATGTGGTAGTGATTAGCAGAGGTGATACATTTACACATTTATGGCAGAAAAATAATATAAAGAATTAAAGAATTAAAGACACAATCAAGTATTTTGTGGGAAGACTGGAGAAATATATGTATGTGTGTGTGTTTGTGTGTGTGTCATCATAGTTAAACTTTCACACAGGTATTTATGGCTGAATGTGTAAAAAAACAGTTTGAAGCTTCCTATTGGACCATACCATCAGCAGTCTTGTATTTTTTGCTTGTTCAAACTCCCTTTTTAAAACTACTGTATATACAGTATCTGCTAGTACAACTGATTCAAGGAAAGCTCTCACTTATGATGGAACCTTCTTTATTTTAATTTCATGATGCCCTCTAGAAAGGTCAACGGCTAAATACAATGCTTGAAGATTTATTGTATGTTTGTATCTCTAATCTAAACATAATAATTACACCTCTTCTTAAACACTTTTTCCAGCTCGGCCATGCCTTGTTTTCCTTTTTATCACTGTCCCTTTTGAGCACTGGAGGCAAACTGGTTTGATAATGATCATGAAGCACTTTTAATGAAGTGTGGTTTTGTATTTACACTACTTATGATATCACAACACTGTCTAATGATTATTTGATGTACCAGAACTTTGCAGTTAACTGCAGTTACGAATTGGCCATGTTGCAGAATGCAAGGGAGTAACTAACATACTATCAGTGTGGTCAAAGTTACGACAGACGTATCTCCAAGGATAGATAAGTTACATATACTAGAATTATGTTTGGTGTAACTGGTCATATTTGGGCAATGTTCACAGCAGTCCTGAAAATCAAATGGCTACTATGGCTTCACGTTGTATGACTTCTCTATTGAAAATAGTATTTCTCCTTGTTCTAATCTTTACTGTTCAAAAATAAGACCATTTTTTATTCAGATGAATACAATTGGCTAAAAGTACCCAGGTTATAGTGGTTAGCAAACACCTTCACTACAATAATTTGATTCACAATTAAGTTAAATTTCTTCCCAAAGAAAAATACTTCGAAGGCCTTTGTCTGACCTTTCTGTGTTTCTTTAGTTATTTTGACAGATGAAGAAGTCCAAAGGAAGAGGCAGATGATAAATAAACGCAAATCAGAAGAAGCACTGAAAGAGTCCATGAGACCCAAAATTTCAGATGAGCAACAAAAAATGATTGATATACTTTTGGACGCTCATCGGAAAACCTTTGACACAACTTATTCAGATTTTAATAAGTTCAGGGTATGTGGATTTCATTTTATTAGGGATTGATTTATCATGGTTAAAATATTTACTTTTTTTTTTTGCACAAAAACTCACAAATTTGAATTATATTTTCAAAAACGCAAATGTCTAGTATTTATTAAGCAAAAAACCCCAGAAAACTCGAATGTAAAAATTGCCATCTAAAAGCTAGCGAGTTCATGTAGTCAAGTCAATGGGAATTGTCCTAAGCAAAAGTCTAAAAAAGCTACATTTTTGGAAAGAGAAGGATCCACAGGTAATTGTTACGTAATACTAAAATATCAATAAATAAAGTGCATTCACTAGGTTAGATCATTCAAAAAAAAATTCATGAAGCACAACATTTTTCATATAGGTCGTTACTTGATTCATGAATTTTTTTTGAATGGTCTAACCGAGTGAATGCACGTTAGTATTAACTGTGGATCCTTCTCTTTCCATTTGTGTCTATATATGAACTTGAATGGATATTGATATAAATATTAGTGATTAATTGGATAACCATGACACACATGCACTAAATAGCACTTTATATTTACTTAATTGGTTGGCAATTGATGGGTTAGATTAAAAATATTTATTGTATGAATTAATCAGTATGCACCACACTTTATTTCAGTCTATATGATTAGGAATTCAAATGATGTCTAAGTGACGTTTATCTAATCTTTTTAATGGTTGTGCAATAAACCCACAATTACTACTTGATTGGTGGGTAACTATTGGTTACTAGATAGTTGATTAGTGGCTGCTGGTGGGATACTTCCTTCCTTCTTTCTAATTTCACATACATGGTTTTGCCTAAATTATTTTTTTGGGAATCATTTTTCATGATTTGAAAGTGATAGTATAATAATTCTTTGTAATCTAGAAGTTGTGTCACAATGTATGTCATTTTTATTTTTCAATGCTACCATGTTCCCCTCCCGATAGGCCAGGGTTTATACAATCCAGTGTGGAAAGCCATCTTGTATTATTTGTGCTCCATTTTTGTGCTTTCTTCCATTTTTATAATTATGTCTAGTAACATAGCAGGGTTATAGCTCGGCCTTTATTAAAACTTCCTAATATTTAGATGCTTTATGTTCTTCTGGGTGAAAATAAATAGCATCTAGTGATTGCTTTTTTCTTGTGCAGCCACCCGTGAGGGAAAATGTAGATCCCTTTAGAAGGATCACTAGATCATCATCTGTTCACACACAAGGCTCTTCTTCAGAGGATTCTGATGTCTTCACATCTTCTCCAGGTACTTCAGATTACCTTGCCCCATTGTAGACTAGTTAAACCAATTACATTTATTGCATTTGTCTGTGCAGAGTAAAATCAGATTCAGTCATTTAGGTTGGCTAATTGAAACATATTAAGAATTCAAATTAATCTTATCAGGGCTACTAGGGATAAACCATGTCGAACAAGAAATGTATATTTAATAGAATCTGTTTTATCACTATTTTGTCTTTGAAGTACAGCACATTTGCCTCTGTTTGGAACCAACCTATTCTACATTGCTATACAATTAGGCTATGGTCACACGGAGGTTTAGGCTCCACTGCTCTCAGCCTGTGGATATTTAGGGATGTAGCGAACTGTTCGCCGGCGAACTAGTTCGCGCGAACTTCGACTGTTCGCGTCCGCCGCAAGTTCGCGAACGACGCGCGACGTTCGCCAATAGGCGTTCGCATCAAAATCGTTCGACCATTCGATCGCTAAAATCGAACGATTTTCGTTCGAATCGAACGATCGAAGCCATTGGATTGAATGAAATCATTCGATCCAATGGCTTCGATCGTTCGATTCGAACGGAAATCGTTCGATCGAACGATTAAAATCCTTCGATCGTTCGAATCGAACGATTTTCGGATGTTCGAAGTTCGCGAACTGTTCGCGAACTGTTCGCATTTTTTGCCGGTGTTCGCGAACGGCGTTCGCGAACACATTGTCGGCGGTTCGCTACATCCCTATGGATATTTGCAGGTTGAGAGAAGTGGATCCGCTCTGTGCCCCTGCTATTCCGCTTGTGTGGCCAGTAGCTTTGCAAGGCACAGCTGTAAAATAAAGAAAAACGCTAGCTAGTTATGCACAGAATCAGAGAAAATTATGTTTACCAAACCGGGAGTTTAATAATTAAGTCCACAAACTGTTCTTCCCCGTGGCAATTGTTATTAGCCTGGCTTTACACAAAACATATATTTATTTATTTATATAGTTTTTTAATTTCTTTTTTTTTATGTGTGCAACCATACCTTAGTTTTGCTAATACGTGCTTTACTTGAGTAAATCATTTTTAACCCTGCCCATATATCTAACTCTACAATTAACTCTAATAGATTCATCTGAGCATGGATTTTTTTCTGCTTCGCTCTTTGGTCAGTTTGAATATTCCCCTATGGGTGGGAAATCTGGTGAGCTATCCATGCTTCCTCACATTGCAGACCTTGTTAGTTACAGCATACAGAAGATTATTGGATTTGCCAAGATGATACCTGGATTCAGGTAACCATTACTAATGGGCCTCCTACTCATGGAACAGAACTTTCCATCAACTCTTACCTTTCCCTTGCTATATATATATATATATATATATATATATATATATATATATATATATATATATATATATTCAGTAGAACCCCCATTTTTCAGGGGACCAGAAAAAATGGTATAATACCCAGGAAAATGTAAAATCAGGGAAACGTATTATGCATAATATATATAGGTGGGACCACAAAAAACTATGTAAAATTAGAGAAAACTTAAAATCAGGGGTAAAATTGAGGTTTCACTGTATATATTAGGATCCGTTACCCGGAAACCCATTATCCAGAAAGCTCCGAATTATGGAAAGGTCATCACCCATAGACTCCATTAACTGTACCTTGTATCTGATCCAAACTAAGATATAATTAATCATTTTTGGATGCAAAACCAGCGTATTGGGTCTTTTTAATGTTTACATGATTTTCTAATAGGCTTAAGGTATGAAGATCCAAATTATGGAAAAATCCATTATCAATATATATATATATATATATATATATATATATATATTCAAAATTATGACTTTTATAGGCACATTTATCAAAATGTGAGATCAGAACTCACCACACAAAACGTCACACACTTTCTATTCATTACAATGAGATTTTATAAGCAAATGTATCAAATATTGAACTGCAACTTTCACCCATTGATATATACATAGAAATTAATAGAAAGTGGGTGAATATTTCTTTGCCGGGCTCTAATCTCACCTTTTGATAAACCTGCCCCCTAATGCTGAAATTTGGAGTTTAAAAAAGTTGAAATTCTAATTTTCTTTATTGCCTGAACCTCCTGGCTTACTTGCATTTTGAAAGAAAGATTTTTTTTTTAAAAAATTACGTTTGCCACTAAAACCTAGAAATCTTCCCCCCCCAAAAAAAACCTCTGCTTTGAGCCAATATAAAGAACCGTACTTTATAGAGGAAACCTGTTTCATCAACAGCTAGTGACAGTAAATAATTGAAAGGTTTATCCATACAAAGTGATCAGGATTTTTTTCCTTTTTGTTGATTAGAGACCTTATTGCAGAAGACCAAATTGCCCTGCTGAAGTCGTCTGTTATTGAAGTTATAATGCTACGATCAAATCAATCGTTTTCTTTGGATGATATGTCATGGACTTGTGGCAGTGAAGACTTCAAATACAAAGTTGATGATGTGACTCAAGGTAAGGAATAATATACCTAAAATACAAAGAGGATGATGCGACTCAAGTGAAGGAAAAGACAAGGAACTTTTATACAGAGGGATATCATAAAAATGATTATGAATCTTGGTTCACAGTGAGATATAAACGGCTAAATGTTATATACTGCTAGAGTAAAGAATTTTTATGGCTCATATTCACATCTCAGCTTTAGAAATTGGTATAGGTCAATGTAATTTAAGACTACTTTTAACTACTTTCACAATCCACATTAACATACTGTAATATATTCCTGTATACTGTAGTTGTACTTAATATAGATATTGCCGGCATAGCTTAGTATAAGCTTAGTGTTCTCTGTAGGGCTTATGAGAGAACTTATTGTCCATGTTCTATTGTTCCTGTCTGGCTGGCTTTGCCCCAAGGCTCGTCATGTGCAGAACCTCTATTAAATACTAAACCCAGTAATCCATCCAAATATAGAAGAAGAATGAGCTATACACTGCTTAAGTGTGCATTCTATTGTTGGACCTTCTGTTTATATTTATCAGTCTTTTGTTTTGCCTTTTCATTTATGTTATCGGGTGCTCAAACAGTGATCCATTTAAAACACATCACCCTTTATTTTTAGAGAAAACAATCTTCTCAAGGATTCTCAAGAGTTGTCAAGATGTCTAAATCTCTTCAACGTGATCTAACCCCCTAAGCCTACAATGCAAGAAAAATATTTGCAGTTCCCCAAAATACCAGCATCCCTAGTTACCACTTAGTTACACTAGTCTTTAAGTCTGCCTTTTTCTATTTTTATTTTTATATAGATCTTACTCCTATACATTTAATTGTAAATTGCAAGAATACTAGAATTTACCTAGAAAATCTTCAAACATCCTAAACTGATTTCTAATGTTCTCGTATGTATAGCAGTTGGCTATACATTTTACTACTTTAAAATAATGAGCTATTAAGCAGAAGTATATAGGCAGCACCTCTTAAAGGAAGGCAGACATCCAAAAGATGTGGAAAACCCATAGAGAACTGCACTATCATGAAATACATTTTAATGGAACTTTGGTGGGACAAACTACATTGCACCCAAATTTGACATGAGTGGGAGAAGGGAGTCTGAGATATTCTGCCTAATTATATTTTGTTTCATGTCAAGCACCCACTAAATGTATTGAGAAGAGCACAGTGTGTGGAGTGTTTTCTTGTTTAATAGTGGGTGGAGTGATTGTTTGCCCCCCCCCCACTAGTTCCAGTAAAGTTTACTGTACAATGGTTTGGTTTTATTTGCGCTCCCCCCTAGATTGGTGTTTACATCAGAACAGTATTCAAATGAGTATTACTTTCATGTATATGTTCTATAATTAGGATTTGCACATGTTATTGAAACCTTTATAACAGGAAGTGGGATCATTATTGAGTCATACAATTTAGAATATGTCAATACCTTTCCTGTGTCATTTCCTCTCAGTGCTAGCATCTCTTTGATCTACTATGCTGCCACGTAAACATTGACGTGACATGGTGACCTACAATCTATGACATTGGCAGTATGCCACAATCCACGGCATTAGAGGGGTTAAAATGTAGCTAGCATACACTGAATGTGAATCTGCATGCTGGTCAATAATAGGTCACTTAGGCAAAACACCTGCTCACAAGTTAATCCTTACGTTCAGAGGTTAAAAAAGAGAACTGCTCTTTATTCTCTTTTGTATGATTTTACAGGTGTATTTATTAATGGCATACCTCACACCTTGATAAATACGCCCTTACAAGTGAATATAGAGCTGCATTTTTATATATTGTTTTTATAACTATCGCTTTTTATGGTATAGTATTTATCTTCTTATTTTTACCTTTTAGCTGGTCATAACATGGAGCTGTTGGAGCCTCTTGTAAAGTTCCAGGTTGGCTTAAAAAAACTGGACCTTCATGAAGAAGAGCATGTTCTCTTGATGGCCATCTGCATTCTCTCTCCAGGTTAGTGACCCACATTATAATTTGCCAGCCCTTAAAGTTTTTGTGCAGATTAAAGGTGCCGGATGTCAGATGTCAGAAACCCAGACCAGGAATCCGCTGGCCCTCTTCTGCTGTGCTGCCTGCAACTGGAATTGTTACCTCTGCACGGGTCCTGGCAAACACTGAGGTTTTAAGCACTGGAATGCAAGATTTTGCAGCGAAATCCGCTGTGTCTGCAGCGCAGCTGAAGAAAAGGAGAGGCACAGTGGGGCAGGCAGAGAATCCGTGTCATGCGGCCTTAGCCTCAAAAATCCTTCACATTGCAGGATGAAGACCATTTTGATTATGACTTTTCTTCTTTGTCATTTGCAGATCGCCCGGGTTTGCAGGACAAAGCCTTAGTTGAATCAATTCAGGATCGTCTTTCCTCTACTCTTCAGACTTACATTCTTTGTAAACATCCACCACCGGGGAGTCGTCTCCTATATGCTAAAATGATCCAGAAACTGGCCGATCTCCGCAGCCTAAATGAAGAGCATTCCAAACAGTACCGTTCCATCTCCTTCTTGCCGGAGCACAGCATGAAGCTCACTCCACTTATGTTAGAAGTGTTTGGCAATGAAATCCCTTGAACTCACTTGACATAAAACTTTTACTGTAACTACAAATGTAAGTCGTTTGCATTGTCTAGGCTGTAATTACAAAAGCTGGGCCCTAATTCGTTCTGGTTTTTTTTTGCTCTGGGATATCTCTGGGAGTCTTTTGCAATCACAAGAATAAATGGGCACTGTTGTATATAATGCATAGCATAGAAACTGTCATCATGACATGCCAAAATGGTTACTGTGCTATGGTTATATAGCCACAAATAAGATGGTATTCCTGTTCATGCTCTAATGTTATGTATTATAAGCTTTGCCTGGTGATGTGCCTTTTTGTCAAATATGTGAATTTAATATATTTGGCTATAACGTGCCTAATCATAAAAAGCCATTTTCTGCACATACTGTATGAAGTTGCAAAGGCCCATGGCCCTTTACTAGATGCAAACAGGGTTCCCAGGGCTTTTTAGCCAGAGAAATATCTGCACTAGTCTGGATACCTTTAGCACCAGCACTCTAACCTGCACCTTCACTCTACTCTTCTGTAAAGTCTCTTTCTAAAACTCTATTTTCTGTTTAACCAAAGGAAGAAAAGTCTATATATATATACAGTATATATATATATATATATATATATATATATATATATGATAGATATATAGATATATACACACTTTATATAAATATGTCTACATATACGCTACATATATGATATATATAAAATATCAATCGGTTGCCAAGATGTTTGAATATTTTTAAGAATATATTTATAAATATATATATTTTCTATAAAAATTAAATTTTCCAGCAGAATTTCTAAAAAATGAGTTGCCTTAGTATACTATGGCAAACATAAAAAAATGACACTTACTACAGCCCCTTATGTTTTTTGTGTAAGAGGTCCAGATAGAGATAATTACTGACTTTTTTTTAGAAAGGTACTTTGCCATGTATTTTTGCTATCTTTGAGTGCATAAATGTTTTAGAATGGCCAGCACAATCTGCATTGGACATATGAGCAGTGTCTCTTGAGAAGTGTGTTTAATACAAAGTCTCATCCATGTAGCTCCTTTCTTTCTGCTCTTACTAGACACCCTGATTTTTTAAATGTGTACACAGACAGGCACATGAGTGCTAAGGGGATGGCTTTAGTCATTTTGTAATGAGTATACTACTACATACTATAATGGTGTTTTGTCAACTTTTACATGAAGAATCCATCCAAACAGATCAGTGTTCTTTACTATTTATTTACCCTGTTGGGCAAATACAGTATGAATCTGTCATTTTTGTCCTGAGCTACACACTCAGGACAAAATAAGTAGTTGGCCAAAAGTATTGATCCCGATTCTAAACAGTTTTCATGTTATCTAACACTTTTCATCCCACTCCAATGGAATACCTACCAAAGCACGCCCTAATTGTAAACATGGTGGGCAAATTCTAGCAACTTTGTACTGAGAGACAGTATCTTGCCAGTTCCAGATAAAGTGCATTATGACCTGTGGCGGAACACAGGCCAAGAATCGTTTGCTCCTCTGCAGGAGACAGACAGGCATAGTGTATTTTGGCAGTGAAGCGTGAGCTTTTGCGTTTTGCAACGAAATTCACGTCTGTCCTGCACCCGAGCCGAGGAAATGTATTCAGGTGTATGCACATCTAGTAGCAGAGGATCATATTTTCGGCCTGCATTTCTCCACAGGCAGAGATCTGCAATGTCTGACACTACCCTAAATCTACAAGTTGGCCCTGGTAGGAATGCGTACCTTCATATTTTTCCATATATTATGACAGGTAAATCTTGAGTTGCATTGCATGTGGGCAAAGCATTCTGAGTTGAATCTGCAACAATATGTATGTCAATTGTATGTTTACCATTTAACTCCTCTAGTGTTTGTGCCCACGTCAAATGCTTGTTTTATCCCTGCCACACAGAAAGAAATCGTCAGTGCTCGGTCTAACTCGCGCTGTGGCGTTGGCCAGCTGCCGTAGTCACCATTGTCCCAGCACTCGGTCTAACCCACATTCTGGAGTTGACCAGCTGCCGTCAGCAATAAAAAGCCAATATTTATACACAAAGACGAAGAGAAAATGTGCATGGTTTGCTTTTAAAAATAATTATTACAAAAATTTGGCATAAATATGTAAGCTCACGTGCCACGTCAAGGCCCCTCATTATACGTGAGTCCTACACTGTTTGTGAGCATTCTAAATTTGTAATGCTTTTAAAATCAAGTCCCCCAGCAACCAGTCATAATCCGGTTTATCATATAATGTACAATGTCAGCTAATATAGATGCTGAACTCTCAAAAGATCTCTCTCAATACAATCAAGTTTGTTGCACTTAAATGTGCTCTTCGAGATATATAAACCAGATGAACGCCAGTATATTAGGGCTGGGGCATTGTAGGGATTCACATAACTGGAAATAGTTTTTATAGCCCTAATCTAGTCTAGAATTTTTTATTACCTGATAAAAAGGCTGCTACTCATGTACTAAGACCGAACAAATCATCTACTTAACTGACCTTAGATAATATATAAACCTTTCTTGCCTTAACTTCTGTATATGCTTTTTAGCTGCTATAAACCAGGTTATGAAATTATAAACAGCGAGTCTTAGAAACATGGATTTAAAATAGCCCTAAAGCTCTTACACTGTTACCATTGTCTGTAAAAGCAATCTTATCCCAAAGTATTTTATTCTTATCTCAAAGTATTTTTGCTAAGATGCCATAGCAGGATCCAGAGGGATATTAACCTACACAATGCCAAATATAGCTATGCACATAGTTTAATTGAAGTGAGGGCTCAGCTGAGTGTAGTTTCCATTTTCATCTTAAGCACTGAACTTTTCAATGCTTCGAGCATAGGCCAGAATATTTCTGCTGGCGTCATGAGCCGTTCCGCAGCTGCCAAGGAACAAAGGGACAGAAACTGCTTGTTTCAATGCAGCAAATATTATTAAAATGGGAAGAGATAAGGATAATGCATTGCAAGATTTATGTAAAAGACTGAATTCTACCTTTTGTGAGAGGTATGCTTAAAAGAATACTTATACCTTAAAATACTCTATTCCTAGCTCCAGATTTTTGGCAGTACAGCCAATTGAATTTCTAGTAGTGATGGGCGAATTTCTCCCGTTTCGATTCGCCGAAAGATTAGCAAATTTCCCACAAAATGTGCGAAATTCCTAAAACTGCGAAAAATTTTTGGAAAAATCTCAAAATCAGTAAGGTTCACGACAAAATCGTGAAATTCAAACATTTTCACAAAAAAATCTTGAAAATCTGACATTTGAAAATCTGACAATTGATGCCCGCATCCAAGCTGACGATGGCGTTAAAGTCAACGTCAAAAAATGTTGACGCCGGCGAAATTTCATCTGAAAATTTTCGCTGGAAATTTGTATTCGCCGGAGGTGAGACGTGGAAATTTGCAGCAAATTCGTGCCAGGCGAATTTATTCGCCCATCATTAATTTTGAATCATGACTCACTGGAAGTGAATTTAGCCAGCTATCATATCTCAAAGTGCTCAGCTTCCTGACTTCCAATGGTTTCCAGCAAAGTCAGGGACTGTATGAGCTGTATCTTACCCCTCCATGCAGATTCTGTCCAGTGGAGTTCACAGCTGCCATCTTCAGGCGCTTCAGCAATTTTCGTGAGTTTTGCCGCATGCACAGTTGCCTCGAAACCGAAATTTGCTCCAACTGCCTGTCTCTTTCCAAAGATTACCGAAGAGAAGAAGATGGTGTCTGTGAACTCCGCTGAACTGAATATGCACGGAGGGGTAAGTAAAGAGTAAGGGGCATTTGCCGGGGGGGGCAGCTAGGCTGGGGGGGAGGGGGGTCTATGTAGGGTAGGGTGTTTTTTACTTTAGGGTTTGTTTCTGCTTTAAAGTGATAATTGTGGCTTCAGTAAAAATCATAGAGCTGTGGAATATGTATCTTTTTGTTAGGCCAAGGGTAAATAACATGAATGTAGCACTATCAGAGCTGTATTAATGCACATTGATATGTGGGGTTTTAGATCAGTTTATGTAGTAGAGCAGCTGCTGTGGAATCTCTATAGAGAAACGGGCTGAAACGGCTATGTCATTCACAGAACTATTTGGATGTCAAAGTCTCTTCATATCATCATTCAAACACACCATGAATAATGGCTGCAAAATAGCACATGTTGAAGGAAAAAGATATGATGTTATAATATAGCTGCCGTAAATTGTATTTATGAGGCATTTCAATAATCTCTTAGCAGGGGCAATCCGTGGGCTGCTGCCGTCTGAGGTAGCAACCCCGATGCCTCCCCCCTCTCCCGCTCTGCGCTTAAAAGTTTAGCATCTGAGCGGGTCAAAAGGGGCTCACCTTGCCTCATGGCAGGAACGGCCCTTTCTCTTAGGACTATATGTAAATGAATGGATCTGAAAGCATGAAAGTGTTGTAAATAATTATAATATTGTATAATTCTCTTGCTTTTAAGTTCTGTTTAAAATTCTAAATTCTTATTTTATTTAGTGTAGAAGGCTTTTCTAGACCTCAACATGCCCTTTTTATTGCCCTACCCACTTTGTGAACTGGGACTTAATGTTTGAATCTAAGTCCTATAGAGAACTGATCTAATGAAGCACAGTTTTAGGGAAGAGTAGACAGGGCATTTCCATTGGGTCCCCCGGAAGCAAAATTGGGAGAAAAATAGACGTAGATGCAAAGAGTATATAATTTAACTATGCTGACAATAGTCCATGCTGATGGCAAGGCAATGCTGAATGACCCATTATCTGTATATTAAATCCCATAGGTTTTTTTTTTGTATTAAAAAGGCTGCAGGTACGAAATCAAGGATTTACAGTATATACTTCCCATTATAGGATCTCCTAATCAGTGTTAGACATTATAAGTCTTAATTGCAATCAACCATCTTAAGTATATAAATAAATTATCTTTAAATCATATAATGCCCTTTATGCATAAATGCTATATTTTATCAAGTCCATATCTAAAATAATTATAGCACATGCATTTCAGATAATATACATGTACCGTACTTGCTTTTTTTTCTGTTGCTCTTAAAGGACAACTATACCCCCCCAACAATGTCAGTCTTTATAAAAAGATATTGCATAAAACTGCTCTTATGTAAAACCCTGCTTCATGTAAATAAACCATTTTCATAATGATATACTTTTTTTAGTAGTGTGTGCCATTGGGTAATCCTAAATAGAAAATTGCCATTTTAAGTACTAAGGATCGTAGGATTCACAGTGCACACAAACAAACCATACATGTTAGGTCACATGAGCCAATTAACAGACAGAGTTCTGTCATTTGCTTCCACACTGCTTCCTGTTACAGTTAGAGCTGTAGTATTTCTGGTCAGGTGATCTCTGAGGCACGTCTAAGATTAAAGGACTTCTAAACAGTGGTGGTGGGTGGTTAGAAGGGGCGGAAAAACCAAGAAAGCCAATTTGTGATCTCTGAGGCAGCACACAGACCATCACAAAATATGGGTTCAAGGCGAGAGATGTAAAAGGACAATATTTACTTAAATATATATATATACTAGTTTGGTAGATTCTTTAATATGCCACTTAATTTGATATGAACCATTTGTTGCTTAAGTATTAATTTTGGGGGTATAGTTTACCTTTAAGAACCAATAAGAAAAAATTCAGCAACCTACATTAACGCATATGGCATCCTCCATGATTGCAGTTAACGCCCCCTGCTTAGCCAGAACCCCCATTATGAATCATAACCTCACGTTGAGAGTAATCTGTACAGCTTTGCTGGCTTTACTCAAACCAGCAGGAAGGGATAAAAAGGCTTTGCTGGTCTCGCTTCAAATACCGTGTGTTCCCATTATAACTTTTCTCCTATTATTCCAGATTTAATTACAAACCATGAAACAATAAATGTTTCCACTTGAGGGCAGTGTATGCAACCAAAACACACACACAGCTTTACTCTGCTGAACTGTAAAGTTGACATGGGGCTACCATAAGCTATTACATCTGCCCACTTGAAATCATGTACTTGTGTCCTAATATCTGGCTGTAATTCCTGGAATGACAGTGCAACAGCTGCACCAGTACAGGTTTTAGGATTGAGCTTTGTAGTATGTTTCCATTTATTAAAAATTTCAGTAAAACACATAATTTAGAAAACATTTGCCTGACTTATCAACCAAACCCAAATCCCAATTTAAAGGTCTGACAACAATCTAAAATTTCCAAATATTTCTATCAAATAATTGTGGCATCTGGTTGTTAAAAGCTTTAAAGTCACATGACTTTAGGTCGGGGGTTTGGATTTGGTTCAGCTAAACACTTAGGGGCAGATTTACTAAAAAGCGAAGTGGCTAATGCTATCGACTTTTCGCCAGAGTTGCCACCCACAGGGACATTGGCAATTTACTAACAGACAAATGCGCCAATTCACTAGCGAACGGGACCGTCGATAGCGGTCATTCACATTCTCTCGCCAGGCAACTTTTTACTGAACGTTACCTTTTTTACCAGAGTTCCCTTCACCACCTCAGACCAGGCTAGGTGCTATAAAGCAACTAGATCTTCCTCAATCTTCTGTCACTTACATCATATCCTGTGAGTCAAAAAAATGCTGGCGACTTTTCCTTTTTTGAAGCGGAATTGCCTGCAAAAGTCCTGACTTTTTTTGCGTAACCAGTTTTCACCAGACATTTCATAACATATGGAACCTTCGTTTTACAGTGGACTCATGTGTAGGGCATTATATTAACGCTTTTGTCTTTATTAAGGATCCCTGGACATGTATAAGAAAAAGTGGTAACTTCAAGCATTTGCACCAACATTTATAATAAGCCATGCTCCCCACTGCCTGCAACATCCTTGTGTTTATATCTTGTTTTTATTTGAATGTCTTGAATAAATTTGAAGTTGTATACACCCTTGTTCTATGGATCCAGTGACTATGGCTGGCTGTTAGTGTGCATTGAAAGTTTCGGCTCGTAATACCACGTGACCAGAGTGGATTGGCTGCTGGTTGTTCACATGAGGATCCTCACTCCCTTTCTCTCCGTTTGTTTTCTTCGGCGTATTTTCAATAAAGATGTCCATACAACATTAAATTACCCACCGAATGCAAATTGATCTAAGTGCAAGATCACTAGCGAATTAACGATAGGGAAAAGTTGCCAGCATTTGGAGCCCAGGGCGCAACTTTGCATATTAGTGAATTAGCGTAGTGTTATCGAATTTGCGCCTGGCGAAGTGGTTCGATGTGTGAGAAGCGACAATTTGCCCTTTAGTAAATCTGCCCCATAGGATTCCAAAGCCTGAATAAAGTGCTAGAATTGGATGCATCCTTACTTAAAATGATAAGAATGTAACGTCTCTTTGGCCACCCCCCTGGTGCCAAGGTTGTACATCACATAATTCTTACTGATGCAGGTTTTTAAGTTGTACGGTATAACAAATAACTTTATATAACATTAAAGGTCAAGTAAACACGGTCACAGTACATTATGCATTTAAATAGCATGACCACTACCCTAGGAACCTGTAGCAGTCCAGTTCTGGTAATTCCCTGCCAGGAAATGTCCCGCACTACTCCACTCCACTACAGACAATTACTTTCACTTTCCATTCAGCACTTCCTATGTGTCACTGCTCTCCCCACATTCCCCCGTTCTCTTTACCATTTAATTGTGTAGCCAGGGCATGGGGATGGACATCAGGTCCCCCATTCTGGTGCCCAAACAAGATTCTGAGCAGATACAAGACTTGCCTTAATAACAGTGCCCACAAAATGGCTCCTATCTGCTTGCTATAATTACAGGTTCCCAGACTGAAGGAAACAGGATTCAAATAATTTATATAGTGTAATTAAAGTTCATTTTGCTTGACTGATGTGATAAAATAGGATTATGAATATTTATTTTGGGTGATGTTAAAAACATATTTTGCTGTTAAAAACATATTTTTTTTAACAGCAAAACAAAGCATAGGGAAAAATTATAATAAAACCATTGGGGGTTTTTTTGGCACATAAAGCTGCATTTTTCCCATTGAACCAAATGTTTTTTTCTGCGCTTTTCCTGGTGCAAAACAATAAAAATCATTTAAAAGAAAAATTTGGGTTTTTTTTAAAAGAAAAAGTCTAGTGTGGATATGCAAAAAATATTCACTACTGGAAAAAGCACAAATTTCACTGCAAAAATGTACTAGGCAAAAACTAATGAGATCCTCAATTATAACCCGGCATGTGGTGTTGTGGATAAGTGGCCAAATACATGGCAAACACTGATCTTTAAAAAGCAAAAATGTTTCTGTTGTTAAAAACTGGATACTCCAACCTGAAGGGGATTATGGAACAAAATTGTATGTTTTTTTTTATTTTTACTTGGACTTGACATACCTTCTAAGCAATGCACTGGGTACCTCTGTGAGTAGGAACAATGAGCTCCATATTTCATTATCAGAAATGACAGTAGAGAAATGTTATCTGTTGTTAGTGCTTGCTTTGCTGCAGACATGTCAGCCTGAGTGTTAGTACTGTAACTGAATACTGTATATTGTGCTCTCACTAGGAACAAATGGGCTGATTTATGTGTATTTTCCAAGGATTTTATGTTATCGTGGGTAATGAAACTGACCTTCTGCACATCTGTACAGCACATCTAACGGCTGCCTTATTTATTGCATAGAAGATAAGTATTTATCCAACATAATATATATGTGATGCACATGGCACCCACTATTGTAACCATATCATTGTGAAACTAAAGCCAGTATGACCTTTTTAACCCATACACTTGGTTGAGTGCCATAAGCTGCAAGTGGCATGTCGTGCAATAAAGGCTGCTGCAAATAGTCTGTGCTTTTTAGATCACTGCCCTGTTGACTTTTGTACATTTTGGTTTAGGAAACTCTAAACATTTATGAAGGTTTTATGTGCCTATAACGTGGTGACATATGTGATGAATTCTTTCTGCCCTGTTCTATCCCACCCTCTTGATGGAAGCCTTATGGTAGTGTTGTCATAATGGGCCTGCCCACTTACATCTCCTGTATATTAGAGTTGTGTTTCCTGTACGATGTGTGAGTAATGTGTCTAGAAAGTTCTGAAATACACCTGATATTCTTTTGCTTATATCCATGTAATAGGATTTTTATTTTTTATTATTTTAGGAAAGAATACTGCATACACCAGAAGTATGAAGTATGATAGAAACCGGAGAGTCTTCAAGTGTAGTGATGGGCGAATTTGCGGCGGCGTTTCGCGAATTTATTCGCAGCGAATTCACGCCTATCGAATAAATTCGCCTATCATTATTCAAGTGTGAATGGATTTTATTTCAGCACTACATGTTTCGGACCTCTTGGGTCCTTCCTATGGTGCAAGTTGCACCAGAGGAAGGACCCAAGAGGTCCGAAACATGTTCCTTATGTTGACTTATACAATTCATAAGGTTTTTAACCCAAAATATATATTTGGGACTGGATGGTGCACACCGTTAACCGTGCTGACACCCGGGTGCCCGCAAGAAAAATGTGCTGAATTGTCTGCATGTTTAATATATATATATATATATATATATATATATATATACAACCGAACCAGATCCGCACACCGTCAGTGTAAAAATACAATAACCTGGGTGCTGCTCCAAGGAAAAACTGCACAAGAACGTAGAATCGGATATAGCACTCCTGGGATTTTTTGAACCTTTTAAAAAATCCCAGGAGTGCTATATCCGATTCTACGTTCATATATATATATATATATATATATATATATATATATATATATATATATATATATATAGATATATAGATATATATATATACACACACATTGTGCATTTTATAAATAGGCCTGCTAGTGCCCCACTAGGTAATATTCAATGTATGACATAGTAATATATTTAGGATATGAATTGCCAGACTTTTGTAAAGGGTGTTTCTTCCTTGTTAATATGTGATTTCTTTCTGGTGGATTATTCCTTATGAATTCAAATATAATAATTAAGATTAAAATGCCTATATCTCTATAGAAGATGCTGTTTTTAATATATTACAGAGCTGCGTATATTTTAATGTACATTTATTACTATCCTCTGTGAAGAAAGGAAAAAGATATATAATTCTATTTTGTTGCCGCAGATGCTATAGGTTATGCACTTTATAAGTTGACGATCGAAGAAGCAACATACATCTCAATACAGAATGGTTACCGCTAATATGTTGATGGGAGTCTCTCTTCTACAATAGATGTAAAATGAAATATCTTTCTGTGCCATGCTGTTGATAATAAAGTGCATTTGTTTGTGGCTCTTGGTCTTATTTGACATTCCAGCACACGTTATATGTATTTTCTTCTGGGGGTGCATGCAAAAGATGTGTTCAACTTCACATACCTTATACTGTAGGTCAAAGTCAAAAGATAGCAGCACTCCCATCTTGTAAAGATAAAACCGCCTTTATTATTTCATACGGCAACTCCAGCAACGTTTCCGACTATCCAGGTCCTTTCTCAAGCAGATAAAGTATCTTTGTCAGATTGAGATGGTCTGAAACGTTGCTGGAGTTGCCGTATGAAATAATAAAGGCGGTTTTATCTTTACAAGATGGGAGTGCTGCTATCTTTTGACTTATTTGACATGGTCTTTGACTGGATCCTGATTTTTGAAAATGCAGATTAAGAGTAAAGCCTTGGAATTTATTTACATTCTCTTTATTCTGTGATTTGTTTTGACCCTGAGACCTTTCGAGTAATGACATATTAGTAAAGGGCCCAAAGAGCCCCATTTATCAACAATCTCATTTTAGTGAAAAAGCTACAGTATAAAAATCCATATTGATTCAAAATTGTCCAATAGGATTGATATTGGATATATCTCTCCTTACAGCCCCAATATTTGCTTTTTTCATATGTTTATTTTTCTTAGTATTAAGAACCATACATAAATGTAGCCCACTAGATATGTCAAAAAGTTGTATAAATATGCCACTGTTATCATAGGCTTGCTGTTCTCATACCAAATTATATATTGTTTAGAAACAATCTATTTTCTGCTACACTTGAGATATTGTGCAAGAACTCTCTATAACAGTATTTCCTTTCTTTATTCTATCCCATACTACAGTATGTTGTACACCTCTATTTTGTACTTGTTAAAATCCAATAAAAATAATGGTCTAATAGAATCATTGCTTGACTTCTTTAGGACCTCAACAGCAATTTCTTGGAAAAATGTTGTATTATAGTTTTTTGTAGTTTTTACACTTAATAAAACTCCAATTTTTAGAGATTTAGAGAAACAAAAAAAAAATAAATAGAAATTGGAAAGTTAGTAAATAGACTCCCTATGTCTCTTTTTGAATTTGTTGAACCTTAGGTTCTGGGCCTGCTCTTAAAGAATGGATCTGGCTAGATGTTCAGCCCTATCTTCCCACAGAATCCTCCCTGGTGATGTCCCTTCTTTCCCAGATGATGGATTTCAATGTTCAACCTGCAGCTGACTTAGTAAAGCTAATGATTTAGCTATGGGTTACTGCTCAGGAAATAGGTTTGCCCCCACATGTCTGTGGAACTTGTGGACCAACTAAATGTTGAAGTTATAAACTTTCCAAATGGATCATGGAGCAGTAGATGAGCACATTTAATTTGCTTTCATTTTTAGGGGCTGTCCAAGGGAGCCACCTTCTAGTTGAGTTCCTATTTTGTAGCCTGGACAAGTCCTTTGATAATTTAATACTAAGGGGCAGATTTATCAAAGACCAAGAGTTTTTTTTAATTTGAATGAACTCGAATGACCTCGAAAATTAAACATGAAATCTAAAACATGAACTAATATTTCCTACCCTGAAAACTCGAATCAAATTTGAATTGAATTCAACTAAACTAAATCAAGTTTTGTCTTTGTTACCTGTTTCCAACACCATGCCTAATCTTGCCTGCCTTGCTTACCAAACCTGCAATCGGCGCTAACCTTGTTTGCCTGTCTTACCCATTACTTGCCTAGCCTGCACTGTTTGTGCCCTAATAATGCTTGTTTCACCTGTAACGGGCTTGGGTGTTCTGCCTTTTCCTCAATATCAGTTTATTTTTTCATTCTTTACATCCAATCTTATAAAGTGGTTTAATGTTATACCATCGGGCACTAAGAATAATACATAATAACAGGTCCTCCAGCCAATGTACTCAAGAATTAAAGGCAGGCAACCATATAATGCCTATTTATTTGGTTCATAATGAACTTAGGTACACATTCCCCCTAAACTATGGTAGTAAGGTGTTGTACTTTAAAGTAGTACTATGAAGAAAGGGAATTATTAGAGCATCCTACATTATTTTAAACATTATAAAGGGATTTCACCCCCACAGTGTCCCTAAATGCATTTCCTAATATGGTCCCTCAGTGTCCACCATCTGATCATTACTTTTGGAATGGCAGTATGGCAACTAAAAGGGTCAACTCCGTGCAGCGTGGTCACATATCTGAGAAGCAAGTTAAAAAGAGCATTCCCTACCTCTGTTATCCCTTCTATTTTACACTTCTAAGTTCCTAATATGAAGAGCTAAAAAAATAAATTTTCTCATTTTCTTTAGAATTCTTCATCATTTCATTGCATTATTCTCAGAAGCACCACATTTAGCAGATTGCACAATGCCTATTTATTCCAAACAGGAAGCTGTCTATGTCAGAAGTCTCTGTGCTCTTTTAATCATTTCCAAAATATTATTTCACAATCCTCACTTTTACTGGGTTTTAGGGACCTGCTGGGGTTTTCCAGGCTCTACTCTCTTGATCATTTGCCAAGCTATGCTCAGAAATCAAAGCCACAATAGGACCCATAGTCTGGAGAATGGTGCACAATGTATTTGGTGTTACTCTTTACAGTAGCCTTCATCCAACTTCTCCTGTTCCTGGATCAATCTTATTTTACAGTAAGCTCAGCTGCATATGCCAAAAAGTATCTTTTGTGCTCCTCTGGTTTTATTATAGCGTGCAGGTGTATTATCTGCTGGTAGGCCATGAACAGACTTAGCAAAATTCAAACAAATGTTCCCTCTAAATGTAGCCAAGTGCAATGACCCTGAGGGTTATTATATAGATTTCTCAGGCAGTTTACCCTTTAGTTTGGACACCTATGGTGTATCCTGGGTGAATATTTCCTTTTCCAGGGTAAAGTTTGATGTAATAGAAGGTCACAGTAGGTGTCAGCGTTTAAGAATATAAAGGGAGAGCACCCTTGCTCAGAACTCTTTTTCTTTATCCCACATAGTGGGGTGCTGGTATGGGTTTGGGCCTGGGAAGAAGTCAGGCCCATTAGGGAAAGTTTAGTTGTTAGTAGTAGTACTTTTTGTTATAGTCACTTTAGGAGCAAAAGGGCGTGGCAGAATATGTATTGAGCAGCTATGCACTTCTAAGAGGAGGTTATTTGGGGTTGGCTCCCTTGCGGTGAAAAAACCGTCAGCCAGGGACATGAATGATGAGCCCAAGAGCAGGGAAAGTTGCCAAGGAGCAAGATACCCTGTGGGATTTCCAGTGCTATGGAAAGGATCACCAAGACTCAAATTGGGAATTGGGATGGTTTTCCACTGACTGAAGTAAATGTGCTTAGAGATTCCATTGTCTGGATATTGTGATATGTATTGTCTGTGTTTCAATAAAAAAGTTCATTGTTTGGAGAAATACCTGGGTTGCAGTTTATTTCCAAACTATTTTATCTGTGCCTAGAAGCCAGACAGGGAATCACCATCCAACAGAGTGAGAAGTATTAAGGTAATATTGCACTTTGCAAGGAGTTGCTCATGGGTCTAGGATCTCGGGTACACTGGCAGCATTTCACACCTTCATGTACATAACACACTCACGTGTGAGCTACACAAGTACATGTAAGTATGTAATGCATATGAGGCTACACACAGTTTGTTTTCATCATTTCGATCATCCACTACGGGGCATTGCAGACTGAATTTTCAAACCTGCCCGATCCCCAAACCAAATTATATCCATAGAAGATGGATATTGGTCATAATGGGCGAGCCACCATACATGCACAGGCAATCGCACAAAACTTTGGTGCCTTTGTCTATCTTTAGATGTGCACAAGCACAATATGACACCAGCACAAAATGAGAATTATGGACTGAAAGACCACGAAAAATTCTTTCTGCACATACAGCAGTTCAGTAGTTGCTTCCACCCACTCAGCTCGCTAGACTCAGATTTTGCAAGCAAGATACTTTTTATGCCCACTGCCTACAACTAATTTTATTGATACTAATCTGTCTACATTAAATGCAGGGAGTCACATGTAACTTGAAGAAATCAACACAGGAGTGTAACATCTGAAACCAAAATCGTAACAAGTACAAAAGTTTAATTATATATATATATATATATATATATATATTTTTTTTTAACTCTTTATTTAACATAGAGTTTTCATCTTTACAACATCTATGCAATGACATTATATACATCGAATCAGCATATTATTTCACATTATACAGAAAAATAAAGGAACATGGCATCTGTAATAGAGAAAGAGGTCATATGCATCCTAGGTTTACCTATTCCTGATAAGGGGAAAGCCCTTCTGAGCGGTCGCAAACAGTGTCAGCGTTCCGTACATGTATGCAGAGAGGAAAAGGAGAACAGAAACAGTAGGTGGAGGAGAAGAGAGAGCAGGGGAAGAGAAAGAGAAGGAAAATAAAGGTTAATTATATTTTTTAACATTTGTATGTAAATATTCCAAGGAGAACTATTCATACAGTACTCATCGAAGACAAGGATAATTTTAATCACAATAGGTGTCCTATCATAACACATAAAATTGCCATGTACAGTACATATTGGTAAATATTGCTATTTTACACCTTATACTGTAAATGGGAACTATGAAAATGTACTTTTTTTATGGAAATTAGAAAATGACTAAATATAAACAATTAAAAGTTTTGACCCGTTTCTGAAATAATCGAGCTACTCCCCCTCTAAGCATCTGTCTCTCTTCATCCCTTCTTCATGCAAGAGTCAGATTTTGATTGACTCTTCTCATACATGTTTTGCAGTCTCCCTTTGCCAAGAAGATGTATTAGAACACATTTTGCATGTGGAGAGACAGGATTTGGGCTGAAGTTTGTGTTTTGATAGCGAAGTGTTAGGTATTAATAGAGACCTGCAATGTTCAGAGTAGAGTTTCCCTTCTAATTTTATACTATATAATGTAAAGTGTTAGTTAATCTGTTTTACGCAAATCTAAGGCAAATATGGGGAAATGTAACCCAGTAGTGACGGGGGCCCTTTAAAGGGGCCCGGCACGGACAGTAACTTCCCTGGTTCTGGCCGGCTCTCCCCTGCTCTTCCCACCTGCATGAGTGAACAAACACCTGTGCATGGAGCAGCTTCCCTGGTTCTCCCCTCCCACTCATGTGCATGCATCCCTACCATCTCAGGCAGTGGGTTTGTGTGCAAATTTGTAGTGAGTGGCTTTAGAGGAAACTGACTAGGGATGCCCGGTTTTTTGAAGGGTTGCCCGGGTCAAAACTGCCTGCCTTCCAAATTAGGAAAACTGGGCAGGATTTCCTATAATTGACGCGGCGATTGGCTGGTCGCCGCTTCAGTTATAGGTGTCACAGTCACACCCCCACACATCAATATCCCGCCCCACCATATCATGGCCCGCCCCCTGGCTGGGGCAAAAAGGTGGCAACCCTAAAGCTGGTCCAGGGTCCAGACACCCCCCCTTCCCTGGTCCCCCCCGTGACTATGGCATCTGCTTCCTTTATAGTTGCGCCACTGTTTAGCGACTACTTCCAACAGTGGAAGAAAGATTGTGAATTTTTTTGTGACGGCTGTATGTAAGAAAACCTCTTACTGAAAAAGTTGTTATATGCTCCAAATGATTGTGACACCTTTAAGAACTTCTGAAAAGTGTACAATGCACTAATAAAACTTGCAATGCAATAACAGTGTAACTAAGAATATCACATTGTGAAATTAGAATTTTCATCATTTGTGTGAATTGTTCTTCAATTTGCGACTTTTATTACATTCCCCCATAGACTCCAGAAACCACCAGGACATTGAAGTAAGTTAAGAATAGAAGCTAATAAAGTATTGTCAGCACATACTGTATCTTACTGACTCATGAGGCTTGTGATCAGAGCCTGATTGTAGCAAATCAGACCTACAAAGTCAACTACAAGTCTGGAACTACTTTAAGTCACAACTACATGATTACCATAAGTCTGTGGCAAATATGCTAAAGTTTTCAAAAAAAATTGTGTCGAGAGTCTGAAGCACTAAATGTGGGGCGCCCCTAGGCCCACTGTCGTTCATCGCCTCATCCCCTCCCTTTTATTCACTCAAATTGTCATCATCGGGACATGCGCAATGGGAATTGGTGCACAGGAAATTTAGAAAACCAATTGAACCAATGTGGGTGTGGCTGGGCAGCAGCATGCCGTCCTCTAAAATCCTGTCGCCCTAGGCCTGGGCCTTGGTGACCTATCCACAAATCCTGGACTGGGCACACAGATTGGATTTTGGCTCCAAAATGCACACTCGCATGCTTTGATGGTAGAATCCACTCCATCTGCCTGCACCCAGGCCAACATAGTGGGGCAGATTCACTAGGGCGAAGAGGCCGACATTAGCGAAAATTCATCAGAAATCCCATCCGCAGGGACATCGCAATTCACTAACAGGCGTAGAAGACAATTCGCTAGCAAACAAGACTGTTGGTAGCGTTCGCTCACACCCTTTCGCCAGGCGACTTTTCGCTCTGGCGAACGGTCGTTACTCTGCAAATTCACTAAGGTGCGAATTTTACTGAACGTTACCTCTGTCGCCAGAGTTTAATTTGCCACCTCAGACCAGGCAAACTGATAAAACGAAGCTACGTCTTCCTCAATCTTAAGTCAGTGACATCATATCCTGTATGCCGGAAATGCATTAAAGTTGTAAAGAACCCTGGCGACTTTTCTTTTTTTTTTTTAAAGCGGGATTGCGTTCAAAAGACTGAACTATTAAAGATTTATGTGTGAACAATATTTTTAAAATAATTTGAATATTTGGTCATGCCACATTTGTTTAAGGGTGGGCTCATGTCTAGGGCATTAGAGGAGCTCTTTAGTCTTTATTATGGCTCATTGGGCATGTGTTTGAAAAATTGGCCACTTCAAGCATTTGCACCAACATTATGACGAATTTTAGGTACCCGCCCTATTCCAATCAACAAAAGCGTATGAGTGCTAGTGAAGTTTTGTTAGGCACAGATGAACGCTAGAGAAAATTCGCTGTGAAATGCTTGCCTAGCCAAAAATTTGCCAGCGTTTGGCTACTAAGATGCAACTAGTGAATTAGCGCAGTGGTAAGGAAGTTCCGCCAGTTGAAGTGCCGCGGAGTGTGGCAAATCGGTCGCTGGTGAAAATCCGCCCTTTAGTGAATTTGTCCTAGTGGTTTCAGGTGCAGTCACATCAGAAAGCTGAAAGGAGCATAGGGGCTGATTCTCTGCTTCAATTATCCGCAGATGTGGCAGTAGACTTATGGTTAAAGTATTAAGTGTATTTGATATTTGTGATAGTTTGTTCCAGGTCTAGTAAACCGTAGCAATAAATAGCAAGTTTGTTTTCAAACAATATACAGGTATGGGACCTGTTATCCAGAATGCTCGGGACCTGGGGTTTTCCGGATAACAGACCTTTCCATAATTTGGGTCTTCATGCCTTAAGTCTACTAGAAATTCATTTAAACATTAAATAAACCCAATAGGCTGGTTTTGCTTCCAATAAGGATTCATTATATCTTAGTTGGGATCAAGTACAAGCTACTGTTTTATTATTACAGAAAAAAAGGAAATAATTTTTACAAATTTGGATTATTTGGATAAAATGGAGTCGATGGGAGACAGCCATTCCGTAATTTGGAGCTTTCTGGATATCGGGTTTCTGGATAAGGGATCCTATACCTGTTCCAATAAATTGTACCTGATGGTTGGTTCCAATGGATTACTAGAAATGAAGCAAATGTATCACCTAATATTGCATTACCCCAAAATGGATTTAAGCCAAGCACTGAGCATAATTCATGGTAGAATAGTTCTCATTACACCAGCTGTCTGGAATGGTACAGGTCCCTGTGTTGTTAAGTGTTAGAACTGCAGTATCATCATCTGGTATAAAGGTCCAACAATGGTCGGCATTGCCACTGCCAGAAAAGAATTGCACAGGAGAATTTCAGTTGTTTTAAATCAATGTTCTTGTGGAAATTCAGAACAAAACATCAGTTTGTTTCCTAGCCTGCAAATTAGATTTTCTAAATAGTAATGCATGTTATTGGGAAATGTGCTGAAATAAATGATGTTACCACTTGGGGGAAGTGTTGCTTGCTTTTTGGTAGGAATCCTGTTCTGATCGTCTCCTTTAATTCACTGACTAAAGCTTCTTTCTTGCATATAAAGCAAAATCTATTAAACTCAATCATACAGGAATCTGATCAGCAATTCTCTCACCCCAACCCTCTATTCTTCTGCTTTTGTGGTGTGATGTGTGTCAGCGTTACTTTTCACTACATGGGCATATGGAAAACCCCTCACCTTGGAAGGTTAAGCTTTAAAGGGCATTCCTGTGTATTTTTTTTTAAATAATCAATCTGAATCATTTACACGTGCCTACTACTGTGATATTTTCTGACACCTAAGGGATCAACATTTCCATCCTCTATCAACACATCAAAAGTCTGCAGTATAATTTGATCTTTGTATTATTAGGTTAACGATTGGATCAGCCCACCTTGGCTTGTTACATAGTTACATACTTACATAGTACAGAGCCCTGCGGTACTCCACTAACAACACTGGTCCAATTAGAAAATGTATGGTTGATAGCCTCACTAAGCAATCAGATATGACAGTGCATGCCCAACTTAATTTTCATGAGAACACAAAGGGGTAGATCCACTAAAGGGCGAATTGATGACAGCAACCGATTCGTCATAACTCGCACAAGTTTGCCAGGCGCAAATGCGCTATGAATACACTAATTCACTAAAGAGTTTTGTCCTGGGCATCGAACAATGTCGACTTTTCGCTAGAGTTACATCGGCAGTGCGAGCACAGATGATAGCGAAGATGCACTAGCTTTCTTTGTGCCTAGCGAAAATTTGCTAGTGATTTTGCGCTTAAGTCAATTTGCATACGGCGGTTAATTTAAAGTTGTATGGAGGTCTTTATTATAAATGCTGGTGCAAATGCTTGAAATTATCACTTTTTCAAATACATGTCCAGGGAACCTTAACAAAGACAAGAGAGTTAATATAATGCCCTTCACATGAGCCCACTGTAAAATGAATGTTCCATATGTTAGGAAATGTGTAGAGAAAACCGGTTACTTAAATAAAGTTTGTTATGACTTTTGCAGGCAATCCCGCTTCAAAACGGGACCCCAGAGTTTTTGGAACTTTAATGCCTTTTTTTCGGCACACAGGATATGATGTAAGTGATTGAGGAGGATGTAGTTTTTTTTTAGCACTTCGCCTGGTCTGAGGTGGTAAAGTCAATGCGAAACGTTCAGTAAAATCCGCACTTTTTTGAATTTGCGGAGTAACGATTGGCTGGCGTTAGAATGCGAATGAACGCTAACAATGGTCCCGTTCACTGTTAGTGAATTGACGATGTCCCTGTGGGTGGCAATGCTGGAGAAAAGTCGTTAGCGTTAGCCACTTCACCCTTTAGTGAATCTGGCCCAGGAATGCTGATCTTGCCATGAGTCTTGTTACACTGTTATACCGCTAATTCTCTGTCTGTATTCTCAGCTATTTATTTATCCATTTTAACTCAATTTACCACATTATATATTGTTGGTCACATTTTAATACATTCAGTATTGATGTTTTTATAAACTTATAAACCTGAAAATTTTCTCAGTTTAAAGAATTTGACTTTGATCACAGACAACCACACAAGGGTACCTTCTAATATATTGTATTTATTGGTCATCTTGGTAAATCTTTATGTACATTTGTGTGGGCAGACTCTTTAACTTTAAGCTCTTAAAATAATTCTGTAAGAATCAGCATTGGCTAGAACATTGCCAGGGCTGGATCTAATGATGGGGAACCCCAAAGCCGGCATTGTTTGCACCCCAATCCTCTGGCTTTCAGCCACCATTCACCCACTTACATGTCACACCAGCACCTGACTGGCCTTACTGGGTACAATGGAGGTGTGGACTGTGTAGAAGGCTACTCTTGTTGGACCAGACCTTTGTTGCCTTACCACAAAAAGAATGAGCTCCTGGGTATGCATTGTTGCTATTTTAATAGGCAAACTAAAGGACTTTTTAGAGAGATAGCGGAAGTTAAAATTCAATATCTGCAGTGTCTTTGGTACCTTATCCCTTCCCCAGTTTACTGCCCCTAAATTAATGAATTTTGGAAAGTATGTACAATGTACTGAGAAGTACTGTTTTGTTGTACCTCTAGACTAGTGATCACCAACCAGTAGCTCGTGAGCAACATGTTACTCTCCAACCCCTTGGATGTTGCTCCCAGTGGCCTCAAAGCAGGAGCTTATTTTTGAATTCCAGGCTCGGAAAAAAGTTTTGCTGCATAAAAACCAGGGGGGCCATTTACTTAGTTCAAGTGAAGGAATAGAATTAAAAAAACTTCGAATTTCAAATGTTTTTTTTGGCTACTTCAACCATCGGATGGGCTACTTTGACCTTCGACTACGACTTCGACTTCGAATCGAACGATTCAAATTAAAAATCGTTCGACTATTCGACCATTCGATAGTCAAAGCACTGTCTCTTTAGAAAAAAACTTCGACCCCCTAGTTCGCCACCTAAAACCTACCAAAGTCAATGTTAGCCTATGCGGGTGTGCAGTTTGGCATATAATTAGAATACCAATTCAGATTAATTTTGCTAAGGTTTTTTGATGCAGAAAGGCTTATAAAAACAAGCAGTTATGTAATGTGTATGTAAATACTGGCCATATGTATAAAATAATTCCATTGCTAAATCTTCATAAAGGCTTATTGACATTCTTCTAGCCTTACCCAATACTCTTTTGGCAGAAAGTACCTCACGCCCTGTCTGGTTTAAATCTTCCTCTTTTGATAACTCCCTCTTTTTAATATGAAATTCATTTGTGTGGGAGCCTAGAAGTGTTTATATGTGTTCATTAAAAGAAGGAATAATTCATTGTATAATACACTAAATCATATTTAGTATTTATGAGCTTATAAAGCGTAGATCAAAGTCAAATTTGGTAATGGGCAGATCTGCACCATTTTACTTGGTGAGAATTTGTCGTAATACATTCAATTATATGGGGCAAATTCACTAATGGGTGAATTTTCTTCTCGGAAGTCTTTGCCACACTTCGCACTACTTCGTCAGATGATAATTCACATAGAATACGCTAATTCATCAAAATGCTAAATTATGTCTCGGCAGCCGAACACTGGCGAAGATTTGCTAGCGTAAATTAGTCAGTGCGAGCATTCCATAGTGAACTTGTTTTATTAACACACTTATACTTGGGTCAATTTGAAAAGGGTGGGTACATTTATATGTTTTTATTAGAGATTTTGGTGCAAATGCTTGAAGTGGCCACATATTAAAAATGTCCAAGAAAGCATAATAAAGGCAAAAAAGATCATCTAATGCCCTAGACATGAGCCCACTCTAAAACCAACGTGGCATGCCCCTCAAATGGTTAAAAAAAATTTAAAACACAAATATTTAACCGTTACAACTTAAAAAAATGTTAAAACACAAATATTTAACCGTTACAACTTTTAAAGACAATCCCACTTTAAAATATAAAAATAACAGCAGCGTTTTTTAAAATGATTTTTGTAACTTTTCAGACTACAGGATATGATGTCACTGACATAAGCTTGAGGAGGATGACGCTTCATCTTATCAGTTCACCAGGTATAACCTGGCGAAGGAAACTCTGGCAAAAGGGGTAACATATTGGAAAATTCGCACTTTAGACTGAGTGAAAATTCATATGGCTAAAGGGCATAAAACTTCTTGAGTGATGTACTCTTTCGCTAGCGAATTGTCCTCTATGCCTGTTAGTGAATTTTTGACATCCCTGCAGATGGTATTTCTGGCGAATTTTTGCTAGTGATGGCCACTTCCCCCTTAAATTTTCCCCTATGTGTGGCAAATTCTTTCACCCATTTTCGAGGCAAAACTTGGCGATAAAATTTCACTCATCATTAGTCAAATTCACAGATGTGAATATGGCATGAAATGCGACAATTCTATCTTCACTTTTAATTTGTCTTGATATCACCACTTTTGTGAATTCCCTCCTATGGGGCAAATTCACTAAGATTCGTAGTTGCGCCAGGCGCAACTTCGCCGCACTTCGCCACACTTCGCCACACTTCGCCAGGCGTAGTTTGCGCTCCGCAAATTCACTAAAATCCGAAGTTGCCCCCAGGGGTAGCGTAAGGTTGCAAAGTTGCGCTAGCGTTTTTTGGGACTTAGAAAAAATTTGAACTTTTTTTAAAGCAATACCTATCTACTCTATTGCGCTTCACCTGGTCTGAGGTGGCGAAGGAAGTCTAGTGTAAAAGATAGCGTTCAGTACACTGCGCGCGTTAGTGAATTTGCATAGTTACGTCCGTAGCGAAAATTCGCCAGGCATAAGGGTGCGAAGTAACACTAGCGAATTTACGCCAGCGTTCGTTAGTGAATTTGCGAAGTAACAAAAATGCCCAACGCTAGCGAATTGACGCTAGCGTTAGGCGCTTCGGCACTTAGTGAATTTGCCCCTTAAAGCAGAGTGTGTATTTTAAAATTCCACTGAGGCCACATCTTGTGATTTTCCAGCTGAAGAGAGGTTATGAGCAAATATATGTGATTTATTTGCTACTGCTACAGTATGACTGGAGTTTTCCTTTGCTGACAGTGTTGCTTACTCACATCTCTGATGATGAATGCTGACTGTAAATCATTCTCACGTAATGCCCTCTGGTGGGTTCAAATCTGTTACCTGTTGTATGGGAGACTTTTGCCTTACCTCTTCTCTCTATTCACGTGGGCTACTGGCATGGGATTACCATGTTCTGAGGTTCCTGTCTCTACCCGTAGTGCTGCAATTACACTCGACGCTTGTGCGTTAATTGGCAGGTACAGCAAATCCCTAGTAAACTTCCAACTAAGATCCCTAAATATAAACCCTGACCTAGCTTCCTACAGTACTTATAGTTCCTATAAAGAGAGGTCTTCATACCTACTGGTCACTGTACCGGTTCGGCTTACCGTGTTCTTGTTTCCTGAACCCAAACCTGAATCCAAAACCTGTACTCATTTGCCTTGAGCTCCGCAATACCTACAACTTTCCCTGGACTCTGTATCTGCACTTTGTTTCCCCTTTTGATTCCTGCCAAACCAGTAAGCCTGTTGCCTTTTATTTCTGTGCCTGTGCTTTCAACAACTCTGTTTTTTCCTCCATGTTGGCTTTATTAAACTGTTTTGTGTACAAGCATACAACCTGTTGCCAATCTTCTCATTTCAAATCTATACTGCAAATAGTAGAGCAGTGGCCTCTGTGATCCCTTTATGGCTCCCTGGTGGCCATTCTGTCTGGGTTTTGGGGGCATTACATGTGATACTGGCCCATTAAGCCTGGTTTTCTTGGGGATTATTTTGCATTATAGGAGATGATAAGGAAGGTAGTGACACAATGGAAGTGTTTACAAGGCTAAATGTACAGAGTGAGTCATTTTCACTTTTCACTTTCTCACAAGGAATTGGTATTTATATAAAGCTCCCTGCTTTCAGGATAGGGTTGCCACCTTTTTGGCCCCTGTAAATACAGGCATGGGGCTGGGACGAGGTTGTGACATCAGGGGTGGGGCGATGACATGACGATCGGTGATTGGCCGATCATTAAGTCAGTCATAGGGTTTTCCTAATTTGGAAAAATGGGCTGGCAGTTTTGACATGGACAGCCCTTCGAAAAACAGGGCTATCCGAGCCAAAACCGGAGAGGTGGCAACCCTATCCCAGGCTCCAATATACCCAAGCTGCAGTTCAGGAACTAAAGAGCCCCTGTCTGTCTATCTATAGGCTAGGATAATATCCTCACTCATACAGAACTCTAGAAAGAATGTAAGCAAGAACATATGGTCACCATATGAGATTGCAAAAGGGTCTTTTGTGATAACTGGTATATTACGTTATAGCACCCTCCGCACTTGAGTGTTACTGTAAGCAAACAAAAGCCATAGTTGAACATGAAAAAATGTATATTGTATTTACAGATATATGGATAGTAGGGAGCACCAACCATCAGTTTAGATAGTGTGGTGTGCAGGGTCCTATGGTATAGATATAAATAAAGGAACAAAAAAAGAAGAAGAGATGACCCGTAACTTTGCACCACCCCACACAATATTTAGCATTTGACAAGAGGTCTGTATACAAGAATGAATAAAACTTAACCTTTAATAAATTACTTAAAAATGTCCAGAATTTAGTGCAAAATTAAAAATTGTTAGTAACAGGTTTGCAATTGACCAAATAGCGGGTCAGTATCGGCTCAAAAAATTGTTGTAGCCGTGGCAGTTAAGTGTAAATCAGAGAGGTGGGGGATCAGAAAAACCTGGTATGTCCAGGTGAAACCACACCATATTAAACAGCAATTGAAATGCCGAAAAAAGAAAAGAAGAAAAGGGGTGCCGGGAGGACACTCAATCAAAGACAACAATTCTCTATTGGTCCTTTCACCCACCTGGGTGTCCCTCCCCACCAAGAGAATGCACCAAAGTGGTACACCAAATTCCAGATAAACTGGTTACAGGAGGTATGATTCAATTAGCGCCAGCATTTCACCCACCTGGGTGTCCCTCCCCACCAAGAACATGCACCAAAATGGTGCACAAAATTCCAGATAACTGGTTACAGAAAGTATGATTCCATTAGCGTCAGCATCCAGTTAATTATCAAAATGGTTGTGTGGCAAACACCAAAATGGTGAGTGAAATTCCAGTTAACTGGTTAAGTAATTAGCTTAAATGCAGCATGGAATTCCTAAGATCGATTCCCCAAACCAACCCTTTCACCCACTTTCAGCTGCCCACCCGTCCAGCATCACCGAGGTCTTTGGTGCAAACCCTGCCTAACTAGATCTAAAAATGCGCCTTTTTAGATCTAGTTAGGCAGGGTTTGCACCAAAGACCTCGGTGATGCTGGACGGGTGGGCAGCTGAAAGTGGGTGAAAGGGTTGGTTTGGGGAATCGATCTTAGGAATTCCATGCTGCATTTAAGCTAATTACTTAACCAGTTAACTGGAATTTCACTCACCATTTTGGTGTTTGCCACACAACCATTTTGATAATTAACTGGATGCTGACGCTAATGGAATCATACTTTCTGTAACCAGTTATCTGGAATGCTGCATTTAAGCTAATTACTTAACCAGTTAACTGGAATTTCACTCACCATTTTGGTGTTTGCCACACAACCATTTTGATAATTAACTGGATGCTGACGCTAATGGAATCATACTTTCTGTAACCAGTTATCTGGAATTTTGTGCACCATTTTGGTGCATGTTCTTGGTGGGGAGGGACACCCAGGTGGGTGAAATGCTGGCGCTAATTGAATCATACCTCCTGTAACCAGTTTATCTGGAATTTGGTGTACCACTTTGGTGCATTCTCTTGGTGGGGAGGGACACCCAGGTGGGTGAAAGGACCAATAGAGAATTGTTGTCTTTGATTGAGTGTCCTCCCGGCACCCCTTTTCTTCTTTTCTTTTTTCGGCATTTCAATTGCTGTTTAATATGGTGTGGTTTCACCTGGACATACCAGGTTTTTCTGATCCCCCACCTCTCTGATTTACACTTAACTGCCACGGCTACAACAATTTTTTGAGCCGATACTGACCCGCTATTTGGTCAATTGCAAACCTGTTACTAACAATTTTTAATTTTGCACTAAATTCTGGACATTTTTAAGTAATTTATTAAAGGTTAAGTTTTATTCATTCTTGTATACAGACCTCTTGTCAAATGCTAAATATTGTGTGGGGTGGTGCAAAGTTACGGGTCATCTCTTCTTCTTTTTTTGTTCCTTTATTTATATCTATATTGTATTTACACCATATCCTTCAAGCAAATACATAATTAATATTCAGCACTAAGATTTATGGTGATATTTAAAAGGAAGAATGGGTAAAGAATTCAAGAAATACTGAATTCTATGCAAGGTTATAGAAAATTGAGTGTCTGCATTAATATTTATTCTCAAAACAAATTCAATCTGTTTCCTATAGCGTGTTACTTATTCTAAGAATTTATGCACATTGAGTATGCCTGCAAAAGGATTACATTCCTCTTAGCTTACATTCCTTTGTAACCTATGGCACAGTTAGGGGCCGATTCACTAAATTCGAGTGAAGGGTTCGAATTAAAAAAAAACTTTTTGGGCTACTTCGACCATCGAATGGGCTACTTCGACCTTCGACTACGAAAATCGAACGATTCGAAATAAAAATCGTTCGACTATTCGACCATTCGATAGTCGAAGTACTGTCTCTTTAAGAAAAACTTCGACCCCCTACTTCGGCAGCTAAAAGCTACCGAAGTCAATGTTAGCCTATGGGGAAGGTCCCCATAGGCTTGCCTGGGATTTTTTGATCGAAGGATTTTCCTTCGATCGTTGGATTAAAATCCTTCGAATCGAACGATTCGAAGGATTTAATTGTTCGATCGAATGAAAAATCCTTCGATCGATCGATCGCAGGATTTGCGCTAAATCGTTCGACTTCGATATTCGAAGTCGAACGATTTTAGTTCCTAGTCGAATATCGAGGGTTAATTAACCCTCGATATTCGACCCATAGTGAATCGGCCCCTTAATGAGTTTAGTTCAGGTTAGAGTTTCATTCCTGGTGTCCACATCCATGCAGAATCCATTATCGCAACTAAATAAATAATACTGTAACATGGCATCAAATATTCCTGTACCCTTCTCTGCTAGAGTGAAGTTCCGCCACTCTCCATTCATTTCTAGGAGATTTTTAAAAGAGTACTTATTAATGGGTGAAAGTGAAAATTCACCCTTTGATAAATATGCCTTTCAAAATCCCATAGAAATTAATGGAAAATGGTGGAATTTTACTCTAGCGGACTGTGGAGATCTCTAACTTCACCCTTTGATAAATATGAGTTTTCTTGATATGAAGTATTTCTGAAAATTGGATTATTTACACCTTAATGGGGGAATGTAATATTAGTTGCTAAATATTTGCATTGTGAACAATTTGCCTTTGCAAACATTTTGAGAACCCTTTGGATAGTGATAGCAAATTTTAGGGTACACAATAGTGCACAGTGTATGTAATAAAACTTCTTAATGAAAAAGTTGTTTTGTTTGCTCCAAAAGTTGATGCCACCATCAAGCACATCTTTAAAGTTTGCAAGGTGCAATTAAGATTTGAAATGCAATAAGTCTAATAATGAATATTACATTGCGGTGTGCACATTTGTATTCTTTTTTGTGTGTCCCTTTGCAAATTGTATTACATTTTTCCCTATGTTTACTAAAAATAAAGAAAAGTAAAATGATAACGTTCTAAAAAGTACTGAAAATCCTATATCTGTGCTTGCAAAGTTGCAATAAAAGTGACTTGACTGTAAAGCCTATACAGAGGTAGCATAAATGCATGTTTAGGTGGCCTTTAGACCTGCAGTTGAAAGCTCATGCATTTCAGTAAATGTAAGTCTTGGTTCAATGAAAAAAATACTTACAGTAAAATGGTTTTCAAAATATTATTGAAGATCAACAACCGATAATGTGATGCAAATGTACATATTATGGTGCAAATATGAGTCTGATGGAGGAACCAGTGCAAATCTATATTATCTCACCTGTCACCATTACAAGAGCTGCCATCATTCACTATCTACTCACTTACAGTCATGTCACCACAGATAAAAACCAGTCGATACAAGGTATGGTGGAAGTTGTGGCTAATGGTGGTGATCATAGGTAAGTTACAGTTGGAGCACTGGAGGTACCCTACAGACGTTTTGTCACATTGATGAATTGCCACATGAGCAGCCATTTCCATTTTGGGCACCATTGTCCAACTTGCCAATAGATCGATGGTGCCTTTTTCTCTTCTGCTTACATGCATGCTTGCTGCTTACACATCCAAGGTCAGTTCACGCATGCACACATGGAAGAATCGTCACAGTAGTGGCCATCTTCCTTTTGGGCACCAGTGTCCAATTTGCCCATTGATAGATAATGTGGTTTACTCTTCCTCAGTTGCTGCTGTAGGTAAATATGCAAGCTATGAAGAATATTTTTTCCCCTGATGAAGTCTACAATGACAAAATGCATTGGGCATTGCTGCATTGGTTTTGGATGATCTAATTTGTCACTAGAATTCTGTAAGTGCAAATCTATGTGAAGATACTATGTGTGCCCTTCTTTTTATATACTTTGCTGCCCTGTCCCTGAAGATGGTACAAACAATACAGATCCGTTTGAATTAAAGAAGCTTGTTTCTAACCTGGGACCATTCTGAGTTATTTCCCCCATGAACCTGTTTTGCGTTAATTTGAGCAATATGGGGGTTCTTAACTAAGTCAACTTTTTCTCAATTTATTTAATTCCCAAAGCTGAATCCTCTTAATTTACCAATAAAACTTCTCAAAAAAATATTTACAACAAAAACACACAACAAAATTGAAACACGTGACTTTTTCGAATTTACGCTCCAAAAGCTCGACTTTTTCGAGTTATCAGTGCAAACAGCCTGAAACTAACGAGAATCCTGAATGTAAAAAACACGATCCAGTTATTAAAACGACCTTCTGCCATCAACTTCTACATGATTTCAATAGGTTTTAACTTTAAGTATTTTTAGATTTGAATTTTTAGCAGCTTCAGAGCATAATAAATCAAAATTTAGTTTTTCCCTTTTAAAAATTTGACCAGAAAAAATTAGACACCTATGCTTGTTAACGTGTTGGAAAAAAAGTTGTCAGATTGTTTGAATAAACAGGGCCATCATTTCAAGGTGGTTCTTTACATTTCATTGGGTTGAAAACATTTCTAGAATATTACTCATGAATTTGACTCACTATCTAGATGACACAGTATAGTATGAGCTTAATATAGTCTCGTGTCCCCAGGGCCATAAGTAATATTTCATTCAAACACTCCAGTCACATGTTCCATCCGGTTCTTCACTGACAAAAACAAAGTGCTTGCAAATTAAAGACAGACTTGCACTTTAATGTAAAATAAATGCAGACAATGACCAGGGAAGACAGATAAGCACATAATAGTTCAACATATGTGTGTATTTGTTTTTATCTTACTTGTTATCAGTGACTTTAGGTAAGAGTTATATGGATGAATTTCTCATCAAGTCTGATATCAATGGCCTCTTGACTCTTATTTGAAAATTCACAAATCACATGGTGCTCACTGGAACCGGAGCCAACTGAACTTCTCACACTGTATCACGTGCAGAAATTCTTCCTCTCCAGGGCACTTGAGTTTTAACAAGCTTTATTGACTGCTATTTCTCTTATGGAGTCAGATACACAAGAATCTGATGACTTCTCAAAAAATCTGCAACGTTTGGTATGGAGTAGTAAAAGTGGATTTGTAGATGAGATATTGACAGCCAATCATATTAAGCCCATTTGGAATGTCAGTACTGATATAATAGAAGCTATGTTCTTGATTCTTCGGCTTAACTGCCTCTGCTAATGATGTCCCAAAGTACAATTTAATTTAATTCTAGCAAACTTGTGAGACCAAGTTTACGTACACCTTTTTGGTTAGACCCTCTTCTACCGTATTGTCTAGTCTCTTGGGTCTTGGGGTGGATGGAGTGATGAACAGTTGTATTGGTCAATCTTAAGGGAGAGGGCAATAGAGGCCTTCCAACCCCCAATACCAAGCTTTTGAGAACTGGGATTTAAGAAAGTTGTGCATATTGGTGTTTTTGGAAGAAGCTGAGGAAAACTAGTAAGAAGTTCATGGATGGGCACAACATTTGGCATTATTTTTTATTTGATTCAGAATTTTCAAACAATAACCCTTCTATAATTGTTGTTACTGCACTTCAGTATTTGGATCAGCTTATTTGCTTAATGCAAGGTTTTTGGCACTTTTATAATCGTGTTGTTTATTTTAGCAAGAACACAATGTGTTTGCAAATTTTTTAGACAGCGCAAGGAAAAATTATTTTTCTGCCAAATATAAAATAAAAAATCCTATTGCTATTTGTTTAATAACTGATTAGAAATAAAGTAAAAACAACAATAGCAGAAGTATGTGTTACAAAAGAAGAGCGTTTTTCCTTGGCACAGCTGCCCTTTTCCATGTGGTTTGTGTGATGGTCATGTGCCACCTTTGTGTCTTCTAAGGGAAGATGCAACGTCAAGTATTATTTGGCCCAATACATTATCAATGTTCAACTAAAAACAGAAATAACAATGTTCCAATTGTTTCTTCAACAGGGCATCCTAAATGTATCCTCCCCACTGGATATCATGACTACTCTCCTCTATCTGCAGCCATCTTTTTATATTTCCATGCTGTATTGCAATAATGAACATGGTGCTGTTATTTTAGAGATATAACTCCTGACCAAGTAGTTTAAATGCACTAAAATGTTTATGAAAACTTCCCCACTGATAAAAAAGACAGCCCATTTCCATGCAACATAAACCATGTTTTCTTTAGCTCCATTATAATCCATCTTAAATATCCTGGCTAAGCCAAATTCAGGATTGGATCAAATGAGGGACATCTATTAAAAAAACAGGGATTTATAGACTGTAACTGAATTACTCTCATTTTAATACAGTTTACCTTAAACCAGTAGAACAATTCTAAAAGAACTGCTCATATGCTTCCGAGTTGGGGTACATATATACCAGTTAAAAAATACAAATGTTAAACAAGCTACAGTCAGTCCAGTTAGTGTAGCTGGCAGCACTAAGAATGAAAAGCAGACATATCAATGCATGAATGTACGTTGACAGACACCAAAGAACAAAAGTTGCATTTGTTTTATATTATAGCAGATACTTCCTTAATAACATGTTATGTAATTAATTACTTTCTTGCCATTAAAGTCTAATGATCTAACTATAAGGGAGAAGTACAAATAATTTAAAAAGTATGGTGCTTTTTATAGACCAGTGGGCCATTTTCTCACTGTATCTTCACTGAACGCTAACACTAGTTGGGCTTGAGGCTTATTAACTGTCTTTTTGAAACTAGTTTCCGGTCTTCCAGTCAATCAGGACAAATAGTTGCATACCCACAACTTGCCTGGCCCCACACCAAAATCATTCTAGGGCCCTCTTAAACTATGGGAACAAGGCATTTTTCATAAACATATATAAAAAATGGTGTCCCACAAGGCCCCTTATAAATACTGGGACCCCTGTGAGTTGCAGGGTCTGAATCCTCTACAGTTATGGTCCTGACAGAAAACATATATTTAAGGTCTGTTTCAGAATATGAGTATCTATCTTGGCACAACATAGTTATCCACCTGCGTCCCAGGGCAGAGATCCCAGGACACCATCTTATTCACTAGATGTCCTCATTTCTTCATCTGCTTTCACTTACAGGAGAGTGCAAAGGATATAATTCAATTGGAATAACAATGAAAAGTGTTCATTCAAGAATTGTGGAGTAGACTTGATGTTCTTCAGCAAGGTCAATAGTTCCATTTTAGTACAGGTATGGGACCTGTTATCCAGAATGCTCAGGACCTGGGGTTTTCCGGATAACAGATCTTTCCGTAATTTGGGTCTTCATGCCTTAAGTCTACTAGAAATTTATTTAAACATCAAATAAACCCAATAGGCTGGTTTTGCTTCCAATAAGGATTAATTATATCTTAGTTTGGATCAAGTACAAGCTACTGTTTTATTATTACAGAGAAAATGTAAATCATTTTTAAAAATTTTGATTATTTGGATAAAATGGAGTCTATGGGAGACTATTTGGAGCTTTCTTGATATCGGGTTTCCAGATAAGGGATCCTATATAGGGATGTAGCGAACTGTTCGCCGGCGTACTAGTTCGCGCGAACTTCGACTGTTCGCGTCCGCCGAATGCTCGCAAACGTCGTGCGACGTTCGCCAATTTGAGTTCGCGTTCGATTCGAATAAAAATCGTTCGACCATTCGACCATTCGATTCCTTTGACCGCTAAAATCGTGCGATTTCCATTCGTTCGAACGATTGTAAGCATTCGATCGAATGGCTTAGATCGTTCGATTCGAACGAAAATCCTTCGATCGAACGATTAAAATCCTTCGATCGTTCGAATCTAACGATTTTGCGGGTGTTTGAAGTTCGCGAACTGTTTGCATTTTTGCCGGTGTTCGCGAACGGCTTTTGCGAACACCAAAACGGCAGTTCGCTACATCCCTAATCCTATACCTGTATTAGTAAGTATTATCAATATTTTCCCCTGGTATGGCCACAAATACAAACTTGTACTAGGTTGCTTCTCTTGCAAAAAGAAAATAAATATTTATTTTCCAGTTTTTGGACATGGTATGCAGAATTAGTATGAATATTGGGATCAGATGCTTTGAAGTGAAATGGATTATAAATACAAATCTAACATCTGTCTTGTTATTTTAATATTATTTTGGAAGGTTTTTTTAGAATCTCAAACAATGTCTATGCTATAATGCTCATGTAGTTTCATCATTTTCTATTGCTTAAAGGAACAGTAACACCAAAAAATGAAAGTCTTTTAAAGTAATGAAATTATAATGTACTGTTGTGCTGCACTGGCAAAACTAGTGTGTTTGTTTCAGAAACTCTACAATATTTTATATAAATAAGCTGTTGTGTAGCCACGGGGGTCAGCCATTCATAGCTCAAAAAGGAGAAAAGGCACAGGCTACACAGCAGATGACAGATATGCTCTGTATTATACAATGGGATTCTTCACTAATCTGTTATCTACTGTGTATCCTGTGTTTGAATGGCTGCCCTCATTGCTACACAGCAGTTTGTTTATATAAGCTATAGTTGTGTTTCTGATAGGGATGCACCGAATCCAGGATTTGGTTTGGGATTCGGCCTTTTTCAGCACAATTCGGATTCGGCCGAATCCTTGTGCCCAGCCGAACCGAATCCTAATTTGCATATGAGGGAGGGAAATCGCGTGACTGTTTGTCAGAAAACCAGGAAGTAAAAAATGTTTTCCCCTTCCCATCCCTAATTTGCATATGCAAATTAGGGTTCGGATTCGGTTTGGTATTCGGCCGACTCTTTCACGAAGGATTCGGGGGTTCGGCCGAATCCAAAATAATGGATTCAGTGCATCCCTACTTTCTGAAGTAAAAACACAAGTTCTTACAGTGCAGGGCAACAATACATTATAATTTTATTCCTTTCACACTTTCATTTTTTTTGGTGTTCCTTTAATAAGAGATTTTAATCTGGACAGAAACGTGCAAAGCCCCATTTTACACAAAACACCACGAAAATTGTAAAGTAATAAAGGGCCAGCTTTGTTCTGGTTCTAGTAACCCATACCAACCCATCAGCAGGTTATTTTAGCTGGGTTCCCATTTGAAAGCTTCTAGTTGGTTAATATTGTTTTCTACATTAAGACTAAATGCAAGTCTTGGCAAATATTACATTCTAATCATTTTCAATGTTAAAAGCAGTTGGAGAAGAGTACACCAATTTAACCTTTGATTTCTTTTTCCCTGTAACAAAGGTGACAGACCATGGGACATACCATGAGAAATGTTTGTTCTGCACCAGTGGCATGAATCACTATTCAGGCAATTCATAGTCTTTGAAAACAAAAGTGGTGGCAATACAAGCTGAGTACCTGATGTAGAGAAGAAATGGGTGTTAAAACTCTAAGCTGCATATTTTCTACCATTTATAGTTTTCATAAAGAATGCCAGCAACACAGATCTCTCCAGTCTGTAATCTCCCCATACAAGGCAAAATTTAGAACAGAGGAGGTACCTGGCATTATGCACCTGAGACCCTCACTGGGGCTCATTCATAAACACTGGGCAAATTTGCACCTGGGCAGTATCCCATAGCAACCAATCAGTAATTAACTTTTCTCAGCCAACTGCCGGTAGAACAATGAAATCATGCGTCTGATTGGTTGCCATAGGTTATTGCCCAGGTGCAAATTTGCCCAGTGTTCATAAATAACCCCCATAGTACAGGGGGGTTGCCCAGTGTTCATAAATAACCCCCATAGTACGGGGGGGGTGTTTTTGAACACCAATGGAATTTCCAAGCATAACCCAATGTTTAGCAGATGCCCTGTCCTTTAAAGAATGTGTTGCATTGATCCATTGGACGGTGATCAATGGGTGGAGAAGCTCTTGAAAGTACTATGGGGTAAATTTACTATGCGGTAAAAAATTCGACAGGCGAAAATTCGCTCAGACAACAATAATTTACTTAAATGAGAAGTTGCGTCCAGGGCGCCGAATGGTGGGGAGTGTTTGCTAGTGTTACTTAAGCAATCAAAGCAAAGATGCGATAGCCTTCAATTATGCCTAGCGCAACTTCGTTAGAGGTCTTCGCTCAGGCTTATTTGCATATGGCAGGAAATTATAAAGTTGAATGGCGGTATATGTTGCAGCAAATACATTACATTACACAAGTCCAGGGAACCTTAGTAAAGAAAATATGTTCCATATGTTAGAAAATGTTTGGGGGAACCCGGTTACCCAAAAAAAAAATTTAAGGACTTTTGTAGCCTATCACTCTGAAAAAAGGAAAAGATGCCAGCGTTTTCTGGGACTTAGAAACTTTTTCCACTAAAAATATGATGTAAGTAATAGAAGAATGAGGAAGATCTATACACTCCAATGCACTTCGCCTGGTCTGAGCTGGAGAAGGCAAGTCTGGCGATCAGTAAAATCCGCATCGTAGGGAATTTGCGGAGTAATGTCCATTCATCAGATTAAAAATTCGCCTGGCGATAGAGTGTAAATGACTGCTAGTGTCTGTCTCTTTCACTAGCGAAGTTACGCCTGCGCCCGTTAGTAAATTGTCGAAGTGCCTGAAAGCGGTAACGCTGGCGATGATTAGTCACTTCACCCTTTAGTAAATCTGCTCCTATATGCATTTGTTTGGATTAGTACTGCCACTCTTCTGCCCAAAAATCAGTGCCGGGTCAGGCCAGCCAGGCACCCTAGGCAGCCTGTCTGTCCCCGGCGCCAGCTGAGAGCACGCAGGCGAATTGATGCTTGCGCGCGCACATGCCCCTATTGGCGCTCGTGCGCGCATGCGCACAATGGAGCTCTCTTGTGCGCGCAAACAGAACTAGCTCCTGCGTGCATGCACGAAAATGGACCGTGCACATGTGCAGGAGCGCAATAGGTGAAGAAAATGGCAGCAGCAGGTGGGGAGAGAGGGGACCGGAGACGGGGTAGGCTACAGAGAGGTACATGCCTGGCGCCCCCCCAGCTTTGCGCCCTAGGCACGTGCCTACTCTGCCTACCCCTAGTTCCGGCCCTGCCAATAATGCTCACTAAAACATTGTCAGACTGAAAAAGCACCTGTGCCGGTGCTGTCATATATCATACGGGAGTTGGCAGCGACAGATTTGGGTGCTTATCCAGCTCCAGGAAAGTTTCTAGTTGCTAAGATGCTCTCATTGGAGCCTACAGAGTAGAGGCATTTATCAGGCACCTTAAAAAGTTCCATGGGGGATACATTTTTGGTCAAAAAAAAAAATTACAGTAATAAGAAATATCTATGTCTGTGACAACATTTTGGTTAAGATTGTGTATTTCTGGCTTAAGCATTTACAGTATATTGTTCCAGAACGGCAGTTCTAATACCAAGGAACATTCTCTCACGCCTACTTATGAAAACATTTAAAATAACTAGCAAGCTCCACAACAGATTCCAGAAAGTAAACTGATCCCTTCTATCTTTTGTACTTGATTTTTGTTAGTCTGTTTGTATTGCTGTAGTAAAATTCAGAAAATGTCAAACTTAAGGCACATTAATCTATTTAGGGCTCATTTTTCTGTGTAAGAGCACTCACAGATTATATCCACTAAATTTTTCTTGAAGTTAGTGGTAATTTTTCTGGATTTAATTGTTTCAGATGAAAGCAATTGCATAAGTCCTGCACAAAATAGTTCCATGGGAGCACTTACCGGACAGCTGGCTCAACGTGCTGCACGTTCCACCGCTATCCCATACGGCCAATACATATCCAGGAAAAAGCAAATGAACGGAACAGGACGAAAGTATAAAAATTAAAAGTAGAAATTTAGAAAGCCGAAGGCAAACTACTTTATCCCGAAACTGAAATCCCCACAAGGCTGGAGTACAGACCCCACCAAAATTAAAGACATTATGACGTCTTACTTTAAGGACTTTTATAAGGCCCCTTCCGATGACCCCGCTGATGGTCTCAGGTTTCTGCAAGAAGCTGACCTCCAGAAATTGTCGGTCCATCACAGGGAAATCCTTGATGCCCCTATTACACAGGAGGAAATTGTGGAAACAATTAAACGCCTAAACACTAATAAAACACCGGGCCCAGATGGTCTCTCAGCGGAATATTACAAATTATTAGTGAATGAAGTTTCCCCTATCCTGACAAAACTATATAATGCTACTCTGCGGGGCTCGTCATTGTGGAGTGAAGCTAATATAGCTCGAATCATTCTGATCCCGAAAGAAGGGAAGGACCCAACTAACTGTACTTCCTATAGGCCGATCTCTCTGCTTAACCAGGATCTGAAAATACTAACTAAAATCATGGCTGACAGGTTACAACTGATCCTACCCACCATACTTACCAAAAACCAAGTAGGCTTCCTTAAACATAGACAACCAGTAAAGTCCATTCGACAAATTCTTTCGGTTGTATATCATTGTAACCTAGATAAAAGGAAACAAGGTATGCTATTAAATTTGGATGCAGACAAAGCCTTCGATAGGATCTCACATGCCCATATTAAACGGTTGTTAAAATTCCAACACTTCGGCATACATATGCTTAACCTTTTTAATAATTTATATTCGGACCCCCGTACCTTTGTTACAGTTAACAATTCCAACTCAGATAGATTTACAGTTTGTAGGGGGACAAGACAGGGATGCCCACTTTCTCCTCTCCTTTTCAATTTGGCATTGGACCCTCTCTTACGTCATTTTTTGAAAGATCCGCGATTACCCGGGATATTGATTAACCATACCCAGTTAAAAGTCATAGCTTTTGCGGATGATATAATGCTTTTCATTCTGACTCCGACCTTGGAGATTCCGCATCTGCTTTCTATTATTCACAGATTTGGTCAAATAGCTGGCTTTCAAATTAACATAGACAAATCTGAAGCATTAATGCTTTATGACTCGCCGAAACAAAATTGGCTCTCAGATTTCCCCTTTAAAAAGGCCACTCATTACATAACATACTTGGGTATTAAAATACCAAAACATCATAATGCCACTTACCAATTGAATATTCGAGCTATTATTGATAAGATACACCAAGAAATTGTCCAATGGAAACATATAAATCTAACCTTTCTAGGTAGAATTCATTTTATTAAAATGATTCTTTTTCCAAAACTTTTGTATCCTATACAAATGCTGCCGTATAGCATCAAGACTTCTGACTTGATACGCTTACAGAAAATGCTTCGGTCATTTATTTGGCAGAACAAACGATCCCGCATTAGTCTGTACAAATTATACTTACCCAAAGAGCTAGGGGGGGTCAACTTGCCAAATATTAAAGAATATAATGACGCTGCATTGCTACGATTTGCCGGGGACTGGCTAGCAGATCGGAACTGGTTCACTACGATAGATCTAGACGGCTCCCACTCTGGCGGACTGACTTTAAATTTTCTCCTACATTCCCCGCCCTCGGCCATCCCGCAACCTTTAAAGGATAATCCGCTTTTTGCGGACACCCATAAAACGTGGCGTTCTCTTAGACTTAAATACGAACTTTCTCAAAGACACTCGCCATATCTTACTTGGCTGGGCAACACGGATTTTCCTATAGGCATTTCGAACCCGATCTTACAGGCCTGGAAAAGGGAAGGTTTATATATGATTCGTGACTTAGTCAAAAACAACTTGGACTTGTTATCCCTGTCAGATTTCGCTGAAAAATTTCCGTTTACCAAATCCTTTCCCTTTCTTAGTATACAGCTGTTACATTTTGCTAAAACTGCTACTCATGATATAAGGCATAGGGGCTTTAATAACGCACTAGACACTCTTTGGAAAGACCGAAGTACATATCGTTCTACCTCTCAAATCTATAGTGTCACTCGCACTGATATAGATATAGATAAGGAAGGGGGCTCTTTGCTTAAATGGACACTCTCCATACCGCAACTTAACCCCTCAGACGTTTTAAAGCTCCATGTCCGAATGATGAAACAGCTTCCATCCAGCCGATATCAAGAAATGGCAATACAAATCCTCCACAACTCCTATCTAACCCCTGAAAGGCGCTATAAAATGGGTAGTCTCCCCTCAGACAGTTGTATTCGATGTCAAGGCCCCAAAGCGGATCTTTTACACATGTTTTGGTCTTGCCCTAAAATTTCTGACTTTTGGCGTGATGTCTCCTCTTATTGGACGCAGATGACTAATAAATTGATTCACCCTACTTTAGAATGGGCACTATTTAGCTCGGTGAAATCTTTCAATACCCTCACTAAAGAGGAGAACCATTTGGCGACCCGATTGGCAGCGGCGTCTCGAAAGGCAATCTTACATCAATGGCTCTCTGCGGACAGCCCGTCCCTTTTATTGACCAAACAAAAACTACATTACATTTTTCACATGGACTGGCTCGAGGCCATGGCCAAGAAAGAACGACAGGTAGACAAATTCTTCTCTATTTGGGGCGCATATATCAATAGCCTTCCATCTCCACTAAAATATTTGACTACGTATACCTTTCAACACACTACTTGGTATGATCTAGAAACGCTTAGAGATAATCCACTATTACGTGACACTTTTCAGTACATTCAGACCACTCTCTGTGGTAATACGGCTGTTCCAACTTCGCCCCCCAGGACTCAGCGAACCAACCGGCTTTTAGCCTCTTATCTGCGGTAATTGACCTTGACCTAAGGAAATGTTTGGATTTTGTTTCTATTTTCTTATCTTTTATTTACTTTTCTCTATCAGAGCATATTTTCCCTGCATGTTAGTTTGTTTTTTCTTTTCTTTTGGTTTGTCACTGATTCTTCGTTGATGTTTATGATATGCATACATGTATCTATTTGTTACTCTGCTCATTTACATGGGCCTCTGGTAGGCCCGAATGTTTTCATGCTTATACATGTTTAACTTGTAATAAAAACAATTTGAAAAAAAAAAAAAAAAGTAGAAATTTATTTTTCAGATTTTTGCACGAAAAACCTTAAATTTTTGAGTTATTGCACAAAACCCAGAGCAGATCAAAAAATCTTTGGCACTTCTCCCATTGACTTATATGCAACCTCGGCAGGTCTGAGATGCCAGATTTTCGGATTCAAACTTTTTCCATCCTCAGGATATAATACATTCCGAAAAAAAATTGGGGTTTTTTTTCCACTGAAAATTCGGATTTTATACTAAAACACAAATTTTTTGGGGTTTTGGCATTCAGAGTTTAGTAAAAAAAACTCCCTTAATGTTTAAATGTTTTTTTTGTAGACTTAAAGGGATACTGTCATGGGAAAAATTTTTTTTCAAAATGAATCAGTTGATAGTGCTGCTCCAGCAGAATTCTGCACTGAAATCCATTTCTCAAAAGAGCAAACAGAATTTTTTTTATTCAATTTTGAAATCTGACATGGGGCTAGACATATTGTCAATTTCCCAGCTGCCCCGAGTCATGTGACTTGTGCTCTGATAAACTTCAATCACTCTTTACTGCTGTACTGCAAGTTGGAGTGATATCACCCCCTCCCTTTTCCCCCCCAGCAGCCAAACAAAAGAACAATGGGAAGGTAACCAGATAGCAGCTCCCTAACACAAGATAACAGCTGCCTGGTAGATCTAAGAACAACACTCAATAGTAAAAACCCATGTCCCACTGAGACACATTCAGTTAGATTGAGAAGCAAAAACAGCAGCCTGCCAGAAAGCATTTCTAGACTTGTGACTAGTGCAGGCACAAGTCACATGACCAGGGGCAGCTGGGAAATTGACAAAATGTCTAGCCCCATGTCAGATTTCAAAATTTAACATGAAAAAATCTGTTTGCTTTTTTTTTTGAGAAATGGATTTCGTTGCAGAATTCTGCTGGAGTATAACTATTAACTGATATGTTTTGAAAAAAACATGTTTTCCGATGACAGGATCCCTTTAAGGTATTAAAATCCTAATTATGGAAAACACTCTACATAACAGGTCCCATACCTGTACATGGATATCAGTCAGGATGCACAATACATATACAAGAAGTGTGTATGGCCACCTCAAATGTACAGAAGGCCTTAAAGTCTATTTATTTAATGTAGAAAGTAGCTGTTACATAGCTATGTCTAGGAATTACAGTGCATTGGCTAAATGAAGCAGTTTCACAATTTAGGATTATTGTTTCCAGTTGTGGAGGTGGGTCTGACAACCATGACTTAGACAAAATCAACAGCGTTTGGACGGCACTCTGGTTAAAGGACTTATTCCAGCAAGCTGCAGATGGGTACAACCTTAGATACTGGTGCCCGCTCTCCATGATTGTATAACATTTGTATCTTTTTGTGGAGAATCAGAGATGAATTAATTTTACTTTGGGAGAATTGACAAATGAGTAATTATTCGCATTTTCACTTCAATAAACAAATGATCAAATGCCATTTGGAAAAATCATGAACAAACCTTGTAATTGCATTCTTCCTGCTCATGGTTAAAGAGAGTGACGTAACGTGGTGTTACTGAGAGGACAGAAAACAAAGATACATTTCAGGTGGCCCACTTAAGGTTTCACCCCATAGTATAGGAGGCACTGCCTTACATTGAGGTGCAGTCATCATGCTTCAAGCTCTGGTCTATTATACTCAAGTAGCCAGTTTTGTTTGATGCAAAGAACCATCAGTATGGTTAGCATGTTGTATTGCTATCTTGTAAAAGCAACGAAACCCACATACCGTACTGTTATTACACAGACTGAGAGGTATTCAGTACTTCACATATGAGTGTGTTTATGCCTTTTCCCATATTTACATTTTATTTGCCAGACCAGCTCTTAGTAGAAATAGTTTACAGCCCCCGGTTTTCCTGCAGGTTGCATTACTTCATCCTGAATTGCATTGCCTCTCCATGAAGTATAACAGAAACCGGAGAGTCTTCAAATGTGAATTCATTTTATTACAACACTACATGTTTCGGACCTCTAGGGTCCTTCCTCTGGTGCCGAAGGACCCTGCAGTGGAGATGGCTACTCTACTAACCTGTTGAAGAGTCAGACTACAAAGTCATTTGGAGGATCTAGAGGGAATAATAACTTGTATCCATATTGCCTCTGCATGCCAACTTACAGATAGAAGGTCAATTCTACCACCCAGTAGACTCTAGAGTAGACTAGATTGCGCGTCAGTAGCACTTTTGATGGCAAGAAATACATCTCCTCTTGTAGCAGCATTTGACAATTAATAAAAAATGTGCTACTGCTAAACATTCTAATCTTTGTCAATATATTGAAATTGCGGTGCGCTTGTGAGACTTCACATTTTTCTGAAAAGAGGGCATTAGATAGTGTATTACCCCCTTAACTACAAATAACCATATTTGTAAAAAAAACCTACTCACATTCTATTAAGAACAAAAATAACATGTAAAATGTTGGCCTCCTTAGGTTGCGGAACAGATCCTGTAATTTTTTTACTTACAGGATGGCGGTTGTCACTTGCATATCGTAGCTATTGTTGATGTTTACTCAAGCCAGTCTTAGAGAGCTTCTCTGTGTCTTTTCATGTCGATTATAAGAAGAGTTATTTTTTTACATATAAATGTAATTAGGGATGGGCGAATTTGACCAGTTTCCTTTTCGCCAAAAATTTGCCGGCGGCGAAATGTCGCTGACGCCCATTACAGTCTATGGGTGTGAATTTTTTTTTATTTTGACGCACAACGCCATACAAGTATATGGTCTGTAATTTTTATGGCGAAACAGGGCGAAAAAATAAATCTTCTTATAATCGCTAACAGACAAAGGAGTCCCCCTGTCACGACCGGCACCCAATACCAGAACAAGTACCAAGCACCCTGGTCTCGGCTCGGCTTCACCAGTAGTGTGACCACTGTTGGGCTTCGGGAGGAGCTCTCAGCTTACTTGGGTGCCACCTGGACTTAACGAGGGGTGAAAGGTGAGATGTTCTGGCTGGCAAAGCGGCACGGCTGTTAGCAGAGTCTTTTGGGCTGAAGGTCACGGTAAATATGGAGCAGGCAAGAGAATCGTCAGACAGGCTGGGTCGAGGCAGGCAGATAAGAATTGTGAGGCAGGCTAGGGTCAAACCGGGTTGTCAATCAAGGGGTTAAGCAGGAAGAGTTGTCGTAGGCAGGCAAGGGTCAGGATACAGAATGCAGAATAGTCAGGAACAGGCTGGGTCAAAAACGGGTAATCAAACAGACTAGATACAGAACAGATCAGATGCACAAGGCTCAGGAACCATTAGAAACAAGTTCTATCACGGGCAATTACCAACAGACAGACTGGGCTTTAAATATTATTTGAATTTCGCGCCTTTGCGTGCTGACGTCATACGTCAGCGCGCCTGCGCCTTTAAATACCACAGAGGCGCGCCGCGCACACTAGAGATATGGCGCCTGCGGCCTAACTTGCGCCCGCGCGTCGGGCGTCCCTAGACCACCAGGTATGTCTCCTTATTATATAACCATATATAGCTTTTACCACTTACACAAAACAACACAGAAAAATTTTGCAGAGTTCGAAGTCAAGTGTCAAGTGTAACTCCATAGAGACCAGATATACCACATTGAGGTAATTCAAAATCGGAACGTAGAAAATAGATTTGTGATCGGTGAAACAGCGCCAAGAACGTCGCTCCCCAGCAGGCCCAGACTGCCAATCTGTGGGTTCTGGCAAATGCCAGAGGGGCTGCTATAAGGTCCCATAGAAAGTCAGTATTTAGTGGGCTGGTGGTGGCTGTTTTGAGCTCTGTGTGGGCTGATTGGGCCTCTGTGTACCTGAAATGACAGGGCCTATTTTAATTCCATGTCCGGACCTGCTCTCCAGGGCTGACACGAAAAGGCATGGAGGAAGGTTTGAGCTAAAAGCACAGCTCTCTAAGAACGGCTTGAGTTAACATCTGCAACAGTTACGATATGCAAGTGCAAGCGATCCTGTAAGTATAAAATTATTTGGGCCAACGGAAGAGATCATTTGTAGTACTTCACCATAGTAGCCCTTTCTGCCGACAGGTACAGGATCTGTCCCGCAACCTAAGGAAGCCAACATTTTACACGCTATTTTTGTTCTTAATAGAATGTGAGTAGGGATGTAGCAAACGTCGGAAAAAAAGTTCGCGAACATATTCGCGAACTTGCGTCAAAAATGCGAACGGTTCGCGAACGTCGCGAACCCCATAGACTTCAATGGGAAGGCGAATTTTAAAAGCTAGAAAAGACATTTCTGGCCAGAAAAATGATTTTAAAGTTGTTTAAAGGGTGCAACGACCTGGACAGTGGCATGCCAGAGGGGGATCAAGGGCAAAAATGTATCTGAAAAATACATTGTTGACACAGCGCTGCGTTTTGTGCTGTAAAGGGCAGAAATCACACTACGTCACTCAGGTGATGTTTCTGGACACGGAATGTGAAAAAGCTCACACAGCTAGGTGGCAGTTGTTTGAAGAACACACTGGGCAAACAATGCCTACAAGGTCAACGTATACACTACTACAGCAGTGGATACGGAATATATTATTGCTGCTTGAAAAACGTCACTCAGGTGGTGGTTCTGGAGACGTTATTATTATTGATATTTAGACAGAATGTGAAAAAGCTCACACAGCTAGGTGGCAGTTGTTTGAAGAACACACTGGGCAAACAATGCCTACAAGGTCAACGTATACACTACTACAGCAGTGGATACGGAATATATTATTACTGCTTGAACAACGTCACTCAGGTGGTGTTTCTGGAGACAGTATTATTATTGATATTTAGACAGAATGTGTACAAGCTTACACAGCTAGGTGGCAGTTGTTTGAAAATGAAGAACACACTGGGCAAACAAATTGAAACAATGCCTGCAAGGTCAACGTATACACTACAGCAGTGGATACGGAATATATTATTGCTGCTTGAAAAACGTCACTCGGGTGGTGTTTCTGGAGACGGTATTATTATTGATATTTAGACAGAATGTGAACAAGCTCACACAGCTAGCTTGTTTGAAGAACACACTGGGCAAATAATGCCTGCAAGTGCACTACTATTGGTGCACTACTATGAAGAACAGCAAACAGCACTGGACACGTTAAAGAACAGTAAGATAAGTAAAATAAAAAAAAATATATATGTATATTAAAAAAAAAAAATTACTCTGGTTGGTGCTGAACTACTAGGAGCAGCACACCAGTCCCACTCCCCAACACAGCTAGATTAATAGCACTGGGCTCTTATAGTAGCAAAGTAAAAAAACAAAAATGAAAATAAAAGCAGTCCTTACAAGGACTATTGGGTTATTACAGCAGTCAGCAGATGAGATCAGAAGCTACATACAGAGCACTGCAGTAGAAGGTAGATTACTAGCCAGCAAAGCTACCTAACCTAAAATGTCCCTCAAATCCCTGCAGAGTTCTGTCCCTACAATACAGAGCAGTATCAAGTAGATTGCTAGCCAGCAAAGTTACTATCAACTGTCCCTCAAATCACTAACAGCTCTCTCCCTACACTAGCTCTTCCAAGCACACACAGGCAGAATGAAAAAACGCTGCAGGGTTTCAGTTTATATATGGAAAGGGAGTGGTCCAGGGGGTGGTCCAGGAGGGAGAGCTTCCTGATTGGCTGCCATGTATCTGCTGGTCTGGGGGAGAAATGGCAAAAAAAAGCGCCAGCTAAGGCGAACCCAAATTGGCGAACGTCGCGCGACGTTCGCGAACATTCGGCGAACGCGGACAGTCGATGTTCGCGCGAACAAGTTCGCAGGCGAACAGTCCGCGACATCCCTAAATGAGAGTAGGTTTTTTTCCAAACACTGTTATTTGTAGTTAAGGGGTAATACACTTTCTAGTGCCCTCTTCTCAGAAAAATGTGAAGTTTCACGAGCACACCATTTCAATATATTGACTTAATTCACGTGCACAAGTGGGTCCAGTTTCTTATGTGAGTGCAGCTACTGAGCAACCATCTCCATTTAGAGCATAACTTATCTTTTAAGTACTGATTCTAATGTTTGTGCCTGGTAACATTTTAAGTCCGAGTAACCATGGTCCTTGTGCCTCTACCTTCTTCACTTTGGATTTTAAGCTCAACAAGAGCAGACATTGATGTGAATGATTAACTTCTTTCTGCCTTTTTTCTTTTTATTTTGTTGGTTTTCTTTGTTTCATTTTTGACAATACATCTAGACCCATTTTGTCAGTGGGGGGCAGCTATGAGCTCCTCTGTAATCCTCTCTATCTAATTTGAACTAATTTGCCACTTTGAACCTCTTTCCTTTGGCTAAGATGGTTGTTTCCCACTTACTCGTCTGTGCCCACTTTGTCTATGTCCTGATAAATGATTTTGTACTTTGAACAACTTTTTCTTTCATTTTGGAAACCTCACAATATACTTCTATTTTGAGCTTGTGTCATGCAACCTTAGACTGGGGTGAACTGTGAGACTCTTCTCTATTTCTAATTGTTATTTTTGGGGATTTACCTATATACTTGTTTTATTGTTCATTAATTTTGAGATTTTTCACTGCTTTTTCCTGCTGCCAATTGTCTGCGGTAGCAAACGTGGGCAGTAATGAGGAAGGAGCTTCAAGGTTTGGAAAATACCCACTTTGAGGAGGGGGTTGGATGTTTGCTATATTGTATGGGTGAAACAGACTAAACACCAGTACACATTTTAATGGCAAAAAAAAATGTAGCTTTACATCCAAGAGGCTTTAAATTATCTTGCTCGTTCTGTGCATTCTCCCAGAATTCTATATTACTATGTTCAAAAAAGAATGAAAGGGACATAGTTAATTCTGATTGAAAAAGTCCACTAAGTTCAACCCATGTAAATGAAACCCAGCGTCTATACCTACACACACTCCCTCGGATCCTCCGTACACTCATACAAACTATACATACCCATATTTATAGATTTTAGTATCATAATAGCCTTTTATATTATGCTTGTCCAAGAAATCATCCAAGCTACTCTCAAAAGTATTAACAGAATCAGCCATCACAAAATCACTGTGAAGAACCACCTATGTTGCTTCAAATGAAAGTTCTTTTCTTCTAGTCTAAAGGGGAGGCCTCTGGTACGGTGATCCACTTTATGGGTAAAAAGGTCCCTTGCTATTTGTCTGTAATGTCCTCTAATGTACTTGTAAAGTGTAATCATGTCCCCTCGCAAGCGCCTTTTTTCCAGAGAAAACAACCCCAAACTTGACAGTCTACCCTCATAATTTGTCTGCCATCTCTCTAACCAGTTTAGTTGCACTTAGTCTCTGCACTCTCTCCAGCTCATTTATATCCCTCTTAAGGACTGGAGTCCAAAACTGCACTGCATACTCCAGATGAGGCCTTACAAGGGACCTATAAAGAGGCAAAATTATATTTTTATCCTTTAAGTTTATGGCACTCTGAGTGCTTCGTTTTCAGAAGGTTGATTTGAGAGTTATTATCCAAGAACTTGACCAATTTGAGTTTTTAGGACATAAACCCGATCAACTTGAGCAATTCGAGTTTTTTCGGGACATAAACTCGATCATTCGTTTTTTTTCCCCATCGCTTTTCATTGGAGTTTTTTTCATTAATAACCAAACATTCAAAATTCAAGTTTATCTGAGTCAGAAAACCCCTGACAAAACTCGACAAACAAATTTGATTCTTGATAAATATGCCCCTTTATGTCCATTACTTTAAGACACTTTCATTTTTTGGTGTTACTGTTCCTGTAATAAAATGCTTTAATATTTGACATTTTCAAAAGAGCCTTGTTTGTAGGTGGTGCATTACTTTAACTTCTCCAGGAAGTCGACTGTAATAAATTGTTGTAATATTTGTGGTATAAAGACTCCTACACAAGTGTGCCTGCTGCTTAATTCCATGCACAGAAATACTCGCTCTGTTTGTTATTTGCTCTTTATTTATTGGACTGGAAAGTGCTTCCTGAATGCCACTCATTCCTTTTTCCAGTAAATCTCTAGAATAACAGTAGCTTTCTCATGCATGAGTCATTTTTGTGTTCCCTTCCAGTGAACTGGTATTTTAGTCACAACTTCACATCTGCTAAAAAAAATTGAACGTACAGTAATGTTGTAAACATTTTTGCATGATGTTACATTCTTTAAAGGGGCAGGTCACCTTTAACTTTACATGAACTTTAAGCCTGTTATAGAATGGCTGTTCTTAGCAACTTTTCAATTGATCTTCATTTTTTAGTTTTATTAGTTTTTGAATTATTTGTTCTCCTTCCTGATTTCCAATCAGGAAAATCAACCAGACATCTTTTTCTCTTTGAGGCTAAAATTGCATTATTATTATTACCTTTTATTACTTATCTTTCTATTCTCCAATTTACCTCCAGGCATTCGAACCACAGCCTCATTACTGGACCCTAGCAACCAGATAGCTGCTCAAATTCCAAACTGAAATTATTTTTTATTTCACCCTTTTTTTGTTTATAAGTTTATATAGGAGCAGTGGCCAACTCCATGTTCTAGCTCCCATCTTTTCCATCTACAGTTAGATGATTCCAGTGGAGACCAATAAAAAGGGCAAATATTTGGGAGTTGCAGGTAAAAAAAACCTACAATAAAGCAGCAGAATTCTTAATGAAACAAATATGATTTTTAAATGGCGACTTACAACTCTAACTTTCAAAAAATAAAAAATTTTGTAATCAGACAGACAATAATACACCCAGGTACTCACAGGATTGAAGACCTATAATTGGGCAGAGTTTCAGCGTCAAGGGCACCCTTTTATTACAAATTTCCAGAATCAGTGATGACGTCATCATGCAGTGACGCAGCACCCATGTGTAGGGAAGGTAAGCAGCGCCGTTGGGTGCTTCCAGCAGTCCCTACAGTACCCCCTCCCCCACGGGGGGCCACTGGACCACCAAGTCTTGGCTTCTGGGGGAACTGTTTGTAGAATAATTTCACCAAGCGAGGGGCATGGACATCAGGGTGCTTTTCCCATGAACATTCTTCAGGACTGAAGCCCTTCCAATGGATCAGGAATTGTAGAGACCCTCTGGAGAATCTTGAGTCTAGGATCTTTTCCACTTCATATTCTTGTTGGCCATCCACGGAGAAAGCTGATGGGGGGAACTGATCCAGAGAGAAGCGATTGGAAATTGTTGGTTTCACCAGGGAGACATGAAACGCATTGGGAATTCGCATCTCAGGGTGAAGCTGAAGTCTAACGGCCACAGGATTGACAATCTCCACAATGGAGAATGGACCAATAAATTTTGGACCCAACTTGGGTGAAGGCACTCTTAAGCGAATGTTCCTAGTGGATAACCATACCTTGTCGCCAATCTTGTATGGGGGAGAGAATCTTGTCTTCAATCCACAAAAGTCTTATGCGCAAGAGCACTCTTTTCCAAACTTGATTGGGTCGCAGCCCAAATAGCAGACATATGGGGTGTCTGATCATCCGCAGCAGGAACGTCAGACAAAACAAAGTCTTGTGGAAAGGCTTGGGGGTGCTGTCCATACACAGTCAGAAATGGAGACCTTTCAGTGGAAGTGTGGCAAGCACTATTATGAGCGAATTCCGCCCACGGGAGGAGATCAGACCAACCATCCTGGCAAAGGGAAACATTATTCCTCAAGAATTGTTCCAAGGCTTGAAGAGGAGAACTGAAGAGTGATACCTAGGTCTTTACATAAGGAGCGCCAGAACTTAGCTGTGAATTGAGATCCCCTGTCAGAGACTATCTCAGCCGGGAAGCCATGCAACTGGAAAATAAATTGGATGAAGAGTTGGGATAGTTCTACCGCTGAAGGAAGTTTCCGCAATGGAATGAAATGTGCCATCTTGCTGAAGCTGTCAATAACTACCCAGATCCCAGTGTTCTCTCTTGAGGGTGGAAGCTCTACAGTGAAGTACATTGCTAAATGAGTCCATGGATGAGAAGGGATGGGTAGAGGTTATAATAACCCACTAGGGCGAGTATGGCTAACCTTGGAAGTGGCACAAATAGTACAAGCAGCAACAAAGTCTTTGACATCTTTACGGATAGTCAGCCACCAGACTAGACGTCGTAATATCTCAAGAATCTTTAAGACCAGGATGTCTAATTGGTTCTTGCCTTTCAGGAAGACTGGAGTGAAGCTTCGGGATAGAGCATCAGCTTTCCAATTCTTGGAGCCAAGGCGATAAGTCAAAACGTAGTTGAAGCGAGAAAAGAAGAGAGCCCACCTTGCTTTTCGGGGATTCAACCTCTTGAGAGATTGTAAGAACTCTTAGTTTTTATGGTCAGTAGATAGTGACCGGAATTGAAGAAGGTGACGCCACTCCTCGAGAGCAAGCTTTACTGCCAAGAGTTCACGATTCCCAACGTCATAATTCTGCTCTGCTTGAGAGAATTTTCTGGAGAAGTAAGCACAGGGATGTAGTTTCCCATCAGCAGGATGTCTTTGGGACAGGATAGCGCCTGCTCAAACTTCAGAAGCATCCACCTCAATGGAAAAGGTAACACCGGATCTGGATGTCGGAGGACAGAGGCAGAGGTGAAAGCATCCTTCAGGGACTGAAATGCTTCTACAGCTGAAGGGGGCCATGAGTTGGGTTTATCCCCTTTTCAGATGAGGGCAAGGATAGGCGCAATGCAAGAGGAGAACCCCTTGATGAACTGTCAGTAGTAATTTGCAAACCCGATGAATCTATGTGTTGCCTTGGTGCTCAAAGGGAGGGGCCACTCCTAAATTGCGGACACTTTGGCAGGATCCATCTCGAAACCCTCTGGAGAGATGATATAGCCAAGGAAAGGAATCTTGGCCACTTCGAAGATGCAGATGAAGATTCTTAACTGTAATCTTGTTAAGTCTACGGTAATCTATGCAGGGACTCAGACCACTGTCCTTCTTCTCCACGAAGCCAGCTCCTGCCGGAGAGGTAGAAGGACGAATAAATCCCTGCTGAAGATTCTCCTGGATAAAGTCTTTCATGGCGGAGGTCTCTGCAGGAGAAAGGGGATAGGTGCGATCCCTGGGAGGCATGGCTCCAGGAAGGAGATTGACGGGACAGTCATAGTGGCGATGAGGAGGGAGGAACTCTGCAGACTTTTTACAGAAGATGTCTGGAAATTCCTTGTAGCTGTTGCGTAGGGCTTTCAGATCTGTCAAATAGATAGTCACCAGGTGGAGGGGATTAGCTGTAAAACAATGTTTTTGACAGAATGGACTCCAACAAGAGATCTGCCTCGAAGACCAATCAATGGAGGGATTATGTAGAAGAAGCCAGGGTAGACCCAAGACGACAGGAACGGAAGGGCAGGAAATAATCAGGAACTATAACTTTTCTTTATGTAAAGTCCCAACCTGCACAGGCAATTCCCCTGTCGTCATGGAAATAATCTCGGACGTCAATGGTCTGTCGTCAATTGCCGTAACCCGTAGGGGAATAGTCAATGGATACAGGGGAACATCAATATATTTGGCAAAGAGAGCATCCATGAAATTCCCGGCAGCCCCTAAATCGATGAAGGCAGAGCCAACAATAGTCTTAATGGCCAGACGAATATGTAAAGGCAAAAGAAACCTGTGAGAGTTCTCTTGAGACTTTGGAGTAGTGCCACCCACATATGTCTTCCCAGGTTTACCTTGACGAAGAGGACCCTTTGGCTTCACAGAGTTGGCAAAATGAGACTGACCACCACAATATAGATATAGTCCTGCCAAACACCTCCTGAGCTTCTCCTGCTCAGAGAGACGTGCCCTTCCGATCTGCATGGGTTCCTCCGGAGAAATAACAGAAGACTGCTGGGGTGACGGAGGCAACAGGGGTCTTTGGAATCGTGGAGCCAACGTAGGTTGGAATATCTTGTTACGTTCCTTACTCTGCTTGATGTTCTCTTTGCCGAGTGTCCACCTTGACAGCCAAAGCAATAAGGTCTTCTGCCAGTATAGGTAATTCATGGGAGACCAGGTCATCTTTAAGGCGGATAGAGAGCCCATTTTAGATGGCAGCATGATAGGCTTCATTGTTCCAACCAATCTCTGCAGCAAGAGTACGGAATTCAATAGCATATTCAGCAATGCTGCGATTCCCCTGACAAATTTGAAACAGCCATGAAAAAGCAGTCGCAACCCGACTGGGAGCGTCAAACACAGTCCAGAACTCCTGGAGGAAAGCCTTGGCACCATCAATTCAAGTGCTTTCCCAGCCAGACGAGTAATTACAAATCCCTCCTTGGCTCTCTCGGACTCAAATTGAGTGGGTTGCAGAGCAAACTGGATCTGGCACTGGCTCACAAAACCACGACATGCTTGGGGATCTCCACTGTAGAGAGGAGGTGCCGGAATACGAGGACCAGCGGTGGAAGTATGTGGAGCCGCAACTGCAGCAACTAGAACTGGCATTGGTGTTGTTGGCCTAAGAATGGATAGCTCTTCCAGGATCGCCTCCAATGTTTGTCCGAAATAGGATTGCTGAGCTTCGTACTCCTCCATGCGAGTATGCAGACCATGAAAGGCCCAGCCAAAATCAGGCTGAACTTCCTCTGAAGGGTCCATGGCCCAATTATAATGTCAGGGGGCCTATAGGCTGGACAAAGGAGGAAGCCCAAAAAGGGTTAAAATCTGAGTATACAAATAGGAATCAGGGACAATCGTTAGTAAAAGTCCAGGCAAGAGTTCAAACATGCAGGCAGATACGGGTCAGAGTCAGGATCAAAGCAGGGATCAAAACCAGGAATCAGACAGACAATAATACACCCAGGTACTCACAGGATTGAAGACCTATAATTGGGCAGGGTTTCAGCGTCCAGGGCGCCCTTTTATTACAAAATCCCAGTACCAGTGATGACGTCATCATGCAGTGATGCAGCACCCATGTGTTCAGCATGGTCGCCGCCATCTTGAATTTTCATCGCGACCGCCGGTAAGGTAAGCAACGCCATCAGGTGCTTCCGGCAATCCTGACACACCTAATGGTTTAAAATGTAATGGTGAGCACAACTTTCCCTTTTTTGCTATATCTTTTTGAAAGTTAGAGTTGTAAGTCACCATTTGATAAAGAGTTTTTTCTTGTTAGTAAAGTAAAGAGGGGTAAGGGAACAGATAACTGGGCATATCCGAATTATACATTGTGTTTATGCAGAATAAAAAAAGATTTTAAAATGTTTTTACACTCACTAAGCTCATATTTTACTACTTAAATAAGTACTGCTTCAAAACAGGGTATATTTTTCCTTTTATAGAAGTGAAAAAAGAGTTAATGGAGATGTTCAGTTATGCCAACCCCCAAGCTGTAGTTCACAGCATATAATATATTCCCCTTAGTATATGTGAGTAATTCTCTTATCCAAGCATTGGCTTTAAAGAGATTACAGAAAGCACTGGGCTGGGCTGACCAAATATAGCACAGGAGGAAGAAGAAATTCATTTTTATACAGCTGGCAAGATATTATTTTGCGTTTCAGTTAAAACACAACAGAAGGTTTTTGTTGTGAACCTGTGATAAGTTTCATCCATTGATAAGGATGAAGGAGGTTGAGAATGATCTCCCTCACTTCCTCTGTGATACCAGGAATTCATACCACACTCTCCCCATCTGGAGCCTGACGTCTTTCTGTGCTGTAAACTGCATCATTTTCAAAAAAGCCTCAACTTGTAGTTTATGAACTCTAATGATCCTCCGGCATACTTATCTGGTTATATAAATGGTGGTATGGGCTGCAACTGCATGAATATGTTTGAACATATTTCTGTGTTTTTTTTTTCAGTTATTAGAGTTTTGCTAGTGAAGGTGAATTGACCTTTAAGCTGTGAGTCTAACTTTTTATATTGTTACAATTACTTATTAGCTTATCTTGAAATTGTTACAAAAGTATCTTATCTTCTGCTGGGGCTTTCTGCCAAAAACCAATTAAGTTAGAAACTTTTTTTGTTTTTTTCTGGCTGTTCAGTGCAGAGAAAAACTGGACTTTCCAGAAAAAACGAGGGACTGAGCTGTCAAAAGAGGGACAGATTTTGTATTATTGCTGGAAATCAGGAAGTGTAGGGAATTAAAGCCATAGGGGCACATTAACCCTATGGGCTCCTACATACTTAAAAAGTTATACCAGCTCTTTATGCAAAGGATTATGTTAATCAGATCTTTAATCAGAGCTTTAAAGAGGCATTCAGTCCCTGCCCCAGTGGAGTTTCACACACACTAGGCCCGCTTTTATAAGGAGCCATTGAACCTGTCTGTATATTTTTTGGGCGAGGAAACCAGAGAAAACATACATAATGACAAATGTGGAGAGAACATACAAACTTTCTGCAATTAGTGCCAAAGCTCCAATACTACAATGCAGAAATGCTACCCACTGAGCCACCATACTGCCTGATAAAGACTGCCCAAAGACTTCAGCATCCAGCTATATCCCTTCTTCAAATAAGTGCATTTATACCATATACCTCTCACTAATTTCTTTGCAGGAAATGTATCAGCATAGTATATGCCCATTATACAGGGTTAAATACAATAAGTGCCATGCTATAAATATCATATTCAATATACTAGAGATGCACCTAGTCCAAGGTTCGAATAACTTAAAGTGTTTTGCTGAAACAAACCCTTAGGGGGATTTTTTATCATCAAGTTTTAAAGGGAAAGCACCATTTTTTTGCAGGGGGGGGGAATCAAATTAATTTACATCCCAAGGCTGCTAAAAGTCTGAATAAAAAATACTCCATCTCAAACTGCCAAGATAATGTAGAAGTTAATGGCAGATGTCCCTTTTACAACGGGAAGATATCATGATCTGCACTGGGTTTCTTACAATAATCAGAATAATTTCTGGTTTTTGGCCGATAATCCGGCATCAAATCAAAAAAAAATGTGCAAAAATGTGCGATTTTTTCACCATTTTATCGAGTCTTTTCCAGCACCAGATTTTTTCAAATTAGTTTATTGATAAATAAGGTAAATTTGAGGATCGGAGTTTGGTCAAAGTTGTATGCCTAAAATAATGAGAACATTTTGGACTTGCCAAAATATATTTTCAAGGCATATGGATCATCATTAAGGGGGTTATTTATTAAAGTCCAATTTTTTCTGGTTGGAGTTTTAAAGGGGATAACATCAGTTTTTCAGGGGAAAATTTTTAAATTTTTCTTGATTTATTAAACCCAAATGCCAAATAAAAAACTATTTTATCTCATGTAGATGGTAATGGCAGATGTCCCTTTTACAACGGAAAGATATCGTAAACTGCACTGGGTTTCATCCAATCCCGGTAAAAATGTGGTCGAAGTGGTTTTAAGAAAATAGTGAGAAATTTTTGGATTTCAGTAACCAACCCCCTTCATCTCATTCAGCTGTTAGAGAGATACCTGCATATCTGTATTTTTAATTGTGCACTGACTGATGTTTCCACTGCTACAATTTTTAGAATTAATCTTTTACAATATTTAACTTGTGTTCCTTAATAACCATTTCTGTCTTACCCACATATCAAGAGGAAGGGAAAAAGCTAATAGACATGGGTATTGGACAAATACAGGGTTAGACATTTGTGTTTTTTCAAATTTGAAAACGACTGAATATATGTGAACTATGTATGTGAAAGGACAAACAACATGGGTATAGGTCCCTTTGATTGCGTAGTGATACTGCATGCCCAGCAAAGGACCTGCTAGCTATTGGAAAAGTTCTGTTTGCTACTAATTCATGTTAAGCGGTCTTAAACTTTTCAACTAAAATCCATGGAAGTTTAGGTTTAAACAAGTTGTCAAAAAGCAAAACATAATATGGTAATAAGTGCAGGTAATATACAATGCCAAAATGTTCAGGATACAGTAGAGAACTTATACTTATAATTTTGTAAGATGGTTTATGTCTCCTTTATAGTACAGGTATGCGATTTGGCATAAGTACATAATAATATATTAAAATGCATTCTAACATAATAGTTTTAATTAGGCATTATGGGCAGAAACATGTAATAGGAACAGTCAAATAATTCCAGTAGCGATCACAACCTTCAGTAAGCATATAAACCCTTCAAGTGAAACATACAATGTAAAGCAGTATTAGTGAAAATTGGACAACACCCATAATTTTGTATACAATTAGGAATAGATCATGACTGGAGCCCAATGATGGTAGAAGGGCTGACCCCTTTTCTTAGGGAGTGATGGCCCATGGCGTTCCTGGGTTAGAAGCTTAACCATGGATCCAAGGTTACCTGGGCAGTTGGCTTAGAGCAGGTGGAGGACCAAGCACAGCAGTTGCCCTCCCTTCATACTAATGGGTTTGGAGAAGTAGTTTTGGCACAGTTGGAAGAGGGTGCCTTGACTCTGAGCCCCAGAGGTGAGATGAATGTGATTTGGTAACTGGGTAGGTGGATCCAGCCTTGGATGGGGACTATGAGACAAGTTAGGAGCCAGGCTTTAGGCCAAGGTTCAGAGTCTGTTTTTAGGGAGACTATGTATAAGTACTATTTTAATGTAGTAGTACATTTGGTACATTTATAATTTTTAGTATTAATGTTAATAAACAACTATGGCCTTCACTTTCCAACTGCATGGTCATGTGTGAGTTCTTTGGTGGGATAGCAGATTATGATGCTGCATTTGTCAAGTCTGCTATAACTTGCTCTGTTTGCCTTTAACAGTGAGACCAAGGTATTCATTTTAAATATTATGGGCTCACACATTCTAGTTTCCTTCTCCTATAGAAAGTGTGCAGAGTAGTGTGCAAGTCACTGGGGTCACCTTCCCCATGTCTCACATAATCTTAAGAAGGCTATCCTTTTGTTTGGTAGACTTTCTGTGAGAAAGATTATTAACTGAGTCATACGGACAGTCTTACTTGTAATTGCCTGGTCTAAAAATGAACATAATGTTGCCATGTCTTAAGTATAAGATAATTAATGTAATTATTAATGATCCGGTACAGAAATTAAATAAATGTTACTGTAGCTAAATAATATCTTGTTGTTCCATGTGGTTACTTCTTAATTAAGTCTTTAATCAACTGAAAAGACATTGCATTATCCATCCTTAGCTTTGGGACTGAGAGAAGCCTCATAAACCTTGGAATCTGCCTTAGGGGATATAAATCAGACACATAGAGGAGTTGTTAAAAGGGAAAGCAAACATCCATTCTGAATATGATAGCTGAATTTATCTTAAGAATCAAACAGGTTGGTGACTTTTTATGTGAAAATACTGCTGCGCACAACAGATCTAGATATTTCTTCTTAGACAGGGTGGTATTTAGGACCTCACCCTACCACTAAGAGAGTAGAGCACATCAATAGGTCTTCCTGTGCATTCAGCCAGAAAGAGAAAAAGGGGAGACTAAGGAAGATACATAAAGGAATAAAAAAAGCAACAGAATGAAAAGCAAACAATTAGAAAAGTTAGAGAAGCAAAGAAGTAATGACAAGATGACAGGGGAAAAAAGTGATTAGCGAATAGAGGACCTGTAGTCTAACGTTTTTTGCCATCACCACAGTCTGACGCTACCCATTCCCTAATGCAGTGTGGGAAATTAGAAATGACTAAAATTTTTACTTCCCATCCCTAAATTTTAAGAATTCATGAGCAGCCTAGTGAACATTTAGGAAAGTTAGTTTCTTGTTGAAATTCATGTGGATATTGAAATAAAAGTGGAAAGTGGGTATTACAATAAAGCTTGGTTGATGATTGAAGTAGGTCTGCAGGGTCTCAGAGTACAATATCCCTTTATAGCAAAACAATTTATGAACTTACTGGTGTTTTTAGTACTTTCAGCTATATTACTTGCCAGGGTTGGACTGGGCCCTGGAGACCGCCGGCCCAGACTTGCTCCCTAATCGGCCGGAACTAAATCAAAAATTACACCCGTAATTCACACATGGGCGCCAGGCGCCCAAGGTTCAGAAACCTGGTGGGTCCCAAATATGCCCTGTTAACTGTTTTCCCAAATGTGAAATGTGAAAAAATAGACAAAAATAGACAAAAAAAATCGCCCGTAGACTCCAATGAATTTTGCTACAAAAATGTCGTCCATAGACTTTAATGTGTTTCACTCATCACTATTCCCAAGCACTTTATTTTGCTTTTTTTGAACTCATTAAAGTGTAACTGTTGAAAATTATTTTCCCATCAAACATTATGTAGTGCTCTGGGAATGAATTGAAGGCTTTAGAAAAGAGGAAATTACCTGACATGATGTTTTTCAAGAAGCTTGTGGTAGCAGGTTTCCTGTCCTTAGTGATTATAGTTAGAACTGTAGCAGTCAACATGACAAGATTTAATTCATTTTCTCACCTCAAAACTGTTTTATTATGGAAGTTACTTTCCAACAGTGCTAATTCCACTGCTTTGGAGGTGAGGCTTTTGATGAACAAATACTGACTAATAATGTATCTAGAAGTTTGGAAACAAACACATTTCTTACCAGTGCAGGTTAATGAACATTTTTATTTCAAATACATTCAATACCCTTGTTGTTATTGACCCTTTAGGGCTGAACTCCACAAGCGTTTTTCGACGAATAGTGTCAACGCGATAAATGCAGACGATAAGTCGGATGTGTCCAAATATAATGGGACGGACATAAAAATCGCAAGTATAAACTACATCCCATCCAACACAACTGTTAGATGTGAACGCCGCATCTTCATCCGACAGTCTTCTTGTGTGTAGTTTATACCTATGATTTTTTTTATCAGTCCCACAGTCCCACTTGTGGAGTTCAGTCCTTAAAGGAGAACCAAACCCTAAAAATTAATAGGGCTAAAAATGCCATGTTTTATATACTGCACGTATTGCACCAGCCTAAAATGTCAGCTTCTCAATAGCAGCAATGATCCAGGACTTCAAACTTCAAACTTCAAACACAGGGAATCACCATCTTGGAAAGTGTCTGTGACACTCACATACTCAGTGGTTTCAGAGCAGCTGTTGAGAAGCTAAGTTTAGGGGTTGTCGCAAATTATCAAGAAGATAATGAGGTTGGCCTGTAATATAAGCTGATGCTAGATGGCTGATTATTAAATTCTGATGCTAATTGCACTGAGTTATGTGCTGCCATGTAGTAATTACCCATATTAATCAGCCTTATACTGTGACATTTATATTCTATATGTACTGTATATTTTGAGTCGGTCCCTAAGCTCAGAAACTGACAGCACCATGGAGCATGTGCAGTGAATCAGCAGAAAAGAAGATGGGGAGCTACTGGGGCATCTTTGGAGATACAGATCTTTACTGCTAAAGGGCTGTGGTTGCCTTGGACTGGTACAGAAGCCAAAACATAATGTACAAAATTTCTAGCTACTTCTTTAGTTTAACTTTCCTTGTCCTTTAAGCCCAAGGGGTAGATTTACTAAAGAGTGAAGTGGCTAACACTAGTGACTTTTTGCCAACGTTGCCACCCGCAGGGACTTTGTCAACTTACTAACAGACGCAGGCGACAATTCGCTAGCAAAAGGGACTGTCAGTCAGTCATTTACACTCTATCACTAGGCAACGGTTCGCTCTCTGGCAAACGGAAGTTACTCTGCAAATTCACTAAAATGCGGATTTTACAGAACATTACCTCTTTCGCCAGAGTTCCCTTCACCACCTCAGACCAGGCGAAGTGCTATAAAGCAGCTAGATCTTCTCAATCTTCTGTCACTTACATCATATCCTGTGAGCCGAAAATGCATCAAAGTTCAAAAAAACACTGGCGACTTTTCATTTTTTGAAGGGGAAGTGCCTGCAAATGTCCTGACTTGAACTTTTTTGGGGTAACCGTTTTCTTCCCACACATTTTATAACATATGGAACCTTCATTTTACAGTGGGCTCATGTGTAGGGCATTATATGAACTCTCTTGTCTTTATTAAGGTTCCTTGGACATTTGTAATAAAAAGTGGTAACTTCAAGCATTTGCAGCAACATTTATAATAAAGACGTCCATACAACTTTAAATTACCCGCGTATTCAAATTGACCCAAGCGCAAGATCACTAGTGAATTTTCGCTAGGCATAAACGAACGCTATCGCATCTTTGCTATGAAATGCTCGCACTGCCAGCGTTTGGCGCCCGGGATGAAACTTCGCATCTTAGTGAATTAGCGTATATTTGTTGCGTGTTTGCTCCTGGCGAATTGTTGCGATGTGTGCAAGCAGACACTGACGACAATTCGCCCTTTAGTAAATCTACCCCCAAGTGTTGTGCTAGCCTTCATTGTCTGAGATTGTGGGTTTAAATTGGATTGTGTGTGTGTCATTTTATTTGGGGTTTTTTTGGGGGGGGGGGGTTTGTCTTGAAGGTTCTGTTTTCTCCCTACAAACCAAAGTTGAAAATCCAGCCCTAATTTCCCTTTATGAAGCAGTAAGCAAAAAGATTTTTTTGGAGGGGAATTGGCTTTCTCTTGTTACACCACTGATACTGTGTGTGGCCCCTTCGTCAGCATACCAGAGCGTCTTAAGTCCCTGTCACAATGAAACACACTGTGGCCAATGTTATGAAGAGCCAGTCAACCAGCCTATATATGTTTAGAGTGTGGGGGAAACCAGAGTACCTGGAGGAAACCCACACAAGTACAGGAAGATCATTCAAACTTCTTGCTGTCCTAGCTGGAGTCAAACCTAGATACTTCAGAATTATGCACCATTGCACACCCATGGGTTGTGTGGTACTTTCGACTAAACACTCATTATATTAAGGAGAATTTTCTAAAACATTTTCTAAAAATAAATCAACTGGTTGTTGCCAGAATTTACTAGTTTCAACTTAAAGAGTATTATATGGGTTTCATTTCCTGTTACGATGGAAATGCAGGCCCAGGTATGAGGTACACAAATCTTCCATATTCATGTAAGAAGGCTCTTGAAGCTTTTCTGCTTTGTATTTGCTCAACTTGAATAGAATGTATTTAGGGTTTCACATGTTTGCTCTCATAGTTATGGGTTGTGCCTCCTGTAGAGGTCCTGCATCACTGTGGCCTCTTCTTCTAAATATGCTGCCAATCAGGAACGCTCCATTTTTAGACTTGTGAGACTAAATGCATAGCTACACTACAAACATATATATCTGTAGTTAAACAAGCATTTTATAAAAATATATTTACAATGAGGGCAATGTGTGTATAAGACACAGCCTCTCTAAAACAAATCCTAGGTGACATCAGGGAGCACTTAACAACAAATGTCACGCCATTCAAAAAATTAAAGGTACTTTTATGTTTTGGTAACATAGTGACTGCAACGAACAATATACAGCTTAATGTCAAGGCTTTTCTTTCCATGGTGTTCTCTGTTTATTTCATTTTCTGCTAGAGTAGACAAATATGTCTCCTCGTTTCTAAATAATACAAAGGCAACCGGATCTTCCCCCAAATAGTTTCCAAAGTATCCAAAATAGATTGCTGTTCTGCAGTGTTTGGTGAAAACAGGAAACACCATTCCTTCTCTGCATTAATGCTCACCCTGTGTGGGAGAGGCAAAACAATCAGATGTTCTTTATTTTGTACATAACACCATAAGCCTGCAGGCTTTACTAAGTGAATCCAGCTTCAGAGAACATTTCATTCTGTCTGTGTGTGACTCCTAAGGGTAAAACATCAGCAGCTTGCCCAGCTAGCATTCGTTGTGGTCCTTATGTCACAAATCACTGTATCAATGTACAGCATTAACCATATACTATTCTACATTCAAACTTTTGTGAGCTGGGAAGTGTACATTTTTTATTTGCCTTTTTGATTTGCAGAGAAATGTGTGTTTTCACAAGTGGTGAGAACTTTTGCAAATCTGACTTCTCCATGCATATTGCCCCCCCCCCCAAAAGTAGTTGAAGCATATGATGGAAAAAACAGTGTAAGATTTATGTGTCAAAACTGCACAATATCCTGTATTTCACCAGCATTAGGCCGGTGAAATAAAAAACTCCAGGGAAATGTGTATTGCTGCAGCTAGTTAAAGGGCATGTAAAGTCTAAAATAGACATGTTGGTTAGCTGACATAACACCTGCATTTCCAGACTGGAGTGCCTTCATATATGTTACTGTTACTTGTTTTTTGGGCTAGCTCTATGATTTATGCTATTCTTCAAAGTTAGGGATGCTAATATTTTATGTTTGGTGTATAGGTTATGCATGTACAGCCACAACAAAAAGAAATAAACACACAGCCATCGTGCCTGTTTTTGGCACTTTCAACAAATGATGATTTTGAAGTAGAAGTAGTTGTAAAACATTGTTTGCTACATATCCACTACACTCCTACACTTGTGTAATAATGGGCCCGTGGCACACAAAGCTTTCTGCCTATGAATTAATCACCCTGGCACTTCTAAGCGGAGGAAGTGGTGACAGGGGATTCTTAGGTGCTTAATCGCCAATGTTTGCGTGAACCTCTGGTCAGGGTGCCATAGGCCTAACAGCTATCATAATGTACCTCCTTTAATAAATCATAATGCCTCCCTGGATACTACATATTTGTGAAACACATAATGACACATCTGGGGTTCCTTATAAATGTGGCTGTGGGGACAGTATCTTCTCACTACATATATTTGATGCTGCCACACCAATTGCTGTGCTGATTTGATGTGCTTCACCATCCTAAATGTGCCCCAATATTTGCTGCCAGACCACCAGTGGCTCCCGCATGAAGTGCTGCCTATCACAGCCATACATGATAACTCTTTATCCATGATTTCACAGCTTTGTATATTAAAATTAAATCCCTTAAGAGTGTTGAAAAACAGGAGAATCTTCAAATATTTCTATAAGGCCTTTCTCATGAGAGCAATATATGAAATCTACAGGTATGACCTCTCAAAGGCACTGGTGGACCAAGTGAAAGGTCCCTTTGGAGCGTCCCTTATCGTTCTTTAACCCTCCTCCCCAAAAGGCCTTGCCTATGCCTATGTGCTGCACACAACATATTTGCTTGTCAGGTAGGTGCTTGGAGGATCCATTTATGGTGTGATGGGGGAAAGGGAGCCTCCATGCCTTACTAGGGAACCAGCTGAATGTATTACTGATAATTCTTGAGCTCCGAGTTCAGATGATATAATGCTTCCTCTCATCTCCTTGCCTGTCTCTTTAATTTTGTATAAGAAGGTGGTATCTTTCCTGAAAATGAAAACATAGCTCATAAATATTTGCACACCACCCGGCTACTAATTATTGAAACAAATGGTGGAAATTGCACATTTTTCTTTGTTTTGACAGACAATAAGCTTTTCAGTATATGTAATAAGCACAGTTCAAAGTCATATAGCGGCAATAAAGCAAAGTTGGCATACAAGAGCCCAAGATAACATCTAGCACTGTACTTTTAGCATGTGTGTAGCTTCTCAATAAACACATGCATTGTGCCGACCTGGGGTATAGACTGAGGTTACCGCACACTCACCACACTCAGCTTTTTCACACACGCCTCTCATCGTAATATATTCTCGCCGCAGATCTGCTGTGCGCACCTGGAGGATGCATAGTCTTATCAGATGACAAAGCCTCATCTTGGCATTCAGCAGCTGTTGTGGTTCAAAGAAATGAGATTGAGCCAAAAGACTCGATTACATTTTTTTCTCTTGAAAGGGACAGTTGCAAAGTGAGGCAGGATCTATGAAAATGTGGTTTTTGAATCCTCCCAAAGTTTGGCTTTTCCAGACCATAATATTCTTCGAAGTTCCTTTCACAAACATACACTTACATTCTCAAGCCATACCATAGTAAATGCACCACAGCTTTTATTATCTGCAAAAGATTGCCGACACAGCTTGCTTCAAGGCCTCTGAATTTAAAAATGAGGTGATGCTACCTGGTGAAAAAATCTATATTTCATTATGGGCCAGACATGGTTAATTGAGGGGACAAAATTGTCAGAGTTCAGAGATGGCTTTCTTGCTCTTTTTATAGGGAAACATTTTACAATAGATTACAAAAAGCACAGTTTACTTATCCTTTTCATTTAAACATATTGGTCTGAGTGATTCTTCGAGTTTTCTACCTGGCTGTTCAGCCATCCACATGCAGTGGCTACAGACTGCAGAATTGAGGAAGGAGGCACCACTCGCATACTCTTGCCTTCTAAATTGAACGCCTGGTGCACGGTGATGGAAGGATCAGCACCCTCCAAATGGACAGTACAAGGAACAGTGAATCTTCCTAGCAGACTTTAGAATGCAGACACATTTATGCAGCAATTTACAGAGATTGTTTGTAATGTATTTTATTTGTAGAGATTAGCCATGTTCTAATAATTTGGTACTGCAGTTGCCCTGCCAGGCTGCTGTGTTGATTTTCCTTCCTGGGGAAGGAAACCACTTTCCTTCTGTACAGCACAAGGTTGCAATCCAGCTTGGAAATGAATCTCATCCTCACTCATCTCAAGAAACACACTCAAGGTGAGTGAGATCATGACAGCTGCTGTGTGGATGTAGCCGATCTCCAACTTGATTAGAAAAATATAAGAATAAGGTTACCAGATTTCTAATCTGATGGTCTTTATTTTTCACCTTTATTCTTCTAACTGTGTTTTACTCTTGTGCTTTTCTTCTTTAGCCCCCTTTTTTATATCCTACCTTCTCTCACCAATTTCTGTTCTACTTTTAAATAAGATTTCCAGTTCCTCTCAGTTCCCAGACCACTGCTCTTCTTCTGTCCCTTTCTTCTCCTTCCTCTTATGCATGCCCCTTTTTTCTTTTCATTTTGTCCTTCTATGACTCTATAACCCTATTTTGGTGCTCTCTCTTAAATAGTGATTAACCCTTGGCAATCCAGGGCTCTGAATTTTCTTTGCATATGAAAAATACTGGGAACTGGGATTTACAGCACAGTGCCTCCACCTAGAGGGCACTGAGGAGCACACCTCAGGGGGAATTCCACTCGGAAAATAAAACACAAAGTTTGCAGTAAAACAATTTAACTTTATATAAGGAATAAAAGAACAATGGGGTTAACAAGTGTAATTCAATAATATTCCTTCACTGGGGAACAGTGGATCTGTCTAGAAACTAGCACAGTCTCTCACTGAGAGACACAGTTCAGTTCAGGTACCTCCTTTAGGATATAGGCTGTAGCTCCCACGTGGCAGGCTCACGAGAAACACCTGTCCTCACACCAGTGACACTCAAGGGTTGCAACAGGTATCAACAGCTGAAGCTCAATCTTGTCTAAGCTGAGCACAAACACAGTCACACCAGTGACACTCAAGGGTTGCAACAGGTATCAACAGCTGAAGCTCAAATCTTGTCTAAGCTGAGCACAAACACAGTCTTACTCTTAACGACAGCTCCTTAACTCTCACGCTGCACTTTGACTTTCCACAGATCTGTTTCTGGCTGGCTGCTGCAGCAGGGGCTCCTTTATAAGCTCTCTGTGTAACCCTGTGCATTTGGCTCCAAAGCAAGGCACTCCCCTGGGTCCTCCTCCTTTCCCAGAGATGCACTGAGGCTTGCTCTCTAGCCTGTTAGTGGGCTAGATGATGTTACAGACAAAAACCACAGGAGAAAGACTTGTCTGATCCCCTACATTTATACTCTTTCCACTTTCCTTTCTGCTTTGTCATTGTCTTCTCCAAAGTTTTCTTCATCTCTCCTTCTTACCCCCCTCATTGTCTTCTGCTGACCCCTCAATTATTTTTTCTTTCTCATTACATTTCTCTCTTCCATTTTCTATTCACCCACTTTTTCTTGCTCACCTTTATTAAATCCTACTGCTTAACTTTATCTACCAGGCTGGAATTAGGGATAGGCAAGGGAGGGGGGGACGGACGGGTGTAATATAAAAAAATATATACTGTATATTGAACAAAACTCTCTGCTATTGCTGATCAGATTCCACACTGCATTCCAAGAAGTGCAACTGTGAGTAGCTTATGGGGTATGTTGGTATGACAAGCAGGAATGGGGCTGTAAAGTGAGTGGCCAATGGGCATGGGACAAGGTTTACTTGCACTGGGGGACAGTACTTCTTTGCCCAATTCTTTTGGCTATAGTGTAGCAGAGAATGCCACTCAGAACAAACATCTTAAATATCCCTCCCGACTGACCAATCCATGTGTGATTTATGGTAAGTGCTTGCAGAACGCAGTAAATGCGTTTTAGGCAGATGGAGAAAACAAACCACAGTAAATGCACTACATTATTAAACTAGAAGATATACATATGCCCCAGCCTATGTGTGTAGCATTGCCTTTATATATAAAATTATTGAACCAAGCCTTGACTCAAGGAACTATGGGTAGAGAAATGCAAATACCTCCTTTATGGCCAGGCTTCCAACTAAACATCCAGAACTGCAGTTTAATAGCCTCAGATTTGCAAACCAGCTTGTTCCTATCTTAATCGATCTTATTAGTACAAGATGTCTGTGGTGTTCATGCAAATGGCCTATAGATGTCACTATGCTCATACTTATACTGTGCATATATCCTGGTATCTTAAAAGTGAAAGTGAAAGTTACTGTTGTGTAATGGCTGCATGAGAGCCTGCTAGAGTTATACTCTACTCATCCTCAGCTACCAAAACATAACAATTTAGAAACATGACTTCTGAAGGTTAAGGCTTTTTGTGGCAGTTCACTGTAAAGCCAGTAGGAGAATTCCAAACCTTCTGCCTGATTACATAGTTACATAGTTAATTTGGGTTGAAAGAATTCCAATGTCCATCAAGTTCAACCCATCCAAATGAGCCCCAGTGCATATAGCTTTACTTTAACATTACAGAAAGCTTTTTGTCCGCTTAATCAATATAATATAATAATTGCAATTTATATAACCTAATGTGACTTAAAGTGATACTGACAGTAAATAACTACTTTTTAAAATATGAATGTACATTAAAAGTTACCTATAGGTCATGTCGATCGTTTTTTGCTGAGAGGTTTGTTTTTGTAAGTAATTGTTACTTGAAGTTCCTAAACCTGACTGTTTTGCCAACCTGATTGTCCCATCTCAGTCTGTCAGTTAAAGTTTCTAATGCTAACGGACTCCTGCTGCACAAATATGGCAGCCCCCTCATACAGGAACATGGGGCATCAGACAGGTAATGTAAAAGCATTGTGCAAATACTTTATGGCAAAGTTAGAAGTAGCTTTCAAAGGCAATATTATGATAGATGTAACAACTTTTTAAATTCTGGTGTCAGAATCTCTTTAAAGGACATGAGCACAACCCCATTATAGCTGATGTAAATATGACGTAAGGAGTCTTTTAGGAGTTTATAATACAAATATTCAAAATGCCCTGATACAATCATTTTCCAAGAGACCATGTGAAGTCATTCTACTACCAATTTACATTTTCAGATGTTATTTGCATATTTTACCAGCAGGTGGCGCTCAAGGTTAATACTACCTGCAGCTGCCTGGTATGGAATTTCAAAAATTCCTGAGAAATTACGTATTTAGAATTCTGCTTTTTTCTGCAATATGACAAAGGAAGAGATTTTTTATGTCCACAGGTTGGTATTTTGCCTTTTTCTCCTGCAGCAGAGGAGAGCCAAGGGCTAATTGAGCTTAAAGGGATACTGTCATGGGGAAATTTTTTTTTTCAAAATCAATCATTTAATAGTGTTGCTCCAGCAGAATTCTGCACTGAAATCCATTTCTCAAAAGAACAAGCAGATTTTTTTATATTCAATTTTGAAATCTGACATGGGGCTAGACATATTGTCAATTTCCCAGCTGCCCTAAGTCAAGTGCTCTGATAAACTTCAATCACTCTTTACTGCTGTACTGCAAGTTGGAGTGATATCACCCCCTCCCTTCCCCCCCAGCAGCCAAACAAAAGAACAATGGGAATGTAACCAGATAGCAGTTCCCTAACACAAGATAACAGCTGCCTGGTAGATCTAAGAACAACACTCAATAGTAAAAACCCATGTCTCACTGAGACACATTCAGTTACATTGAGAAGGAAAAACAGCAGCCTGCCAGAAAGCATTTCTCTCCTAAAGTGCAGGCACAAGTCACATGACCAAGGGCAGCTGGGAAATTAACAAAATGTCTAGCCCCATGTCAGATTTCAAAATTGAATATATAAAAATCTGTTTGCTCTTTTGAGAAATGGATTTCAGTGCAGAATTCTGCTGGAGTAGCACTATTAACTGGTGCGTTTTGAAAAAAAAACATGTTTTCCGATGACAGGGTCCCTTTAAGATAAACATAAAGAGTTCCATACTGTACATGCAAAGATATGAATACTGAATTTAATTAATGCCTGACGAGATATCCATCAAATCACCAGAGTAAAAGCAATTCATATAGATAATATTATATCATTCTAATTCAGTTCAGGTTAACCAAAATTTTGGTATGAAAATTGCATGAGCAGCTCTGATTAAGTTTGTTTTGAGGGACTAAAAAGCACAAAAAGCCCTGAATGGCTCACTATTCAAGGATATACAGTAACTATGCTTGCTCAGATCTTTTCTAATGAAGCACTGGCCTCTTAATTTCTTAATGTGTAAGCTCGGTCTTGTGCATGGTCAGTATAATAAAAACACTCCCTTTACCATTGTTACCATTACTATGAAAGGTAAACTACTTATGTTAATATGTTATTTTTGGTTATTATTACCTTCTGTGTTTGGGGGAATTGGATGCAAGTCAACTGTGACAGTATCTATAACAGTGACAATAACAGGAATATAGAGCACTTATTCTCTATTCCATTAACTACAACTATTTGACTTCTTTATTGAACAAAACAGTGCAGGTGCTCTTTCACATAGACGGCCTTTATAGGAAATTGTAAGCACAAAATCATTTTCTGATGTTAAAAATAATATATTTTTTTAATTAAGTCAAGATCTGTAAAAACTACAGGGCAGAAACTGTGGCAACAATTCGCTGGCAAAAAATCTGCCGCATCCAAGAATTTTTTTTGCGTGTCAAAGTTTACACTCATTGACTTAATTGCATTTGGACCAATTAGTCGCTCATATAAAAACTGACGCTCGTCAAAATTAATTCAATGTGTTTCGCAAATTTTTTCGCCGTTTCGCGAATTTTGTAGTGCAAAGTGCAATGCCACAATTTCACTCAAAATTGCAAACAAAAAAAAGTTGAGTTACCATTTACACTATATGCAGCATCCCTTTCAAACAGCTGGTCTGAATATGACCCCTTTTGTCTTTCCTGTGTTACTAAACTTATGCCTTAGGCATAGAGATGGGGTAGGCAATTAATTTCACTTTTGGTTCTGTATACCAGTTGTCCCTAGCTTTGTGTTTCATTCTCTGTTAATATAACTGGGGAAGGGATAAAAATATGTGAAAAAAATTAAAAAAAGGGGAAATATGACGACTATCCCCTTAATGGGTCACGGTACCTGACATTATGTTATTAAATTATGCATCAAGCATCACATTCTATGTGATTTATGTTGTTTTCAGGTACAGATGTGGTCTAATACAGTTCCCATTAGGAAGGTCTCTAGACATTAATCTAATGTCTAGTGAATTTGAGCTGACATACCTATTATCCCATTAGTTTTACTGATTCTGGGTCCTGTCTGGAACAGCAGACCTCTCCATGTTCATGGGGGCATTCCACATGCAGCAGCTGATAAACGTCCAAGTGTTCTACATGCGGGGGTTATATATGCCCTCTGCACCAGATGCACAATGGAGCCAATCTACTTCACTATCAGGAGCTGAATTGTCTACGTTTGAATTCAAATTTTTACCACAATTTGACTTTTATTTCACCAAAACTCATGAATAGTGATGAGCAAGATTTTCCACCGAGTTTTGCCTCAAAAATGACGTCCATAATCTTCAATGGGTAAAAACATTGACGCCCATAGACTCACAAATGTTTGGCGAAGAAAAACAGGTCAGATTCGCCCCATCACTACTCACTACTGTATATCACTACAAAACTCGAAAGTTCGATATTTATAAAGTGCAAACATTTTTAAAAACTCATTGTAAAACTTTAGTATCAAGAAAATTGAGAGTTGATGTAGCAGTATTTCAAATTTATCTAAATCTTGTAAAAGAGTTTGTGGACCCATTGAAAACGATGAGTAGAAATATTTTAAAAATAAAGTAGATTTTTCTCATTGGATGAAAAATGTTGCAGAGCATTTATCAGCGTGCGGATTTAGCATTTGTCATGCATATTTTCTTGCCTTTCCTACGTATTTCTTGAGAAAAATGTTGAAGATTAGTACAACTGCTATTGAATTTAATGGTAAAAATTTGCCAACTTATCAGGACTAGTGGATGTGCAGAAATAGTTGAAAAATATGTTGATGACCCTATTGGCTTAAATGAATCTCAGCAGGTAATACTACTAGGTAATAATACAGTAATAATACTTATATCTACTAAAAAACCACATTGTGTGTGGCTATATATATATATGTGTATATATATATATATATATATATAGATATATATATATATATATATATTGTGTTGTTACATGGGAGTAATGAGTCATTGTACCATCGCATGAAGCAGTGTTACCAATGTGCCCCACTAAATCATACTTATAGGAGATGTGCAAAGGAAAGGGTTCCAGGGAAATGGTTTTCACAGTTTAATATAACTTTCCTGTAGCTGGAAGTCATATTATACATACCATCAGTGCTCGGAGTATGTGGTTGATGGGAGTAACAGTAAGTGCCCCCCACCTGCACCTGCAGTAGAATTTTACAGGCTTGATAAAGCAAATATAAACTTTCTGGAACTCTTTTGATGTTGCCTCTGTGTGTTTTTAAAAATAAGCTTTTTATCATTTTAGCTTATCTGCTAGTGTCACCCTCCTCCAAATCACTTGGCAGACGTTAGCATAACCATGGCTATAACTATTAACTTCTATTAATGCAAGGACTTCACAAAAATTGATCTTCTCAGAGTAAAAAATAATCTTGTTTCTATAGATTAAAATGTTCATTGTGGCTCCTTGGCTGCTGCACAGTTCCCAGAATTCACCAAACTCATGATCTCTGATACTGTATTTCCAAGATTTTCCACTGAACTTCAGAATATATATATATTGATTTGTTTTGTAATATATTTTTATACTTATACAAGGATCAAGTCGTTTGCAAGCAACCAGAACATTCAGAGTTCTAAAGCATGTTATTCAATATTAGCAAGTGCAGGAACTGTGTGAAAGCACCTAAATATGAAACTGAACTCATGCGTCCAACTTGTCATATAACTATATATTATGTATAAATGATCAGGGTTGGACTGGGCTGGCGGACCCCGGTGGGCCCCGGCTCTTTTGTGCCCCACCGGCCCAGACCCGCTTCCTGCCCCTGCTCTCTTTACCTCCCTCCCAGACCTGCTGAAGCTCAGGAGAAAGGTAGACGTGCGCATGTGGGGGGTTGACAGAGGGGGCTTTGCAGCTGGAGATCAGGGAGATGGTGTGTGGGCCCCTGGGGTCTTGGGCCCCACTGTCAACGATAGTATATTATATTTATATATATGGCCAGATAAACACATATCTCCCAATTCAATTACAAATTTCCCAGTAGACTTCGATTAAGCATTAATGGATAAACTATGAGTAGTCATGAGCAAATCTGTCCAATTTCACTTTGCCAAAAAATTAGCAAAACAGTGAAAAATTCACTAAACACATTGCAGTCGATAGGGGACAAAATGTTTTATATGCGACGCATGCAATAAAGTCAATAAGTGTTTTATCGTGTGACGACTTTTTTGTCCAAATACATTTAATTCAAGGAACCTTTTCTTGTGGCAACTTTTTTGTCTCAGCAACATTTTTGTCTTTGCAACTTTTTTGGTTCCAGCTAATTTTTGCCACAATTTTGTGAAAAAAAATCACAGATGGCAAAATGCGGAATTGCACCACAAATCCATGCCTGGTAAAAACATTTGCTGATCACTAACCATGGGATAAGATTTTCTCCATCTCCATAATTTGGATTATGGATGCTCAAAGAAGCAGACCCTCCAAATGTTTCTCATTGTTCCTATAGCCCTTTAATTTCCCAGTGAAAGGGAATGCTATATTATGTAACTGACTCATAACCTTTCCTGTTATTAGTTATAATGAGGACTAAATCCCTGGTGCCTCAGTATAACTTATATCAAGAAATAAAGTAAGAAACATGGAAGAAATTGAACTATAATATTTTATAAAAAAAAAGTGGTGTATCAACAATGTGAACCCCTGCCAGAGAGGTACATATATATATACTTGGTTTACAATGGGACACTATGTTGCTGTTGCAGTGAAGCTCATTGTATAGTTGCAGGTCTAAGGCTTATTTCAGAGGAGCATAGTAGCTCCAATCTAGGGAGCCAAAGTTCATGCAAAGTAGTAGTAAACAGCTACTCACCATCCTTTCTTCGTTCAAGTGTAAGTACTGTAAATACATTTTCCCCAATATTTCTAACTTTCTACTTATGTAATCTCAATATCAGATGCAGATAAACTGTTGATACCAATTTTGGGTTCAATAGACTAATCACCTTTTCATCTTAAATTACTTAGGGGCCAATTCATTAACTTCGAGTGAAGGATTCGAAGTAAAATCCTTTGGCTACTTCGACCATCGAATGGGCTACTTCGACCTTCGACTAGGACTTCAACTTCGAATAGAATGATTGAACTAAAAATCGTTCGACTATTCGACCATTCGATAGTCTAAGTACTGTCTCTTTAAGAAAAAACTTCGACCCCCTAGTTCGCCCCCTCAAAGCTACCGAACCCAATGTTAGCCTATGGGGAAGGTCCCCATTTTTTTGGATAATCCTTCAATCGTTGGATTGAAATCCTTTGAATCGTTCCATTCGAAGGATTTAATCGTTTGATCGAACGATTATTCCTTCGATCGTACGATCGCAGTATTTGCACAAAATCCTTCGACTTCGATATTCGAAGTCAAAGGATTTTCATTCCCAGTTGAATATTGAGGGTTAATTAACCCTCGATATTCGACCCTTGATGAATTTGCCCCTTAATTTCTGAATAGAAAACAAAGCATAGCCTTAGCAACGCCAATCATTTTTAAATAAGACCCTGGTAGCATTTTGAAATACTCACCTCTTTACTAATTTTCAAGATCAAGGGGGGAAAAAATTGAGTGCCAAATAAAGGCAAATTTTTCTTATATAAAGCTCTTAAAGACAATTCCCATTGACTTCTATTGAACCTTACCAGCTTTTACTCAAGTTTAAGTTTTTTTCTGGCAACTTTTTGTAGTTTTATTCTTTATTGGACCCAACTACTCAAGGTTCCAAAGAATTTTCTTGAGTATATTCACATTTTTGTCTTTTTCACTTTGTTTTACTGTATGTCGAATCATGAAAAAAATGAAAACTCAGCTTTTGATCATTCAGCCTCTAAAGTCTAATTTCTTGGTAATCTAAACAAAACGTGTGGGTTAATTTTGCGTATAATGAAAAAACTTTAATCAAGAAAAATGAATTCAATATTTTAATAAAGACCACAATGTGCATAATAAAAGTATTCATTAATCCATGGTGAAATGAGTCCATCAAGTGTAATTGGCCTTTAGAAAATAGATTAGTGTCCCAAACTGTGAAGCATAACTTTTATATAAATTAAAGTCTTCATTTTTGGAAGATAAATATCACTAGCCCTTACTTCCCCTTTCTTTTCAGATTTGAAACATCACATTCAAATTACAGACAGGGTTAATCCCTGTTTGCATCAAGTCTGTTGTGTAGGTAGTTTTGTTTATTGTATGACAAGGGGGTCCTTTTTCTTCCAGACTGTGCACCAGGATGTTATCTTAAGGAAGGACCAGGGAGTACTGGCGAACTAATTTCAATTACTGTAATACTCTGGGGCATCAGTTGTACCCAGCAAATGTTTTTTTAAAAAAATAAATAAATGCATTGTATTTTTGTTGATATATATGTGTGGACACAAAATACATTTCATGGTCACAATATTAATTTCGTTTACCACAAAAGCACTTCTGTTAAAACAAAATATTTCATGTTCACATGAAATAAAAAAGTGAAATTGCGCACATCAAATAAATGCTATGATCACAAATCATTCTGAACCGGAAGACTGCTCCAACTGCGCATACGCAGATACACCGCTCACTTCCTGAAGAAGACCAAAGATGGCACCCATGAGACTGCTCCAACTGCGCATGCACATATACGCCGATCACTTCCCGAAGAAGACTGAAGTTGGCTGCCCTTTGCAAGGAGCGTTAAGTAAAGAATTAGGGGCAATTACAGGAGTTAACACCTAGGCTGGGGGGAGCAGGGAGGGGGCAATGTAGGGTAGGGGGTAGCATCTTTTACCGGTAGCGTCTTTTAGGCGCCCCTGGTAACTTGCAGGCTGCTTTCACCTGAGGCGAGTTTCTCAACTGGCAGCAGAGACCCTGTTTAAGCCTGATATGGTGGTGCTGAGGGTCATTCCCTTTGTACATAGCACTACCACCATCCAGGCATTTGTCACTGTACAGAACTATAGTCATTTGCTGCCCGATTATAGGCACTCATTATTCTAAGCAACAATTCCTTTTGAAATACGCTTAGTAGATTGCACCTCTGTTTAAAGTGTCCTTCAGCATACAACAATACCACCCATCCATTTGGGAAAAAACAATTAATTGTGGGAAAAACATGGCTATTTGCATGTTGCATTTATAAATGACTGTTTTGACTTTTTTTTTACTTAACCTTCGTTACCACTGGAAAACAACTCACTTTCCGATTAACAAATCTTTTCCTGCATTATGTAATGACTGAAATTCCACGGAAAAGATTTCTGCAGTTTGTAAAGTCTCCCCACAATCTTCCATTGCCTTGAAATTCATACAATGCTCTTTCTATTTCTGCGACTGACAGTATTAATATCAAAATATTATACACAGCCTTACAAGCTCTCTGCCAGAGAACACTTCCTAACCCAGTTGCGGAAAGGACGAAATGCTCTGATTAATGTGCAAAATCATTAGCAAAATTCCAATGCGTCAGGAAAAGGTTAGTAAATGGGAGACATTTTGAGCTGCTGGGAAAATGCCATCAAATTGCCAGGAATCCTGAAAGTTGAACAAATCTATCCCTTGGGTTCTAAAAATGGCAAAAAGAACAAGCATAATGTTTAACAAAGGGTAATTTTGGAATAATATTATCCTTCTAAATATGAATGCTGATGGGTTGTACCACATAATATGCAATGCATTCTTCAAACTGAAAGACTTGCAGTCTATACCACATACATACAGTATAAATAAATCTCTCCCATTCTTTCTTTCTTCACATCTGTATATATATACATATATACAGTATAGTATGTATATATATATATATATATATATATATATAATTTTTTTTTCTTTTTTTTAAAGAAACAGGTTTTTTTTCAAAAGGTGTTTTAGTAGGTGGACATTTTGCTACAAATTACTTGGGGTGGTGCACATACAATAGAAACAACTGGAACATGGAGTCTTATTTATTATCAAAATTATGGATTGTGTAACTTTATATATAAAAATCGCAAGCAAATAAAAATACAGAACAAAGACAAAAACCTTTTTATAAGAATCTTTTACAAATATAAATTTAAATTAAATCAAATGTGCGCGTGGTTGTATAGACGTCAATGGGAATATTCTCTAACAACTTTATTCATTTTGCCAGTTTATTCAAACATTTGAGATTTTCAGCCTCAGTGAAAATGAATTAGACAATGATATAATTCACGGAAAAAAACACATTAAAAAGAAAAAATTGCACAAGTTTTGTCACCATTTTTTCCTTGTCACAAACACATATTTTGCAAATCAGCCCCTTAGATAAAAAAAATTTTTTTGTGGTTTAGTGTAATTAATGGTAACAAAAAAGTTAAGAAACCGGCTGCTTGAGGGTCTTTTTACCAAGCTGCCTAAAAAGGCATTGCTTTAAAAACTCAGTGTATTTATTAAGCTGTATATTGGTTTTAGGAGACTACCTGGCTGTAATAAATCCCAGCATTGAACAGCTGTAGCTACTTTCTAAATGTTAAACTTTTTTTAAAGCCTCTCTATTAACCTGAATGTGTTACATCAATGCCATTTAATGTGCAATTGATTTGTTTCCAGCCACCCCTTGTGTATAATCATGTCCGGAGCTGCAGACTATAGAAGGCATTTCCATGAAAAATCATGACTGTCTGCCCAGGACTATGACACAACTTACTCTGAGGCGTTATTTACTAAAACTCGACTTTTTCTCACCTTATTAAAAAACGTATTAGACCAAACTCCCAAACCTGAACCCCTTAATTTACCAATAATTTTTCTTGAAAAAAACGGTGCAAAGAATGTTGCGACAAAATCAAGCATCAATATCAATTGTGCAACTTTTTTGATTTGATGCTCGAATCATACAGCTTTTTCAATTTGACACTCGAAAACTCAACTTTTTCAGATTTTTGAACGAAAACCAGCCTGAAACTCTAGACAATCATGAAGCCAAAAAACGTGTCCCAATGGTTAAAGGGACTTTTACATGATTTTGACAGGTTTTAGCAGGAGTTTTTTCCCTTTACAACTTGACCAGATAAATTCAATGTTTAATAAATAGGCCCCTGAGTGTATTGTTCACTCCTTTGGTGGCCATTTATCCTTCCATCTCTTCCTTACTGATTTTAAGGCTCGGCACCTAGACAGCCACATCATCCATGTCCTTCCAAGCCTCTCTGCTTCCATCATCCTCCAAAAATCCTTGTATACCATAATATTTTGTAATTTTTTTGTGGCTGCTAATATATTCCTAAATATTTTGCCACAGCTGATTACTGGAAAGCGCACCTTCTGGAGTGCTGGGGTAGCCGTCTTCAAGTAAATCATCTGAAATGCCCAGAAAAACACAAAAGTCTCTTCCTGCCTTCGTCCTTTTTTGCAAGAGACCCAATACCAAATCATAACGACTTCTGTAGATTATACGGAATACCATTATACGGAATGTTCTGAAACGTGGATGCCATCTCCGAAAGAGTCCATTTTTAGCAACTAATTCGAATTTTTAAAAATGATTACCATTTCCTCTGTAATAAGAAAGCAGTTCCTTGTACTTTATGAGCTGCATTAATCCCTGTTGGTAGCAAAAACAAACCTTCAGTTTTTTTTAATTGTGGATATAGTGATCCAAATTACAGAAATATTTTTTATCAGGAAAACCTCAGGTCCCAAACATTTCAGACAAACTCAATGTACTTTGTACTTTGTATTTTAACACCAGATACCTGTAAAATACCCACCAGTACAGACCTGCTTGGACTCCATATTGGTTTTCCAAATTGTTTGAACCTATCCTTGTCAGAAGACAGTGCTACTGGGCCCCTCACTGCTTTACTAGAGCAGGTGCAACAGGCAACAGCACCACAAACGTCTGCAAGATACAGCTGGAGAAGTACAGAACAAGAAAGGGTTAAGTCAAGAGCAATGGCATCTATGACTAGGTATTTCTACTGACACATTGTCATTATTATTTATGGTAGTGTGTAGAAAATCAGAACAGAAAGTCTTCCACAGGAATCCTGCCTCACATATTTAGCCTGTGCTGCAGTTATTCTTTTTCCTGTCTGGGTCTGTTCAGAATGTGAAGTTTATATAAATACATAGGGCATGAGCTGAATGGCAGTGTAGAATCCTGTATGAGGCAAACATTCTTTTCTAAATATGCAAGTGCATTGTTATACAGGCAAACATTTTGCATTGAGGGAAATGTTGCTGTGGGTAATAAAACCTCTTAATGTACGGTGCACATAGTTTGAAGATATTGACGTCCTTTCAGGGCAAAATAAACTCTTCTGTTGTGTTTAGTGTTTAGTAACACTCAATTCTCATTTTTGTGCAATTTGCAAACTGAAATGTGCCATGGCAGATATCCAACTCAATGTAATCAGAGTTGTATTTTACCACCACCATCATCCCATAAATATAAGAGATATATGGGAGAGAGGATGGATAGTACATAGTAGGTACACCTCAGTTTAGCCATTAAGCTTCCTATTGCAGTAGGGATAGAGGATAATAGGGAATGTTGGGCTTTGATTGACATAGGTCCAAACCAAAAGCATTTAATCATAAAACATACAGTAACCAATCATCGTAAAGTAACTCACCAGAGTAGACTTGTGGCCCAGATGCTCCTGCCCTAGGCCCTCAGTTCAAGGGAGCTGACAATCCGTGTGAAGACAAACAAATGTTGGTGCAGGGCACTCTGTTAGGCCACATATAGATCAGACCAAAAATTGATAGATAAAAATAGAAAACCTTTATTTATACATTCATTTCTATCCTAACGCGTTTCATGTCACTGGGACACTTAATCATAGGCTTGGACACGTACAACAATGGGTTGGTATTTTAAGGCCCAAATACCAATAAGAAATAAGGGAGAGGGGAAAACATACAAGGTCTATTTCCAATTTAAAGGGTTCACGTACCCTATTAAAAAGTAATGCATATATTATGGACAAACATAAGTACATATATACAAGAGATAGAAAACCATCATGATAAGTCATAAAACCAAAGAAGAGTTCTAAGAGAGATTGTAAAAATAATAGTAGAAAAAAATCTTTGCAATGCAATATGAGTATATAAATAGAGATTTTTTATATAAAATATATATACATGTATAGAAATAGAGAAAAATATATAAGTATATAAATATGACTATAAATACCTAGGATATACATATACAAAAGTAGAAATACATAAAATATCAATCCTTTTTAGTTGTTTAACATAGGAACGTTTTACTTTTTTTGAAAGGATAAGTATATATATAAAATGTTCAAAGTGACCAGCTCCATGTTGTAGCTCCCACCCTTCCCAACTATAGTCAGGTGATCCCACTGGTGTCTAATAAAAGGGCAGCCAAGTTTGGGAGTTTTACTTTGAAAGCAGCTAGTAAGTTGCAAGTAAAACTTAGTCCCTTTGTAAAATGTATAATCAAGTAAATGTTACTATGGTTTATCTAACCATAGTAACAGAACATGTAAAAATCTGAATTCATACTCTTGGGTAACCTAGGGGGTTGTTTACTAAAGTCTAAATGCAAAAATCACAAAAAAATGTGATTTTTTTATTATAAAATCTGACTTTTAAAAAATGTTAAACTATTTTTTTTAATAAAATCTGACTTTTAAAAAATGTAAATTGTTTTGCAATTTATTAAACCCAGAGGCTGGAAAAGTCACAATCAGAAAATCCGGCATCTCAGACCTGTTGAGGTTGCATATAAGTCAATGGGAAAAGTCCCAATGATTTTTTGATGTGCGCTGGGTTTCATGCAATACCCCGAAGTTTTCTGGGCAAAAATCTGAGTTTTCGGGTGAAAAAATTGTGAAAATCAGATAAAAATCTGAAAAAATCATGAAAATCGGATTTTATCCCCCATAGCAATTTTTTAGGGCAAATGGGATAATAAATGAGCGTAAAAAAATTTGGGGATTTGATCGAAGTTTGTAGCAGAAAATATTGAAATAAATTCGGACTTTGATAAATAACCCCCCTGTTTTCGAGAGTGAATATCCAAAATACTTCACGTTTAAGTATATTTTGCAACATATCTCCACCCCTATAGGGAACTGTGACATGCTCAATTCCTTGTATTTGGAAGTAGTCAAGGTTACCCCTTGTGCAAGACAAAAAATACATTTGTGGACATTTCTTTCTTAATTTCAGAAATGTGTTCCCTGATACGTTCCCTCAAACACTGTGAGGTTTGTCCAACATATTGCATGCCACATTTGGCGCATGTAATTAGGTATATAACATTTTTTGTACTGCAGTTGATGTACTGTCCTGTTTTCTAAATCTTTTTTGTAATATTGGAAACAAAACTGTCACCACAATATACAAAAGAACATAATTTGCAATGTGTAGAGTTACATTTAGGGGCAGATTTACTAAATTCGAGTGAAGGGTTCGAATTAAAAAAACTTCAAATTTCGAAGTGTTTTTTGGGCTACTTCGACCATCGAATGGGCTACTTCGACCTTCGACTACGACTATCGAAGGATTCGAACTAAAAATCGTTCGACTATTCGACCATTCGATAGTCGAAGTACTGTCTCTTTAAAAAAAACTTCGACCCCCTAGTTCGGCAGATAAAAGCTACCGAACACAATGTTAGCCTATGGGGAAGGTCCCCATAGGCTTGCCCAAGTTTTTTTGATCGAAGGATATTCATTCGATCGTTGGATTAAATCGAAGGATTTAATCGTTCGATCGAATGAATAATCCTTCGATCGTTCGATCGAATTTGCTGCGCTAAATCGTTCGACTTCGATATTCGAAGTCGAAGGATTTCAATTCCTAGTCGAATATCGAGGGTTAATTAACCCTCGATATTCGACCCATAGTAAATCTGCCCCTTAAAGGTGTCTTGACAAGAAAGCCAGGTGGGTGTTTTTTTCTCTTTGTAACAAAAAACACTATCTGGTGTTAAACTCTTTCCTAGTGTGTCACACTTCCTAGTTACAAATCTACATTCTGAGCCCAGACACGGATTTTGAGTTCAACATCCGTCTGTAATATGGGAAGGTATTTATTGATAATAAGTTTTATAATTGAAAACCGAGGACTAAAAGTAAGAATACATAACGGTGCTCCTAACTGCTTACGTTGAAATTGACAAGGATTATTAGAGGAATATTTCCTCAAAAAAGAGTTCAGTTGGGTTGTTATGGCCGTTTCAAAAGCTTTAATGAGGACAGGTAAGTCGCTGCCCCAAGAAAGAAGTCTATCCCTCAAATTACAGGATTCTTTCACAAATTCATGAAAATGAGCACCTAAGGCGCAAAAATTGTCCTGTTGGAATATTCTTAATGAGATGTTTAGGATGGGATGAAGAGGCCTGCAGGATAGTATTTGCAGCACAATCCTTACAATAAAGGGTAGTCATGACTTCTATGCTCTCAACTCTTGACTCACACTGATGTCGTCTTTTTTCCTTTTTCCACACTGAAATCCTCTTCAAATATTCAGTGTTGCCCTTCAAAGGTCTTGCCGAAACCTCTAATGGAGATCCCCTGCTCTGAATATTTCCTCCCTAATCTCCACTCATATTCTAGGCCATCCGCCATCTCTTCAGGGGGTAAGAACGTGTTTCACTAATCTTTGTCACATTCATTCTTTCTGTCTTGAATGTTCCAGGTTTTTGTTTTCCCAGGGAGAAATTGGCAGGAGAATGTTAAGCACGGATGGAGGAAAGAAGCATTAGAACAATGTGTGTGTATTATTTGATTTACCAACCTGACTATAGTCACAGAATAGCCTTCATACAGATTCCTAAGCATTTTCTGATTATTGCACAGTGACACTACACCAAGGAACACACTTGATCTAATAGCTATTGTAAGACCCTAGCAGATGGTATATGTTACAGTATTTCCCACATACCTCATAGCCCCTTTTATCTGAACTGTTATTTGATTAAACAGCTCGTGCTATGGGTGGTCTTAATTACCATAGGTCCTGTTCCCCAAATGTTTTTATTGATATTTATTATTAGTGTATTACTTTTTAAAATAGATGGGTTTCAGTTGTTTTACTGGTGTTCCTATATTTAAGACAGTACTTGTTTTGAGAAAGTTTTATTTTTTGGTAAAAATGTTTAAGACCCTCCTAATGAGTCTTAAAAAATAATTCAACCCTTAACTAAAAAAAACCCTACCCCCTACCCTACATATACCCTCCTCCCCCCAGCCTAAGTGTTACTCCAGGCAGATACCCCTAACTTTTTACTTACCCCTTGGTGCAGATTCAGAGACCGCAGTTCACGGCAGCCATCTCCCGGGTCTTCATGTCACGTCTTCACTTACCGGAACATTGTGCCGCTTCCTGGTCTCACTGTCAGATTACTGAGGACCCAGAAGATGGGTGTTTGAACTGCGATCCCCAAATCTGCACCGAGGGGTAAGTAAAAAGTTAGGGGCATTTCCCTGGGTTAGCAGCTAGGCGGGGGAGAGGGGTCTGTGTAGGGTAGGGTTTTTTCTAGTTAAGGGTTAAATTCTCCTTTAAGGACTCTTTAACAAGCAAAAACAAATGTATTATGCAGTGTGCAAAGCGCAATTTTACTGTGTTTTCACACTTAAAATGTAGTGTCCTTTTCCCATAATTCCAGCAGTCTAAAATTGGTGTTGCATTTTGGGCAATTAAACTTTCAGTTGTGCTGAAAATCTTCATTGTTTGGTTTTTATCATCTCTTCCACTTGATGTCAAACTGATGTCTTCACCCAGTTTTTTAGACACAAGTGTGCTGTGTCTATTGATTCAAGTTGCTGTGGGACATGGGATTCTTGTTGCTACCTTCAGAAGTAGTGGTAACGCCAGGGTTGTCCTGCATCAATTGGTGCAGGACTTGAGATTCACCACAGGAGGAATGACCAAGCTTTAACTATGTGGAAGTGCAAGGAGTGTGTGAGGAAATCTTACCCTGGTGGTCTAGTGGGGGGACGGCAGGGACGCCTTCCGCCCCTCGGCGAGGACGCTCGCCGCACTGAGCAGGTTCACTGTAGCGCCGGTCTGTTAGGGCGCGCGCGCGCCTCTTCCTGGGTTTATGCGCATGTGCGCTGACGTGATGACGTCAGCGCGCAGTGGCGCGAAATTCAAATGCTATTTAAAGGTACAGTTTTACTTTATGCATTGCCCGTGATAGGATTTGTTCCTGGTGCTGTTAGCTTTGCTATTCAGTTTGAAGTCTGATCCTGATTATCTGTTTTGACCCCTGCCTGCCTGTTTGACTATTCTGATCTCTGGAACCTGACCCCTGCCTGCCTTCGACAACTCTTCTTGCTAAATCCCTTGATTGACAACCCGGTTTGACCCTTGCCTGCCTGACGATTGTCGATATCTGCCTGCCTCGACCATGCCTGTCTGACGATCCTCTTTGCCTGCTCCATTTGTACCGTGACTTTCGGCCTAACTGACTTTTACTACAGTCGTGCCCCTTTGCTTGCCAGAACTCCTCGCTTTGCTCCTCTCGAAAAGTCCAGGTGGCATCTGAGTACGCTGAGGGCTCCTCCCGAAGCCAAAGGCGGTCACACTATTGGTGAAGCCGAGCCGAGACCAGGGAGCTTGGCATTAGTTCTGGTTTAGGGTGCCGACCGTGACAGAGTGCCTTTTTTATTGTAAGATATCTCAAGTGTTTCTTTATACCGCCTGCCATGCCAAAGCTGCAAAATGATGAGCAATACATACAGTATGGACAGTACAGATTACATGTATTTTACCTATATTATTTGCCAGTTAGTACATAGTCATTTATTTGGTCACTGTGCCTTTAACATTGGTATTTACACAGTTTCTGTGTCACTAAAATCATATAATAAAAACAAAGTCACATTCAGATGATAAGGAAATATCTTATTTTTGTTATATTCCCTGTAAACATTTGTACGTTTCAACTGTGCGTAACAAACATAACAGCAGCAGGAGAGGCTACATTTTTTTAGGTTTATTAAAAATGGCTTTTTGCTTTTGCATGCTTTAATCGGGGGCCAATAAAGGCTCAAGTAAGTCCCTTGGATCCACCTCTTTTGCTGTTAGTCAAATCACATATGTTGTCCTGTTTAAGCATTTAATTCCAGCAGTATTTCATGTTGGCTTGTTCCCTTACTGATATAAAAAAATATTAATAATAAGTTGGCCTTCTTCAAAGGGGGAATGGCCCAGCTGGGCGTCAAAAAAACAACTGCATTACTTCAGCATCTGTGCTATTCTAGTACCGCCAGCAAATGGAGAAAGCAGCTGGGAACAAAGCACACTTGGAAAGGATTGGTTGCCCATTGCTTCATACTTCTACAGAAACTTTCTAGTTGGGAGGGAACTGCCATTCCTGTTTGTCACTGCAGACTGGAGTAGCTTCTTTAAGAGGTTTGAGCTCCTAATCAAAGTCTTGCTTGCTTCATGTTATTGCTGGCTAGTTTGCCTGACAGATATATGTACTGTAAATGGAAAGGAATGAACAGCACCAAAGGGGCTACCGTAGGTGCCAGGGACTGTGGGGAGGTGTTGTCTTTAATGGAGAGAGGATTTCTGGGGTCTGTGGCTTGGGATTGGGCAGCAGTTAAGGAGAGGGCTTGCTATTTAAGGAGGAGAACACCTTACCAGTTCCTATTTCCCCAGGATCCTGGAGGTCTCCCACCCTCCTTCCCTTGATTTTCAAGTTTGGTGCTGTTTTATATGTTGGGGTTGCCATTGAGTAAGACACTTTTCCTTTCAACTGTACCTGAATTCAGGTTTTAGGTATTGGCAATGGTTTCATTACTGTCACAGCAATTAGGGCGGTGTAAATTGTGCCCTTGCCATTCGGTATATGTTTTCTTGATTAACTTACATGACCTTTGAGGCACTGAGGTGGTGGCTGGCTTTTGGTGAAAAAAAGGGTTGGATATATAATGTTCAATAAAGCTCCAGCCATTAAAAGGAAACAATTGTCTCTGTTTTTTCTTTCTTCTTTGTTTATTTATTGAATAAGCAGAATGTAGTTGTGGTTTTCACCCCAGAAATCACACATGCCTCTATCTGTGTCATCCCACATATAATTTTAGGAGTTATGCTATTTACACCCTTCTGTGGGTGCAAGCAAGCATTTGATGTAGCCAAGGGCATTTTAAAAATATACCAGGATTTAGATTCCATGTTGAGGAAAAGTGTCAATGTATTGCTCAATTATGACTTTAAACAATAACAAAATTATTATGTGGGGAGGAGCGCTGGCCACCCAAGCCACAAGGGGGAAATAACATTCCTCCTTGCAGAAATCAGCATCCAATATGTCCTTGGATTGCAATTAGCCTCACCCCTATCTTTCTTCCCTTTTCTTTTTTATTGATTCTTCAAGCAAAAAAAGACTTTTGTAAAATCAAAACATATCCAATTTCAAGCAAAACAAACTGCTGTGCAAACTATGCAGTATATTGTTCACTCAAGTAACCAAATAATAAATAAAACAATAAACAATAATGTTCTGCTTAGTGATTAAATAAACAAAAAGAAAACCCATACCGAAAACATCAATGAAATCATTTAAAATATGGACTTCACATATCAGTATGTTTATGCCTCAATGGATAAAATAAAAAAATCTTTCTAAAACCTTCTCATTGAATTCTCTATCTTTCAACTCTACAGTATATAAGAAAGTCTCCCAACAATCTCGAAAGACTCTGACTAAGTGATTGTCTCCTAGAATATGAGGCTTCTTTTACATTTTTCCAAAATTAAGGCTGGAGAGTCATTAGATAACAAATGAAAAAAATTTAGCTTTTCTATTAGAAGCCATTAAACTCTGTAAGACAAAATTCATAACCTTCCTAATACCTAGCAATGTGTCCAGATCTTGAAAACAAATGTAATCTGAGACCTAATAATGCAAATTAAGGATGAAGTGTGCATTTTAAGTTTAAAAATAGGTTCCAAGCCAAATAAATTTTGGGGCAAGACCACAAAAAGAGAAAAATATGAACTCTGCTTTTTTATATTTTGGCCTCTCCCCTGTTTTAGTAACCAAAGGCACTTTCAGCAGACCTATGTACTTGCGTCTTATACGAGAGGTAGAGATCACCGGGGGTGCCGATTTTTTAGGTGATTCATTAACGGGCAAATTTTTGCCAGCGTCAGCTTTGCACACAATTGTACTATGACTACAAAATTCACTAATATGCGAAGTTTCTTCCTGGGTGCTGAACACTGGCGACTTTTTGGTAGCATTACTTCGGCAGTGCGAGCATTTCATAGTGAAGATGCGCTAGCGTTCGTTTGTGCCTAGTGAAAATTCACTGGTGATCTTGCGCTTAGGTTAATTTGCCTAGGGCTGGTAATTTAAAAAGGGAACCTATGTAAAGACAAGAGAATTAATATAATGCCCTACACATGAGCCCACTGTAAAATGAATGTTCCATATGTTATGAAATGTCTGGAGAAAAGCGGTTAACCAAAAACAGTTTAAGTGAGGACTTTTGCAGACATTTCCGCTTAAAAAAGGAAAAGTCGCCAAAGTTTTTTGAACTTAATGCATTTTTGGCATGCAGGATGTGGCCTGGTCTGAAGCGAAAGAGGTAACGTTCGGTAAAATCCACAAATTTGCAGAGTAATAACCATTTTCCAGAGTGAAAAGTCGCGTGGCGATAGAGGGTGAACAAGGGATAGCGACGGTCTATTTCACTAGCGAATTGGAGCCTGTTAGTGAATTGGTAATGTCCCTGCGGGTGGCAATGAAGGCGAATTGTCGCTAGCGTTAGCCACTTCGTCCTTTAGCGAATCTACCCCTAAGTGATTCTACTCACAAACCTGCTACAAATGTAGCAGTAATTTATGTGATACTATTATTAACTTATCTTTGTTAACTATTAACTTTCTGGGCTTGACTTCCCATCTACACTTTTGCTTGTCCCAGTGGGTCTACATAGTTCTTTCAGTCATGCAAAGTATGAAAGGAGGGTGATTACCTTTTCCTCTGTAATAAGAAAGCAGTAGCTGGTACTTGATGGGAACTAACCTGTATACATCCATAATTGTGTCAAACAATTGGGTTTATTTAATGTGTAAATGGTTTTTAGCTGACTCAACATATAGTGGTCCATATTATGGAAGAACCCTCACCTGGAGAACCCCAGGTCTCAGGATCTAATTACATAACTCAACTATATGTTCTGTTTAACAATGATTTTACAGATGAGACAAAAAAAACAGTTGGTGTCATCATTTTTCTGTGTTTCTCCAATTTCTCCATATGAGCAGCTTATCAAACATGCTAACTTCTAAGTGTGTGGTGACTTTAAGGGAAACCATCAGCAATCAAATGCTCTTCACTGTGGTCATTCTTTACGTGAGTATTCCTTGGGACAAGTGACATATTTTAATTCCTGCTAATCTGAATCTATGGCAAGTGGTGGTGCCATGAGCTCAATTTACCTTAGGACATTTAAAGGCAGTGTATTAGATATTATATAGTGATATTTCCATCAAATCTCAAACGTGTGCACAGAGGAAGTGCATTTGTAAACAAAGTTCTCTTAGGACTAAGATCAGATAGAAACTGTTGCATGGAAATAACTAATTTGCCTGCATTAAAATGACTGAAGTGTGCGTGGGAAACCTTTAAGACACAGAAACAATATCCAGTTTCTAAAATGCCTTTTCTTTGACTAAACATCCATGTAAGAAAAAAATCCACCCGTCGCAACAAATGTCTAAAAAATACCTTCTGCTTAAAATAAGCTTTGTTTTTCTTGGAGAAAGGCATTTGTTTGTTTTTATCTTGTAAAATTAGCAGATGTCTGAGCAAGCTTTGTATATATTCCAGGTTTTACTTGATCCATATATATATATATATATATATATATATATATATATATATATATATATATATCTATATATATATATATATATATATATATATATATATTTTTCAGTGGTTATTCTAATGGAAAGAAGATGTGAGGGTTGATGTCATTTAAGAAGTTGAAGATGGGATGATGTCTGAGTGTATTTAGCTGTGTCTGACTGTGTGCTGCTGCCAAACCTAAAATATGGAATGACAAGGAGAGAGTACAGAAAATCAAATGTATGATGTATGGACTGCATTTAATTAGGAGGCGTATCTGAACGTGTCACTGACTGACATTGCACTGGCAGTTTTTGTTGAGTACATTTGGGCATAACTCTTCTCACTGAACAACAAAAGGTTCTACTTCTTAGGTAATGCTGAATAAGTACAGGTATGGGACCTGTTATCCAGAATATTTGAGACCTGGGTTTTCCAGATAAGGGATCCTTCCGTAATTTGGCTCTTCATGTCTTAAGTCTGCTAGAAAATCATGTAAACATGAAATAAACCCAATAGGCTGGTTTTGCTTCCAATAAGGATTAACTATATCTTAGTTTGGATCAAGTACATGCTATTGTTTTATTATTACAGAAAGATAGGAAATCATTTTTAAAAATTGTGATTATTTCCATATAATATGGGAGACGGCCTTCCATAATGCAGAGCTTTCTGGATAAGCGGTTTCCAGATAACGGATCCGATTCCTGTACAGATTGAACCAATTAAATATGAATATAGTTCATCTAAAAACAAATGTGTGTTTACAATTAACTTCAATGTCAAAGCAAAGCAAAATTGACCCTATAAAAATGATATTGTTTAGCACCATCCTTCTAGCTGTCCCTGATTTTTCCCTGAGCTCTCTTCAGTCTCTATTCTGCCCCTTCTCCCTATGACTGAAGATAAAGTTATAAATGTTTGCTTACTATAAGCTTACTATACCTGCCCACTCACTCCTATTCCTTACAACAAGTTCTGCAATCCCATTGCTTGTTTAATCGGACTCTTTTGGACATGATACTGGCAATATACAATGTATTGTATATAAAATACAATCTATTGGTCAGATATTGGGCAGCGTCCCGTGTAGTGCATTATGAGTATGACAAATGTAATTTTACGTTCTTGGTCCCACAGTTATTTGTCAGGGACAAAGTGTAGTGAAAATTTGCTGGTGAAAATTAGCCGGCGTAAAAAAAAAATTCACCGTTTCGCTAATTTTTCGTGGGAAATTCTATGCCCATCACTATGTGTTACAGCTTTCTGTCCCACTCCCTTCTGATTTCAGTAACGCAAAAGCCTCACTCTTTTCCCTCCAGTCTTATAAATATATTTTTCCAGTTCTTTTGGAACATATGATCTTTCAGTGTTGACACAGGAGTGGACAGAGTGAAAAGCCGTCAGTAATATGCTTACCAGCTGGACAAACATATTTGTTTAACATCTTGTAATTCCTGTTTAGGCAGTTAAAAGGTTAAATGGCATTATGTGCACTTTTTTTTAGAAACAGTTTTTTAGCATAACATAAAGGCCGTAGATGTATCCACAGTCACAGCAACAATATTTATTTTTGGCAATAATGTAGTCTAGAAAAGTTTGGAATGGTTACAAAAAATGTAATTGGGGATTAGATTCATTAACACTTGGCACATCAGTGAAAATTTTAAATGTTTCACTTTTCAGAATGAAGGCTGGTACAAATTTCAGTGGAAAGGAGCACTGGGGTCTGAGGTTATAGATTATAATTACTGGGGGTACCTAACAAATTGGCGATTGAGCTGTAAACTGTCCTCTAAGCAGGTGAAGGATACAGCAAGGTTTCCATTAGATACCTGTATCACACATCACAGTAGATATAAATAAATAATATATATAAGCTATAAATAAATATATATAGAGGGTGTATTTTTTTTTAAATTATGGGATTTTACAATAATATACTATTAGAAACATTTTTCAATAAAAGCTTTATTTCTAAGAAACTTCATTTTTACAGTAGGGAATGTGAAAGAGTTAACTCCCTAGGTCTCTTACCTTCACAAAGGTGTTTACAAATGTTTTTTGCTCTAACCAAACATATTACATTCCCCTATAAGTGTCCTAGGTGAAGTACAGTCATCATTTTGTTCTTCATTTGTTCTTTTTTTGTTCCTGGTGCCTGTACCTGCTCTGGTGGTGCTCACAGAACAGCTAAAACATAATTTACAATGCCATGCCTGCAAGGTTCCTAAATAAGAAAGAAGGTTGTATGTATGTATTTATGCATGTACATATTTTTTATAGACACCTGTAATATTCAGAAGTATAGTTTCCCTTTGAAAGAAAAATTAGAGAAAGTTTCCATGCCCAACATAAGTTAAAGAACTACAGGCTGCTCTGCTGAATTTCTGGACAATGTTCCCATGAATGAGGACTACTAAAGGCTTAGCCTCCCCAAAAGGACCCAAACAGTCATTTTACACTAGAATAAGTGGGCCCATGGAAAGCTATTTCTTGATAGCCTCCCCAACCCGAAAAATGCATCCTCCTCCCCTGCTGTCTATATAGCAGACTGTTAGGTTTACCAGTGGGATCCAGTGGAGGAGGAGCAGCAATCTTTAAAGAGGAGGGCCCACAAGCTCCCCATAAACAAAACTCACCTGGATTGTGGCCATGGGACATCCAAACTCGAAAATGCAGGTTCTGTGCATCCCTAATATCATCTTAGGTAAGAAATTCATTCTGTAAATATTACACCCTACTTTTTAACCTCTCAGCAGCCCTCAACACTTAAAAATTATGATTATAAAAGTATCTGTGACATAACAACTTGTGTACTCCAATATATCTATATCTGCTGTGTGTCTGTACTTTGCATCACCAATACAGCCTGAGACCAAATGAGCTAACTGCTGGTTAACTAGCTTCACAAAACCTTCACTGATCCAATGGGAAAATGTGTGTGTTTGTTGAAAAATGTCATGGCAGCTACTTGAAGAAAAAAACCCCTGCTGTTTAATTTTGCAATGGAACCTATGAAAATACATGGTTTAACGTAGCTTTGCAAGGTTTGAAATAACTTTTAGACAGGAAAAGCCTATAATACTCAGTAGACTGAAAGGGAAAAAATACTTGGATTTGATGGTTCTCCAAATCTTAGTCTGCTTCATGGGGAAGTTGCTGTACAGAATATTTGGTGATCTCTACCCCCTAATGATGGCCAAATATTCCCCAAACAGAAATCATACTATTACATCCCAGGCTACATGCAGTGGCATCCAACAAAACATCTCTTTACCCATTAATTCTGTCTGACCCATTCCATGGGGTCTGCTTTGGTCATTGGTCTTTCCATTGTCTTTGAAGCAAAACAGGGTGTGAATTTTGCTGGACAACAGTACCATTAACAGCCAAATCATTACATGAATCATTATCCTTTGCTCTTTCAAAGTCAGTATGAAACAATTAAAAGTGCTTTATTTCTATACAAAAGTTAACAAGCCATTACATTTCTCCGAACAGCAATAAGCACTAAACTCAAAGGAATGTTTCTAAAAAGAACCTTTAGATTATAAATACAAGTTGATAATAATAGCTATGGCTTATTATTAATAATAATAATAATTATAATAATAATTAGAAACAATATAGATGTCCTTGTTCCTTGACTTTGTCTATACTGAAATAGATATATACTAGATATGAACTATTCAACAGAGTTTGATACATGAATTATTTTCTCCTAGCTGTTTCAAATACATTTTATTTCATTTAAATAGAATGAAGCCATGGGAGCATAAGAAGTCCTTGATTTCCAGGATATGTCTGATAAGTGTCTGGAGGAATCCTTGGGCAATGAGTCACAGAGTATCTAAGTGTGGTTTCGTATTTTATGAAACATTTAACAAAGTGTTTTCTGTACTTTCATGTAAGACATGTAATGTGGCACTGTGTAGTGAAGATTCCAGGTATCCCAGATGATGACCAAAAATTAAAACATAAACATACAAGCAGGTTAATTGATTCCTGATTTAAAAAATGATGTCCATAGTGTCTAATAGGAACCCTAGATGGGACAGGGATTGATGAATAATCTCATAAAGCATTGCAGAATATTTAGATAAATAATGGATAGTAAAGTAAAGTAAAGAGAGGGCTTTCACCCTTACTTTTTCCATCAATGATGTCCAGTTGTCACTCAACGATCAATATGTTATATAAATTAATGTAGAACTTTTTTTTATTGTGATACTGGTCATTATTTAGGGTGTCACCTATTTTAAGAACTCAATTGTATGCCAAAAAATGTAACAAACGTACTTGTCAAAGCTCATTAAGAGGCTTACGAAGGGGCATGTTACATTTGTGCTGTTATACTCATTGAACAGCCTGCATGGGTAAGCCCCAGGGACCTTTTAACTGAATATATAACATGCCTCTTGTCACATGTGCAATAACCATTCATTCTAAATGTTTTGCCTGCTACGAGGCATGTAAGCCAAGGAGCCCTAATCACAAGCATAGATCAATGAAAAAGTCCCGTACAGAAAGTTCTGCCCACTGATGTTTTCCAGACCTAGATCTTATATAAATAAAGTGTTCCTGACACAGTGAGGATCATTTGCAAAGGTGGCACATCACTCCTTCTGTGATATATACTGCCAACTTTTAGGGGTAATGTAACAGAAGTCACCAGGTCTAGTAACCCACAGGAAACAAATAGATCTTTTTTTTTTTCTTGAAGGAGGTACCAGTATGGTATCGGTTATCCAGAATAGGGGTTTTATGGATAATGGGTCTTTCTGTAATTTTGATCTCATTACCTTGACTCTTCTAAAATATCACTTAGTCATTAATTAAACCCGATAGATTGCTCTATCTCCAATAAGGATTGTTTATATCTTAGTTAGGATTAAAAACAAAGTACTGTTTTATTATAGAGAAAAAGGAAATTATTTAAACAATATTTTTTATTAAAATGGAGTCTATGGGAGATGCCCTTCCCTTATCCATAAGAGTTTCCAGATAACGGATCTCATGCCTGTAATGATTAAAAAATGGAACCAACTAATTTGCTCTGGTGGGCAGCTGCCATGTCCAACTTGATGATTGCTAAACAGTTCAGCCAATGGTTTGATGTTGAAGTCCTTCCCACATTGCACTCTTACCCCCTATATGTTATAGAGCTAGAGTAGTAACACACAGCAACCAATAAGATGTGTGCTTTTATTAAGGCGACTAGTAAATCATACTTGCTGATTGGTTGCTATGGGTTACTGCTTTTGTTATTTATTAAAATCTGAAAAGTTCTCACTATTTTCTGAAAACTACTCCAACTAAATCCACACTGAATTTACCCCCCCCATTTATCAATAAATTTTTCTGAAAATTTATTGTGCAGGAAAAAAAATTGTGAAAAAATCTGAATCGTATGAATTTTTTGGATTTCTGACTGAAAACTGTGACTTTTTCAGATTTGACACTCAAAAACGATTTATTTTAATGACCACAGGTCTGAGTTTAAGTACTTTTTCATTCGGACTTTTAACACCATCGGGCTTTAATAAATCACGAATGGTGAGGGCCCAAGTGAGGAAGCAGCAATGTATCAGTGTTCTACTGGTCTGCAGCTCTGGGAAAAATAGAGATTATTTGACCCTTCTTCTACCCATTATGTTTTTGGCCTTTATGGCTATGAACATGGTTCAAGTTTCTTTTGTGATATCATCTAGGGATGTGCTGAATCCTGGATTTGGTTCAGGTTTTGGGCAAATTCAAGCTGATTTTTACAAGGTTCAGTTTCAGCCGAATCTGAGCCCCATCTATTTGAAAAAAATTGGAGCATGCACATCAGGTTTTTCCATTTTCAGAGATGCGGGTTAGGATTTGGTTCAGTATTCAGTTGAAACCATAACCCTGAATTCATCTGAACTCGAAAATGCAGGTTCGGTGCATCCCTAATATCATCTTAAGTAAGAAATTCATTCTGTAAATATTACACCCTACTTTTTAACCTCTCAGCAGCCTTCAACACTATGATTATAAAAGTATCTGTGACATAACAACTTGTGTACTCCAATATATCTATATCTACTGTATGTCTGTACTCATACTTTGCATCACCAGTACAGTCTACATGAGCTGCTGGTTAACTAGCTTCACAAAACCTTCACTGATCCAATGGGAAAATGTGTGTGTTTGTTGAAAAATGTCATGCCAGCTACTTAAAGAAAAAAAACCCTGCTGTTTAATTTTGCAATGGAACCTATGAAAATACATGGTTTAATGTAGCTTTGCAAGGTGTGAAATAACTTTTGGGCAGGAAAAGCCTATAATACTCAGTAGACTGAAAAGAAAAAAGGAAAAATGACTTGGATTTGATGCTTCCCCAAATCTCAGTCTGCTTCATGGGGAAGTTGCTGTACAGAATATTTGGCCACCTCTACCCCCCTAAAGATAGCCAAATATTCCCCAAACAGAAATCATACTATTACATCCCAGGCTAGGTGCAGTGGCATCCAACAAAACATCTCTTTACCCATTAATTCTGTTTGACCCATTCCATGGGGTCTGGTCTGGTTTTGAGCTGAGCTTTTCTCCCTGTCTTTTTATAGCAGTCATTTCATGGTCTCAGTCATGCCTGACAAAATAAGCCCAATAATGGACAAACTGCATAGCCATGTAATTTTTAAGATAGAAGTTCATCTATTGTTAAGAGACTTCAAGGAAGTAACTAGGTGTATTAGATTAGTAACCACCAAAATCAAGACAAAAGAGGAAGGTGAGAGGAAGGGTCAGAGGTTTTGTTACCCATCATTCCACTTCTCATGGGAGGATAAAATATAGTCCTACTTTCAATGAGGATCTGCTTGTAGAATATAGAGTTATAGGATAAATAATTTTACATGGTCCTTCTTAACATCACATGTGCAAGCAAGAACAAGAACAATAAGCACAATTTCTAATAAAATACTGCAATACAGGTATGGAACCTATTATCCAGAATTCTCGGGACCTGGGGTTTTCCAGATAAGGGTTCCTTCGGTAACTTGGATCACAAAACCTTAAAGAAGAACTATACCCCAAAATGAATACTTAAGCAACAGATTATATCAAATTAAGTGGCATATTAAAGAATCTTACCAAACTGTGTATATATATATTTAAAGGGGACCCATCACCCAAAAAAATAATTCCAGATCTTATTTTATCATGTTAGTCAAGCAAAATGAGCTTTAATTACACTGTAGAAATTATTTGAACCTTGTTTCCTTCCGTCTGGGAATTAATAATTATAGCAAGCAGGCAGGAGCCATTTTGTGGACTCTGTTATGAAGACAAGCCTTGTATCATCTCAAAATCTTGTTTGTGCACCAGAATGGGGGACTTGATGTCTTACCCATGCCCTGGCTACACAATTAAATGTTAAAGAGAACGGGAGAATGTGGGGAGAGCAGTGACATCTAGGAAGTGCTGATTGCAAAGTGAAAGTCATTGCCTGCTTCGCCTCTATGACTGAGGCATAGAGGAGGGGCAGGCAATATTTGATTGACAGCTGAGATTTTTAAACAAGCTTACAACAGCTATGAATGCTTAATTGGGTTTCATATTTAATTTGAAAAGGACAATTATTATACAGCTTTTTATGTCTGGGTGACAGGTCCACTTTAAGTAAATGTTGTCCTTTTACATCTCTTGCCTTGAACCCCCATTTTGTGATGGTCTGTGTGCTGCCTCAGAGATCACCTGACCAGAAATACTGCAGCTCTAACTGTAACAGGAAGAAGTGTGGACGCAAAAGACACAACTCTGTCTGTTAATTTGCTCATGTGACCTAAAAAATATGCTTTGTTTGTGTGCACCGTGAATCCTAGGATCCCAGGGGGCGGCCGTTATTTTTAAAAATTGTAATTTTCTATTTATGATTGACCAATGGCACATGCTACTAAAAAAGTATATTTTTATGAAAATGTTTTATTGACAGGAAGCAGGGTTTTACATATGAGTTGTTATGTAATATACTTTTATAAAGATCTAAATTGTTCCGTGGGTATAGTTTTCCTTCATGTCTGCTAAAACGCATTTAAACATTAAAAAAAACAAAAACAACATGGATTAATTATTAGTGATGGGCGAATCTGTGCCTTTCACACAATTCGCGAAACTCCAATAAATTCTCAAAACGCATTGAAATCAATGGATGCTAAAATAATTTTGACACGAGTGACAATTTTGATACGCGTGACTACTTGGTCCAAATGCATTAAAGTCCTTGGGCATCCGAATAAATACAAGTACAAGATACTGTTGTGTTATTAATAAGAAAAACAAAATCACTTTTTGAATTATTTAACTTCAATGGAATCTATGGGAGATGGAGCTTTCTGGGTATGGGTTTCTGCATAACTGATCCCATACCTGAAGTTTAGCACAATAACTATATGTTCTCAGAAAACAAAAGTAAACAGTAACACAAATAATAGCTCAGGGATGAACTAACTTAAAGCCTCTTAGAAATATCTCTTTTGAATCTGAAGTATTGCAATGACCCAAACAATGAACAAGTAGAAACTAAAAAATCTTGTGTGATAGTTTCCACATTACAGAAGCATCATGCAGTCTGGTCCAAAGACTAGCGCAAAATAAATTTTTCCCCTGGGCTTAGTAATGACGTAGCAAGCCATAAAGACGTCTGAATCCTCACCAGGAGGCTAACGGCTTACGTCAGATCAAGGCAAAAGTTAAGGGTGTGAATGTCCCTGGGCAGGGTGGCATTGAATGACTATTTCCAAAAATGTGAGGTGGAGGAACTCAAACAGTGAGATTATTGATCCTTTAGCAGATGTTTTCACTGGTTTTCAGCCAGATTTGACTTAGTGACCACAGGAGACCATCCAAATAATGAACTTGGATCACCATTACAGCCTGGGAAGTTTGGAGTACTTTATGGAACCAAAATAATGTAAGATATTAACTAGCAAATACAGTGTTAATTGTGGGCCTCTGTTGCTTCTCTGCCAGTAGGATTGATGAGCACTTATTGATACCAAACTTCCTTCTTTATACTGCTCTGCCTCTGTACTCAGTTACTTGCAAGCAAAATAAACCAATCTTTAGATTTATGTCTCCATTTTAGAATCATGAAAAAACACCACATTATGTCTCTGGAGAAAATTCTTTATTCTTACTTTGTAAACAGAGCATTAAAGAAAGCCATATGCTGGGGGAATAGTAGCTCCAGGCAAAGTTCTTGATGCATAATGTAGCTATAGTAGGCAAATGTAAATACCAAACATTATAAATGTTGTTTTGAAAATCAGCACGGTTACGAAAACATAAAGATCCAGGCATTTACATTTAAAGGGGCACACATTTAAAAGAACAAAAGATGCTTTTCTGTGTTAGTGTATATTTCATCTCTACGCCTGTGTTTGGTCTGCAAGCCCTGGCTTGGTATGTTGGGAAACAATATAGCTTGCAGGCACTGCCACATATGGTCCATTTTAAATAGCAGATACAGGGCAGTGGCACATATACAGAGAGATATGACTAAAGTGGAGAACTTTAGAATTCGCAAAAACCAGAAAGACAGGCACAGCAGTGCAATATTTTATCGTTCAGGAAAAAACATGGGCAATACAACCATTTGCAAATAAATATGCATTTGCCTTTCTATTAAAACCCAGATCTGCATTTTCTCTTGTTACCAATTTTAGTGTATCTTTTTTAAAAGCTGACTCTTGTGAAAATAGCAGATTCCCCTTTTCTGGAAACTTACCCCCCCCCCCCCTTTAATGTAAAACATTCAGCAGCTGAGCATATTGAATTAATTGAGTAGCAAAGAGAGAGAGAGAGAGAGAAGCAGTCTTGTAAACTCTCACTGATTTTATTGAGTCTAGTTGAAAGGATTTACTACATTTCCAGTATAACCCCTCCTCCTCCTTTATTTAATAGAAACAAACACATTTTACTTTTTTTTCAGTTCTTGGTATTTTGAATCAGTATAAGGATGTGGTATCTGAAAACTTTCAGTCTGAGTTGATATTGCTTTCATACATTATAGATGCTAAATTATTTGGTTGGGGTTTGGGCTGCACAGTTTGACCAGTAGTGAATATTCATTGTGAGTGGTGGCACACTTTCCAGCAATCAACAAAGCCGATAAACTTGCGGTGAATGCACAGCACCCACATTATGCCCCCAGGACAATACAAGATAAAGCTCTTACAAACAATAAAGATATATGAGATCATTGGTTTATTAGTCAAACAGCCATAGTTTCAAGAATATCATTAGATTGGATTTCACCCCCAAATATTACTCTAACTGACCTTCAAACTGGGCTTTCAGCTGTATCTAGGAAAGTTGTTCCACAAATCTCACCCTAATACCACCGTAAAATGCCTTCAGGTTGAGCCCCCCCCTACCAATGTTCCAGGATGCTTTAAGAGGGCCAGCTCCACAGTTTAAAGGTTATGTAAAGGCAAAAAAAATAAAAATCCAATTTTTACTTTCTTTAATGAAAAAGAAACCTATCTCCAAACAATTATACTTATGAACAGCAGGGGGAGCCCCCGCCTTGCTTCCCAGCCATGCAGAACTCAAGCAGCTTTGTTTATGACGATCCCTAAGCAGCCCAGACCACACTGAGCATGTGCACAGTCTTAGTCTTGCAAAGATTTTTAACACAGTTACAAGATGGTGACTCCCTGTAGCCAACTTTGAAACATAAATGTTTTGTTTGATTAGGCTTGTGGTGCAGTAAGTTCATGTTTATATTTAATATACAAAATACAGCATTTCTAGCCTTATTCTATTTTAGACTTTACATGCCCTTTAAGAACAACAGGTCCAGGGCCTAAATTACCTTTATTAAATGTCAGATAATAAAAAATGTAGAACTATATACTGTATGATGATAGTTGAGTCTGAAGTGGAATCATTTAGTCTCTGTATTAAACAGAACAATATTTTTTAGTGTTTATTTATAACGAGCCAACATAGACAGCTGTAAAAAATAAAAGGAATTCTGAGAACAACAAATAAAGTCTAAAAAAAAAAAATCTATCCAACCAATACACAAAGGGCTCTGCTTGTCAAATCTTACAATCTAGAAAACCACTGGAAATCATAAATTTAAAAAATGCCAGCTGTCTAACCCATCCCTGTGTATTGCTAAAGCCTGCAGCAACTTACACTGACTAAAGATTTATGTTAACTTCCTCTAATGTTGATCCATTTCTTACAAAAAGTTTTGTGCTATGTACAGTACATGGCTTAAGGAAAGTATAATTTTAGCTCATGTTTACATGCTTGGCACTAGTAGAGGATTAATCAGACGGGGTAAGGCAACTAGCAGTTTTGGTGCTTCTCTGGCAGAGACTACTGTACATCTTGTGTGTCATTAGCCTAAAAGTACATGTTGTAGGGTTGTGATTTTGCCTTTTCATGACTGCCAGTGTCCCCTACATTTTAACTGTATGTGAAGGATGGCAAGGGTAAATCCGGCCATAGCTGCAAAGATAAAGTCACACAATAATTTGTTTTGTACGATTTTCAGACTTTGTGTGGATAGTCCCAACATTTTTCCTACCATAATGACCGGTCGTTTCGTCAATCGGACAGGTTAGAAGATTTCTGTCGGCTAATGATAATATCTCTGAAGATATAAATGGGTGACTGTCACTACTTTTTGTCAGACGTAGCTTTCATTCGATTGCTGTCTCAGCCAGAACATTGTCTGATTTGTTCTTTTACTACTTTATTTAATCTGAATGGTTAGTTGCAGGTTGGAAGATTGTGACATTTGACCGATCGTTGCATATGAGGATAAAATTTGCAAGTCTATGGCCAGCTTTAGTCTTTGTGGCAAGAGGTGCAACCCCATTCCAGTGAAGGAATGCCTTGTGGGAGAACTAGGAATCCTCATTTTTCCTAGAATGTCTGGTGGTTTTCTCCCTAGTGATATGAATCAATGGAGGTAGCAATTTCTAGACACGTAAATTCCCTTCATGGAGTAGGGTTGGCTGAAGTTGGTGAAGAGGGGAAGCTGTAAGTGATATGATGTTAATAGAAGGATAGATTCTATATGTAGCTGCTCTGAACATTGAGCAGAGCTAATTATTAGAAAGGACTAGTGATGGGCGAATTTGCGCAGTTTCGCTTCGCCGAAAAAATTGCGAATTTGGAACGAAATTTGCGAAACGGCGAAAAATTCGCGAAACGGCGCCGGCGTCTAGTTTTTGACGCCGGCGCCCGTTTTGTTTTTACTCCGGCGTCTGTTTTTTCTAAAAAAAAATTTATGACGCCGGCGAATTTTTGCCGCGAATTTTCACGGGCGTTTCGCGAATTTATTCGCCAGCGGCGAATCACGCAAATTCGTGCCTGGCGAATAAATTCGCCCATCACTAGAAAGGACTGAAGATCCCGAGTAGTGTAAAAGATCCACTGAATCCGGTGACTTTTACCTTGGAGGGCCTTTTATGCCAAGGCTGGACCCCAAAGTAATACAGGTATGGGACATGTTATCCAGAATGGGGACCTTGGGTTTTCCGGATAACAGATCTTTCCATGATTTGGATCATGATACCGTTAGTCTACTAGAAAATCATGTTAACATTAAATAAACCCAATAAGATGGAGAAAAAGGAAATAATTTTTTCAAATTTGTATTATTTTACTATAATGGAGTCTAAGCGAGATGGGTTTTCCATGGGTTTTCTGGATAACCGGGTTTGGATAACGGATCCCATACCTGTACTTTGGTCTCTACCAGTAGTGGCACAAGTAAATCAGCTTGATTAAGGACAATTGGCATCCAGTTATTCTATGTGAAGCAGTGTGATGTCTTCTTACAACCTACAGAGTGGACCTATCCAAATAAACGTGTATAGTGTAAAGGTGGTCACACACAGGCTGACCCAATGAACAACTTGCTGTACCAACACAAACATATATATATATATACTGTGTACAAACAGCAACAGCTTCATTTGGACAGGGCCCTTTTAACCTTTTTATTGGTTGAAATGTATGTAAAATTGTAGAATATGCACAAGACATGAATGGCTTTTTCTTTCATTCATGGCCTCTCCTTTTCATCTTCAAATCTATCATTCAAAAAAACACTGCCATAAACCCCAGTACCAGACAGTACTTTAAAAGCGAGCCGTGGATATTATGTCATTTTTAGAGCTACAAATAACCGGTAAAATATATTCATTAAAACCTTGTGTCTTTATTTGATCATCAGACTTTCATGACTTTTAATATCTGCCATTTACAATAGAGGCATGCATTATTCCATATATATATACAGTGTATGTATAACGTCAACGTTTATATTTATAATTTTTAATATAATATATATCTAGATCTTTCTCAATCTTCTGTCAGTTACATCATATCCTTGTCTGCCGAAAAAACATTAAAGTTGAAAAAACGCTGGCGACTTTTCCTTTTTTTAAGTGGGATTGCCTACAAAAGTCCTGGTTATTAAACTTTTTTGGGTTAACATTCTTCCCCAGACATTTGAGGGGCATGGAACATTCATTTTACAATGGGCTCCTGTCTAGGGCATTATATGATCTCCTTTGTCTTTATTAAGGTTTCTTGGACATTTGTATTATAAAGTGGTAACTTCAAGCATTTGCGCCAACATCCCTAATAAAGACGCCCATACAACTTTAATATACCTGCCCTATTCAAATTGACCTAAGTGTAAGATCACTAGTGACTTTTCCCTAGGCATAAATGAACGCTAGTGAATATTCGCTAAGAAATGCTCGCACTGAAGAAGTATCACTAGCGAAAAGTCGTCAGCATTCGGCGCCCAGGATGCAACTTTGCATTTAGTGAATTAGCGTAGTGGTAATGAATTTGCGCCTGGCATAGGGGTGCGAAGTGTGCGAATCGGTCGCTGGCGACAATTTGCCCTTTAGTAAATCTGCCCCAATGGCTTTGGTGAACATTCGCAGTTTACATAAAATTTCGCAAATCCGGGCCTGATCAGTGCTTTCATAGAAAATTGCAAATTTAAATTTGAAACACTGAAAACATTTGGGTTTTTTCACTATTTAAGCTTTTTTGCACTAAAAGATGAGTTATAACTTCAAATTAAGCTAAAAAAAAAAAAACTAGTAAAATTCAGCATCTAAAACCTTGAAAGGTTATGTAGAAGTCAAGGAGTCTCTCCTAGATAAAATGTAAGTTTTTCCCCACAATTTTATTCAGCTGAGCTGTTTATATTCTGATTTTTTAATAAATGAGCAAACAGTTGAGTTTTTTTAAAAGGTGAGGTTTTTTTTTGAAGTAGAAAAAAAACTCTAAAATTATACAAATTTGACTTTTTTTGAATAGGCCTCTGTGTGTATGTGACGAAATGTAAAAGAAAGTGTGCTAAGTAGAACGCACTCCCACCCCCAGTTGGAAGAGCTCACGCCTGTCATTTCATGTCATTTCTGTCACTAGTCAGATTCCCATGAGCAGGACTTTGCTGAGCTCAATGGACCCTTTTTTAAATATCCCTGTTTCCCATGGGCTGAGGGACAGAGGCATTAGTGCCTAAGGGTTCTTCAGAAAAAGAGAAACAAAAACCATGTTTTTTTTGCCATTTTGGAGCAAAGCTGTATTAAGAAGGTGAAAAGGTTAAGGACTAAAGGGCAAAAGGCAAAGACCCAAAGTGGACTGAAAACAAAACGGAGTGATTTGTTGTTACCCTGTTTGAAGTTCATCACTCAGAAAAAAGGGGGGATTCTTTTAACCCTTTGGCTACCAATGACTGCCCTCCAACAGTAATGAACGTATTCTTTTATTTTCCTACACAATGGGCCTCTTCTTTCATCCCTATTTCCTCATCAACATGTGTTGGTGGGAAGTCTGATGACCTAAAGGGGTAGATCATGGTGGCTTGACTAGCAGACAGGGGGGCCTGGGGAAGAGGGGCATATATAGGCTGCAGGGTCTGCTGTCCTACTCCATTTATGTTTTCCTACTTGTTTCTCCCCAGAGAAATAGGCAGGCTGCAAATAGTGGGAGTATCAGAGCAAGGAATGAAAGAGCAGGCACTTACCAATCCCTTAGACAGGCAAAGTAACACAACTATAGACTTTATTTGGCAAACAATATGTAAAGCTTTATGAGTTTTGAGCATTTAGGCATTTAATCATAGTAGTGGGGGCCCAAAATTTCTTATGGGGGGGGGAGCCACACTTAAAATTATGCAACTGCTAGTCTAACCTCGCCAGCCAAAAAAACTATTGCTCAGTAAGGCCATAAGTTTATTATTATTATTATTATTATTATTATTATTATTATTATCATGATTATCATTATTACTTATCTTTCTATCAGACCCTCTCCTATTCATTTTCCAGTTACCAATTACTTCCTGGTAGCTAGGGTAAATTGGACACTAGCAACCAGATAGAAGTTGAAAATTCAAACCGGAAAGATACTGAACAAAAAACTTGAAAAAAGGCCAAGCAGGCCTGAAACGTTGTTCGTTCGAGATCCAAGCCAGAAACCCAATAAAGGCTTTTTAAGATTTTACACAATTTGGATGGTGCTGTGATTTCGTTATTGAACAAAAAACTTAACAAGTCAAACAATAAAAAATGAGCATTGGTTGATCATTGTCATTTCCTATATTGTTATAAATATTAAAGATCAATTTGTCCTTAAAATATCTAAAAACAAGTGTAGTTGCAGCTATGGCAATTTTTTGTGCGCCTAAAGGTGCTACTGTATTTATACACTACATGCTTAATGTAAAGGGTGTTCTTGCTCAAGGGAGTTCCATACTACATACAAGGAAATTTTTTTTTATGTAAAGGATAATATGCATGCCATTAAAAGCATCATTGTTTGCAGTGCATTATGGGATTAAAAAAAAAACTCTTCTGATCATGTTGCTAACAGTGCCTTGATTTGATGAGTCCTGCAATAAAGATAAATACAAAATACAAAATCAGCCAGTTTGTTTATGCCTATTGTCCTTTCCCTGCCATTGCTCCAGGGCACAGTTATGGTTTACATCGATTCCATGCTGACAAAGTTGTTTTACATGGGTTATAGGATTGACTAATCTATAGGACTGTATATTGCTGAAGGATCCATCCCTGAAAAGCAAGTGGGTTCATTTGTTTAATTAAAGGGATACTGTCATGGGGAAAAAAAAATTTTTCAAAATGAATCAGTAAATAGTGCTGCTCCAGCAGAATTCCGCACTGAAATCCATTTCTCAAAAGAGCAAACAGATTTTTTTATATTCAGTTTTGAAATCTGACATGGGGCTAGACATATTGTCAATTTCCCAGCTGCCCCAAGTCATGTGACTTGTGCTCTGATAAACTTCAATCACTCTTTACTGCTGTACTGCAAGTTGGAGTGATATCACGCCCTCCCTTTCCCCCCCCCCAGCAGCCAAACAAAAGAACAATGTGAATGTAACCAGATAGCAGCTCCCTAACACAAGATAACAGCTGCCTGGTAGATCTAAGAACAACACTCAATAGTAAAAACACATGTCTCACTGAGACACATTCAGTTACATTGAGAAGGAAAAACAGCAGCCTGCCAAAAAGCATTTCTCTCCTAAAGTGCAGGCACAAGTCACATGACCTGGGGCAGCTGGGAAATTGACAAAATGTCTAGCCCCATGTCAGATTTCAAAATTGAATATAAAAAAATCTGTTGACTCTTTTGAGAAATGGATTTCAGTGCAGAATTCTGCTGGAGCAGCACTATTAACTGATTCATTTTGAAAAAATTTTTTTTCCCATGACAGTATCCCTTTAATGTTGCTGTGAATCAGTGGGTGACGGCTGGAGGTGACAAAGGAATCAATCGTTCTGCTTCACAGTGAGTAAGGCAGATAACAGTGCACATTCCGGTTCTAATGCAAGCACTTACAATGTGCAGGCTGCAGGGGTTATACCTAGGGACAGATTTCAACACATTCAGGAAAATATATAACACTCTTTCACTCGATTTTCCCTAAAAACGATTGTTCCATGGGTACAAAGAGTGAAAAACATTTTTTTCTGTTTGAAGTTATCCATAAAATTAAATAGTAATAGTACTTTTCACCTTGAGTGAAAAAGAAAATTTCCAGCAACATTCCGGTTCTAATGCAAGCACTTACAATATGCAGGCTGCAGGAGTTATACCTAGAGACAGATTTCAACATATTCAGGAAAATATATAAGACTCTTTCACTCGATTTTCCACAAAAACGATTGTTGTATTAAGGTTTTCCATGGGCACAAAGAGTGAAAAACATTTTCTTCTGTTTGAAGTTATCCATAAAATTACACAGTAAAAGCACTTTTAACCTTGAGTGAAAAAGAAAATTTCCAGCAACATTTGAAATCTAGATTTTGATGAGATGCTTAAAAACCTGCAACCTGGCTCAACCAAACCAAATCCACACCCTCATTTCCATATGCAAATTAGGTAATATAAAATAAAATATAAAATATAAAATTGAATCCATTAACTCATGTAAAAATAATTTTGATCCCACTTAAACATGTGACCTAAAGTCACACGGTTTATAAGGTTCATATTTGGTTTGGCAAGGCTCTTGGATTCAATTGGATTTGAATCCTGCTGTAAAAGGTTCAGATTCGGTCGGATCTTGAACTGAATCCAGGATTCAGTGCAATCAGTGCAATGTCCTTTGCTGGGACAAACTTGAAAACTCCTGATCTATATGATTTTTTACTCGATACTTGTATATATAGTGCAGTGTATATGGTATGTGGGACATTTTAATACTCAGGTTCCAGTCCAGGATGTTCTGGTATCCAGGTTATGTTTCCTCCATACCAAGATTCCTGCACAATCCCATTGAAACCAAAGAGAAAATGCAGGGAGCCCTGACACTATTTCTTTTGGGCTTTGCTCTACTACTGGAACTTAAAGGGATACTGTCATGGGAAAAACATTTTTTTTCAAAATGAGTCAGTTAATAGTGCTGCTCCAGCAGAATTCTGCGCTGAAATCCATTTCTCAAAAGAGCAAACAGATTTTTTTATATTCAATTTTGAAATCTGACATGGGGCTAGACATTTTGTCAATTTCCCAGCTGCCCCTGGTCATGTGACTTGTGCCTGCACTTTAGGAGAGAAATGCTTTCTGGCAGGCTGCTGTTTATCCTTCTCAATGTAACTGAATGTGTCTCAGTGGGACATGGGTTTTTACTATTAAGTGTTGTTCTTAGATCTACAAGGCAGCTGTTATCTTGTGTTCGGGAGCTGTTATCTGGTTACCTTCCCATTGTTCTTTTGTTTGGCTGCTGGGGGGGGAGGGAGGGAGGGAGGTGATATCACTCCAACTTGCTGTACAGCAGTAAAGAGTGATTGAAGTTTATCAGAGCACAAGTCACATGACTTGGGGCAGCTGGGAAATTAACAATATGTCTAGCCCCATGTCAGATTTCAAAATTGAAAATAAAATGATCTGTTTGCTCTTTTGAGGAATGGATTGCAATGCAGAATTCTGCTGGAGTAGCTCTATTAACTGATTCATTTTGAAAAAAATGTTTTTTTCCCATGACAGTATCCCTTTAAGAACAAAATGAAAGTTGGCACACTACTGATCTCTCAGTTTGTTTTGTTTAATCCTATTGTTTTCTTCTTTTTTAAGAAAATAAGTAATCAATGCCAGACCGCTCTGTGTTTTCCTTCTGGTCTTAATCAAAAAAGAAAATAGATAGTCGTACAGACATTTTCTGTACTGAGATGTGCCTTGCAGAGGCAGAGGGTGCATGCTTTAGAACAAAATGCTGATAATTTAGTTATGCATATCTTGCCAAGATTCTGTAGGAATGCAATGAATGTCGATCACTGGAATTAATGTGCCCCCACATACTTGCCATACTTCTGGGGCAGAATAGTGCTCTGGTGATCCAACTGTGGTCAGGTAACCTATACAGGGTGGGCTGATTTCCCAGCTTAATTTTTGAATCCCTCCATTAAGAGAGGAAGATGTAGTCCAGAGCACCCACATGAGTGGATTTGCACCATTTTGAGTAAAGAACATCATTCATTCAAATTAAGAAAACACTTGCCTTTTAGTGTATGGGGTCAGTAGTTTCTATGTCGGGCACAGATGTTTCTGAAAAGGGCATTGTCATTGGAAAAATTTAGAAAATGGGCCACAGGGAATTATGATCAGCCATGACTATGAACAACCTATACATTATATCCCTCCTTTTCTCATAAGCCATTTTCATTTTCAATTTCTGCACAATTGAGTGGTATGCATATGATTTCCTTCCTTTAAAGGAGAAGGAAAGGCATCCTGCACTTGGGGGTGCCAAATGTTAGGCACCCCCAAGTGATTGTATTGACTTACCTGAAACTTCAGGCTGGTGCTCCTATCAGCAGAAAACTGCACCGGCCCGGGATTATACTAGTGAGCACCACGGAGCGATCCTCTTCCGTCTTCCTCCTTCTTTGCACAGCTGTGCATGCGCAGTAGAACAAAAAGCCGAACTTGAAGTAAAAAGTCGCCTATTTCATTCAACTGCGCATGCATCTCCCCTGGGAAATTTGAAGAAAAAGAAGACTGAAGAGGACCGCTTCCTGGTATAACCCAGCAGTTTTCTGCTGATAGGAGCAATGGCCCGGGGGTTTCAGGTAAGTCAATACAATCAGTTAGGGGTGCCTAACATTTGGCACCCCCAAAAGCAGGATGCCTTTCCTTCTCCTTTAAAACTAAAAACTCCTTCACATATTCTTTGCAACACAGATGACTAGAGACTATTTACTGTCATTTTTATGTCTTTTCCCATCTCAATACAATATATCTTTATTTTACATGGTAAAAAGAATTTTTCAATCATTTATCAAGTTTCAATATAATCTTTTTCAATCTGAAAAGCCGAATTCATCGTAGTCATCGTAGTCGCTCTAGTGAATTCGATTAAAATGTTTTCAAGCCTTTCAAGCTAAGATGGTTACATGGTGCTTACGAAGGAACACCCCCAGGCCAGTGCATTTTTGAGAAAAAACGTAGCACTTTAATTTACTGGAGGCACCTAACATATTGGCTTCTTCCAGTAAATTGCTACAATTCTTATACAGCTGGAAAGGGAAAGACCCAGGCAGGTTGCCTTCAATAGTGTTTTATTACATTTTACAAACAGTTTTTATAAATATTTTTTTATAAATATATTTTTTTTTCTTCAGTGGTGGATAATATGGATGAATAGAATCTGGAATATTGGATTGTTGTCAGCTTCATATAGCGCAGGGCAGAGATAATGCAGTCATCATTACAGAGCTGCAACTCAACAGGAGAACTAAACCCTAAAAATGAATATGGCTAAAAATGCCATATTTTATATACTGAACTTATTGCACCAGCCTAAAGTTTCAGCTTGTCAATAGCAGCAATGATCCAGGACTTCAAACTTGTCACAAGGGGTCACCATCTTGGAAAGTATCTGTGACACTCACATGCTCAGTGGGCTCTGAGCAGCTGTTGAGAAGCTAAGCTTAGGGGTCGTTGTAAATGATCAAGCAGAAAATTAGTTTGACCTGTAATAAAAGCTGATGCTACAAGACTGTTAATTAAATTTGGATGCTAGCTGCATCCTTATATTGTGACATTTATATTCTGTTTACTGTATATTGTGAGGGGGTCCTTAAGCTCAGTAAGTGACAGCAGCACAGAGCATGTGCAGGGAATCTGCAGAAAAGAAGGTGGGGAGCTACTGGGGCATCTTTGGAAACACCGATCTTTAA